>CM042412.1:28592342-29292342 GCA_023634145.1 Thymallus thymallus | reverse complement strand
GGTTTTTCTGCCAAAACAGTAAGGTCTATGTGGGTATATGGATGACCCTAGAGAGCCTGCTGGCCCCAGCAGCTAAAGCATGGAGACATATGGTGTCCCCTGATAGGCGTCCAAAGTCTGTTCTCACTCCCTGTGTGCTTATTTCAAACGGGAGCTCCACATGCAGACTCTTTCAAAATAGCAATTAGCTTGGATATTGATCATCATGAGATGGGCTCAGTTTGGTGAAACTAATGATGAAGTTACATAGGCTTTTTCAAAGTAGGATTTCATTAATATACCATCTGGTAGTCCCAAAATGGTGGAACTCTCGAATATCCAACCATTTTGGGTTTTTAAAGATATTTTCAGAAAATGTCTGTTTCTTCTATGGAATTTCTGCATTATGCCTGCGTTGTTTGACTGAACCCTCATTCGTTGGTTCGTTTTGGCATCTGGGCTGACCCAGTAGTACCATGGAGACCCATTAGAATATGCCTAGTGATAGAATTCAGAGGCTGTGTTGATGGAAATATGGTCCTAAGGATCATGTCAGAGACCCAACCAAAGCAGAGGCCTCTTCTGCTGGCTGTTCTTATCGTGGCCAGACGAGGCCCTAACCTGTTTGCCTTCTCCATTGCTGACTCATAGCCTGAAACTTCTCTTTCATAACCAGGCTCCCATCATTTATCACGTCTGAGCTGAAGCCTTTAAGAAAAATGGCAGTACTTTATTAGTCCTCTACGTAAGAGTCTGAACTCTTAATTCAATAAGAGATAAATAGAAAGAAATTGCAAATGTAAGCTGTATTTTATTCCTCCTCGCTCTCTGGGCTGTAAATCTGCCCAGAGTCCCATGTTCTTGGCTCCAAACAGTTAAGAATCTTTATTAGACTGACACAAACAAGAGAGAACGATGAGGGTGGCTCTCTGTACGCAAGAGTCTTGGATGGGGCCCAAAGTCCCCCTGATGGCCTGCTGATTTGGTCACCATGCAGAAGGTGGGACTGGGATGGGAAGGCTTTGGGTTCAGCTTAATCAATTTATTTTGTACAGTCTGAGCCTATCCATACATTGAGTTAAAAGGCAAAGCGTCTGCCGAGCAAATTATTTAGCTTGCGTTCCGTCCCCTTGGAGGAATACTGGTTTTGATAGCAGTAGGCAATAATTTTGCGCACACTGAATTATTTTGTTTTTATTGTGGTTTAAAACTGTGTGTTTCATTTCACTACTGTGAGCTGACTGTTTGTTAGAGTTTGATTGATGGACAACCAGAAATGTTTCTATGTCAACCAATGGAATTCAAATCTTTTTGGATGTGGTTTAGCGATTGAAAAAAGCACATTCAGCAGACAGGTTCCGATAAGACCTCTTCACACACACAGCGAAGGCGACATTTGGCTTGCATTTCCTTTATCGTTTTGGGGGGATATGGTATCCTATACGGGTAACAGTCAGAAGGTCTTCTCTCTTTTTTAGTGCTGCGTTAAACTGATGCTCATTTTGTTTTGGATTCCTGGTGGAACCGCAGCTCGGCCTCGCTCAGTAAAGTGGATGACGTAACGTTGCCCAGTGCCCGGCTTTGGGGTTATTTCTTTTGTTAAAGAGGGAGCTCTGGTTAAGCCACAGTCCAGGCCTTTTGTCAGTGTTTACTAAATGGGATTCTCTGGAGCACTGGCAGCTCTTCAATCCACATTATATGGTCTGTCTGGACCCTGATTGTGGAGTGTAGAGTAGTGGAGGAGCTGCTTGCTTTCTCCCAGCTCTGAGCTCTCATTACTGTAAAAAAGAATGTGTTCTCAATGGGGTACCCTGTTAAATAAAGGCAATATTCATCTCATTCCTCCTACTCCTCCAGATATCAGAATTTAGAGTGTACAGTAAAGGGAAATTGTTGTTTAATGGTGTCGTGTCTTGACTATCATTAAAAGTGAAGACTGTTATATTATCAAATAAATTCTCTAGGTTTAATTATTTCGTTATTAAACTAATCAAGTAAACATTAATTAACTAGGAAGTCGGGGCACCACGGGAAAATGGCATTTACAGAATTACTATTTCCCGAAAATAACTCTTCTGATATTTTTATATCTTATCATAACATTTGCTTATTAATTAATTTTACCTTGATCAGTCTCATTCTTGAACGTCGTAATTTCTTTTCCCACCTGGGCGTGGCTACTGACTGTGCATAAGTTACCATAAAACAAATTATCTCATTTAGAAGACTGAAATCACATGGTTGTCTTTCCAAAAGTATTATTATACTTAATCATTCATCGTATACAACATTCAGATGCAGAGCTAATAACTGAGAGATGTACACTTTAAAAGATACAGTTATGTTTTCCTACTGTCTTCCATGATGTCACAGAATGAAACACCTTCGACAGGGTCGTTCTTTCAGTTCCCCCGACCGTTTCCCACATTCTCAAAAATATAAATATTGTTATATTTATCCATTATTTGGATGTCGGAGTTTTGGCAGAAAAATCCTTTGTTCTAACAAGAGACATCCTCTGACTCTCTCTTTCTGCATGTCCAGCGAGACAGAGAGAGACTCTGCCAGGAATTTATGACCTGTCGTAAAGTCATAAAACGCCCCCCCCCCCCTCCCCTAACAGGAGAGGGGAGGGTGTTCACATCTCTGCCTAGCCGATCCACTAAAAGGGAGGTGAGCGTCATGACAATGATAACCTGACGATGTCTATTGGCCTTGACTTTATTTCCTCTCTTACTCTCCTCAGTCCACCCTGGTCTAAGTAAGTGATAACAGTAAGGAAAGGCTTATTTCCTCATAGGTTCCCAACATTTGGTCCAAAATGTTTTTTGAATTTTTTTGCATGCACATGCGCGTACACACACACACACACACACACACACACACACACACACACACACACACACACACACACACACACACACACACACACACACACACACACACACACACACACACACACACTTGGCCAGGAGGCAGTAGTCTTACCTCATCCACACACTGATGCTGCTCTTGATTGTCCCTGGCTGCCAGAGCAGAGCGGATGTGAGCCCTCTCACAGAATCACCCCAGGTGTCAAGGGCACCTCTTGAAGGTTCCGGCTAGAGGGAGTGGCGGGGTGAGGGTTAACACTGATGGACTGTTCCTTTTTGGTGCTCTTGACGTGGGCTCCTCTAGGTTACCACCCCGCCTTTGGCACTGCATGTGTTCTCATTAGACTGTTGTGGAACCTTGTAGCCATCTGCAGCAGTTCTTACAGCAGGCCATTCCACTCTTTCTCTTTGTCTGTTGATCTGGCGTGCTTCCAATCATCCCTCTCATCCATTAGAGAGGAAGACTGTTCTTTGTGATTTGTCTGCTTGTACCCAGGCTTGTCCCTGAGTTATGTCATCCCTCCTGTACTGTAAACACAGGGATTTGATGGATCCCTGGAGACCAACTGGATGACCTCTTCTTTTATTACTTCACAGTGAATCCACTGGTTGCCATTAGCTGGGAAATATGGGATTTATCTCCAGGATCAATCACATTCTTATTCATGGCTGTTGTGACGTTTTCATTGAGGATCCAGTTGAAGACAATGATGGCGTAGGCCTAGGCTCACTTCTAAAAGTTATATTTTTCTATTTTATACTGTAATTTTTGTTAATATAGAGCAGGTCATTTTGTTTGACAAGAAACTTCTCAAAGGTCACTGGTCACCATCGCTGGTTAATCAGTTCAAAACCCTTCTGGTTCATTACATCTGTTGTTTTGCATGTTATTTTTGCAACAAAAAAAATCAGTAATATTCTAAAACGTCTCTCCCCATTTTTGTCATGGTGGCTTCAAACAATGGGTGTTATTTTCGGAAGCATGCTTTGAATTTCATCCCCCGGGCTGCCTCTTTCCCTCCCTCTCTCCATCCAGAAACAGAACCAGCTTTGTTTTTGTAATGATCAGTTAAATCACATTTCCAAAGCTCAAGGTCAGAGCAACTTCCCCTTTCGGTTTGATTTAAATGGCACCTAGCCGTGCTACTGTAGCTAATCAAAAGGATTTATGGAGTGCATCACTTTGGCCTGGAATAAGGGGTGCTTGTTGACACGGTCCTCCAGGTGTTTTGGACGTTTTTTACTCACTAATATTGCTGATGGAAGGCAGCTGGGGAGACCTTTCACTTGTTTGGTTTAAAGGGGTTGGCAGAACGCTCAAACCTCTCCTCCTGCTTATCCGGAAAGTCTGTGTGTAAGCTTCCATAATTACATTGATCTTGAGAGGGTTTTACGACCTGCTGACGCATTCTATCACATTTCAACATGGGTCTTGTTAACGGCCCCGGTGTTTTGCATATTACAAGTTCACGTACAACCGGGTGTGCTTCTCTGCTTCTCTGGTTTCCTGGTTATTGAGAATTTTCACATGTTCCTGAAGTAGAGGAGGAGAAGGAGGGAGGATGGGGCAGACAGGCAGACGAGGGGTACGTTTTCGGGCCTCAGAGCATGGCCAAATGGTTCCTCTCCTTGATTGAGTCAGAGAGACTGTCAGGCCAGAGGCGTGGACTACGAGAACCAGATGTTGACTTCCCCCCCTACATTGCCATAACCCTAAAAACGTATTACAGTATAGTCCTGATATTAGAAGCCTCGATAAAACGCTGTTTCGCAGCATTGTGTATGGTGCTTTTGTGTTTGGTTTTCTCTTTAAATGCAGGATGCCAGGAAGTCATTATTAGGCCCCCTTATCCGAGGAAATGTATCGTGCCGCTGAGTTTCCACACAATCTCTTCTTTTGGTCTGGTTTGACTGAACACTACATAGTCTGGGACAAAATCCTCCAAGCGCCCTAAATCTATCATAGGCACTTATTTGGAATTTATGTCTGATTACTTACCATTAAGGGTCTAATAAGTGCCTTAGAAGGGTACCGGGAGGAGGATTTATGTCACAATAGAATGGGCGACAGGGTAGGACGTCTAAGGCCGACTTAAGATGGACAACCACAGTAAATGAAAGTGAGCAGTGAAGGATGGGTCGGATTGAGAACCTTTAGTCAAACACTGCCTCTGGCTGAGCTTCACAGCCCCCTGAGTCCCTCAAGGCGGCAGGTCATTGTTGTGTTCAAATATCCTGACCTTTAGTAATGAGATGGCAGGTTAGCGGACGACCTGGAAGCGCTTTGTCTGCATCTCCTGGGAACACAAACACCATCAGTATGCACAGGAACAGCTGCAGGGTCGCTCCATGTCAATGAATGCGTTGTGACACCTATTTGTAATTTCACTGCAAAAAAATTATGGAACCGTTTTTTTGGGAGCCTTGCTGTTGTGAGAAAAACAGATAGCTAAGGGTATGTGTTGTGAGAGCGGATGTTTGTAATATCAAATGTTTGATATTAAACTTGAATCTAACAGTACACATAACCTAGACCATGGCCTAACATTAGCTTCCTAACAGTAAATGTGTGATGGTTTGTTGATTGTTCTGGATGTGGTGGAAAAATCAACAGTGGGACGAATAAGCTTATAAGTCGTTTGCTTTTTGATGGGAGCTCTGGGTTTGGCAGAGATGTAGATTTGTGTGCCCTTTCTTCAGAAAATTATGTTATGTCACCTGATAATGATATAGGCTAGTAAGAATTGTGAGACAAGAATGTTTCCAGACCCAATATTTGCTTGTCTGGTAACTCTCTATTCATGTCTTTATCTTTACTGATAATCCATATGCAACTTTGCTAATAGCTGTTCCGCCCACTAAAGAATAATGGTGTGTGTGTGTGTGTGTGTGTGTTTTGGTCTCAAGGTATTTCAGTAGTTCACACATTCAATACTGAGGCTTGGATGTGATAGGGATTTAGTTTTAGGGCTGATTTTACTCCAAATGGTGTCTCCTGCTCCACCTTTTCATCCAGACATTATTTGATTTGTTTGGAGGATTACCTCAGCCTATTTTGGCTTTGGTGTTGCCTATAGATTGTTTCTCTCCCCTCCGCACTTTCTTCACTGCAGATTTCCCATGTTGATATCCCCATGTCATCCGATACTATTTTTTCCTGTCCTAAAACCTAGACCCATACGGTGTACAGTGTGAGTTTCAGAAGTAATTTACACATCTAGCGTGAAATTGAACAGCTGAAATAAGGCGCAGAGCAGAGATGTTTCTTGGCAGCGCTCCAGGAAGGGCAGCGGTTGCTAATCTGCTTTCTGGGCTTTGCCTTTTCTCTGACGTTGGTTGTTAAGCACTTTAGGAAAATGCATCTTAAGTGCTCTCTCATGTGTTTTTGTTATACTTATTGAGTTTAGCTTACATGTAAATTCGCAGCATAGCATGCCCAGTGCAAAAGTCAGTGAATGGAGGGGAGGAAGTAGAGTCATTCTTGGCATAGATCCTGGGAGATGTTCTCTCCAGGCTGCCTGCCTGGATTTTTGCTCAGTATCCTATAGCAGAGGTTGCTTTAGCTGTTGGAGTTTTCTTTAAACATGAAAGAAAAAAACGTTCTCACTTTGATCCAATACAAATGAGCGAGACGTCCATGTTGAATTGAATGAGACGGTAAGCCAGCAGGAATCCAAGTAGCTATGACTCATTACTCAGATGTAAAGCAAAAATGGGGAAATGATCTGTGAAAGCAAAAAGGGGATTACTTTTTCCTCAATGGAAGTCCATCTTTTCCACAAAGGCTTTCATGAGTTCATATATAGACCTACCTTTACTCAGTGGTGGACGAGACAAAATACTGCGGCGTCTTCCAACTAAAAACAGTTTTGGAATCTATTCAGGTCATCGGAAGCTCCAATGTAAGCAATGCTTATGATTTAGAAGTGAACAGTTTTCTCATGTCATTACCTGTTTTGAACCCCCTCCCTGGGTGATTTGTTATTTTTCTATATTCTTCCTGGGGTTTTGTTGCCAAGGCAATGGTTGACAAATGCGGCCCTGGGATTTGTGTGCGTATGCGTTGGCGGAATGGCTGTGTTAAACATTCCCACGCCTCGGGTTCTGATAGGATCCTCTGGTCATAAGGCATGCTGGTGTCTGAAGATGCCCTTCACTCAAAGGAAATGAGCCTGTGATACATTCCACCCCTTGTGTTGTCATCGCAAAAGTAAATACTTTAGGTGATGGTTTTGTTGCTAAATCAACAGGCTTTCAGCTAAAATGTGAAAGAACACTAGTTTTTCTCTGAACGCCCATTTTAATTATTTAAATTATCTTCAGAGAATGATACCCATCGAACTAAAATGTGTCTTCTCAGAAGAGGATTCGTACACAGGACTTGCCCAGTGAATTTGAGTGACTCCTTTGGAAATGAGTGCTGACTGTGACTCAAGCCAAGCCTCATTGAAGTAATTGGCTAGCACCATGCTGGGACTCTGCCGTCTAGTGACCAGGCAGGGGGAGATGGAAATCATTTGTGAGCAGGATGCATGTGAATTAATTGGGCCTGTGTTTAGGACTTCATCTAAATTAGTATGGAAGTGTTTTACCCTCAAAGATCTTACAGACACATTTTTGTACCAACAGCAGCAAAGACCAACTCTGATCCAGAGGAATCTTGTTTATACGTTTTGCCGCAAGAACCAACTGATGTTATACTGGAATTGTAAAAAAATATATAACCTACATAGAGCATTGTCTTTCTTACTACCCTTCAAAAAGTGACCATCTTAATTGTTCAGCAGACTAGTGCATTTGTTGGTACCTTGGCTTGTCTTTTTGTGATGTAATAAATGATGCCAGATTTTTTTCCTTGTCAAATGCTAATGATGTTCCTTTCCTTCCTCCTAATACAGACCACATGGTCTATGTTGTAAATGGTAACATGCATAGAACATTCAGGCTACATATCTGGGAGACAGAAAAAAGCATGGAATGTAGAAGTGGTTTCCATAAAAAGTCAGGTTGAACAACTTAAAGATGCGCTGTGCAGAAATCGTTCCACCATTTCCTGGTTGCTAACATTCTAATAGTTTGTCTGATTTTAGTTTATGTGACAAAACAAGCAAGTATAGTGTAGAGAATCATATTACCATC
This sequence comes from Thymallus thymallus, assembly GCA_023634145.1. Taxonomy (NCBI): domain Eukaryota; kingdom Metazoa; phylum Chordata; class Actinopteri; order Salmoniformes; family Salmonidae; genus Thymallus; species Thymallus thymallus. The sequence goes on along the minus strand of CM042412.1, from coordinate 29,284,351 downwards.
TAATCCACTGTAATAAACTAGTATAGTGTAGAGAATCACATTACCATCTAAACCACTGTAATAAACTAGTATAGTGTAGAGAATCATATTACCATCTAAACCACTGTAATAAACTAGTATAGAGAATCATATTACCATCTAAACCACTGTAATAAACTAGTATAGAGAATCACATTACCATCTAAACCACTGTAATAAACTAGTATAGTGTAGAGAATCATATTACCATCTAAACCACTGTAATAAACTAGTATAGAGAATCATATTACCATCTAAACCACTGTAATAAACTAGTATAGAGAATCATATTACCATCTAAACCACTGTAATAAACTAGTATAGTGTAGAGAATCATATTACCATCTAAACCACTGTAATAAACTAGTATAGTATAGAGAATCATATTACCATCTAAACCACTGTAATAAACTAGTATAGAGAATCATATTACCATCTAAACCACTGTAATAAACTAGTATAGAGAATCATATTACCATCTAAACCACTGTAATAAACTAGTATAGTGTAGATAATCATATTACCATCTAAACCACTGTAATAAACTAGTGTAGAGAATCATATTACCATCTAAACCACTGTAATAAACTAGTATAGAGAATCATATTACCATCTAAACCACTGTAATAAACTAGCATAGAGAATCATATTACCATCTAAACCACTGTAATAAACTAGTATAGTGTAGAGAATCATATTACCATCTAAAGTACTGTAATAAACTAGTATAGTGTAGAGAATCATATTACCATCTAAACCACTGTAATAAACTAGTATAGTGTAGAGAATCATATTACCATTTAAACCATTGTAATAAACTAGTATAGTGTAGAGAATCATATTACCATCTAAACCACTGTAATAAACTAGTATAGTATAGAGAATCATATTACCATCTAAACCACTGTAATAAACTAGTATAGAGAATCATATTACCATCTAAACCACTGTAATAAACTAGTATAGAGAATCATATTACCATCTAAACCACTGTAATAAACTAGTATAGTGTAGAGAATCACATTACCATCTAAACCACTGTAATAAACTAGTGTAGAGAATCATATTACCATCTAAACCACTGTAATAAACTAGTATAGTGTAGAGAATCACATTACCATCTAAACCACTGTAATAAACTAGTATAGAGAATCATATTACCATCTAAACCACTGTAATAAACTAGTATAGTGTAGAGAATCACATTACCATCTAAACCACTGTAATAAACTAGTATAGTGTAGATAATCATATTACCATCTAAACCACTGTAATAAACTAGTATAGTGTAGAGAATCATATTACCATCTAAAGTACTGTAATAAACTAGTATAGTGTAGAGAATCATATTACCATCTAAACCACTGTAATAAACTAGTATAGTGTAGAGAATCATATTACCATTTAAACCATTGTAATAAACTAGTATAGTGTAGAGAATCATATTACCATCTAAACCACTGTAATAAACTAGTATAGTATAGAGAATCATATTACCATCTAAACCACTGTAATAAACTAGTATAGAGAATCATATTACCATCTAAACCACTGTAATAAACTAGTATAGAGAATCACATTACCATCTAAACCACTGTAATAAACTAGTATAGTGTAGAGAATCATATTACCATCTAAACCACTGTAATAAACTAGTATAGAGAATCATATTACCATCTAAACCACTGTAATAAACTAGTATAGAGAATCATATTACCATCTAAACCACTGTAATAAACTAGTATAGTGTAGAGAATCATATTACCATCTAAACCACTGTAATAAACTAGTATAGTATAGAGAATCATATTACCATCTAAACCACTGTAATAAACTAGTATAGAGAATCATATTACCATCTAAACCACTGTAATAAACTAGTATAGAGAATCATATTACCATCTAAACCACTGTAATAAACTAGTATAGTATAGAGAATCATATTACCATCTAAACCACTGTAATAAACTAGTATAGAGAATCATATTACCATCTAAACCACTGTAATAAACTAGTATAGAGAATCATATTACCATCTAAACCACTGTAATAAACTAGTATAGTGTAGAGAATCATATTACCATCTAAACCACTGTAATAAACTAGTGTAGAGAATCATATTACCATCTAAACCACTGTAATAAACTAGTATAGAGAATCATATTACCATCTAAACCACTGTAATAAACTAGCATAGAGAATCATATTACCATCTAAACCACTGTAATAAACTAGTATAGTGTAGAGAATCATATTACCATCTAAACCACTGTAATAAACTAGTATAGAGAATCATATTACCATCTAAACCACTGTAATAAACTAGTATAGTGTAGAGAATCACATTACCATCTAAACCACTGTAATAAACTAGTATAGAGAATCATATTACCATCTAAACCACTGTAATAAACTAGTATAGTGTAGAGAATCATATTACCATTTAAACCATTGTAATAAACTAGTATAGTGTAGAGAATCATATTATCATCTAAACCACTGTAATAAACTAGTATAGTATAGAGAATCATATTACCATCTAAACCACTGTAATAAACTAGTATAGAGAATCATATTACCATCTAAACCACTGTAATAAACTAGTATAGAGAATCATATTACCATCTAAACCACTGTAATAAACTAGTATAGAGAATCATATTACCATCTAAACCACTGTAATAAACTAGTATAGTGTAGAGAATCATATTACCATTTAAACCATTGTAATAAACTAGTATAGTGTAGAGAATCATATTACCATGTAAACCACTGTAATACACTAGTATAGTATAGAGAATCATATTACCATCTAAACCACTGTAATAAACTAGTATAGAGAATCATATTACCATCTAAACCACTGTAATAAACTAGTATAGAGAATCATATTACCATCTAAACCACTGTAATAAACTAGTATAGTGTAGAGAATCACATTACCATCTAAACCACTGTAATAAACTAGTGTAGAGAATCATATTACCATCTAAACCACTGTAATAAACTAGTATAGTGTAGAGAATCACATTACCATCTAAACCACTGTAATAAACTAGTATAGAGAATCATATTACCATCTAAACCACTGTAATAAACTAGTATAGTGTAGAGAATCACATTACCATCTAAACCACTGTAATAAACTAGTGTAGAGAATCATATTACCATCTAAACCTCTGTAATAAACTAGTATAGTGTAGAGAATCACATTACCATCTAAACCACTGTAATAAACTAGTATAGAGAATCATATTACCATCTAAACCACTGTAATAAACTAGTATAGAGAATCACATTACCATCTAAACCACTGTAATAAACTAGTATAGTGTAGAGAATCACATTACCATCTAAACCACTGTAATAAACTAGTATAGAGAATCATATTACCATCTAAACCACTGTAATAAACTAGTATAGTGTAGAGAATCACATTACCATCTAAAACACTGTAATACACTAGTATAGTGTAGAGAATCATTTGGTCAGAGAATGACAGCTCTATAACACACCTCTCTATGTGGATTTGGTCGGAGAATGACAGATCTATAACACACTTTTCTATGTGGATTTGGTCGGGTTGCCCTAAAATGTTATATATTGCAGCTTTAATAGATGTAGAATTGAGGCTTGCATCACTTTGTGGTGAATGTAAACCTAGGCCTGTCAGAGAGAAGTTCAGGAGGTTTTAGACTGCTAGGCCTACTGTGTGAACTGGCTAAGCCATTAAGATCTTGAATTTATATTGCAAGAATCTCAAAACAATTTGAGGATCTTGAAGACAGCTCATTTTTGTCCATTATGGTCCCTGTGACTTAAAGTTTTTACACCAATTTACAAAAAAATTAAATAAATCCATCTACATTTTCCTTCACTGGCTACAGTTCTCTTCATCTTCTTGTGGCTATCTCAGCACACCTTGGTAATTGGTGATGTGGACCATATGTTGGCTTTCAATAGCGCTCTGTTCAGTCAGTGGCACCAGGACCTCTGGCACCAGGACCTCTCTTTCCCAGGCACATAGTTGTTGGCATCATGGTCAAGGGAGGGAGGGGGAGGCATAGCTTCCTCTCCTCCCCCTTCCTCCCTACAAACCCCTCTTGGTGGAGCGTTGGTTGGATGAAAGCTGGCCAGTGGGCCGGCTGTTTTGAAAGAGGCTTCACAGCCCTGCTGCTTCCAGTGTCTGTAATCTTCACGTGACCTCCGTGACCTTATTAACGGGGTGAGAGCGGCAGGGCTGCTGTGACCCCTCCTCTCGGGGTCAAGGTGGCTGAGGAGAGGCTCTCTTGAAACCTCCAGGAAACATGTGACATTCTCCTTTCCCTTTCTTCCCCAATTAAAGTGATTTTCCTCACCTGTGTTTTTTCAGGCCTGCGAGTTGGGAGTTGTTTTGAATCAGTATTTTTAGGGATGTTTTGTTGGAAGTTTTCCTTTTCTTTTGAGTAGGTAGGCTATTTGAGGTCTATTTAAAACTTTTCTATCACAATTCTTTAGGGCGGCAGGTGGCAGGAGCGTTGGGTCAGTAACCGAAAGGTTGCCGGATCGAGTCCCCGAGCTGACAAGGTAAAAATCTGTTGTTCTCCCTCTGAACAAGGCAGCTAACCTACTGTTCCACGGGCGCCGAAGACGTGGATGTCGATAGGCAGCCCCCCGCACCTCTCACCACCTGATTTATTAGGGTTGGGTTAAATACGGAAGATACATTTCAGTTGACTAGTACCCCACCTTTCCCCTTTCTTCGGAATAGCCTCGGAATTGTCGTGATAGGATGGTTTTTGTTTGTTGGAAAGGTGTCTTATTTGGGACTGATGGAGTTCACTCATGTTTACTGGTTGTTCTTCCTTATAAAGTCTGCTGCATACACTGTCTCTGCTCAGTGCTGGCGTTGCTCGGGGAGCCATAAAACATGTCGTTTAAGTTAAAAAAGGAAGAGGTACAGTATATCACCATAGAGAGCCAGCTCCTCTCCATCATGATGAGATTGCCAGAGTGAAACTTCCATTAAGTTTTGCTTAGAGACCCTCATATTTCCCAACGTTTGAAAAACTGTTCTGTTGTGGTTGATTTGGTATTTTTGTCTCTCTTACAGCTCTTTCCAATCTGAACGCATGAACAACATCACTAGGTTGGACAATATCACTCCGCTGGTAAGGCTTTTACTATATTTTTCTCATTCCTTATAAAAGAAGCGAAACATTTTACTTTCGCAACACTATGCATGTTTGACTGATAAACAGATATAGGCCTAAATCCTTGGAACCACGTACTTTTTTTTTCTTGACATTTCAGTTACTTTTTAAAAGTTACTAATCTGTTAGATAAAATAAACAAACTTGTGTTTACTAATAGTTATCAGTACTTTGTCTTCAAAGAGCTGTTGGATAATAATTAATTATTAATTAATTTAATGTAATCAGACACTGAGTATATTTTTCACAGTGAACACACTCTCCCCCTTTCCCACTCCTCCCTGCCTGGCGTGCCCAGACAGGCGGTCAGTAAAATGTCACGCAAAGGTTTTTTTTCTGCTCTTGCTACAACTGGATCAGTGAGAAACACAAAGTGAACATGTTTACCTACAGCTCATGCAGGCTGCTCTGCTGAACCACTGAACCGGACTGACACACACACACACACACACACACACGCACACAGAGCTACTCTCAGCTTAACATGTTGAAAGACTTCCAGAGCCATGTCAAAAAGCCCGACATTTTGCGAGGGTTTTCCCAAGTTCAAGTTGAAGATCAGACTGACCACTTTCCTTCTCTTTGACTGTGGCTTTGATTCATAAAAGTCTATCAGACATATAAACAGGTGTGTCTGTATGTTTTTGTGTTTATGTATGTGTGTGTGTGCGTGCCAGTGTGTGTGTTGCGGTCCAATATTTGTGCGTGTATGAAAGGTGGAGCAGGAGCAGAATGGAACAGCTGGGTCTGCTGTGTTGGCTTGTTTTGTAATGTCAGAGTCTGGTGTTGATTCAGAGCAAAGCTGCATGCTCTACACCTTTCCTGCACAGCTGCAATGATTCTGCTCTTAATAAGGCCCACTTATGTACCCAAGACAAAGCGGGAGGGGACGGGATGGGGGGTAAGGGGTTGCAGGTGGGGGTGGGGGTGGGGGTGTACGTAGGAGTGGGTTGCAGTGCAGCTCGCTGAGTAAAAAATATGGCTGCCGCCTGCGAGGGAACCTAGCAGCTGTGTTGACCGTCTCGTCTGACTGGGAAGAAAGGCACTGATTATAAAGTGCAACATTCTGGCAAGCCAGTATTCTCAGCAAGGAGCAGCTTTGATCATCTAGCGTTGTAAACTGCTCCATCATCTAAGGCCTCAGGTAATACACTGGTTTATTAGCTTAATAAAGGGGTTGAAATCTTTATCTACAGTACTGGGCCCTCGAACACGTTTGATGCCAGCGCTGAAGAATCCTTTTGGCAACGAGCTCAGTGTTTTCCCTATATTCAATTAGCAGCAGCGGGCCGCCACTGCTAAATCGTTGCCGCCCCTCCCAAAAAATCATGTTAGTTATTTTCAATGTATTTTTTATAATAATTAAACTAAACTAAAACCAGATATAAAGTATGTAGAAAAGATAAGTGAGCTATATATTTTTTATATAAGATAATCTTTTAGAACTAACAATCAACAAAATAGAAACCAGACAGCAAATGAGAAATTCCCAACATTTTGTTATAATGTTTGATTCACTCAGATAGCATAAGAATACGGTCAATAAGTCATTGTAAAATGTGTAGAATTGCAGGAAATTAGCTTTAAAACTGTAATATTTTCTCTCAGCCCCATGGCAAAATGTGTAGAATTGCAGAAAATTTGCTTTAAAACAACAACGTTTTTTCTCTGTGGCTTCTACAATGTGGCCTGTGGCCTCTACTCTGTGACCCCCCCCCGCCCCCCCCCCCCCCCTAAAACAAAACAAATCCAAGGGGAAACGCCTGAATTTCTGAGCAGTTTGTTTGTGCTCATTTGTGGCAGCTATGGAGGAAGATATACTTGGCTACTTAAAGTTTATTATCTGTCGATTTTGATACACGTTCCTCAATGCGCTTGTTGATTAATGTATTGAGAAAGTGTGAGAGAGTTGCCAATTGGTCGTCGGCAAGATGACTCTTGAGTAAATTGAGTCATGTGTGACCTTCATGAAGGGCCTTGGATGTTTCAGACAAATGGAGCCCTGAGGTAAACTGATAGTCTAGATACCAGATGGCCCACTCCATGCTGCCAGAGCTGCTCCTCTCTGCTTTGACACGTTTAAACCCACAAAGCATACAACTTCTCTACCCGCCTCATGAATGATTCAACCCTAGCAGGAGATTATTCACCTAATGCTCTGTGTTGGACTCCTCAGCACCACTGACTCCAGCATAGGTGGTGGAGTGAGTATATTAGTTCAGTAACGGAGGCCCGAACTCTGAAACTCACAGTTGGTTGCTCTTCCCTATAATTCATTTTGGCCGTTGTTTTGTCTCATCTTTGGTCTATTGTGGTGGCAGTTCCGCTGGTGGTCCCATGTAAACAACTCTGAAAGGGGTTCCTCTCTCTCTCACTCAGACATTGATGGTAGAGGATGCCTGGTCCTGGTGTTGGGTGCCAGGAAGGACCAGCTCTGTGTCTCTGACCCCTCTAGTACAAAGGGACCTTCTCCTCATCCTCTTCTTAGAAAGCTGGGAAGAGTAAATATTTAGCAGGCTGCACAACAATGGCAGGCCCAGAGAGAGAATGAGACTTTCATCAGAACTCATGGCTAAAGGGACATTTGGCAGAGGGGGGAACTAGGGGACTAGTTGGCTATTTTTGGAGGAGAGTTTTTTTAAGGGGGAAAGGAATCTCTCATGCTGAAGTCTAATTTATAGGGCGGGGTTTTTACCAGAACCCACAGCAGCCACTAAGGGGACTTTCTGTCTAAATATATATTTAAGATCTTTCACACTGTTTGAGCGATCAGAGATCCTTTCTGTCAGCTCTCTCTCTCTCTCTCTGTTTGGAAAACGACTTAAACTCCATTATGGCACACATCTTCCTCTCTTCTTTTCTTTTGTCTCCCTCTTTGACCCTAACTCCCCCCCCCCCCCCCTCCTATGTTAGATTAGATTAGTTCTTAAGTTGTAAACCTTTGTACAGTAGGCCTACATCACAATTAATGCCCACACAATGAAAACGGGGGTTCCGCTGTATAAAGGCTTCAGCCAGGTTCCATTGGAATGGCCTTAAAGCAGGTCTCTGCCTCCCATGCGCCACCAGTGTGACTGACATGAACAGCCCAGACGACTGCAGGCGGCGTAGGGCTTAGTGTGCGTTGTTCCCTGGATGGGAGGAGAGGGAGACAAGCGTGGGGCCTTATTATTCAGATCAACACAATGATTTACTGTAACCCATAAATCCTCATAATTTACTACCGTAATTACTCCTCCAAAGGTGTGAATTTCTTCAACAAAACGCATTGTGCTGGGATGAATGGGCCTGGCCATCTGGCCATTCATCCAACCGTTTCCACTCTGAGAATCATTCTGGCTGGCACGCTTACGGCTTAGCGCTCGCTGGCTGCCACAGGAGAGAGAGGTAGAGAGAGCCCAGTCCAGGGTCACTGAGCCTCTCAACACTGGAACAGCTCACTTCTACAACTGACACAGAGTGGGGGGAAAGTAGAAGGGACATTTTGCCATGGCGTAGATGGCAGTAAAAAGAAACTCCAGCAACCATTAGGGATGCTGGCCCATGTTTACTCCGATGCTTCCCACAGTTGTGTTAAGTTGGCTGGATGTCCTTTGGGTGGTGGACCATTCTTGATACACACAGGAAACTGTTGAGCGTGAAAACCCCAGCAGCATTGCAGTTCTTGGCACAAACCATTGTACCTGGCACCTACTAACTTTTGTCTTGCCCATTCACCTTCTGAATGGCACTCATACATAATCCATTTCTCAATTATCTCAATTATCTAACCTGTCTCCTCCAATTCGACTACACTGATTGAAGTGGATTTAACGAGTGACATCAATAAGGGATCATAGGTTTCACCTGGATTCACCTGGTCAGTCTGTGTTTTGTACACTCAGTGTATATAATTGCAGCTCTGAACTTGAATGTTAAGTTGTTAATGATGGATTACATCATTGAATAGAGGACAAAGACCAGTCATCACTGGCTATAACCCTCCAACACTCCAAAGACCAGTCATCACTGGCTATAACCCTCCAACACTCCAAAGACCAGTCAATACTGGCTATAACCCTCCAACACTCCAAAGACCAGTCATCACTGGCTATAACCCTCCAACACTCCAAAGACCAGTCAATACTGGCTATAACACTCCAAAGACCAGTCACCACTGGCTATAACCCTCCAACACTCCAAAGACCAGTCATCACTGGCTATAACCCTCCAGCACTCCAAAGACCAGTCATCACTGGCTATAACCCTCCAACACTCCAAAGACCAGTCATCACTGGCTATAACCCTCCAGCACTCCAAAGACCAGTCATCACTGGCTATAACCCTCCAGCACTCCAAAGACCAGTCATCACTGGCTATAACCCTCCAACACTCCAAAGACCAGTCAATACTGGCTATAACCCTCCAACACTCCAAAGACCAGTCATCACTGGCTATAACCCTCCAACACTCCAAAGACCAGTCAATACTGGCTATAACCCTCCAACACTCCAAAGACCAGTCAATACTGGCTATAACCCTCCAACACTCCAAAGACCAGTCAATACTGGCTATAACCCTCCAACACTCCAAAGACCAGTCAATACTGGCTATAACCCTCCAACACTCCAAAGACCAGTCAATACTGGCTATAACCCCCCAACACTCCAAAGACCAGTCAATACTGGCTATAACCCTCCAACACTCCAAATACCAGTCAATACTGGCTATAACCCTCCAACACTCCAAAGACCAGTCAATACTGGCTATAACCCTCCAACACTCCAAAGACCAGTCAATACTGGCTATAACCCTCCAACACTCCAAAGACCAGTCAATACTGGCTATAACCCTCCAACACTCCAAAGACCAGTCAATACTGGCTATAACCCTCCAACACTCCAAAGACCAGTCAATACTGGCTATAACCCTCCAACACTCCAAAGACCAGTCAATACTGGCTATAACCCTCCAACACTCCAAAGACCAGTCATCACTGGCTATAACCCTCCAACACTCCAAAGACCAGTCATCACTGGCTATAACCCTCCAACACTCCAAAGACCAGTCATCACTGGCTATAACCCTCCAACACTCCAAAGACCAGTCATCACTGGCTATAACCCTCCAACACTCCAAAGACCAGTCATCACTGGCTATAACCCTCCAACACTCCAAAGACCTGTCATCACTGGCTATAACCCTCCAACACTCCAAAGACCAGTCATCACTGGCTATAACCCTCCAGCACTCCAAAGACCAGTCATCACTGGCTATAACCCTCCAACACTCCAAAGACCAGTCATCACTGGCTATAACCCCCCAACACTCCAAAGACCAGTCAATACTGGCTATAACCCTCCAACACTCCAAAGACCAGTCATCACTGGCTATAACCCTCCAACACTCCAAAGACCAGTCATCACTGGCTATAACCCTCCAGCACTCCAAAGGGAAACAAATGAAACAAACAAACAAACAAACAAACAAACTGGATCAATATGGAAAACAACAGACTGGCATTCTGTCTCTGTGTAGGGTTTTTAATTGGTGTGTTTTAATTAGTCCAGTTAAAGCTGTGTTGTGTTGGTCATGCTGCTCTAGCAGACTAATGGGCTGAGTGTGGAGCTGAGTAGGTGCGTGTCCACGGCTGTGCCAGCCAGGTTTATGAGCCACTCTCCTTCACTTGTTTCTTAACACTCTCGCTGCTTGATTATTGATGTGTAGCATTGGTGTGTGTGTGTGCGTGTGCGTGTGTACGTACATGCGACACAAGCCTGGGGGGGATGTATTGCATATGCGTTAATGAAAGGAAAAAAGCGTCTCCTCGATACAATGCCTTTTGGGGGAGGCCTGTTGACCCAAAGCATGATGTCATTCAATAAATTGACCCAAAGCATGATGTCATTCAATAAATTGACCTAAAGCATGATGTAATTCAATAAGTTGACCCAAAGCATGATGTCATTCAATAAATTGACCCAAAGCATGATTTCATTCAATAAGCCTGTCAGTATTATTTTACCACTTATTTAATGGGCAGGAGATGAATCTAGGTCCTGTACCAGGGCCCCATCAGGAGATATGAATCCAGGTCCTGTAGCAGGGCCCCATCAGGGAGATTAATCCAGGTCCTGTAGCAGGGCCCCATCAGGAGATTAATTCAGGTCCAGTATCAGGGCCCCATCAGGGAGATGAATCCAGGTCCTGTAGCAGGGCCCCATCAGGAGATGAATCCAGGTCCTGTAGCAGGGCCCCATCAGGAGATGAATCCAGGTCCTGTAGCAGGGCCCCATCAGGAGATGAATCCAGGTTCTGTAGCAGGGCCCCATCAGGGAGATTAATCCAGGTCCTGTAGCAGGGCCCCATCAGGAGATTAATTCAGGTCCAGTATCAGGGCCCCATCAGGGAGATGAATCCAGGTCCTGTACCAGGGCCCCATCAGGAGATGAATCCAGGTCCTGTAGCAGGGCCCCATCAGGAGATTAATTCAGGTCCTGTAGCAGGGCCCCATCATTTTCTCTGGTCTATGAGTTTTTCCAGCTCCATTCATTTTAATGTCATATTTCACTGTTTATAAATATTTATGCATATAACAGCTAATAAAGTTAGGTCTGACTAGGAACTCGAAGGCTTTCCAGTTCATTTTGAAGATATTATATATTGCTGGTAGAGATGCCAAAAAGCTGTACCCACCCTTTTTATAATAATAATAACAGCTTGTTTTCTCACGTAAAAGGAAAATGACAAACAGACCTTCACCCCTATAAATATGCGTATACATTCTCTTTTACATACACAAACATACCCTCATATGTCCATGTCTGCTCCGTACCCTGATGCTGTGAAGTGGGTGGATGGATGGATGGATAGATGGATGGATGGATGGATGGATGGATGGATGGATGGATGGATGGATGGATGGATGGATGGATGGATGGATGGATGGATGGATGGATTGATGGGCCGGGACATTCTACACAAACACAGGAAGTCGTGAGGAGACACCTGTAGCTCTCAGGCCTCTTTCTCCTCGGCTCCTGGTACAGTATCAGTGTAGCTCTCAGGCCTCTTTCTCCTTGGCTCCTGGTACAGTATCAGTGTAGCTCTCAGGCCTCTTTCTCCTTGGCTCCTGGTACAGTATCAGTGTAGCTCTCAGGCCTCTTTCTCCTCGGCTCCTGGTACAGTATCAGTGTCCTTTTGATGTACGGTTTGTTATTGGTTTTGGGGCCCGGGGCACCAACGTGTTATTGTGTTAAGTGGATGGGCTGTCAGAAAGTTCCACAGCCATTCTTTGTGAGTGATTATTTTTTTGGGGCCCGGGGCACCAACGTTTCAAATGTGTTAAGTGGACGGGCTGTCAGAAAGTTCCACAGCCGTTCTTTGTGAGTGATTATTTTTGTATTATTTGTTTTTACTTCACGGATAGGGACTTTGAGATCCCCCTCCCCCCCTTTCAACCCCAGCCCACCTCTTCTATCACATTGAATAAACACACAACACTCCCACCTCATCCTCCACACCCACAGCATCAGGGCCACATGTGAATGAGACAGACAGGAGTAACACGTGTGAGTATTTATGGTCTACATTTGTCAAAGTGCACATTTATCATGTGGCCCGCTGGTGTCAGTCCTGTGTTCCCATGTCTCTCTCCCTCTGCTGGTACTCTCCGCCACGCCCAGCACCTGCACACCTGATACACACAAACACACACACACACACACACATTAAGCCTTACATTGATAAATGCAGCCCTCACCACAGAAATCAAGTGAAAGAGATCTTGCAATCTATCCAGTCTAGTCCAGGAGAAAACTAGATGGGCCTAAAGTTTTTACAGTTATTCTGTTGATTGGTTTTAAGATTGTAAGGGGTAGAATTTGAAAGGTTTGCTCCATCAAACTTAATGTCTTAAATAGAGAGAACCATAGCCTTTCACTACATATGGCAGGTGTTGTGCCTTCGGGTCTGGACTGGTTTTTATTTGGAACCACTTAAGATATTCACCTGTGTAAAATAGCTTATTTTGGCAAAAATGGTAAATAACCTCTTGGGCCTTTAACCAATCATAAAGTGCACAGAACTGTCTTAGAGTGTCCGTGTAAGACCAGCTTTTGACATTGGTTGCCATTCTTTATAAAAAACCCTCGTAACAACGTATAGCTGGTTAGCTGCCAAGAGCTAGCTGAATGCCATTACTCACTCATTCTGGGAAAGGTTAATGCACTGTTCTGTGCTGGTCTTGAGGTGTATATAGTAGTATCACTTAGCCGTCAACAGATCTAATAACTGGGCCTGCACTTAACGTGTAGAAACCAAAAAGAGAAGGGAAAGGAAGAGAGATGTGAAACACTTATTGTGTTAAAATGTCAACACTTTTCCGCGTTTTTTTCTGTTCTGGAGGAGCAGCTGCGGAGGCCTAAGCCCTGTCTCATTGGTTTACTCCCCTCCGTAGGGAGCATGACAGAGTCCAAATGCCAGCTCTGCCCCAACCCTCCTAGAACCAGAGAGACCCATTAGTAAGGCTAATACATACACACACACACTAGCCCTCCCAAACCAGTCACATTAGTAATACACCCCAACCCTGTCAGAATGCCTGCTTGTCCTTGGGCCGCTGAGTGAGATGACACACGATGAAGTCACTCCATTTATGTTGGCACAGAGACCGGGCTGATGCCTGGCTTGCCAAGAGTTCTTGGACACGTCTCACGCTGGTGAGAGGGACAGGAACCAAAAGGTAGAGTTTGTGTCGCAGTATGGTGGACCCACGTCCAGCATTGCCTTTATAAAGCCTGTGTTGAAAACCCCACTGCATTAAGACGGGTGGTGTGTAGAATGATGTTGGTGATGTTGAAGAATGATGTTGGTGATGTTGTAGAATGATGTTGGTGATGTTGTAGAATGATGTTGGTGATGTTGTAGAATGATGTTGGTGATGTTGTAGAATGATGTTGGTGATGTTGTAGAATGATGTTGGTGATGTTGTAGAATGATGTTGGTGATGTTGTAGAATGATGTTGGTGATGTTGTAGAAGGATGTTGGTGATGTTGTAGAATGCTTGACGATCGAAGTTGGGAGAGGTTCATGTCTTTTTGTATATTATTATTTGGGATAATGTGTGTACATTATTATCCATAATTCCATTTTGGGATAATGTATGTACATTATTACACATAATTCCATTCATCTTGCGCTCTCCCAGTATTTCTGACTGACAGTATTATGACAGTGGTGTGTGATCTCACACCTAGACTGTTTTGCCACAGAAAATGTAGCGTCATGATTTTTCCTCTCTGTGTCCGGCACTGTGTGATTTACCCACTGTGGAATCAGAGGGTCCCAGACAAATTTGACATCCTCGTCCCAAAAGGTAGCTAGAGGAGGCTGGAGTTTGACAGACATCCCCCACCCCTTTCCTTCCCATCAGAGGCCAGAGAGGAGAGGAGCTGCCCTGTCCTGTGTTTGTAGAGCAGGGGCTAGGGGGAAGTTTGACTCTGGAAAGCTTTGGCTGTGTTTGGGCAATTCATCAAAGGCTCAGCCGACCTGATGAACAAACGCTAAATTTGGGCTCCTCAAAGAGTCTCTTTCCATTACCCCCACCGGCCAACACCAGCCTCCTCCTCTTCCTTCACCGTGGGCTCGGCTGGACTGCCCTGTCTGTCTGTCTCAGCCCTTCGTTAGCATCTCAGCAAGCCCAAGATCAAACAACAACTCCTTCCTTCCACTGTCACTCTGCTCTAGTGTCTGTAGTGCCAGCCTCAGTTTGCTAGTGCTCTGAGAGACCCCTTCTCTGAGAGGCTAGACAAGGAAGGATTAAAACTGTCATTGACCAGACGAGGAAGTATACCATACCTAGCGCTACAGGTTTTTTCGTGGATCAAAAAGGGGCTTTGGTGGTGGGCGTGGCATGGGCCGTGGCAGGGCGTGGCAATGAATGTTTGCATTTTCAAGCCAATTTCCTGAAATACTGCACATTTCTCCATGGAGCTGAGATGTATTTTTTTATATTTCCTGCAATTCTGCACATTTTGCCATGCAGCTTAGAGAAAATGTTGCAGTTTTAAAACTAATTTCCTGCAATTCTACATATTCTGCCATGCAGCTGAGAGTTTTTTTTGTTTCGTTTTAAAGCTAGTTTCCTGCAATTCTATTCATTTTGCCATGGATAATGCTGTTTTGCTCAAACATAATAACAAAGTGAATACTGCTAAATTCATTGTTTTGGGAATTTTAAATTCTCCCTGACTGTCTAGCTGAATATTTTTACACAACGTTTAGGTGGCCCGCCCAAGGATTACAATGGCAGAAAAATCCCTGCACTTGAGGAGAAGAGGAAGAAAAGGGATAGAGGTGGTGAGAGAGAAAGCCAAGGCTACCTGCCGCTGTATGTGAAAGGAGGACAAAGGCCCAGTCCAAAGCCCTGACACCATGTGAAATCCGTTGTAAAAACAACTGTAATTAGAGGGCAGACCCTGCTTTTGTGCCAAAGGGCTTTGTGAGGGTGGTACTGTGGGGTGGGACGTTACTTCCCAGTCCAAGGCTGGAGCAAAGCTGAAGAACAACCATACTGTTAATTGGGTTCTAAGAATCCTTTCCCTTTCTCTTTTGTTGTGTGTTCTGGGATTGTCAAAGATATGGCCTAGCAATTCATTGTGACCAAAAATAATTTTTTTCTTGATCATCACGATAAATAGGCCTATTCCATCCTGAGAGGACAAACCAATTATCAGCAAATAACAAAAATGTCACTTACATAGGCTCTTCTATCAGTCTGTCAGAGCGAGTATAGAACAGGTGCTTGTGATCTCATTCACACCTCCAAGCTGTCCATCAACACCTATAAGAGGAATGCAGATTAGCATTAAGGCCATCCAGCTACATCACCCTTCTATCTCTTTAATTTCAAGGTTTTCCAGCATATTTTCATGTTTTTCTTGTCTTCTCTTCTGGGACATGATGCAGGTAATATGGGCTACAGCATGTAGCTGGTTGTGGTTGCACTTTCTCCAGCTACTCCAGCAATTCCTTGCACTTGTTCTTTGGTCCCTTGAATCTCCAGCTAGCCAACAAGGATAATTCAGCACATAGGCTATTCTTCTAACTGTCTGTGGTCATACGGAGAGGGGAGAGGTGAAGCCTCAGCTAGTGTATATAAACGACAGATTTAGGCCTAACCTAGAGTGTTCTTTTTAGGCCTTGTCTGCCTTTGGCAGTAAGTTCTGGCCGTCCCTGCAGACTTGGGAAGTGTTAATCGGGTGGGAGATGTCAGTCCTCACTCCGGAGGTGTCAGAGGGATTTGGTTTCCCTGGGTTTTCCGAAACATAGCCGTACAGAAGCCACAGAGCAATGTGAGCAATGCTGCAAGGGGAGAGAGATACAACCCCCCCCCCCCCCCCCCGTAACTGCAATGCACAATGGGGTTCTAACATTACCTGACGGACGGTTCCTGCCTGATTTCAGCTTTCACGATTTCCTGTTAGTTCACCGTAAATGTGCTTCCAAATCAAAACGAGTTACATCATGTTTAATTTATAGCAGGAAGCCTTTGTCTAGTGCGTGTTTTTTTCTCTCAGCTGTTTGAAGTTTTATGTCCTTGGAATGTGCAAGAGGGAGCGGCTTTGGCTCTTTACCTTGGGCATTTGTGCTGTATTTTGTTCAAGCATAGGCCTAAATGTATTCTGCATCTGTGCAAACCTGAAATGTGTATCTCTTGTAAGGGATCCTTCAGTTGTCCTATAGTACTTTCAACATTGCTTTGACCCTTGCATTCAGGAAGTAAAAGCTCCAATAGAGCAGGCTGTTGCAAATCTGCTCCAAATTATAACCGGGATATGAAACCGAAAACGTTTTTGCCCGTTGTTCTTACAACCCAATCTTACTCCAAGTCCTGGAAGTGTTTAGAAACGTCTCTCCTTTTTTTCTTCTTGAACTGTGGGCTGACTCCGTCAGTTTGATGAACTGTAGGCTGACTCCATCAGTTTGATGAACTGTGGGCTGACTCCGTCAGTTTGATGAACTGTAGGCTGACTCCGTCAGTTTGATGAACTGTAGGCTGACTCCGTCAGTTTGATGAACTGTAGGCTGACTCCGTCAGTTTGATGAACTGTGGGTGATCAGTGCTGGGACCAGTATGCTTTGATTACAGCTTCATCCCGTTACTGTGCCCTTTGATGTGGTTCGCCTGCAGTCCAGGGCCGCAGTGGCCGCCAGCCAGCCTCTTGTTATTTCAAAGGGGGCATCCTTGCTCGACTCTGATGGCCTGGGCTGACCAGGCACGTGACCACCACAGGCATGGCTGGATACTGATACACCAGGCTTTAGTGTGATAATCCTAGCCACTCATGGGGTTTAATGGGGCTATAGGCACTGCACTTCAACCATAAAGCAGTTTATTCACACTGAGCTAACTAGCCCGTAATGCAGTGGTTCCCAAACCTTTTCACTCTGGGCCCACTTCCAGCATTGGCGAACATCCAGTGCCCCACATGCGCGCACACCACGTCTATTTCTATGGGCACAAGCCCTGTTCATTACACAAACTGTTCATACCCCTCGTTGGTGGAGAGAATTTTCTAGGTTTAAATCTTATTTTCTGCAATTCTACACATTTTGTCATGGGTTGCAAAGAACATTTCATGTGTATTCATGTGATATTTGAGTGACAACAAATATCTCAAGGCTAAAAAAACAACAACAAAAAAACATTACCTGACATGGGCTAGTTGATCTGGACATTTCTGACAACTTATAAATAGCTCTCTAAGATATGCAATGACTTACAGGACAAGAGGAACTGATGATGGAATACCCAATTTAGAAATTGCACCTTGTGCATTCTACTATTGCAACTTTCAAGAGTAAGTTGAAAGCTGGACTGAGTTCCCCCTGCGCCCCACAGTTTGGGAACCACTGCCATAATGCATACTCCACTGTAAATGAATAGCTGATAATCATGTTTGGTCACACACACACACACACACACACACACACACACACACACACACACACACACACACACACACACACACACACACACACACACACACACACACACACACACACACAAGCTTTGTTGTTGAGTGGGACTTTCTTGGTTCTGTATTATGTTATTTATTCAAATTGCTTATTATTTTATTTGTGTAAGTACCAGTAGCTTACGTAATGAAATTTCCCCCCCGGGGGATCAATAAAGTACCTATCTATCTATCTATCTATCTATCTATCTATCTATCTATCTATCTATCTATCTATCTATCTATCTATCTATCTATCTATCTATCTATCTATCTATCTATCTATCTATCTATCTATCTATCTATCTATCTATCTATCTATCTATCTATCTATCTATCTATCTATCTATCTATCTATCTATCTATCTATCTATCTATCTATCTATCTATCTATCTATCTATCTATCTATCTATCTATCTAATGTAGTATAGGCCTACTCTATGTATGCTTTGCAAGTAGGCCTACATTAGGCTATTTTGTTTTTGTTGGCTCGTAATCACTTAAACAGGGTGAGTGTTTATCGAAAGATTTGTGTTGGATGTTCTGCTAGGTTAACATTTGTATAGATTATTGAAACTACAGACATGTACATATAAAAACGCAATGTAGGCCTATACAAGCAGTTATGAGTCAATAAAAGTTGACCTGAAGGTTTACTGCTGGTAAACAGTGGTAAACACAACTGTTCTAAACAAAGAAAAGCTAGGCAACTGTCATTGGAGCCAGTACCCTACTGCAGTGCAGTGTATATTATGGTGTGCTACATGAACTGTGTCCGGACGCTGGTGAACAGCAGAAATTAAAGCCGGGATTAGCCTCTTCCTTTCCATGATTTTATGTGATGAAGAGCCACCCCAGCTGAGCAGAATGCCCAGAGCATAGAAAGTGTCTAAAGATTTCCCAACAGTCCGGAAGACGAGCTCTTACGTTTTTTTAATCTTTTCAATGTGGGATGTGAGATTGTGATATTGCACGGTGGCGTAATGGAGACATGTAACATGGGCGCAAAATGTTATTGAAATAGTCCAAAGGATATGGTAAACATTTTATTGTGTGGCGACGGCCCATCTTGGTTGAGTATGGTTTTATCAGAAAGTCCACTGTGTGTTTTGAATCAAACCACAGTTATTTCAAGGGAATGGGCAGGGCAGAGAGGTCTGACCTAAAGGGAGGTCTGACATAAAGGGGAGTATATTTTAGTGGGTTATTAAGTTATAGAACCCAGCCAAAGGACTGAACACATCTGGACTGTAATCTTTAATTTGATGTAGGGGCATGGGTGGGGTCAGAATGGAGGGTTTTGAGGTAAAACAAAAACCGTGATTATTTCACGACTTAATAAGTAGCCGTTGACAGCTGATTTGATTTGTCAGTTTCATTTGAAAACTTGTTGTTAGTTCATTATTCTCTCTCACACATCCATCTGACTGGAAACCCGCGTTATAATACGGTTGACATTTAATGGTTGGCTCTAATTTCCGATTGAGCAGATATACTGTAGAGTATGCCGCGTTTATCTTGAATGCAGATAGGCGACAAAGCGCGATCTGATTGAATCCTGGCCTGAAAAACCTCTCAATGATAGTCAGTAATTGTCTGAATAACATCCTAAAACTAGCCCCTCAAAATATGTTAATTTTCCTTTCGTGGTTATGAAATAAGTCATAACCCATATTGTCTTTAGTCTAGTTTGTTTAGCTGTTTACTAGCTAGTAGGCTGATTTTATATACTGTTGTATTGCCTTTTGAAGGTACTGTATGGCAACGCGAGACACATGCCACGTTTAAAACAACTGGGAACTCGGAACTGGGAAATCTCCGACTTCCGACTTCAGTGCATTCGAAATAACTGGGAAGTCGGAAAAATCTATTTGAACGGCCATCCAACTCGGTATTCCAACTCGGAACTCGGGCCTCTTTCTAGAGCTCCGACTTTCCGACCTGAAGATCACCGACGTCTTGATTTGACCTCGTATTTTTCTGAGTTCCCAGTTGTTCTGAACGCGGCACAACTAGCTAGTGAAGTTAATACTGATGATGATGATGATGATGGGGCTCCGTTCCTCCAGCTGTTGTGTGCTGCAGAGGCATTGATTGGGTTAAAAGTCTCCCAAGCATCATCATGAACATCCTATCAGTGGGCTAGTGCGCAGTCCCACTCCCAGCCTACCGCCTGCGTTTACCGAGACAGGGTGCATGTGTGTCATTCTGGCAGTCCGGTTCTCACTGAGAAACGACCTTTCGCTGCTGCGACTTGTTGCTCTCTTTCAGAGTGTTTTGTTAAGCAAGTGGTGGACTGTGAACGTAAGCCATTTTCGGTTAATACGTTCAACTTCGACGAGCACGAATAAACGCAAGCATCCAGAGCTTCAACACTTCGATAAGGTACCGTATCAAACATCCGTTAAATGTCTACTGTGCATATGAAAAACATGTTTTAAAACCAATAATCATAAAGGTTTATAAATGTATCTTTGTGTCTGTTGTTCCAACTGTTTCGGATACTAAAGTGGGAGGTTAGAATACGATATAGATAGCGGATTCCGTCTCCACTGTTACAAAGTATTGAAACGACATAATGAAAAGTGATGTTACACTGAATGGGATGCGCCGGTCTTTTGCGGAACACTGGCGTAGATGCGTTTAGACGCGTTTAGCCTCATCATATAACCTACATAACTTTAGTTAATCAACATGATATTTGGTCGGCTAATATGGCCATACACAAAACAGAGAAGCTTCTTCAGTGTGACAACAGCTTAATTTAAAACGTTAAAGTGGTCACTCATAGCCTACTTTTACACTTCAAACAAAACGAAATTTGACAAAAATTATTTAATATGGTGTCATATCTCATAGTGATGCAACGTTATAGTTTATTTACTTATTTAATCCTAGTGATCTCTCTGGAGCAATGAATTGTAATACATTATGGTTCGTGTATAAAATAGATTAAAAAATATATGCTTCTTAGCTTATTTGAGCTTCACATTGATTGTTCAAGGCATGATGATGGTATGACACCAGACCAGCTTATTTACCTATTTCACTTGAGACAATGCAGTAGCCTTGAGCTAGAAGGTCTTATAGGTATGTAAAACCTAGCTGTGGAAATGGGCCAATCAGGCTTGTCATAATCTTCTCAGACACCATTAGAATATGAATGTCAAACTCCTCATAGTCCTCTCAGGTATGTACTTGTAGCTTCCAGGATAAATTCTGTTATCAGGCTGAAGTTATTAACTGTCTTGACTGAGTCCTCATAATTACTGTATATTAGCTTTAACTAAATGGATAAGGTACTTTGCCTCCTGCTGCATTACCAGGTAGTTTCACAGGTTCACCTCAAATTAATCATAAACCCAACATGAAAGTAGAAAAATGCATCCGTTATTCTAAACCTTTGCAGTTTCCGCAGACCTCATCGTGTGTCGGTCACGGGCATGGTGGGACTGTCAGTTCTTAAAACCACTGCACTAAAACCAAAATGTGTAACATCCCAGTGTTTGCAGATACACACACAAATATATATATATATATATATATATATATACTCTACCGTTCAAAAGTTTGTGGTCACTTTGACATTTCCTTGTTTTTT
This sequence comes from Thymallus thymallus, assembly GCA_023634145.1. NCBI lineage: Eukaryota > Metazoa > Chordata > Actinopteri > Salmoniformes > Salmonidae > Thymallus > Thymallus thymallus. Next base: position 29,262,540 of record CM042412.1, on the reverse strand, counting down.
TAAAGAAAAGCACATTTTTTTGTCCATTAAAATAACATACAATTGATCAGTAATACTGTTGTAATTGACTATTGTAGCTGGAAATTGCTGTTTTTTTTTATGGAATATCTACGTAGGCGTACAGAGGCCCATTATCAGCAACCATCACTCCTGTGTTCCAATGGCACGTTGTTTTAGCTAATCCAAGTTTATCATTTAAAAGGCTATTGATCATTAGAAAATTGCAATTATGTTAGTACAGCTGAAAACTGTTGTGCTGATTAAAGAAGCAATAAAACAGGCCTTCTTTAGACTAGTTGAGTATCCGGAGCATCAGCATTTTGTGGGTTAGATTACAGGCTCAAAATGGCCAGAAACAAATCACTTTCTTCTGAAACTCGTCAGTCTATTCTTGTTCTGAGAAATGAAGGAGTGGGAGGCCCCGGTGCACAACTGAGCAAGAGGACAAGTACATTAGAGTGTCTAGTTTGAGAAACAGACGCCTCACAAGTCCACAACAGGCAGCTTCATTAAATATTACCCGCAAAACACCAGTCTCAACGTCAACAGTGAAGAGGCGACTCCGGGATGCTGGCACCTTTTTCCAATCTTCCTCTGTCCAGTGTCTGTGATCTTTTGCCCATCTTAATCTTTTATTTTTATTGGCCAGTCTAAGATATGGCTTTTTCTTTGCAACTTTGCCTAGAAGGCCAGCATCCCGGAGTCGCCTCTTCACTGTTGACGTTGAGTCTGGTGTTTTGCGGGTAATATTTAATGAAGCTGCTAGTTGAGGACTTGTGAGGCGTCTGTTTCTCAAACTAGACACTCTAATGTACTTGTCCTCCTGCTTAGTTGTGCACCGGGGCCTCCCACTCCTCTTTCTATTCTGGTTAGAGACAGTTTGCGCTGTTCTGTGAAGGGAGTAGTACACAGCGTTGTACGAGATCTTCAGTTTCTTGGCAATTTCTTGCATGGAATAGCCTTAATTTCTCAAAACGAGAATAGACTGACGAGTTTCAGAAGAAGAAACCCAGTTGAGTATCTGCTGATGCTCCAGATACTCAACTAGTCTAAAGAAGGCCAGTTTTATTGCTTCTTTAATCAGCACAACAGTTTTCAGCTGTGCTAACATAACTGCAAAAGGGTTTTCTAATGGTCAATTAGCCTTTTAAAATGATAAACTTGGATTAGCTAAAACAACGTGCCATTGGAACACAGGAGTGATGGTTTCAGATAATGGGCCTCGGTACACCTATGTAGATATTCTGTTAAAAATCAGCCTTTTCCAGCTACAATAGTCATTTACAACATTAACAATGTCTACACTGTATTTCTGATACATTTTATGTTATTTTAATGGACAAAAAGAAGGACATTTCTGTGACCCAAAACTTTTTTAATGGCAGTGTATATAAATAGTTTATTAATTAAATAATTATTAAGGACATTTTTTTAGGGCAGTCGTTCCACACAGTAATCTATCCGTTATTTCCAGAGGGGCACAAACCCCTGTGTGTGTCAGACTGCAGACTGGCCTAGATGTCTCACCTGGACTTCAGCTCTCAGTATTGGACACACACAGCCTTCTGAATTCCTGTGGCCGTGGAGCAATGTTGAAGGAAGTGTACAGGTAGAGGGGTGCAACTGATTATTTAGCCAAGTATAGTCATCATTTTCATCTAACAGTTCATACCACAAAGATTCAGGCTACTCTCTTAAGTCTCTTTTTCATACTTAATCATTTCATTGCCAGCTTTTCAGCTTTTGTTTCATTGTTGGTAACTTGTGATTTTTGGGAGCTAAAAACGTGACGTTCGTTTTCCCCTGCACTGCCTGCTATTTGGAGCCCTTCAGACCGAGCAAGGTTTAAGTTCTCCTTTTCTCCCCCATTCCCACAGCTCTGACCCGACTGGGCTGTCAGTCTCATGTTACCCCATTCCTTACTCATGTTGAGGCATCACAGAACACATTCATTCATATTCACTGCATCATGACTGTTTCCCTGCATGGAGAAAAGGTTTTCCTAGGAGGCTATATTATATATCCTAATGGGTGTCGTTTGAACACAAACACATCCAGTTTAGTTTGGCATCAATATATTTGATTAGATTGTGTGTGTGTGTGTACTGTGTTCGTATGCGATCACATAGAAGCCAAGCTGAACATGGAGAAATGGGTCTGTAGCGAGTTTTGGAGAGAACGTAATTTGCAAGAAGCTGTGTCATGAGTAAAGTTTGTTTTGACAGATAATATTTTTAATATTTTTTAATGCAAAATGTCAACAAGGTACGGTGAAGAAAGTAGCCTTAAAAAAGTTGCATAGTTTATCAAATTGGACAATGAATAGCTACATACAATAGATTATAGTAATAATGTGTTGTGATATACAAGGGGACTGCAGTACTTTTCCATCTTCTAGAGCAGTTCCTTGTCTATCCTTCATTGCTGGGCATGCTGTGGATGAAGTAGACAGTATTGCGTGGGAACTAGTGAGGAGTTGTTTTTTTTTCTTACCACCTCAGCCATTAGTTCTTAGAGGGAGAGATGAGGTTCTCTCAGGATTCCCCCGTCACATTCGACTGAGAGCAATTTATTTATCTGGGTTCACGTCAAGTCTGTTTCAACGGGGGGTTGGTGTTGGGCAACCTTCTATCTTCACAACTGTGTATTACCTGTGAAAGGCAATTCGCTACGTTTGAAGTGTGTCAAGCCACGTCATGGCAAAAGCGCAGAAGTAATTCTACATGACGCAAGAGTCATAGGGGATGAAATGCTAGCAACATGAACACTTGGAAGTCCTCTGTTTAATCTCATTCAGTTGGAACCATTTTATAGTTCTCATGTAGAAATAGCTTATCTGACGCTCCCTGAACACAGGCTGCCATTTCATACCGTATCGTATCGTATTCATACTTTTTAAATCACACTTCAGACTAAAATGGCAGTGAGGAAGGCAGAGTAATGTTTCCCTTTTAGTTTTAATTCAGTAAATCAATGAGGATTGATCCCTTCTTAACTGTTGTATTGCTTGTATCTGTTCCCAGTCTCCTCCTGGCCTAGAAAGATCAAGTTAATCATCTGTTTTGCTGACTGGTTCATTGCATTCAGTTTAGATCTGAGTTTTGAGTATGAACCCTTGTAGTGATTCCTGTCTCATTCTCTCCCCTTCGCCCACACCGCTCCCTGGCTCCAGGCCTCTTTTCCTCTCGCTGCCCCACTCAGCTCACCAGCTATATGTGAATAGAGTCAATGTTCAATTGAATGTCAACATGACTGGCTACAGTTAAGAGCTAACTATTGAATGTCAACATGACTGGCTACAGTTAAGAGCTAACTATTGAATGTCAACATGACTGGCTACAGTTAAGAGCTAACTATTGAATGTCAACATGACTGGCTACAGTTAAGAGCTAACTATTGAATGTCAACATGACTGGCTACAGTTAAGAGCTAACTATTGGCCTGTCTGCTTTTCCTCCCTTTTTCTCTTTTTGTTCTGCAGCGGAGTGGCAAACCCTGCGCCAGGCCGGCAGGAGGAGGACCATGGCCCTGAGCGACGCCAATGGTGACCTCCTGCTCCTCAGCAGTGGCAGCCTGCCACTCAGCGTCACCACGATGGCCACTGCCACCAGCGTCACCACAACAGCCACTGCCACCAGCGGCCCAGGGGCCAGTGCCACCAGTGGCCCAGGGGCCAGTGCCACCAGCGGCCCAGGGGCCAGTGCAAGCCTCAGCAACACGGAAAGAGGGGACGTCAGCGTTGTTTCTACACCCAGCACACAGCAGAGGCAGAGGCAGAGGCACCAGCCAAGGCCAACACCACCGCACAAGGAGCCCCAGCAGAGATCCAGAGTGAGTCAGAATGGAGGCATCATCAAGCCAAACGGTTCCCTAAGGGCCACTTCCTCTTCCTCCACCTCCTCCTCCTCACACCTCACAGACTCTCAAAGGTTGTCCAAGCTCCTGCCCTCCACTCTCTCCACAACCTCCTCCCCCTCACCTCCTCCGCTATCTCCACCTCCCCCGTGCTGCCACCACTGCCCATTCCATCCCCCCCTGTGCTGCCATGGCAACCAGCAGGAGTGCCACATCTTCCAGACCCATGCCCCTGCCCTGCCCCTTCACCCGGGCTCCTGCTGCCTGCAGGTTTCTCCTCCATCCCTCTGTTTACACCACCGCTGGCAGAAGCACCTCCAGAACCAGCCCAATGTGGCTAGCCTCAGGTACGCGTGTGATGACTGTGTGTTTCTGTGTGTGCGCCTGTTCGTGCTTCTCTCTGCTACAGGGTGGCCTCAGGCATATCTCTCTTACCCTGCCTCTCCAACAGAAGCCCTTTCATTGCTATGTAGTACCATTATGTACATGGCTGTTTAAGAATATGTACATGCATGTAACTGTAGCCTTGACTTTTTCCACAGTTATGTGTTTTGAGTCAACTGTTTATGTAGGGCAGGTTTTAAGTTCTGATAGTGTAATATTTGAAACATTTTCAACATTTGCTTTGATTAGATTAAATAGTAATTTTGCACTACACCATGTTAATCATGTAACTTCTTGCATGCTACAGAATTGGACCCTGTATTGAGAAATCAATACATAGTTTGAAATGCCCTTTTCTCCTCACACATCCTGTATCTAAACTCTATAATAATAATCCCTCTGCCTGCCTGTTGACCCAGTCCTGATTGTTCTGCTTTTCGGAGGTCAAGGTTATTTTCTAGGGATATAACCTGGGTCTCAGGAGTGCCAACCCAGCAGATGCAGGGAGGAGGAGGGGTCAGCCAGCCAGGCACCCAGGGAGCACAATACCAGCCCCAGAGCCACTCCCTCTGCCCTCCCTGCACCCCCAAACCCCAATGAAAGAGAGCTTTGAGAGTCCCAGGGGCTGCAGGGCCGCTGTCCCTCCTCAGGCCCCAGCCTGTCCCGTCAAGCCACAGTGAATGTCCCCCTGGCCTCTCCCAAGCCTCCTCTCGCTCATCGGCACTGAGGCTCTTCTAGGACAGGTGCTGATGGTTTCATGGTCTGGCTGTCCTCTTTCCCAGGCAAACACAATACAGACAGTACCAACATACAGCTCAGCCAGATTAGATACTAGAGGTTTCCTCCGTGCGGCATCTCCCTGTTATGACTCAAATAATTGTGTGTATTTTAACCCCTGTAACTGCCATTTTCTGCAATCTAAATAATGCCTGGCCTTAAATTATAACAAATAAAGTAATAATATATACATACAGTACCAGTCAAACGTCTGGACACCGACCCATTCCAGGATTTTTCTTTATTTTTACTATTTTCTAAATGTAGAATAATAGTGAAGACATCAAAACAAGGAAATAACACATATGGAATCATGTAGTAACCAAAAAAGTGTTAAACAAATCTAAATATATTTCAGATTCTTCAAAGTAGCCACCCTGTGCCTTGATGACAGCTTTGCACACTCTTGGCATTCTCTCAACCAGTTTCATGAGGTAGTCACCTGGAATGCATTTCAATTAACATTAGTTTCAGATTATGTGATAAAACAAGCAAGTACAGTAGAGCATTAGTGTACCATCTAAATCGCTGTGAAATATTATTTCTGTTACCATAAATATTGTATTTTCTGCTGTTTGAAGCTGGTGTACAAAACCGAAAGTAAAAGACTCAAAAACTAAACTTAAGAACTGGAAATATAGAAATGGTGTATATAGAACAGATCTACGGCTTCTTAGGCTTGCTTTCAATGACAGATCTATAACTCACATTTCTATGTGAATTTGGTCTGGTCGTCCAAAAAAGTTACATATTGCAGCTTTAATTTTACATAGTGGCGCAGACAGTCCACAAGGGGGCGCAGCTCCACTCTTACATTATACCCTGTCACATTTGTTGGCAAACATTTGTTTGCATTTAGGAAGTCATTTTCTCCGCCTTCCTGCAACCCACAGACTGAACTGTATTTTATGCCTGAACCATTTAATGCTTTCCTTAATCATTTACGTACTTTGTGTAGTTCTATATTTATCTTCCAACTCCACAGCATACAAAATAAAATATAAATATAGCTGATTATCTACTCATGTCAGCTCCTCTTTATGGTAGGAAGTAGTTGCAGAGAGGTTGATTTTTTTTCTTACATATTTTCCTAGTGAATTGAGTTATATCCCTGTAACTTCATTAGAGAGATGCGCTTTGTGGCTGTGAGAGATCAGGTATATACTCGTATCGAGTTCCGTGGTGCGCACAGCAAACTCCATCCACGCACATTATGCAGTTGGATGGGCAAGGTGTGGCAAAGGATATCATTGCAGCCATTTGGATGCATTGGCAGACATCCATAGCTTTGCTTTGTTTTGTACTATTCCATGTCTGAATGAAGAGCAGATGTTCCTCAGCCACTGTATTTTAGTAAACAGGTCCCTCTTGTTCTGTGATGACAGTTTTGAATTACAGGCCAACGTTGAGTTGCTCTCAGTTCCGATCCCCTATAAAGTGGCATTGTGCCTCCAGTGTCTCCAGAGAGATTGGAGATGGAAAGATAAGAGAGAAGGATAAGCCTGGCTGTCTGGTACAGTCTCCCAGTCCCTGGCTGGCCCCAGACGTTCAGGGCTTTAAGCCTCTCCTTTTACCCACGTGTTGGAGCCCAGTACGCCACAGAATCCCTCCTTGCATGGAGCGAGAGGCTTTTTAATGCCTCAGTAATTTGAGGGGTACGCAGTCAGACAAGATCGTGTCAAATATCAATTTGATCTCAAAGGCTGTGATCCATGAGATTAGGCAGGGGATTACGTGCATGATCACAGCACTTGGCCGTTACGCCCTGCTATATAGACCCCCTCCTCCTCCCCCTTCCGATAAGGTTGAGCTGGATTTCCTTCCTCAGGCATTTCAGGCCTTTGTGTGTTTGTCCAAGAACTATAAATGTAGGAACTACAGTATACTGTATATCTCCTGTTGAGACACATACAAAGTATTAATTCACCCATTGTAAGATTATAGTCTCTCTCTCTGTGTGTGTGTTTTACTCTGAAATGTAAATGGACATATCCTTGAATGTAATGACCAACATCCACTATTAAGGAAAAGGGCAGATCTGTTGAGTAGAGGAAGGATATATCTTTCTGGGTCTGGGAAATGCATTAAGATTGTCAGTGTCTGAATGGTAAGATTATCCTTCATGGTGACTTAGTTTTTCTACGACTTGAGGATCAGGGGGAAACAGTCAGAGTACAGGATGAGTGTTAGTATGTGAACTTGAAGTCAGTCAGTCTGACGTTTTGACTGCAGTTAGCCTCATCTCAATAGGTGTTGGTTTCTTGAGAGAGAGAGAGAGAGAGAGAGAGAGAGAGAGAGAGAGAGAGAGAGAGAGAGAGAGAGAGAGAGAGAGAGAGAGAGAGAGAGAGAGAGAGAGAGAGAGAGAGAGAGAGAGAGAGAGAGAGAGAGAGAGAGAGAGAGAGAGAGAGAGAGAGAGAGAGAGAGAGAGAGAGAGAGAGAGAGAGAGAGAGAGAGAGAGAGAGAGAGAGAGAGAGAGAGAGAGAGAGAGAGAGAGAGAGAGAGAGAGAATACTTTTCCGAATGTACTGTACCTGTGCTGCCGAGACTGGCCTGACGTTCTGAACAACCCCCAAAGAGCCCACTGACACTGAACTATCCAAGGTCATGTCCCTTCACACTCCACTCACCCGGTGAGGGGTTTTGCCCATGAGATGCTTCCTGCTACATTCATGTTATTGTAGTGGCCACAAGTTTGAATTGGTTTCATGATTTCTCAGATAACAGGCCTTCTCTGATGGCAGGTATATTCTTATTATCTCATGCGTGTTTGATTTTGTACCAAGTACCATTTTTTGGCTGGAGGCAGAATGTTCTGAATGTTTCATCGTATTGGATGAATTCAAAAATTCTTATCAGTTGAATACGTGATTGTGACTAGGGGCCGTATAGGGAAACATATGCATATACCCTCTCGTTTCTGAGGACTCCCTTAGGTTTCCCTCAAACTTCTTCATTTTTCTTTCACGCCTCAGATATCTTTCCCCCAGTGAGATATCTCTTTTGGAGACATTAACTAATATTCCAAGCTGTCTGACAGCTGCAAGCCCCGACCGGCCAGGCGGCCTGAAAATGATCTTTGTGCTATGGATTTCAGGGTGTCAGTTTGACAAGGCTTTGCACATTATCAAGAATAACAACTGTTTGCTATGCCTGCTGTGGTCTGAGGGGGCCTGGAGTCCTGGGCCTCAATGTGAACCCTTGTAAAGTAGCGGCAGGGCTCTTCATGCTACCGTTTTATCAATTTGGCCCATTAACCACTATACAGAAACATGCATCACGCCCAGCCTCAGCCCTGACTGATGAAGAAGCACCCTGGTGTCTCTGGAGAGAGGAGATGAGCACCGCCTGCCCCAGAAAGACATAAAATATGAGGGAAGGAGGGAGGGAGGGAACCACCCAGTTTGCTTCTAGAGCCTTCCGTTTGCTTCTTAGAACGGATCTGCATCTATGTGGAGTGAGTTAAGCACAGGCAGTAGCCTAGGACACCAGCCCGTTCCTGATCAAGCAGTGTGTGTGTGTGTGTGTGTGTGTGTGTGTGTGTGTGTGTGTCAGTGATTTAGCCTGCTACAAGAGTACAGGGAGGAGCTCCACTGACAGACAGGTCAACACTACCCTGATTCTGCCCTCAGGGTTGCTATGTTGTATAGTGTTTTTACCCCATGCATACCTTTACCCAGGACCAACCAGGGACAATTTATCACCTGCTTCGACCCCGAGACACTTCTGCCCATTGTAAAACTTGAGCAATGGGGCGCGTTACTTCGGCATTTAATTTGCTGGTGAAGGTGACAATCTGGTCTCTTAAAAGCTTGTAAGCCACTTTTGTTGATTTTAGACGTTTTCACCTGAATAAACTCCCGTACCTGCACAGATGGAAAATAACAGAGGGGTGTGCTCCCAGTGCCCCTGCTCCAGACCGTGCTCTATACTGCAAAGCCCATAAAGGTACCCACCCAAGATCAAACAACCATACTATCCTATAAACCAGGATCAAAGCTGGATCTGAACAGCACTCTGTCATAACTTCAAATCAGGTTGCTCTCTTTTTTTTTTTCTTCTGGTAGAGGGAGCAGTTAGTGAGGCTTCAGACTTACATCACTGGTCCTCCCACGGCTGACTCGGCTCACTGGGGGATTAGGCCTAATGGAAGATTTGATAACATTTGTAATGCTTTATAAATAGTTACTAGCATGTGATATGATCCTATTAATGCCCTTTTAACAGCCTGTCCAAATGGTATATAAGTTGAAGGCACAATCGCTCAATCATGTATGTACAGAATTGCATGGTATATTTAGTTTATAATGAACCTTCATCTTGATGGTTCCAATAAATACAGACTCCCCTGTATTTGTTTTCATAGTACTTCAAAACCAGTCTTGAGAATACACTATTATTCTTCCTGGATTCAATTAATATTCACACATTTACATAAACATGCATGCAGCTTGGTGTACTAACGTCATTCTGATATACTGTAGATGTGAGGGTTCTTATGAATCTCTCTCTTAGTTTCTCCAGCCTCTGCGTACTTGGTAAACTTAGCTAATAGTTGGAATTTTCCAGCTCGGCCAACCCATCCTCACACTCACTCTCTCAGCTCAGGGAGGACAGTTCAGACTTCGTTACTGGCTTCTAACTGACACTCAGCCCCAACAGCCGCTGACCCTGGTCTGCAACTGTGTCACCAGACGGCTGTGTCACCAGACACCTCCAAGACAGCGCCGTCTCGCCAAACCCTCTTTGTCAAGAGCTGTGGTTAGAGCTGGAGAGCCTTCAGACACTGTGGCCTTAGATGGCCCGGAGTCTGAGAACAGAGAACATTGATAGAATAAAGAGGCCTTAGATGGCCCGGAGAGAGCAGAGAACATGGATAAAATAAAGAGGTGTGAGGGATGAAAATGTATCTCTTTACACAAAAGATCCCCTGATATCTCTATCTCCCAGGGCAACAAAGAGGCGGATCAAAGAGACCCAGCAAGGAGCTAGAGGCACTGCTGGGCTTGAAACTGGAGATTGTAGGTAAACAAAGAGGAATATGTGGTGCTTGGGCTTTTTACATGAGTTTACTTTTCTGTCTAGACGTGCATACAAGCTTATCACATAAGTCTTAATGGAGAGCGTACCTTGAAATTTGGCCAAATTATGAGGGGGAGGTTTACTCTCAAAATGTCCGCCTCTACAGGCAGGGAACTCCCTGGTTACCATTCTGTTTCACTGCTCTAGCCAGCATGACAACTGCAACAGAGTTGGCTAAAGCAGCAACAGTGTGTCAACTAGGGGTCGGCAGCTCATGTCAATCATGCGAAACTTCCAGATCTCCTTACCAGGCAGCTTCCAGGACTTAATAAGTTGTTGGACGTCTTCATAAAGGCACTGGGAGAGGAGTTGATGGGTCAGCACAGCTGCTTGCCGTTGGTTCCGCTCCTTGGCTTTGTGCAGTAGAGGAATCCCGGTCATGCAAGAAGCAAATGGTAACACAGCCTCCTGTCTAGCAGAAGCCTGGTCCTCAAGGTCTGAATGCGGATGTTGGACGTGATGGGTTGGGGCTGGTTGGGGCTGGTTGGGCTGGCAGCTGAAAGCCATTGGTTCCACTGCTGGAGGTCTCGTGGAGCCTCTTGTACTGAATGTGTTTAGCAATAGAGACTTTGACCTGTTGTTCTGCTACAGGAATAGGCCAACATACAACACACTCATCTAGAACTGCCTCCCGTTGAATCTGTGTCAAGACTGACATGAAGTCCGTCATCATGACTATGAAATTAAAAGTATTGGTATTGGTGGGATATTGTAGGAAATATTGCTTAAAAAGGTTGAACTGCTCATCATGGATCTAGTCTATTGAGCAATTAACTTATGAACACCATAAGCAACTACAGTAATAATTCACGACTCATTGGCATAGTTATTGGCATAATGACTTACTGGTGTCAGTAATTCGTCCTGCTCAGCCTAGCTGACAATGTCTGTTGGTTTGCTCAGTGCAGGGTTGGTGATGGCATGTGCAATACCCATACATTCCTTGGGGTTGGATCTGAAGCCCCTGGACTCGGGGTTAAGCTGGTTGCTATAAAGGGAGTGAGGCCACATGATAATATAGACATCTCTTGGAGAGCTAGTAACTATTGGCTACAGTGTTGAAATCTGGCCTGTATGCCTGGAATTTGTACACGCCCATATTTCAATCCCAAGAATGTGGAGATGGCAGGTGTAACCTCCAGACCCAATGCACTGGCGGATGTAGCTGTCCATGTCCCTTCTATACACACACACACACACACACACACACACACACACACACACACACACACACACACACACACACACACACACACACACACACACACACACACACACAAACAAACACAGACTTATTATACAGCAATTATCTCTTATTCTCATACACGCTTGCTCCAGAGGCCTTTTTCTCTCCCCAAAATAACTATGGGAGGCCTGTGCTGTGTAGATAGCTTGTAAATACAGTTTTACGAGCTTGTAAGAAGTAATACTGTACCTCATAAATCTATTTAAGGTATACAATGGAAGTTGATGAGCCCAGACTTGGGTGGCTACTCCTTAATGATCAATACCTTTTCAAACTCAACATTTCACTTCGATATGTTATGCCTATGATATTTGGATTTCACCGTCAAGCCACTCTTACAATTCCATAACTTGAACGAGACTCTAATTGTGTGCAGTGTTCCAGTGAGTTTTAATCACAGGAGCAAATAATTGAGAGTTGACAGTAATTGGTCTAACTTGAGCACTTCATGCAGCCCCTTATTACAGAAATATATGCCGTGTCTGTTAGCAGTTTTCCCCCCTCAGCTCTGTGACCCCTGACCCCTCTCTTTCCTCCCTTCACTTAACCACACTTCAACATGGCCACCGCGGCCTGACCCGGCTGCTGCCAAGTTACTTTATTAATTAACCCAGTGATCCATAAACATTCCCCTTTTGGGTAAATAGAATAACATTTGGGAAGGGTAGCTGTTGTAAGTTTGTGGAAGAATTGTGGGGAGTTTGTTTGAAGTGGACTGGGATCAGAGGATGGGAGGAAACCTTACTGTGGGTTGTCATCCTGCTGGTTTTAGAGCCTGTGATCATCAGTCAACGGATTTCTCCTCCCCACCCCAGCACCTCCTCCCTTCTCCTCCCCACCCCACCTCAGCACCTCCTCCCCACCCCAGCACCTCCTCCCTTCTCCTCCCCACCCCAGCACCTCCTCCCTTCTCCTCCCCACCCCACCTCAGCACCTCCTCCCCACCCCAGCACCTCCTCCCTTCTCCTCCCCACCCCAGCACCTCCTCTCTTCTCCTCCCTACCCCAGCAACTCCTCTCTTCTCCTCCCCACCCCAGCACCTCCTCCCTTCTTCTCCCCACCCCAGCACCTCCTCCCTTCTCCTCCCCACCCCAGCACCTCTTCTCTTCTCCTCCCCACCCCAGCACCTCCTCCCCACCCCAGCACCTCCTCTCTTCTCCTCCCCACCCCAGCACCTCCTCCCCACCCCAGCACCTCTTCTCTTCTCCTCCCCACCCCAGCACCTCCTCCCCACCCCAGCACCTCCTCTCTTCTCCTCCCCACCCCAGCACCTCCTCCCCACCCCAGCACCTCTTCTCTTCTCCTCCCCACCCCAGCACCTCCTCCCCACCCCAGCACCTCTTCTCTTCTCCTCCCCACCCCAGCACCTCCTCCCCACCCCAGCACCTCCTCTCTTCTCCTTTAGCGGGTGTTCAAGGACATTGGTCTGCGTTTCTTCACATTACTACTCCCATTGGCGGATTGGAAAAAAGAGAATTGAGACACAAAGCTGATTTTTTTTTATGCCTACTTCAATTCAAAATCTTTTTTTTTGGGGGGGGGGGGGACTTTACATTTTGCTTCATGCAAAAAACATGCTGAAATAGTATCTGAGGATTCTGATGTCTGTCGTAAATCCAAAATCTAGGGGTACCTCTGTTTTAGACATCTTATTAGTGCGGAACATTGCAAATAGATCCAAAAGCAGATCTCGCAAATAAATAGACAGCTGTGCTTTTTTTTTGATGGCTCCACGAGAAAAAATGTTTTATGAATCCAGCCCAATAATTTCCAACAACTCTCCTTCATTCTGGGCCATATCTCCGTCCCGAATTCTGCCGTTCAAGCCTGTACATGGAAACTAACGGACAGCATAGAACAGCAATAGATTAAGTTACAGGTTTCTTCTTGGCAGACAATGCTGACTTAAGGTAGGGGGAATGTGTTTTTCATTAGGCATTGTTAGTGTCAGGCTCTCACATTTTAAAAGGTGAATCACTGGCTACTTGAATGCAAAAAAATAGCAAATAGCTTCACTCCAAGTTGGTAGTGATAATGGAACTCACCTTGAGTCTACAATTTGCAGATTGTTCAAAGCCTGTGCCAGACAACATCTGGTTGTCGTATTATGTCCAGCTAACTTTAAAAGGGATTTACTGCCTCCCCAGAAGTTACCCTGTGGTGAAAAATTCCTGCCAATAGCTTTTCTTTTGTTCCTCTGTGACTCCCGGTGCCATGGTAACCACTAATTATAGCATTCCATAGATTCCCCTTTAAAGGGTAGAAGGAGGAAAAAATGAGCCACCTCTTGGCACCTGGGCCACATTGCTCCAATCACGCCGAAATATCCTATGTGCGTGCACTGTGATTGGCTAATGCAGAGAATTGTCTGAGCTCACTTCCCTGTTTTGGGATACTGATTTCCTTGTTTACGTTTCTTTTGTAATCTTACCTAGTCCCAGATGTGGGCTGTGAGGCTTGTGCCAAATTGTGCAATACTCATGCAGGTTGCAGTGAATGGAAGATGAGAAGGAAGATGAACATGTCAAGGTTGCAGTATAAAGCAATGTCTATCGTCCCTAGGACATAATGTTAGAACAGTGTCTGTCCATAGCCACCACTCATCTGAGTCTGTCACTGTCATTCACTGTCAGTTTGATCATTCAGAGTATTACACTGATTAGGAATGCCTCCATAATATTACTCCCTTTTACCCTCAGAACAACCTCAGTTTGTTGGTGCGTGGATTCTACAAGGTGTCGAAAGCGTTCCACAGGGATGCTGGCCCGTGTTGACTCCAATGCTTCCCACAGTTGTGTCAAGTTGGCTGGGAAACTGTTGAGCGAGGGGAAAAACCCAGCAGCATTGCAGTTCTTGACACACTCAAACCGGTGTGCCTGGCTCCTACTACCATACACCGTTCAAAGGCACTTAAATACTGTATTTTGTCTTGCCCATTCACCCTCTGAATGGCACAAATACACAATACATGTCTCAATTGCCTCAAGGCTTACAAATCCTTCTTTAACCTGTTTCCTCCCCTTCAGCTACACTGATTGAAGTGGATTTAACAATTTACATCAATAAGGGATCATAGCTTTAGACAAAAGACAAGTGGTAGTAAGGATTACTGTTATACTATTCCCGGTATTCCTAAAAGAGGTCGGGTTTCAAGTGTCTCCGGAAGGTGGTCAGTGACTCCGCTGTCCTGGCGTCGTGGGGGAGCTTGTTCCACCTTTGGGGTGCCAGAGCACCGGATAGCTTTGACTGGGCTGAGCAGGAACAATGGGCTTCCGTAGAGGTAGGGGGGCAAGCAGGCTAGAGGTGGATGAACGTAGTGCCCTCGTTTGGGTGTAGGCTTCCCTAGGAAACACTTGTCAACACTTTGGTTCTTACCCTGTCACAATGACTCCTCCCTGGCATTTTCATTCGTTGTCATGTCAAATATATATATATTTTTGGTTGAAGTTTGTTTTGTACTGTTCAATTAATCAGAATGGAGAAAGACCCATTTGAAATCACACCCTAGGGTCAAATTTAGAACGTATTCAAAAACATAAAATACAGTCAATTTTTTTTTTTTTTTAAATACAGTGATATGATATTTTGGCGCCCAGCCTTATCTCCGCCACATCTCTACCCTCCTTCCTCTCACCATGCCCTCACCCTTCTGGCCTTGCTCTTATCTGTCGTGGGCCCTGTGTGATTTGGTGGCCGTAACTTATTCACTCTGACTCGTGCTTGCACTCTGCGGTCTGGAGGCTTCCCACTGCTCTTGGAAGGTGCTGAAGGGAAGTCCAGACAAATCCGGAGCAGCTGAAAGCTTCATTTGGCAACGGGGAAGCCCAGTGCTGATCCTCTCTGTCTGAGATCACACTAATGGGACTCCTCTAGTCCTCAAAAAATATTTCCTTTCCTGGTTCTTCATGCACTGCAGCACTGTGTGGGGCTGATGTAAAAAGGGCTTTCTAAATAAATTTGATTTGATTTGTAAGGTTAGAAACACAAAGCAGACCTAAAGAAAGAGATTGACATTGATGTTAGTCTTGTCTAAAACAGTTAGTGTCAGAGATTCTTCATGCACTACGTGTGTGTGTGTGTGTGTGTTTTTTTTATAAATGTTTTTATGAAAACAAAAAGTTATCCAAGAAGAGAATAGAGCTAGTTGTTCCACACAAAATCTTTCATGAAAAAACATGTTCCCCCTGCATGGATGCCGGGGCAAATCTGGTTTTGATTAGATGTTGCTTTGACTTCTAAATGTAAATCTGATTTATCTCTCTCTTGTTTTTCAGCCCTGCAAGGCCTTTTCGGTTCCCCAAAAGGTAAGATCTGCCAAAAATTATTATATATTTTTCTTGTATTACGAAAGTTCTCCTCTTGCTCTCCTTGAGTCCATCAGAACACTGTCGAGCTGTCATTCCTGTGTAGTGAATCATCACAGTTATCAATGTGAAAAGGGCTCTCTGTGCTTGGAACCTGCTAACCACCTCCCATGCTCCTCTACAAGACATGCCTTCCCCTGAGTTTCCCTCAATTTAGAACACTGAACATACTTAAATATCTACATGATGATTTGACAAATTCAATAATGGCATTTTAATTAACACCTTCTATTCTTTTTGATATTCTACTAGTGTATCAATGTACCATTCTTTTTTCTGTTTGGTTATCAGTAAATATAATATTAATATAGTTCTAAAGCCATCAGCTTCGTGTTGAATCAATACCTGACCTTCATCTCCAGCTATGCAGAGCTGATTGCTGATTGGCCAGTGGTGGTGCTGGGGGTGTGTACTGTCCTCATCGTGGTGTGTGCCCTGGTGGGTATTCTGGTGCCAGACCTGCCAGACTTCTCAGACCCCTTACTTGTGAGTAGGCCATGCCAATCGAAGGAAGGCACAAAACTTTCTCCATAGAAAATACTAGACTTTATTTTGATCAAGATTGAAACCTAGTGTTTTTGGCACACCAAATGCATTATATTGAGTGATGTGAAGAGTCCAATATGTCCAAGGTGAATTTCCTGGTGAACTAAAAAGATGTCCTCTGTTTGTCTGTTTCTTCAGGGGTTTGAGCCACGAGGCACGGCCATAGGCCAGCGATTAGTCACATGGAATAACATGGTGAAAAACACAGGGTACAAAGCAACCCTGGCTAACTACCCGTTCAAGTACGCCGACGAGCAGGCGAAAAGGTAACAAAAGCCGAACTCACACATCCAGTCCTTTTAATGTTATCCTTCTAACCCTTTAGTGACACGTATTGATTCAAAGGGCCCGGCCTGTCAACAGTACTCTCTGCATCATTCTGCCTTCGCCCCCTCAGTCTCCTCTGACAGACTCCTGATTAAAGGAAGTCTGTCTCTGTCAGAGGATTTGTCCCTGAAACCCCTGCTCATCACTGATCTGGCTATTATAATGATTATAAAAAATAATGACTGCAATGTGATGGTGATCACTACACGGATTATGATATATTCACTGGCTTTGTAATCTCTTAAATGGGTCGGTCTAAAACCATTTCCTTCATTTGTTTTAAGAATGACCCTTCAGTACTGTCTTTGGTTACCATGTGCAAATCTAAGAAATCTCTGCTGTGTGTATGCTTTAAGTGGATTCAGTCTCATTCTGTCATGTGGATCCTCAGAATTGATAGCAAACTTAATTCTAATGTTTGAAGTGTTAACAGTTAACAGTGCAATCACACCATTGCTTTTTTATTTCAGTCACCAAGAGGACAGGTGGGCTGAAGATCACTTTGACAGAGACAAAAGACAAGCACAATGGGACTTCAGCAAAGACAGTTTCTTTTGTGATGTTCCAGGTACAAACTCATTGTAACACTCCTGTTTTGAAGTGTTTGTCTAGTAAGTGTTTGACTGACTGAATGTTTGACTGTGATGAAATGCTAAACGGATGCTCTTAATGCAGGTGACAGATACTCCAGATTAGTATTCACATCTGCAGAGGGGAAGAACCTTTGGAATATACAAGCAATTAAATCCATGTGCAATTTAGACAATACACGGGTAAGTGGAACAGCCCTGTTGGTGATGTGCCCCAGCATTTGCTCTTGTCAAATGTTGCCATGTTAATGATTTTTAAATGCCTGAAATAAGCCCCATCATATTAGAAATTGTATGTCTGGAGTCTATGCAGCCTCAAGCTGGAACTAACCCAACTTCCATATATATTGGCCTTGTCTCCAGTTATGGTCTCCTTGGGTCAATAGTTCTGTTCTGTTCTAGTCGTACTCTGTTCTTATATCTTGTTGTATTGTGTTTTCCCCAGGTGCGCTCCCACCCTCAGTACTGGAGCCTGTGCCAGCGCACCACCGACGCCTCCTGCTGCCCCAGCTGGACCCTGGGAAATTACGTGGCCATCCTTACCAACAAGTCCTCTTGCCAGAAGATCACAGAGCGCGACGTGTCACACACTCTCAAGATCCTGCGCTCCTGCGCCAAGTACTACCACAACGGAACGCTGGGCCCCGACTGCTGGGACATGACCACGCGCAGGAAGGACCAGTCCAAGTGCACCAACATCCCCCGCAAGTGCACCAAGTACAACGCCGTTTACCAGATCTTCCACTTCCTGGTGGACAAAGACTTCATGAACCCAAAGAACACCGACTACCTTATCCCCGTCCTGAAACACGGCATGCTGTTCTCCCCCACGGAGAAAGGGGAGACCATGATGAACATTTACCTGGACAACTTTGAAAACTGGAACTGCTCAGATGGCGTCACAACCATCACAGGGATTGAGTTCGGTATCAAACACAACCTGTTCCAGGACTACCTACTGACGGATACCGTGTATCCGGCCATAGCCATAGTAATTGTGCTGGTTGTCATGTGTGTCTACACCGGCTCTGTGTTCATCACCTTGATGACCATGATCGCCATCATCAGCTCCCTGATCGTGTCCTACTTCCTGTACCGCATGGTGTTCGACTTTGAATTCTTCCCCTTCATGAACCTCACAGCCCTCATCATCCTAGTGGGCATCGGGGCAGACGATGCCTTCGTCCTCTGTGACGTGTGGAACTACACCAAGTTTGACAAGCCCAACGCTGAGCTGTCGGAGACTGTGAGCATCACTCTGCAGCACGCCGCCCTCTCCATGTTCGTCACCAGCTTTACCACGGCCGCTGCCTTCTACGCCAACTACGTCAGCAACATCACCGCCATCCGCTGTTTTGGTGTCTACGCCGGCACGGCCATCTTGGTTAACTACATACTGATGGTGACTTGGCTGCCGGCGGTGGTGGTGCTCCATGAGCGCTACTTGCCCAACATCTTCACCTGCTCTAATCCTAACCCACAACAGAGTGGGTTCTGCACCCACACCCTTTGGGCCAACCTGTGCCAGAAGGCCAGCAAGTGCCTGTTCACCGTCTCCGAGGCTTCCCGGATCTTCTTTGAGAAGGTGCTGCCCTGCATAGTGATCAAGTTGCGCTACCTCTGGCTCTTCTGGTTCCTGGCCTTCACCGTTGGAGGGGCGTACGTGGTGTGTGTCAACCCCAAGATGAAGCTGCCCTCCCTGGAGCTGTCAGAGTTCAAGGTGTTCCGCTCCTCCCACCCCTTTGAGCGTTATGACGCAGAGTACAAGAAACTGTTCATGTTTGAGAGGGTCCACCACGGGGAGGACCTGCACATGCCAATCACCATCATCTGGGGGGTCAGCCCCGTGGATAACGGGGACCCCCTCAACCCCAAGAACAAAGGCAAGCTTATGCTGGACAGCACCTTCAACATCGCCAGCCCAGCCTCCCAGCTGTGGATCCTTAACTTCTGCCAGAAGCTAAGGAACCAGAGCTTTGTGTTCCAGTCAGAGGAGCAGGACTTCACTAGCTGCTTCATTGAGACCTTTAAGCAGTGGATGGAGAACCGGGACTGTGAAGAGGCCTCGGTCTACCCTTGCTGCAGCCAGTCAACATTCCCCTACAAGCAGGATGTCTTTGAGCTGTGCATCAAGAGGGCTATCATGGAGCTGGACCGCAGCACTAGCTTCCACCTGGACAGTAAGACCCCCGGGCCTCGCTTCGACATCAATGACACCATCCGGGCCATCGTCCTGGAGTTCCAGAGCACCTACCTGTTCACACTGGCCTACGAGAAGATGCACCAGTTCTACCACGAGGTGGACACCTGGATCCAGGAGGAGTTGAAGAACGCCCCGGATGGGCTGAATTACGGCTGGTTCGTCAGCAACCTGGAGTTCTACGACCTGCAGGACAGCCTATCGGACGGCACTCTCATCGCCATGGCGTTGTCCGTGGTGGTGGCCTTCGTGGTCATGCTCCTCACCACCTGGAACATCATCATCAGCCTCTACGCCATCCTCTCCATCGCTGGCACCATCTTCGTCACGGTGGGCTCGCTGGTTCTGCTGGGCTGGGAGCTCAACGTGCTGGAGTCTGTCACCATCTCAGTGGCAGTGGGTCTGTCGGTGGACTTCGCTGTGCACTACGGAGTCGCTTATCGCCTCGCCCCTGACCCCGACCGTGAGGGGAAGGTTGTTTTCTCCCTTGGCCGGATGGGTTCTGCTATTGCCATGGCGGCGCTCACAACCTTTGTCGCCGGGGCGATGATGATGCCGTCCACGGTGCTGGCCTACACCCAGCTGGGCACCTTCATGATGCTCATCATGTGCATCAGTTGGGCCTTCGCCACCTTCTTCTTCCAGTGCATGTGCCGTTGCCTGGGCCCGCAGGGCACCTGCGGACAGATCCCCCTGCCCAAGAGGTTTCAATGCCAGGCTTTCAAAGAGGGCACCACCAACGTCCCCTCAACCCAGGGCAAGCATGGCACCAAGTACCAACTGGACAGTCGAGGAGGGGAGGTGGAGCGTGAGCATTACGAACTGGAACCATTAGCTTCAAACCTTAGGAATGAGGAGAAACCTTCAGAGGAACAGGAGACGTGCACCCAGCTCTGTAATGGAACAACCCCCCACTCTGACCCCTTTAAGAGCAAGGCAGAGCCCGGCAGAGGGCCCTGTTCTGAAAATGGACTGGGCATACTGGCCACCAACCCCACATCCAAATGCCAGTACTCTAATAACACAACCTGCACATGTGGGGACCCCCCCCCTCCTCTTCAGCAGTCTATGGGTATGCAGTGGACCCCCCACCCATGCACTCCAACAACCCAGGACTCCCCATGCCCCACTCCTCAGTTCCCCCTCACAGGCAGCCATGCCAACAAAGGCCAGAACCTCCTGTCCACTCTGGATGCTGTCTACAAACCCATAGATTGCCGTATGCACTATGTACACTGTCCCCCAGGCCACTTCCACCATTGCACCCCGGGCAGGGTGGCCAGACAGGGCCCTCACAGCTGCCACCTCAGAAACTACTGTGTTCACACTGTCCCCCTCCTGGGTGACCTCCACAGGGACCAGAACTCTGCCCCAGATCTAGCTGGGCTGGAGGAGTCACACCGGACTGGAAGGTCCTCTGGCCCTAGTGGCAGTCCTAAAACCCCAGCCCAGACTCGGACTCAAGGTCCTCCTGCCTCCGCTCTGGACTGCACGTTAGCCCACACACACACAGGCTTCTACAAAGCCAATCATGGAACACAGAGGGCGGGAGAGAGAACGGTAAAAGCTCCAAGCAATCAGAGTGTGGATAATCATGTGTCCGCCACGACACAAAAGGGCACTTGTCATAGCAATCACGAGAAGCTTGAAACTAATACTACTCCCATCACACGGGAAGAAAGTGTTGAAAAATGCAAACAGAACCCCAAAAAGGAGAGGGTCTCAGCCTCTCCTAAGAAACTCTACTGTTTTAACAGAACTTTGAAAGTAAAGTGCAATTCTGTCGAGTTTAATGTGGCAAAAGCTGAAGCCAACGTGCCTGCTCTTCCAATAACTTCAAAACCCTCATCTGAAAGTTTATGTTGACAGAAAATAGACTTGTAAGATAATTCTAAGAGACTATATCTAAAGAATAAACTTAATGTGCAGTGTCCCTGTGCAATTAAAGTGCTTGGTATATTTCATAGACCAAGTGCCTCATGTCTTTCATCTAAAAGTAAGGTCCTATATGTTCTGTGATTACTGTATCTACTGTGCAGATGTACTGTTTTTGAGTACTCAGTAAATATGTGAGCTCTAACATGTCTAAGGAAAGGTAAACCATTTACTTTATTCTCTAAGAACTGTAGGCTTTCTCAGTAGTAGTCTGTTTCGCGTTGCCACATGCCTCGGTCCAATATGAACTGTATGATTATAAAGTCATTTTAACACGATTGTCTGTTTTTTTCCACTACTCATACAGTATGAAATGAAAGTATCTCAAGGTTTTGTTCCAAGGGCATGGTTTGGAATAACAAATGGTACACCTGTTTCATTGTCTCACTCCTGCTGGCGCCTTGAGAAGATTTGCTCTGTCTGGCCTGAGGCTACAGTGTTGTACTGGGCTCGGCTCTCATAAATCATAGACGTTTGATTTCTCATCTCCACTCCCCAAGAGCCTGCATCACATTCCAAGCTGGTCATACACTGTAGGTCTATGAGACCTGCTGACGTCCTACAGCAGGGATCCTCAAGTAGATTCAGCGAATGGTAAGGGG
Organism: Thymallus thymallus; assembly: GCA_023634145.1. NCBI lineage: Eukaryota > Metazoa > Chordata > Actinopteri > Salmoniformes > Salmonidae > Thymallus > Thymallus thymallus. The sequence goes on along the minus strand of CM042412.1, from coordinate 29,240,636 downwards.
GCCGGAAAATAATTACAAATAGTTTGTAGACTGCAAATTGACCGCAAGAAGCCAAAATAGATGTATTTGACTAAACACAATAATTTCAAACCTTGCTTACATTTGGATATAATCATGTCTCTCTATTATGCGTGGGAATACAAAATAAAATCACTTGGAGCTGATTTTCTGGAGTGTGGGGGAATAAAACCACCCGCATGCCAAATTCCCAGTTGGGGAACCCTGTTATAGACCATCCGTACCCCTCATACACACAATACCCCATAATGACAAAGTGAAATCTGTTTTATGAATTTTTAGCACATTTATAAAAAATTTTAAACAGATACCTTATTTAAATAAGTATTCAGACCCTTTGCTATGAGACTCGAAATTGAGCTCAGGTGCATCCTGTTTCCTTTGATCATCCTTGAGATGTTTCTACAACTTGATTGGAGTCCACCTGTGGTAATTTCAATTGATTGGACAGGATTTGGAAAGGTACACAACTGTCCCACAGTTGTTAGTGCATGTCTGAGCAAAAACCAAGCCATGAGGTCAAAGGAATTGTCCGTAGATGCTCCGAGACAGGATTGTGTCGAGGCACAGATCTGGGGAAGGGTACCAAAACATCTGCAGCATTGAAGGTCCCCAAGAGCACAGTGGCCTCCATCATTCTTGAATGGAAGAAGTTTGGAACCACCAAGACTCTTCCTAGAGTTGGCCGCCCAACCAAACTGAGCAATCGGGGAAGAAGAGCCTTGGTCAGGGAGGTGACCAAGAACCCGATGGTCACTCTGACAGAGCTCCAGAGTTCCTCTGTGGAGATGGGAGAAACCTCCAGAAGGACAACCATCTCTGCAGCACTCCACCAATCAGGCCTTTACGGTAGAGTGGCCAGACAGAAGCTACTCTTCATTAAAAGGCACATGAAAGCCCGATTTGGAGTTTGCCAAAAGGCACCTGAAGACTCTCAGACCATGAGAAACAAGATTCTCTGGTCTGATGAAACCAAGATTGAACTCTTTGGCCTGAATGCCAAGCATCACGTCTGGAGGAAACCTGGCACCATCCCTACGGTGAAGCATGGTGGTGGCAGTGGACTGGGGATGTTTTCAGCCACAGGGACTGGAAGACTAGTCAGGATTGAGGGAAAGATTATCAGAGCAAAGTACAGAGAGATCCTTGATGAAAACCTGCTCTAGAGGATCTCAGACTGGGGTGACGGTTCACCTTCCAACAGGACAACAACCCTAAGCACACAGCCAAGACAACGCAGGAGTGGCTTCGGGACAAGTCTCTGAATGTCCTTGAGTGGCCCAGCCAGAGCCCGGACTTGAACCAAATCGAACATCTCTGGAGAGACCTGAAAAAAGCTGTGCAGGAACGCTCCCCATCAAACCTGGCAGAGCTTGAGAGGATCTGTAAAAACTAATGAGAGAAACAGGTGTGCCAAGCTTGTAGCGTCATACCCAAGAAGACTAGAGGCTGTAATCGCTGCCAAAGGTGCTTCAACAAAGTACTGAGTTAAGGGTCTGAATATTTCCTTTTTGTTTTTATTTGATACATTTGCTAACATGTTTGCATTATGGGGTATTGTGTGTAGATTTTAGAATAAGGCTGTAATGTAACAAAATGTGGAAAAAGTCAAGGGGTCTGAATACTTTCCGAATGCACTGTAGCTTATATGAACATCCTGGTATCACAAATTCACTTATTTTCATAACGTTGGCTGCTCTTGCAATCTCATAGGAAGCGTCTACCAGGAGAATAATGTGCGACTTCAAACTGTAGGTGAGATATGGCTATAAAGACAGGTGACGGAGGAATAATATCCTAATCCTTTATCCCTCTGCATTCTCTCCTCTTGCTGGCAAGGCCACACCACTCTTCCAAGTGCAGAAAACACCTGTTTCCGAAGGGTCAGTTGGGAAATAGGTCCTATCTGCCCTTCCCTGCCTTTCCTTTCCTGTGTGGAATGTGAAGGCTGATCCTCTGGCGGAAACATAAGATACGTCCCTGTACCAAACACTTACAGCCGGAGCCCCAGGGGTAGATGGGAAAAGCAATTATGTTATATTAAAACTCAGTCTTTCTCTCCCAGGACAGTCAGAACTCAGGCCTGTCTTTCCCTCCCAGGACAGACAGCACTCAGGCCTGTCTTTCTCTCCCAGGACAGACAGCACTCAGGCCTGTCTTTCTCTCCCAGGACAGACAGCACTCAGGCCTGTCTTTCTCTCCCAGGACAGACAGCACTCAGAGAAGTTGACTGCAGATTCTTCATTAACTCTTTAACTACCATGGGGCCTCTAGCCTAGGTTGGGTAGGCTACCAGAACCTAAATATTTCTGCGGTCAGCAAGTACAGAAAACTGGAAGAAACAGGCCTCTGTGGCCTTAAATGGAAATGTTTCAATATTATTTTCCCTTCTCCCCTTCCAAAATAGAGATAAAAATGAAAAGGTACCACTGTGAATCACTAACCTCTCTTTTGATAGGGGCTATTCCATGGTAACGGAATTACGCTGACTCAGATTTTTTACTTTAAAAATTAACTAAAACCACTGATTTCAAAGTTTAACAAACCATAGAACTCTATGCACAAGGACTACTTTTAACAGTTTCCACTGAAAATGTTATAAAAACATATTTACAGGAAGAACTGTGCAGATACTAAGTTTGGCAACAGAATAAATCTGTTGGAGAATTTACCGTAATTCTGATACCAAACTTAGCATCTGTTTAATTTGTCCAAGTAGTCCTTGTGCATAGAGTTGCATGATTTGTTAAACTTTGAAATCAATGCTTTTGTTTGGCAGACATTTTCTAGTGAAAAATCGGAGTCTCAGAGTAATTCTGTTACTGTGGAATTACCGTTATTTATCTACACATACACACAAACACCATACAAACACCATACCCCCCACACATACACAAAAACACCATACAAACACCAAACAAACACCATAACCCCCACATATACACACAAACACCATAAAAACACCATACAAACACCATACACACAAACACCATACAAACACCACACAAACACCATACAAACACACAAACACCATACATACAAACACACATACACACAATACAAACACCATACAAACACACAAACACCATACAAACACCATAAAAACACACAAACACCATACAAACACACAAACACAATACAAACATACAAACACACAAACACCATACAAACCTACAAACACCATACAAACACACAAACACCAAACAAACACGCAAACACACAAACACCATACATATACACAAACACCATACAAACACCATACAAACACCAAACACCATACATATACACAAACACCATACAAACACACAAACACCATACAACACACAAACACCATAAAAAACACACAAACACCAAACACCATACAAACACACAAACACCATAAAAAAACACCAAACACCATACAAACATAGGAACACCATGCAAACACACTAAAACAATACAAACATACAAACACACAATTACTATACAACACACAAACACCATACAACACACAAACACTATATATATATATATATATATATACAAAGACCATACAAACACACTCACACCATACAAACACCATACAACACACAAACACCATACATACATAAAAACACACAAACACACTATACAAACACACTCACACCATACAAACACACAAACACCATACAACACACAAACACCATACAACACACAAACACCATACATACATAAAAACACACAAACACCATACAAACACACAAACACCATAAAAACACACAAACACCATACAAACACACAAACACCATAAAAAACACACAAACATCATACAAACACACAAACACCATACACACATACAAACACCATACACACATACAAACACCATACACACATACAAACACCATACACACATACAAACACCATACACACATACAAACACCATACAAACATACAAACACCATACACACATACAAACACCATACAAGCACCATACACGCATACAAACACCATACAAACACCATACAAACACCATACAATCACCATACAAACACCATACAAACACACAAACACCATACACACACACATGCAAACACCATACAAACACCATACACACACCACACAAACACCATACAAACACTATACAAACACCATACAAACACACACACACATACAAACACTATACAAACACACACACACACATACAAACACCATACAAACACTATACAAACACCATACACACATACAAACACACAAACACCATACAATCACCATACAAACATAAAAATATACAAACACCATACAAACACACAAACACCATACAAACACCATACACACATACAAACACTATACAAACACACACACATACAAACACCATACACACATACAAACACACAAAACCATACAAAACACACCACTATGATGTTCCTTGATGGGCTTTATATGACCCAAACTTTATGGACTGTGTTCCTTGTTCTTAGGTCTCCACTATGGGTGCCTTTATACACCAGGTTAGTTCACTGTAGATTGACCACTCCAGTCAATGGATTTCACCTCAGCTTGCACAGAAGGCATATTATTATATTTGTTTTAACAGAGGTCAAATATTTGCTATGGTTAGGGGGCAGTGTTTTATTACATTTTCCTGTGAGGGGAATCTGACCGACGTGCACCTCTGTTCCAAAAATACTACGTATCCCTGAAATAACTCTAAAGAGTAGACCTGCAGTTTATTTACTTGGTAAATATTTGTTAATCTTTTCAAATTGAGCTCTAGGGTCCTTGCAAACAGACGTCTAAACATGTGCTGTATTAATTGCCACAGGTCAGTAGAGGTTTCTGTACGTAAGTCCCAAACACTGACTGCTGAGAGAGGAAGTTGCTGAGAGTTGATTCTCAGCTCCTCCTTACGTGGATCACAGGAAGAGTAGCTGCTGCTTCAGCAACAGATAATGGGCATCTGAAAAAAATACAGCAGGAAGTTTTACTCTGCCCAGTGGTATCCTGTTTTCAGACATACGCTCTATATTGAGGAAGTAGGAAGGAGATAGTCACTGTTGTTTTTAAGTCCCCAGAACAAGTGAAGTGAAAGCCTGCATACGGTATAAAAGTTCACAGAATTGTTGTTTGTTTGTTTTGTTAAAAGTAACAAAATTCTTACATTAATTATATTGTTGTGTAAATGTATAATAGGAGAACACACTGCAAAATCACTGTTTCACAGGACCAATATTGGTTAATACAGGTTGAGACTGCCATCTAGTGGTTAGAAATGAGCTATGCCAAAATACATAGGACCCTCTTCATTTTGACTGTCATCAGGTCCGGCCCTAGCTATTTGGGGGCCCTAAGCAAGATTTGCATTTTCGGCCCCCCACCTCGCGGGTAAACCTTTGGTGGTCCCCCTCTTGATGGTAGAGAGATTGTATTTGAACATTTCTTGTAATTCTCTCCATTTTGCCATGAGGCATAGAGAAAATGCTGTGGTTTTAAAGAAAATTGGTGGGGTTGGGGGCCCGCTAGCGGCTGTGGGCCCTAAGCGACCCCTTATATCGCTTATGCCCAGGGCCGGCCCTGACTGTAATCCATATGGTAACAATGATTTATGTTTTACAGACAAAAAAAGTATAAAGATGTAATATTTCAAAGCACAGTTCACAATACAGTGAAATATGATTTTCACTTAAGCATACAGACCGTGGAAAAATGAGTCAACAACATTAAAAGATGCACTCCAGGATCAGAAGTTCAACAAATTCGTAACCGCAGGAGGTTGGTGGCACCTTGTTTAGGGAGGACAGGCTCATGGTAATGGCTGGAGTGGAATAAGTGGAATGGTATCAAATACATTAAAGACATGGTTTCCATGCGTTTGATGACATTCCATTTGCTCCGTTACGGACATTATTATGAGCCGTCCTCCCCTCAGCAGCCTCCTGTTTTAGTAACATAGAAGAAGAATTGGATTTGTAACATATGGATTTGTAACATATCATAGGAATGGCAACAACAAAAAATATATATACAAAAGTTGGAGAGTGCATCTTTAAGTTCCAACTGCTTGCATATTTACAAGTGTGATATCTTCATAGTTATCTTTGGCAGTGTTCTTTTTGATCTTACTGTCCTTAAGAATCTTGGACATGAGCTTCTCATAGAACCATTCTATGTCCTGTGTGTCCTCCGGCCACTGTAGGTACGTCCTCTTCTGGACAAAGGTCCTAATGGCTTTGCATTTCATCAGTCTGTAATGGGGTACTTTCCCCACGATCACCATGATGAGAAAATCTTTGTTCTCCTCCAGCATCCTGCTCTGAGCAAGGGTAAAGGCCTCCAGGCACCAACCGTCCTTAAGAAACTCTTTAGACACGATACACACTGTCTTCCTGCTCCCATATATGGCCTCCCTGATGTTGGACAGGTGATCTTCACCTGGGATGAAGTCTCTGCACTCAAAGCAGCAGTGGAGGATGTTGTGCTCCGCCAACTGAGAGTCCAGCCTCTTCAACAGGGCAGTTTCTACCCACTTGTAGTCTTTGTTGCTGAAGCATAAGTAAGCATCGTACCGTGCACCATCAGCAGGAGGATCCTTCCTAGGGCCTTCCAGGATCCTGACGATCACCTTTTTGTAAACTTTGAAGAAGTATCCACGGAGACGGGCTAAAACAATCGTTCCAACGGTGATCAGGACGATGAGGGCTGAGCAGACGGCGAAGAGCGAGAGCCTCAGCTCCTGAACCAACACCTCGTCATCCTTCTCACACAATATGACTGCTCTATAATTCAACAGGCTGACGCCGTGGAGATTTGAGGGAAAACCACAGCTGAATTCATCCACGCCAGGGTCTGGAAAAGTCACATTAGTCCCGTTCAGCCACGTTAAAAAGTCCTCCAGGCTGCAGTCACAGTGGAATCGATTCCTATACAGGTTGATCCAGCTGAGAGAATGGAAAGCCGCTGGGTCAGGAGAGGCCAGGAAATTGTAAGAGAGGTCAACTGTTTTGAGACTCTCTGGGAAAATGTCTGGTTGGAGGTATGTGAGAGAGTTGAAGTGGAGATCCATCTCTTCCAGAGAGATGAGGCCTTTAAATATACCATCTGGGAGAGCCTGCAGAGAGTTCAAGCTTAGATCCAGACTAAAAAGGTTGCCAAGATGTTTAAAAACATGCAAACACTCTCCCCGTGCCCATATCACCTGCAAGGCAATGTTTCTTAGCTCAAGCAGCTTCAGCGAGTTCACAGCTGGCACTGAAATATTATTGTTAAGGGTACACCACTTTATGAAGTTGTTACCATACCAGAGAAGCTTAATGTGCCTTAATTTAGCTAAAACAATGTATACATCCTCTAAGTTAGTTAACCTGTTGTCTTGAATATTAAGTATGACCGTACTATCGGCAAAGCCAGCGAGGCCCTCTAAGGATGTGATCTTATTATCAGCCAAACGAAGAAGTTGGATGTTTGGGAGTGGTGCGAGGTAACCATCTGTACCTAGGTCACGAATAGAGTTTCCTGTAAGATCGAGGACTTGTAGGTGTGGAAGTCCTGTAAATGCCTGATATCCCAAGGCACCAATATGGTTGAAAGATAAATCTAGTTCTAAAATATTGTCTAGATTTTCAAATGTGTAAGAATAGATTTCTCCTATCAGATTGTGTGACATGTTCAGCCGTTGTAGATTTTCAAGACCAAAAAACGCACCCCTGTCAATCTTGTTAATTTTGTTTTGGGCTATTGTTATGTCCTGTACCTCTCTCAGTGGACTGAATACTGCATTTTGCAAAGTAAATATAAAGCATTTGGACAAATCTAGAATCTTGATGCCACTATTTTTGAGGCCCTCAAATGTTTGCCTGTCTGGGTCTTTGACGTTGCTGAAACCAAATGATTTTCCCATGGTGCTGTGTTCCAGAATAAGATGGTGAATTTTGGTCCCTCGTATTGCATTGAAAAACAGTTTTGCCTTGTCCACATTGAATCCATTGGACGATAAGTCAAGTGTCTCCATTGACATGTTCCGTAAGGGATTTCCGCACATTTTCCAGTCAAAGTCATACTGAGTCATGCTATTCAATTGGATGCTGCTCAAGTCAAGGAGCCGAAAGTGTTTGCCTTGAAAGCCAAGCAAATCTTCCTCACATATGCTTTTCATACTGTTTAGGGTAACATTTAGCTCTTGAAAATCTGTCATGTTCTCAAAGAACAGTGCAGGTTGGATTCTTTTCATCTGGTTACCATACAGATCTAGCGTTTCCAAGGAGACCAGGGGTCTGAGAGAGTCGCCCTGTAATACAGATTCAGTCAGGTCACAATTATATAGAGAGAGAGTTCTCAGGTTATAAAGTCCCACAAACCCATCTGGTTCGATCTGTAAACCTGAGTTATGTCCTAAATAAAGCTTTGTCAAGTTTGCCAGCCTTTGAAAAGTGTTAGTTCTTATAACAAGCCCATTTACTCGTTGCCAACTGAGGTCCAGTTCCTTTAACCCTTCAAGCCCAGAGAATGATTTCTCATTGATCTCACTGACGTAGTTTCCACTCATATACACAATGGTAATGTATGGAGGCAGCGGAGGGACCTGATGTAGAGACTGACTGGTGCAAGCTGCTATAGAGCCATATAGTGGGCATCTTGGAGTGCACTTCTCCACATGCAGGTAGACTCCAAAGATAGCCAGCAGTATTAGATTCCTCATCCTCCCCCTGATGGGAAAAAAACAATTAAAGTTATTGTTATGACATTACAGGGCTACAGTCCATAAATTCATTAGATGGACATATCAGTCTTGGAGTATCCGCTTCAGATGAGACATCCTTGGCTATCGGGAATTTACATTTAACTGTTTGCATTGAAAGATCCATAATCCACTGGTTCTGTCCCAACGTGATAATTAAAATCCTTTATTTGTGTGCTGAGTACACAGCCTTACTCTAGTCTGGTGTCACAAGGCTTACATTGGGATGTTTGTATTATATGAATGATTCACTTCTACCCCCAAGTGTGTAAACCAATGAGAGTGCCCCGGGCAATTTAATTATGGCCTCGTTTGATGTGGCCGAACGATCAGAAGACCTATTATGCGGTCAGCAAAATTGTTTTAATGGGGCAAACTGGGATTCAAAAACCATTACACTCTTTTGCCAAACAATTGAGGGATGGGGCTGGAGAAATGTAACCTCTCAAATAGACGGTACTATGGATCAAGGACTGACCATCCATGACATCGTAGTTACAAGTTTATATTTTGGGTTCTGATCGGGTAAAACAGAACTGAGCGTGTGAGTAATTTATAAAATACAGTATGTTCTTCAATAATCAGAAAAAGATAATTAAATGAGTAGTTAATTAGTCTACAATGATTTGACGTTTAATAAAGTTATCATCTAAAGAACTGTGAGGTCCTAATACGACTTCAAGATGACAGTATTTGTTGCAGTCTGGTGCGTCAATGAGTTAAGTTGTCTTTGTCTTTGTAGCTATTCAAGTACAGTAGTTATAGGCATATAATATATTACATCTAATTTATTGAAGTGGATATATTGTAGGCTACGACCCCCAAAACAATGTTCTCTCATATCTATCAACAACTACCTACGATAAGGCACTTAGTAATAGTAAAGACTAAGCTCAAGGTAAAAGTTGTGGCTTACCTAAATACGCGTTGAGCTGTTGAGCCTATTTTTACAGGATACACTACTCCCTTCGCAGGTTCTGTAACTGAAACTGACTGAAACGTTCTTCTACAACCATGTTTGAGAGACTTTAAATTCATTTTTATAGTCCAGTGGTCTTACAAATTCAAATCGTCCTCTTGAAACACAAAAATGTTTTTCCCTCTGTGTCAACATGTTGTGCAACATTGTGTCAATTTCCCCAAAAACTGCAGCATTTCTGCTTTACAGACCAGAAATTAGCTGACATTGCAAAGTTGTAGAAGTTCATGATGTGCAAAAAATAAAATTCTGGACTTTACATTATTACACATTATGCTATTTAATGTGTAGAACCAGTGGAACTTTTCTTTCTGTCGCAATACTCCATATAGTATACAATCCAATTAGAACACTAGAATGGTCATGAACCTTCTAATGATGGGATAAAGGTCAGCCATTTTGGTCAGGGAGTTGGTCAACCATGGTTTGCCAGTGCTGTGATAAGATAGTGTCAAATATTGAAATTGAAGAATTGATCTACACTGTAGGCTATGTTTGTTTGCAAGCTATCAGTAAATGCATCACCTATGCCTCTACTGCCATTCATTCCTTCAAGTTCCTTGGCGTCCACTTGACTAAGGATTTGACATGGTCCACACACACACCTGCACTGTCGTGAAGAGGGCACAACAGTGCCTCTTTCCCCTCAGGAGGCTGAAAAGATTTGGCATGGAAGATTTGGCACGAATCTTCAAAAAGTTCTACAGCTTGCCCCCTGCTATCCAGGACCTCTATATCAGGCGGTGTCAGAGGAAACCCAGAAAAATTGCCAAAGACTCCAACCACCCAAGCCATAGACTGTTCATTCTGCTACCGTCCGGCAAATGGTACCGGAGAATTGGCTCTCAGACCAATAGACTCCGAGACAGCTTCAACCCCCAAGCTATAAGACTGCTAAATAGCCAGACTGCTTAATAGTTCATTAATGGTACTCAAACTATCTGCACTGACTCTATCTGTACTGACCCTATGCACACTAGACTATATACAGTGCATTCGGAAAGTATTCAGATCCATTGACTTTTTTTCACATTTTACAGCCTTATTCTGAAATTGATTAAATTCTATATAAAAACCATAATGACAAAGCAAAAACAGGTTTTTAACAGCTAATTTATTACAAATAAAACCTGAAATATCACATTTACATAAGTATTCAGACCCTTTACTCAGTCCTTTGTTGAAGCACCTTTGACAGCGATTACAGCCTTGAGTATTCTTGGGTATGATGCTACAAGCTTGGCACACCTGTATTTTGGAGAGTTTCTCCCATTCTTCTCTGCAGATCCTCTCAAGCTCTGTCAGGTTGGATGGGGAGCGTTAGTGCACATCTATTTTCAGGTCTCTACAGAGATGTTAGATCGGGTTCATGTCCGGGCTCTGGCTGGGCCACTCAAGGAAGCCCCTCCTGCATTGTCTTGGCTGTGTGCTTAGTGTCGTTGTCCTGTTGAAAGGTGAACCTTCGCCCCAGTCTGAGGTCCTGAGTGCTCTGGAGCAGGTTTTAATCAAGAATCTCTCATCTGGACAAGAGGAATACCTATGTAAGAATGCTGTTTATTGACTATAGCTCAGCATTCAACACCATAGTACCCTCCAAGCTCATCATTAAGCTTGAGGCCCTGGGTCTGAACCCCGCCCTGTGCAACTGGGCCCTGGACTTCCTGACGGGTCGCCCCCCCAGGTGGTGAAGGCAGGAAACAACACCTCCACTTCACAGATCCTCAACACTGGGGCCCCACAAGGATGCGTGCTTAGCCCCCTCCTGTTTACCCATGACTGCGTGGCCAAGCACGCCTCCAACTCAATCATTAAGTTTGCAGATGACACAACAGTAGTAGGCTTGATAACCAACAGTGACGAGACAGCCTACAGGGAGGAGGTGAGGGCTCTGGGAGTGTGGTACGAGGAGAACAACCTCTCACTCAATGTCAACAAAACAAAGGAGATGATCGTGGACTTCAGGAAACAGCAGAAGGTGCACCTCCCTATCCACATCGAATGGACTGCAGTGAGATGGAACACTAGTCACTTTAATAATGTTTAAAAGTCTGGCATTACTCATCTCATTTGTAAATACTGTATTATATGTATATACTGTATTCAATACTATTCTACTGTATCTTAGTCCATGCCGCTCGTCCATATATGTATACAGGCCTAATTCATTCCTTACTTAGATTTGTGTGTATTGGGTATATGTTGTGTAATTGCTAGATATTACTTGTTAGATATTACTGCACTGTTGGAGCTAGAAGCACAAGCATTTCGCTACACCTGCATTAACATCTGCTAAACACGTGAATGTGACCAATACAATTTGATTTGATTTGATTTGTACTTTGCTCTGTTCATCTTTCCTTCGATCCTGACAGCCCCTGTTATTGAAAAACATCACCACAGCATGATGCTGCCAGGACCATGCTTCACCGTAGGGATGGTGCCAGGTTTCCTCCAGACGTGACACTTGGCATCCAGGCCAAAGAGTTCAGTCTTGGTTTCATCAGACCAGAGGATCTTGTTTCTCGTGGTCTGAGAGTCCTTTAGGTGCCTTTTGGCAAACTCCAAGCGGGCTGTTATGGGCCTTTTACTGAGGAGTAAGTTGTGTCTGACCACTCTACCAAGGCCTAATTGGTGGAGTGCTGCAGAGATGGTTGTCCTTCTGGAAGGTTCTCCCATCTCAACAGAGGAAATCTAAAGCTCTGTCAGAGTGACCATCGGGTTCTTGGTCACCTCCCTGACCAAGGCCCTTCTTCCCTGATTGGTCAGTTTGGCCGTTCAGCCAGCTTTAGGAAGAGTCTTGGTGGTTCCAAACTTCTTCCATTTAAGAATGATGGAGGTCACTGTGTTCTTGGGGACCTTCAATGCTTTAAAAAAATGTTGGGACCCTTCCCCAGATCTGTGCCTCGACACAATCCTGTCTCGGAGCTCTACGGACAATTCCTTCGACCTCATGGCTCGGTTTTTGCTCTGACATGCACTGTCAACTGTGGGACCTTATATAGACAGGTGTGTGCCTTTCCAAATAATGTCCAATCAATTGAATTTACCACAGGTGGACTCCAATCAAGTTGTAGAAACATCTCAAGGATGATCAATGGAAACAGGAAGCACCTGAGCTCAATTTCGAGTCTCATATACTGAATACTTATGTAAATAAGGTATTTCTGTTATTGTTTTTTTTATAAATTTGAACAAATGTAAAAACAACTGTTTTTGCTTTGTCATTATGGGGTATTGTGTGTCAATTGATAAGGATTTGTATTTATTTAATCCATTTTAGAATTAGACTGTAACGTAACAAAATGTGGAAAAAGTGAAGGGGTCTGAATACTTTCCGAATGCACTGTATACACACCATACCCAAACCCACACACGTTCACATATACTACATACGCACACACACACACACATAACAATCGCATACCGACACAACACAAACACACATAAATACATATTACACACATACCCACTTTTAAAATCATACTTTGCTGCTGCTACTCTGTTCTTTATTTTACTGTTATTATCATCTATCCTGATGCCTAGTCACTTTATACTAATAATATACAGCATTTACTGCGATGAGGCCAACTTAGAAGTCAAAGCATTAATACTCATTGAGCTTGGGAGAAGACCAGGGCTGTTCTGAAGGTTGTTGTCAAGGAATTGGGTTTGTGTTTGTACAGGACCTCTTGCCCTCATCTACTGTCAACCAATCTTGTCAATGTGGAGCTATATGGAGCCCTCTGCGTTGTTACAAAATTTGGGAGAAGCCCTGTGACGCGGTATGGAGCTTGATATGGCCTCCGGAAGCTCCGCAATTGCATCAAACCCTCCATACGGAGCCTCCGGATGTCATTACCAGAGTAAGCATAAATTGGCTTTTATGGGCATTTGCCACGCACCCCTTGACATTGTGCATCTGAAGCAGAGAATAGCTTAACTCACATTGTTTACATATGAATTGTTCAGCTATATGTTCTCAATTTAAAAAATGATACCAGTAGGCAATGTACATTATACAAGGCTAATCATTATATTTAGATTTTGTACATGCCTTGTGCTGACAATTGTTTAGTGCAAATCCAAACTTTGTAATCTAGGTGGTGAAATGTCTGGAATCAGGAGATGATGGGATCCTTAGCTTAAAACATACACACAACTACTACTACCAAGTTCATGATACTTTTCTCCCAGAAGATCTGAGTGTCACTTGGAGATGCCTCTGTGATAATGAAGATTGGTTGCCTAAGACTACCACAGAAATGACATTGTCTATGCTAAATGTGTTTAAATTGTCAAATAAATAATAGTTTGGCCACAATGAATACATTTTATTCAATGGGCCGGGGCAAGGCAAAGCAGAGATGAAACACAAAATACTTTACATTTCACCAATATAACAATACAGCATATTATACAGTATGTTTACAATATCATAAACAATAGTCTTTGACATGTTCCAAATTACATTCTATATATTCATATGGTTTAGGGGCCACTTTTGTCCATCAAGGTGAAGGTACTCTCTACTCAAATGACACAACAGAATCATTCAGATTGACCAAAGGACATCATATGACAACCATCTTGTATAACTGAGGGACGTCTCCTTTCATATCTGGAAAAGGACAAAGTAGTAGAATTAGAAACGGATGCATTGCTCATCTATAAGGTCGACGTCCCGACGTCCGTGTCTTGGTGAACCTACAGTACAGGAACAAATGAGAAGCACACCTGATGTTAGAATATCATTTGTTCAGGTCACCTATACCATTAGGGCTGTCAATTGTTTGGTTGTGTTTAATTCATTCAGGTGTTTCAGTATCATATAAAGATTCAATCTATTGTTGGGATAGAACAGGGCTGTTATGGTGACGGTATTACCGCCACACTGTGGTCACAAGTCATGATGGCAGTCAAATTCCATGTGACCGTTTAGTCAAGTTAATTAGTCTTCTCCAAGCTCTGATGCTGCTGATGGTCATTACTACTCTACCAAACTTGCTAACTGTCTGGTACTCAGCACTCTATTGTCCCTCTAATCACTCTGACATCAATGCAAATGTAATCAAAAATCTAATCAAACACTTAATGAGACCATGAGCTCATGTTGCGCAACATTTCTATAGGCTGTGCAATTGTGTGAGAAAACAGAGTAATGGCCTCTATTAAAAAGAGGAGGATCCATCAGCTTTCTATAGGCTAGGCCTACTATATTTATTTATCAACTTTCCTAATATTAAGCACAATGCTTCTCTTTACAACAGGAGTTTAGCCTACCTGGATGGCATGAAAATGAACCACAGAAAAAGCGTTCTCCATTCGCTATTTATGTGCATAGATGACATGTATGTTTTTCGCTGCCCCTGTTTCGAGACAGGTGCATGAGAATGATCCGTTTTAAATCATAACAAATTTCACACATATTATTTAGTATATATAGAGACAAGATAAAATCAATAATAGTGTGATGGGTGACAATATTTGCCTATCACTAGTGAATGATATATTATTATGCCCAGATTAAAGCAAGAAACAGCGCATGTTTTTTTTGCGATTTTTTTTCAAATCATAGTCGCACACCTCATGTAGTCTAGCCAATATACCTATACGTTGAACAGTGACCGCCACATTTTTTACAAAGGGTGTAGAGCCTAACTGGCATACATATGCAGCGCATGGGTTTCAAGTTTAGGGAAGATAACTTTCACCATAAAAATTCAGCGTTACATGCATAACCGCATTTGAGGATGGTGTTTTCCTGCTAATGGAACATTCGCGCTTATAGCCTACTGCCGTGTACGCGTTGCTGAGTTTATAATGTGAAGAAATAGCCTAATAGTTTATCAACATTTTAAGCTAAACAGGTTTTTTGATGCTAGTGGTTGTATTAATGTGGGATCTATCACATCCCACAACTGTCCCAGATTATGTTTGGAATATTTATTTCTCGCACAGAATAAAAACAATTATACTGTATATGGACATAATATTGTACAATTTGTCTTCACTGTCATGGCTAGATGGGATCCAGCTTTTGTCAAATGAACTTCATATTTGACTTTAGTTGCAGGTTAGGATATTGTATTGAGAAAGATTCTGCTAACATCTCCAGTCATATAAAGTGTAGTAGATTTGCATGACATTTTTATCACCTACCACATTTTTCCCGTGCAAAGGAAAGAAACGTCTTTGATATAGTCTATAGGCCACTACACACTTAATAGATAGAGATAGGTAGGTACTTTATTGATCCCCGATGGGAAATTTCTTCGTCAAGCAGCTAAGAAAAAACACAGGACAGGTGCAAAATGCCATAACGAAAATACACAAAAGACAGATACATTATATGATACATGATACATAGAGCGTTAGTATGAAAAAGTATCAAAATACAAGAGGTCTGGAGTGCAAAAAAGCTATAAAAATACATTGCATAGTATGGGTGGATGGCTGAATATGCACACAATACATTGTTACAGAGTGTTAGGTGAAAAACAAAATACAAATATTGCAAGTTGATATAGATAAATAAGGAGTATTTGCATGGCTAACTATACTGCATTTGCATCAAACCCTCTGTATCGACCCTCCGGATCACATTGCTGAGTAAGCATTAGTTGGCTTTGAATTGGCTTGATTAAATTATCCTAACAGACCCTGTACTGACAGCTGTCTGGGTTAAGGTCTTGAAGGGCAAAAGGTTTATTTGCTTTTCTGACAGTTCTTCAGAATTATCTCCTTGGTATTTCATGATTGCGGGTGATTTATAAAAACACATTTGTTTCTCTATGTCTTGTTAGAGCAGCCAAATATTGATGAGGTGGTCTTCGATCATGGCCTCCAGGAGGCGTCGTACATCAACTGGCAACCCTCTATAATAGGATCTCTATGGGTAGGTCTACATGCAAACGTTCCAAAATTCAATTTGCGCAAATCAATCCACTGTCCATTTTTTTTTGCAAAATCCATCTCATGTGAACTACAGAACTACAGCACTATTATGACCAGTTGTAACAATTTTGTAAATACAACTCTTGCCGTATTACTAGGCAATGTATAGTCTAGTTTAGACTGTTTACCCTGTTAAAAGTCCCCGCTAGCTGTTAAAAGCCCCCGCTAGCTGTTAAAAGCCTTGCACCAGTTTGTTTTACAGTACCCGTACCCACAAATAAGTGACCGTGCGCAAATATTAGCTGACATTTGCCACACAACAGATGTCTGGGCTACTAAACTGCAAAGATAAAATATACATGTTGCATTGACAGTTTTGTCCAATTGTTTTTTTTATCCAGTCCCCGTCCCCGCAGGAGGCCTTGTGCCTTTTGGTAGGCCGTCATTTTAAATAAGAATGTTTTCTTAACTGACTTGCCTAGTTAAATAGAGGTTGAATTAAAAAAATAATAATACAAAATAAAGATACATTTCAGATAACTTTTACAATTTAATATATTTAATCAAATGGAATTAGGATATAGCTAGTTGCAAGTTGCATCTCTCTCTCTCTCACTCTCTCTCTATTTTCGTGTCATATGACCGTAGCCTGGGGCTCCGTATGGGGTGGGAAAGTTATGACGATTCTAAGGGCCTGTGACTGACAGGGGCCCTAAAAAAATATTAGAACACTAGGTACATTTCAATATTAAATTATTAACCTATTATCATTAATATAATATGCTATTTACAATGTACTAATAAAACTAATGGTTTATTTTTGTTTTCTTGTTTTTGGCAAAAAATAAACATCCAGAGAGCCTCTGTGTTGCTGGCAAACTGCTGCTGTTTGCGAGAGAGCTTTCAGTAAGCTAAAACTGATATTTTTTAAACTATTTGAGGTCCACTATGTCCCAGGACATGTTTTGCAGTCTTGCTATGCTGTCCATTGAAAGTCAGTTAGCTATAAAAACTGGACTTCAAAGATTTGATCAGTGACTTTGCTAGCATGGGCTCTTGGTGGTATGTATACTTATTTCAAAAATCTGCTGCTGATTTTCTTATTTTGTTTGTTATATCATTCTACAGATGATAATGTTAATTTATTTTAATTGAAGAGGTTAATGTATATTTATGTTATATTTATTTTAAGTTATTCATTCATGTTAAGAGAATTTTCCATTCAAGAATTGTACCATTCAAATTACATTTCGACTGTAAAAGATGGCCTTTAGCACATTAACTATAGAGGGTATCAGTGTTCCATCAAATAGTGAATTCCACTATTTGTGTCAGGAAAATATCGTACAGTAAATATTGGACTACCAGAGAGTTGCAAGCCTCCAAAGGTAGAGTTATTTAAACCTTTGAATGGGTCGATTGGGTTCTGGAGGTGTGTGGTTACAGCAATTGCACAATGTGATATCTTTTCATGGAGCCCAAAATCCCTGGCGGAGCCCCTGACCATAGTACAAGTTCCAATCCAAGTACAAACGTCGTTTAGTACAAACTTCAGACATTGCTATGTTCAGATGACGTGAAAATATACAACAAAAATACCAAATATAGGAATTTGGTCACACACACCAATGGTGGGTTTGGCCTTCTAAAGAACAATGCATAGGCAGAAAATGCGTTATCCCTATATTGTAAAATATGGTTGTGTATATTTTATCCTATGGGGCTTTTTACCTTCCACTGGCCCTGGGGCTCTTGTTAAGGTCAACGGCACCATGAATCTAATCAAGTACCAGAACATTTTTAGCCCGATACCTGGTTGCCTCTGCCGGGAGGCTGAATCTGGTTGCCTCTGCCGGGAGGCTGAATCTGGTTGCCTCTGCCGGGAGGCTGAATCTGGTTGAATCTTGGCCGCAAGCGAGACAGTAACCCCAAGCACACAAGAAATGGTTAATTGACCACAATATCTACATTTTGCAATAACCATCTCAGTCTTACGGAATCGGACCCCATTGACAAAGGATATCAAGGATCTGGAAATATTCTGTATGGAGGAATGGTCTAAGCTCCCTCCCAATGTGTTCTCCAATCTCATAAAACATTTTTGAAAAACACTCAGTATTGTTATATACAGGGGAGGGTGCACAGCTTGTTGAAAACAGGGGATCCAATACTTTTGAAAACAGGGGATCCAATACTTTTGACCCTTATAATGTATCTTTTTTTTGTTGTTGTTGTATTACTTGCTAAACAAAATCTCTTTCTCTGAGCAATTGTATATAAAATAATATATATATATATATATATATATATATATATATATATAATATATATATATTTGCATTGTTTTTAGCATACAATATAGCTTAGTATTTGTATTAATGTATATGTTATCAATGGATCCAATATCTCCGGACTCCACTGTTTTCCACGAACTCACGCGAGAATCGGACTCTTTCTCATCCAACAATGTGAGTGATCTATAGCAGATGCTCTTACCTCTGATGACTTTCAGTTCAGATTTTATATTCCAGTGATTTTACAGGATTCAAGCCATCTTCTTGAAACACGGGAATAAAGTGTTCCTGTCTTCCTCTGTGTCGACATGGGCAATATTGTGCCACAATTCCCCAAATAACTAATACACCTTATCTGACATTTTGTAAACTCAACCTGAAATGTTGTCAACTCTCTAGCGTCATTTCTCCACAGTTCCACTATTGTTTAGCCTACCTATATCCCACTAGTGTAGGGGAAAACTATTTTATTAATATATTCACTCTGAGTAAAACATAAATATTTCCATCATATTAACCTCTGAGAACAAAATAACATTAATCTTAATTTAAAAAAAGAATGAAGGTCCATAATGCTAATGTCTTTTAGAGCAGGAGAGACAATAATCTGAATAGCAATTATGACATAATTGTAACGCAGCACACTGAAAAATCTGCCTAACTAACCACGTTTCCATTCACAGTTTCTATGTGAGTAAAGTCATATATAGTAGCATAAAAAAATCATGACAGCTCTGATGAAAACAGGAAGTTTCTATGTAATTGTATTAATGCCGACGGATGATTTGTTCGTTCGACATGGTGGGATCTTTCTGTGTCGGTAAAGTTAATTATGCGGAAAATTTCGGTTCAAACGCCTTTATGCGCAAATATTGATAAAATAACCATAATATGGGTACTCACACTAAGACTCGGGAAACCATGCAGTTTATTAAGCTACAGATGAAATCAGTCAGGATGAACTTCACAGGGTGGTGAAACTGCACTGTGATAAGCTTGATGCTGCTTTCCGATAAATATCGAGGGGGGGATATTTGTGTTAAGTGAATTTCTCCCAATGCTTCTGGTCCCCTAAAATAAAGGGACTATGTACAAAAATTGCTGTAATTTCTACGGTTTACCCGATATGGATGGAAATACCATTCTTCACTTTGACCTTCATAGTCATTGTACTATTTCAAATCCAAAGTGCTGGACTATAGAGCCAGAAGACGAACAAACGCTTCACTGTCCCAAACATTATGTCCCTACTCTGAGATAAGTTGTGATTGCAGGAGGGCACTGTATATAACTGTATAAGTGATCCTACTCTGAGATAACTTGTGATTGCAGGAGGGCGCTGTATATAACTGTATAAGTGGTCCTACTCTGAGACAAGTTGTGATTGCAGGAGGGCACTGTATATAACTGTATAAGTGGTCCTACTCTGAGATGCGTTGTGATTGCAGGAGGGCTCTGTATATAACTGTATAAGTGGTCCTACTCTGAGATGCGTTGTGATTGCAGGAGGGCACTGTATATAACTGTATAAGTGGTCCTACTCTGAGATGCGTTGTGATTGCAGGAGGGCACTGTATATAACTGTATAAGTGATCCTACTCTGAGATGCGTTGTGATTGCAGGAGGGCACTGTATATAACTGTATAAGTGATCCTACTCTGAGATGTGTTGTGATTGCAGGCCCTGGTTAATGACCAAATTGAGCATTATTTACTTTTGTGACATCTTATGAAGTGATCTTTGTTTCAGGGGAGGGCTGTTTCAACTACCCCTTGGTAGCCCTGCTACATGTTGTGCCTGTTCTATGCCTTTCATATAAAACACCCAAAGGAAACATCGTTCACCCTAGAGTTTATACAAAGGTAGTACAAGATGTTGGTTAAGGATTTCTAGTTACTATGTCTATAGAACCTTTCTTTGTCTTTGGATAATATTAGCCTTTTCCCAGTCGCAGCTCAATATCCAGTACAACCAGTGTAGGGCTTGTGCTACCCATAGTATTTCAGATATTGGTGTGACATGAGATATGGATAGAAGAAATCCCAATGTACATGTGTAGCCCTTTTTGCAATGCTTATTTGACCTGTTCTTTTATTCCAAACGTTTCCTGGCGATCAAAGGCCGAGATTAAGGGGTAAAAACAGCTTCACATTCCTCCCAAAGTGCTCAAGTTCCTGTCTGAATTGAACAACTTTGAAATCCCTTGGAAGCGTTGAAAGGTCAGCGTTTATTTTCAAAGCACTCCATTGTTTACTCAAACGCCATGTTGTTCTTCACAAGCACAATCCTTATTTTTATGCACTGACACATACAGTATAGAATTACAGGCTACATTGAATGTAGGTTATTGAAGTAGGCTATCTGTTGTTTTTGCTGATACCATGTGCTTTGTGAGGACCATGCTGGTGAGAAGGAACATGCTGTTGTGCTGACAGTAGAATGTACTGCATTGAGTCTTAAGAATGGAGATGTACGTATTATTTCGGTCTCGCTCTCCTCCCTCCCTCTGTTTCTCCCCCCTTCCATCTATCTCTGTTCGTCTTCCAACCTCCCATAAAACCAAGATTGGTTCTGTTCCCAGAACACAAAAACTTTTGAGTTGTGCTGATAATGATAAAACATTTATATAATTGACTTGATGTTGCAAAAATGTTCCCAGAACACATTTTGTCTGTTCTTTAAAGGTTCCCAGAATGTTTCATGGCCTATATTGGCCTAGGCCAGGGGTAGGCAACCTGCGGCTCTCCAGGAATAGGGGTTTCCAACCCCTGGCCTAGACCCTCACCTTGAGCAAAGATCCAGCTATTTTAACATGAGTTAAATGTCATATATCTCGCTCTGTGGATTATATTGAACAAAAATATAAACGCAACATGCATACTGTCGACTTTGATCTGAAGACATTCTTGTGTTTATTGTGATTTTGCTATTCATTGTAAATGTTTTTAGGTCTATGTAGACAGTTAAGTCACACAACACAATGCCACAGATGAGGGAGCATGCAATTGGCATGCTGACTGCAGCAATTGGCATGCTGGGAGGAAGCAATTGGCATGCTGACTGCAGGAATGTCCACCGGAGCTGCTGCCAGAGAATTGAATGTTCATCTCTCTACCATAAGCCGTCTACGTCGTTTTAGAGAATTTGGCAGTACATCCAACTGGCCTCACAACTGCAGACCACGTGTAACCACGCCAGCCAAGGACCTCCACATTCAGCTTCTTCACCTGCGGAATCTTCTGAGACCAGCCACGCGGACAGCTGATAAAGCTGTGGGTTTGCACAACACAACCAAATAATTTCTGCACAAACTGTTGGAAACCGTCTCAGGGAAGCTGATCTGAGTGCTCGTCGTCCTCATCAGTTTTTTGACCTGACTGCAGTTAGGGGTCATAACCGTCTTCAAATAAAATAAAATGTTATTGTTCACATGCACATGTTTAGCAGATGTTATAATGCGGCTGTAGCTAAATGCTTGTGTTTCTAGCTCCAACAGTGCAGTAATACTAACAAGTAATATCTAATAAATTCACAACAATACACACATTACACACTAATTTAAAGTAAGGAATGGAATTAAGAATATGTAAATATTTGGACGAGCAATGTCATGGACT
Source organism: Thymallus thymallus (assembly GCA_023634145.1). Classification (NCBI taxonomy): domain Eukaryota; kingdom Metazoa; phylum Chordata; class Actinopteri; order Salmoniformes; family Salmonidae; genus Thymallus; species Thymallus thymallus. The sequence goes on along the minus strand of CM042412.1, from coordinate 29,218,145 downwards.
AAGATACAGCAGAATAGTATTGAATACATTATATACATATGAGATGAGTAATGCAAGATAAGTAAACATTATTAAAGTGACTAGTGTTCCATTATTAAAGTGACCAGGGATTTTAAGTCTATGTATATAGGGCAGCAGCCTCTAATGTGCTAGAGATGGCCATTGGGCAAATACTCACCTTCCGTTGGCCACTGGCACTCTGGAGGAGTGTGCTTTTCACAAATTAACCCTGGTTTCAACTGTACCGGGCAGATGGCAGACAGCGTGTATGGCATCGAGTGGGCGAGTGGTTTGCTGATGTCAACATTGTGAACAGAGTGCCCCATGGTGGCGGTGGGGTTATGGTATGGGCAGGCATACGCTACGGACAGCGAACGTAATTCCATTTTATCGATGGCAATTATGAATGCACAGATCCTGAGGCCCATTGTCATGCCATTCATCCGCCATCATGTTTCAGCATGATAATGCACCACAAGGATCTGTACACAATTCCTGGAAGCTGAAAATGTCCCAGTACTTACATGGTCTGCATACTAACCAGGCACGTCACCTATTGAGCATGTTTGGGATGCTATGGATCAACGTGTATGACAGCATGTTCCAGGTCCTGCCAATATTCGCACAGCCATTGAAGTGGGTGGGACAACATTCCACAGGCCACAATCAACAGCCTGATCAACTCTATGCTAAGGGATGTCCCGCTGCATGAGGCAAATGGTGGTCACACCTGATACTGACTGGTTTTATCATCCACACCCCTACCTTTTTTTAAGGTATATGTGACCAACAGAAGCATATCTGTATTCCCAGTCATGTAAAATCCATAGATTAGGGCCTAATACATTTATTTCAATTGACTGATTTCCTTATATGAACTGTAACTCAGTAAAATCTTTGAAATTGTTGTATGTTGCGTTTATATTTTTGTTCAATGTATTTCTATTGTTTTTATATATATATGTTTCGTGCGTTGTGAGACAAGCACTGCTACCGAGACGCCAAAGTCTGGTTTTAATTGCACATTGAGACAACCCCTCGTTCTCTTCACAGCAGTTTTGTGGTGCTGTCAGTGGACAGATATGTGGTTTTGGAGTAAAGCGCATCACCTGTCATCCTGTTAAACTGTTGTGTTTTTAATTCCGAACTACGTCATTGACATTAATCCGTGAAACATGTGTTGTGTGTATAGACAGAGACACTTAATGTTCATAGGTCATTTTTGTACTAGTGTCTACAGGTTCGCTCCGCCGCCGGGGATGTTCTTTTATTTATTTATTTTATTTCACCTTTATTTAACCAGGTAGGTCAGTTGAGAACAAGTTCTCATTTACAACTGCGACCTGGCCAAGACAAAGCAAAGCAGTGCGACAAAAACAACAACAACACAGAGTTACACATGGGATAAACAAACGTACAGTCAATAACACAATAAAGTGGGTTCGCTCCGCTGCCGGGGATTTTCTTGTAGAACAAACTCTACAGACACATACAGCAGGCTGGAAAAGACCGGTAGAGATGGGAGGACACACTCACTCACTGAATAGTTCGGTGCTTTGTGTGTGTGTGTGTGTGTGTGTGTGTGTGTGTGTGTGTGTGGACAGCTAACAGTTACTGTCTGCCTGGCCTGTTGTATCGGAACTACAGTCTGATGGTGAGCTGACGTCATGGTCTGTGTTTGACTAGTACTGTCTGTGTTTGACTAGTACTGTCTGGGTTTGACTAGTACTGTCTGGATTGTCACTGTGTCGTTTGACTACAAGAATAATACATGTTAAAGAATTTGTAATTGTTTAATTCTGTGTTACAACGTTTAACTCATAATTAATAATCAAACCGAAACCGACCACAAAGAGTACTAATAACTCAGCATTGTGAATTTGAATTTGAAAATACTTTATTTAACTTTGTTATTAAGGTTTACACATTGCTATTGTACATTAACTATTTATAATTAAATGTATTTGTTGTATTGAGTAATGTATTGTTTGTTCTTTAAAAAAAAAAATGTTTTAAACTACTTATTCTGACTGGTAATTGAAACATTTCTTTAAAATAATAGTTTCTGTTAATTGATGTAGCCTACATTTACAATTTTTCAACATTGTCCATAGATTTACAGCGAGAAAAAAAGCAACTTTGGGTATATACATTGAGGGAGCTGTTAGGATACTTGCTCCAAATCATATCCATCATCGCCTTGGGTTCTGGGCGCAGTTGGAACCTCTAATTTAATAAAACACCATCACCAAAACGAAGACGACAATACACACTATTATTCCAAGGACACCACCTGCTGTGACAGCTGGGGGAGCTGAGTCGGATATTTGACACTTGGTTTAATAAAATCAGAACCCTGAACCCTCTCTGTCAAACAAGTCGAATCTCTCATAGCAAGAACACACGTAACGTCCATAAGTATTTTTTGCAATTATGATCGCAGTAACCCATATCACATTAACATCAATTGCATTGATGCGGATTATTTGGGTCGCATTAAGTTTACATTGGCTGGTGTCTCTACATATGCTCGCATGGTCCATCCCTGCACTCATCTATGTCAATACATATATAATTGATCATTTGATTTCCTTTTTGGCATCTGTAATCAAATCCACCAATAGTGTTGACGCGCAAAGTTCCGGGCAGTGTCTATCACCGACACGATCATCAATGTCTTTCCGCTCCATCCCACATTCTGCCAGTCCGTACCCATGGTGACACATGCATGCGATGGAGTTGTGCCAAACCCGAAATGAAGGCAGGGATCGTTTTGCGCATCTTCACATGTTTTGTTTTATTTATTTTTTATTTCACCTTTATTTAACCAGGTAGGTCAGTTGAGAACAAGTTCTCATTTGCAACTGCGACCTGGCCAAGACAAAGCAAAGCAGTGCGACAAAAACAACACAGAGTTACACAATAAACAAAACAAACAAACAAAACAAATGTAACATGTAGCTTTATTGTCGTGGAGAGTTTTTTCAGGTGGGCAGATGCATACAGATCGTTGATTAATCGATAAGTACTTATTCTCAATACATCGCAATTCCAAGGTGCTTGCATCCACTGTTCAAAGAGACAGATGTGCTTGCACTTAAAGGGGTCGCGCGCTGCAATGCTTCCCATAGGCAATACCAGTACGTAATCTCCCTCGAAACACAGTGGGGCCTCATACAGAACGAATTCGTCGCTTTTGATGTCAAAACGTTTGCAGACACTAGGAAAATGATACACAAAGGTATCCATCTAATCCCCCTTCTGTATTATTTGTTCTGGTTATTTAAATTCGTCTTTCGACACCGATACACATTTTGAAGAGCAGACATCTTCAACGCCTCCCCAGTTCTGAAATTCTGTTGCATTATCTCCCGTTATTCATCCGTAGCCCCGTAAATCAGAGGCACCGTCAGGACAATTGTCCACTCGGTAACTGCAAACCAATCCAGAAATATCCTGCAATACCAAGTAAAATCGAAATTATGTCTTGTGATACTGAAAATCGCACAGTCAATAATTGTCCATTAGGTAGGCTTGCGGTCAGAGCGTTGGGCCAACGTTCACTGGTTCGATTAGCCGAGCCGACAAGGTGAAAAAATCTGCCGATGTGTCCTTGAGCAAGGTACTTCACCCTAATTTTCTCCAGGGTCGCCGTACTACTGATTCCCAATGCAGTGTTCGTTATGTTTGGCTTCTCCCTCCCTCAGCAAGAATGTTCTAGTAACAATGAACATCACAATTCCCTTCATTTTTTGGTAACACTTTATTTTACTCAGTTGTAACAACTTTGTAAGTACACCTCTTGCTTATTAGGCAACGTGTAGCTATAGTTTTTACACGTCTGACAGATCCCGCTGTTAAAAGCAGCCCATGTTTGCGCGCTGGTCAGGGACAAAAGTTCCTATTTAGCTGGTTGCTCCCAAAAACTTGATCTCACATCACCACTAGCCTACATTTGGAATGACATCTCCCTCCCTCCCTACCTCTCTCTCTCTCTTGTAGCTCAGAAGGCACACACGCTATTCTGGGATACTTTCAGAGATGGGCAATAACGAGGACCATGAGTCCTAAGGTTATTATAAGCATAATATGGTTACTGGTATTTACATGACATTCGATTAGACCTATACTGTATGTTACAAATACAACACTATGCCTGAAATGACAATGAATTGCTTCTCCAATTTATAACAGTAGCCCAATATAGGCTCTCCACACACACACACACACAGCCCAAAGACTCGTTATATATTCTACGGTGACATAATTCACAGCCATTTAACTTGTGGGCCCCATTCAAAGCTTGCTTTAGGGGCCCCTTGTATATCATGACAATTTCTTTGATAGCACACACCAATGCCAAAATCCTGTCATTATACTTTTGATTAGCTAGTATTATAATTTCCCTTGAACTAAAGTCTTCTCTTGTCAGATAAATTAGGACAGTGAAAGACAGTTTTCTTACCTTACTGTCAATGGTTTTGCCTGTTGTAAGTCGTTTTTTTAAATTCACGCCATTGTTCCATATTGGCACGATGCGATGTGCCCTTCTCGTGCTCTTTCAGGTGGCTATGAATATTCACCCACAATCGAAAGCCACTGCTGCTCAGTGTATATGTCGTCATTTTTTTTCGGTAAAACGACGTGGGACTTTATCATCGTTTTGTGGGAAGTCATAACCCTTAATTTGAACTGGACCGCATTTGACAAGTTGACATCTCTCGTGGTCGGTAAGCCTGTCTGGCCAAAGCCCTGGGTCGTCCGAGAGAATTACAGTTTCACAACTTTCACTCACCAAACCTGCATTTACAGGTAGGTCATCAGGCGGTCTGTCAAGCTCTGCGGCGGGTCCAGCCTCCGAGCCGCTGTAGCATTAGCGGGTAGGTCTGTGCTGCTAACCGCGCTGCTACAACTTGTAGTTGCAAAATTACCGTCAGTATCTCCGTCCGATTCCTTTTCAGTAGTTTAATTAATAGATCCCTGTAATGCGCAGGCATGGTGTGTGTGGTCTAATACATCTTTGACATTAGGTGCAAAAGCAAGTGTATGTAAATTAAATGATTGTAATATATTTGTATATATTTGTATGCCCTACACGGCGGGGCCCCAAGCAATTGCGTGGTTATCGTGTTAGGAAAACACGCGCCGGTCGACCATTTACTAAAGGGGTGTCATGTGCTTTTGTTACACTTCAATAGGTCTAAAGAGGTAGTGAGTATGCTAAATAACCCCACAGTTAAATCATATTTAATTATGTTTTCTTTTTTATAAACATTTGATATATACACTGTGGGCCAAAAGTTTTGAATATTACTCATTCAATGGTTTTTCTTTATTTGTACTTTATTTGTACTTCCACACAAAGTCGTATTTTGATACCGAAATACATTTCGAAGAGCAGACATCATCAATGCGCCCCCAGTTCTGGAATTTGGTTTCATTATCTCCAGTTATCCACCTGTACCCTCGTAACCCCAATGGTTGGTCGGGACATTGCCCGCTCGGTAAATGCAAACCAATCCAATAATCTCCTGGATGAATACCAAGTAATATTAAAAGGACGCTATGTGATATCAGAGATCGAACTGTCATTAAATATCCATTATTGTATTCCTTGCAGTGTTTCTGAGCGGTTCCAAAGTCAGCTTGATCCTGGAAAACGGCAAAGCACTGCTTCTCGATGCAACATCGGACACGGGGGGCTTCCCCCTTGCTGCAAACCGTGATTACCAAAATCTTGGCTTTCTAAAGCAATGTCTAAATTACCTCGACGTTTTAGTATCAAGTTAATAAGTACAACCATAACCAAAATAACAACAGCAATGCAAACTATAATTCCAAGAAGACCCCCAGCCTTTACAGTGGAAGGGTTCTCATTTGGATGCTTGACAATTGGTGTATATGGTGTGGGAAAATCTGAATCCTCCGATGGTTCTCTCTCAACACAATCATATGAACCAACCAAGTCGAATCCCTCCTCACAAGAACACAGGTAATCTCCATATGTATTTGTACAATTATGGTTGCATTGACTCATCTCACATTCATTTATGTCAACACAAATTTTCGACCCATTTTGGTCAAGGAGTAAGTAACCATTTGGACAGGTGCATTCATATGTATGACTTGGGTCACATTCTGGGAAACACTCTGCTTCCAAACAAGCAAATTGGCACCGGTTGGTGTTTTCTGGCATTCTTATGAATCCTTTAAAACAGGAGCAATTGTAACTGCCTATTGTGTTCGTGCAGTAGTGATCACATGGACGCATGGAGCATTCATCTACATCGACGCATTTGTCATTTTCAAGCACATATCCCGTCTGGCATCTGCATTCAAATCCACCAATAGTATTGACACACTCGAAGTTCTGTCCCGGGCAGTGTCTATCATCGACACAATCATCAATGTCTTTGCACTCCTTCCCATCTTCTGCTAGTGCGTACCCATGGTGACACATGCAAGTGTAGATGTCATCTTTCTTTTGGCAGAGATGCGCGCATCCTGAGTCAAGGCAAGGGTCATTTTCACATGTTAAGTTATTGTCCTGGATAATTTTCCCAGGTGGGCAGGTGCATACAGTTTTATGATTAACTGAGGAACAGTCATGCGCACATCCACCTTTATATACCTCGCAACTCCATGGTGCTTGTATCCACCGTTCAGATAGACAGATATATTTCGACCCGAGAGATTTGAGCGTTGCAAGGGTTCCCTGGGGTAATGACAGTAGGTTGTCTCCTTTGAATCGCAACGGGGTCTCGTACAGAACTGATTCGTCCCCTTTTACAATTACATGTGGGCAGGGACTGTCAAGTTTATATTCACAAATAAATCCATCTACTTTACTGTCGCATGGTTGTTCCTTCCACACAAAGTCGTATTTTGATACCGAAATACATTTTGAAGAGCAGACATCATCAAAGCGCCCCCAGTTCTGGAATTTGGTTTCATTATCTCCAGTTATCCACCTGTACCCTCGTAACCCCAATGGTTGGTCGGGACATTGCCCGCTCGGTAAATGCAAACCAATCCAATAATCTCCTGGATGAATACCAAGTAATATTAAAAGAACGCTATGTGATATCAGAGATCGAACTGTCATTAAATATCCATTATTGTATTCCTTGCAGTGTTTCTGAGCGGTTCCAAAGTCAGCTTGATCCTGGAAAACGGCAAAGCACTGCTTCTCGATGCAATATCCGACACGGGGGGCTTCCCCCTTCACTCTCAACAGGAACGTTAGAGCAACGAGTATTCCAACGGTATCCCTCATTTTGTTTAAAAATGTCCTACGCCTCAAATGAAATAAAACAATGTCGCATATCATTTAGATGTAGGCTACTTGCCTATTAGACCTGGTTTGATTAGTCGAATGAACGTTAAGACTGACGATAACTCCCATTTATATAAACCTCCCTCCATGTTTTCGATTAATCAAGGAAGGAAGTTCCTTTTTGGATGGCGTAGTTGGGTCATTCTTAGCATTCGGTGCCATTTGAGTCCTCATAACATAATGTGGTATATTTTGAGTAAAAATGGGCTAATACTTGTTTTTAAATGATCATCTTAAATAGTTAACCCCCATTTACCATAGAACACAATAATATGTACCCAGGATTAATTAATAAATAATGACTGATTTTAGTGCAAGTATGTCCCCAAGTAAGCTTGCATAACTTCAGCCACAAATATAAGTAATACAAATCAAATAAATTCAAAAAATTTCAATATTGTTGTATATTCTTATTTATAATATTACTCACCAAAATATATTTTTTGTTATTAATAAATGTTTAATGCTTGTGTCCCTGAATTGAAAGTCCCCCCTGTTACTCTGATGGAAAATCCCTCTGAACACGCCCCTTGACTGTTCCTCTAATCACATGACTCTCAGGAATGTGAATACTTTTTGGCGGCAAATTCTCTTCAAGAAGCAGAGTAAGTATCACTCCTTAATTCACCCTTTTTTCAATGTTTAAGAATGATTCACTGATGTGGTAAAGCATAACATGTCCACCCTGTTATGCCTATTTATAGTGAAAACTGATAATTGTTTGTAATTTTGAAAATATGGTTAATAAACAGGTTAAAAATCTTCCTCAGTGATCACTGCTCACTAGCTTGTTTTTCATCACATGAGTAGCAATGGCTAACTTTAGCATAAAATGTCCCTCCTGTTACTGTCCACCCTGTTACTGTTTTGCACAGTAACAGGGTGGACATATTGTAACAGAGTGGGTGTAAATGCTAAATAAATAAGTGTTTAAAGCTTGAATTGGTACTTATAATTAATTTATTATACATTTATAGCTTAAATGGTATGCATGTATTTGTCAGGAAATGGCACCGTTGTCTGCTGCAGAAAAGCAGCGACGCTACAGGGCACGTCGTGATGCAGACCCTGAAAAAAGGCAGATATACCTCAATAAAGAGAAGGAAAGGTGGAGAAAGGACAGAGAGGAAGGAAGAAAGAGGAAAGTGTTAGAACTCAGTGAAAGAAAGAAGAGAGCACAGAGAAAAACATGGCGAGAAAATAAGAAAAAGCAGAGGGATTGTACCTTTGTGGGAGAAGATGATGTTGAGAGGACGTGCCCTCGTTTGTGCCTGTCAAAGGAACAATGAAAATCCACCAAGTCATCAGTTTCTCTACAGGAACAATCAAATTCTGGGACATAACTTGCCTTTGTCAGGCAGACAAAGGTGTACTCGACTGTGCATGCTATGGGCTGAAGGAAGTGAGCCTGGGAGAAGAAGAAAGCCCACACTGCATCGAAGAACCATCACGCCCTGAGGTCATCATGAAAGAATACATTGGGCAGTGGTGCGTTGTCAACTATGACGGTGAACCCTACCCAGGAATCATCCAGGAGGTTGAAGAAGATGTGAGGGTGAAATGCATGCACAAGAATGGGACCAACAAGTTCTTCTGGCCGAGTCCACGAGAGGACATTAGCTGGTACAGGGATGAGCAGATTGTGTGCCTGATGAAAGAGCCACAACCTTTAAACAAGAGGTCCGTCCAGCTAGAGAAGACAGTGTGGAATTTCATAGAAAAACACCTGGGATGCTGGTTTGTTCAGTATTTTACTGTTGCTGTTGTTATCTGTAAAAATATGAAATAAAAAAAAGTGTGAATTTTAAGTTATCTGAAAAATGTTTAAGTTTGGATGTTGATGGGGACATGTGTCTTTCTTCATCAGGGGGTGCCAGGGTAAATGAGTTGATGACATTTATTGTTGTTCAGTGGTGTGATGTCCACCCTGTTATCCCTCTGTCCACCCTGTTACCCCTCTGTCCACCCTGTTACCCCTCTGTCCACCCTGTTACCTCTGTGTTTTTTAAAGTTAATAAAATAAGTTAAACAAATGTTATGCATATCTTTGTGGTTAATTTTAGGGAATGAAATGGCAAAATGAAATAATTAAAAAATTCCATTGAAATTTCTTTTTATTCTAAAAGAAATGTTTTAAAATTACCACTGTCCCTTAAAATACAACAACGTTTTTCAAGATAATGTTTGTTAATGAACACTTAGTTAAAATACATTTGCAGGGTAAAGTGAGGGACATTTTAACTCTTAGAAAATGTAAATATTACAATAACTGTGAATTCAAAACATTTATTAATTGAGATGAGAATGTCCTGTAACAGGGTGGACATTTGGCCTTTGCATGTGTGAAGAATTTGGTAAAATTATTAAAGAGTCATATCCTGAGCTGGACCAATATATTTTTCTTGTAGTGTAACAAGCCATTCTTCAGATAAAATTATTAAATCATGGAAATGTTTACTGTTTTTGATAGAAATTTACCAAGCTGAAATGGCACCGAATAGTAGGAATGACCCAGTTGCTGACCAAGAACAAACAAGTTCTCTCTGAATCTGCATTTCATGCCAGCCACTGGGCAACTGGTTGAATCAACGTTGTTTCCACCTCATTTCAACTCCCCAAAAATTATGTGGTTAAGTTAATTTGGAAAACTAATTAGATTTGCAAAAAATATTCAATACAAGGCCATTTCACCCAACCATTAACTTAGTTGACAACTCAGCCAAATGTAAATCAAACCTAGATATTGAACAAAGCGTACACAAAGCGAGATCCATACAGAAATAGTAACAGTGGCCTGTACAGATCCCTGACCTTAACCCCTTTGGGATGAATTGGAAAGCTGACTGCGAACCACAACATCAGTGCCCGACCTCACTAACATGCTGACCACACCGCTCGCGTTACATGTGCAAGTGTTGCAAAATAAATGTTTTTCAATCACTTCATTCAAACTGCTCGCGCGAGTCAATGAGCGTCTGCGTAGCCAGGTGCTCAAATACAACTGGAGTGTGGACCACAGAAGAAGAAGACAACTGAAGGAGGAGAGATTACTAGACACTGACCAGGTTTCCCCTTTTATATATGGATTAATTGTCAGAGTAGAGAACACACAATTTTGTGTGACTCAAAATGTGAAAGAATTCTACAATTATCCAGAAAAAAGACCTTGTGCATTTCAGGTAAAATAACAACCCAATTTTTATATACCAGGAGAAATTAGATAGAAACATCAAGTAAATGGCCATGAATGTTTAATGTGTTTCAACCTGTCCCCAAATTAATATAATTGGTTCAGAGTTCGTTTTTGATATTTCAACCTGCGTTTCCTGATGGCATGTAATGCTCTTGTGTCCCCGCAGCAATGTTCCAACATCTAGTGGAAAGCCTTCCCAAAAGATGGGAGGCTGTTATAGCAGCAAAGGGGGGACCAACTCCATATTAATGCCCATCATTTTGGAATGAGGTGTTCGATGAGCAGGTGTCCACATACTTTTGGTCGTGTAGGGAATCTGTCCCAGGAGTGGTAACATAATCTTTTGCGGGAGGCTCCCTTCCCATGGAGAGCGTGAGTCAGGAGTGGCACAAACGTGCTACAGGAAGTGGAAAGTGGGCTCACTTCCTCTAAGGCCACCTCACAATTCACGGTAGTAGAGATGGCATGCTATTTCAGTGTCTCCACTGGAGAATGGGTTGGAAGTGAAGTGGCTTTGGAATTCGGAGAAGGAACCATTTGTTCATGCAATGGAAACAAAACCTGTCGAACTCTCTCCTTTGATTAGGCCTACTGATTTGATTCAAGATTTGGTATGCTGTCATGACGAAGACCACTATGGACGTTGTATGATAAGTAGTGGCGTTTGTGAGTTATTGATGGCTGCTTGATATACCTGAAAAATATATATTATCTCTTCTTTGTGTATCTATTTGATAAAACTTACTTGTATTGTGTTTGCACAGCCACATTCTGACACAGCCAGTTCCGTCGTTGCTGGTGCCACCAATAACATATCTGAAGCATATCAGTGACTAAACAATGCGACTAGTTCTTTGTGCCCAACGCAATACAACAGTGTTTCATCTGTGATGGAGGAAATGGAAGGTCTTCCCCTGCAGGGTGTTGCTGGGGTTAAAGAGAAAGGGAAGAGGTCTGCACAGACGACCTTCTCTGTGCCACACACCCTCCCGGGAGTGATTTCTGTCTGAGTAAGCATTGTCAGAAGAGGCCATATCATGGGTGAGATGAGATGGCTACTCCCAACCAACTCTACATTGATGATAACCTTTATGGAAACTGTCGAAATTACCTTGAAAAAGATGTTGTTGTCAATGGAAAACTATAGACTGTGGAGGATGAAGGCATTTATATACAGTACCAGTCAAAAGTTTGGACCCTCCTAGCTTTTCTTTATTTTTCTATTTTCTACATTGTAGAATAATAGTGAAGACATCAAAACTATGAAATAACACATATGGAATCATGTAGTAACCAAAAAGGCGTTAAACAAAGCAAAATATATTATATATTTGAGATTCTTCAAAGTAGCCACCCTTTGCCTTCATGACAGCTTTGCTCACTCTTGGCATTCTCTCAACCAGCTTCACCTGGAATGCTTTTCCAACAGTCTTGAAGGAGTTCCCACATATTCTGAGGACTTGTTGGCTGCTTTTCCTTCACTCTGCAGTCCAACTCATCCCAAGCCATTTCAATTGGGTTCAGGTCGGGTGATTGTGGAGGCCTGGTCATCTGACACAGCACTCATGCAGAGATCATCCGTTCACCCACACAGCATCTCACAAAGACACAGCGGTTGGAACCAAAAATCTCAATTTTGGACTCCAGACCAAAGGACAAATTTCCACCGGTCTAATGTCCATTGCTTGTGTTTCTTGGCTCAAGCAAGTCTCTTCTTATTATTGGTGTCCTTTAGTAGTGGTTTCTTTGCAGCAATTCATCCCTTGAAGGCCTGATTCACACAGTCTCCTGTGAACAGTTGACGTGAAGCATTTATTTGGGCTGAAATTTCTGAGGCTGGTAACTCTAATGGACGTATCCTCTACAACAGAGTTAACTCTGGGTCTTCTATTCATGTGGCGGTCCACATTAGAGCCAGTTTCATCATAGCACTGGATGGTTATTGCGACTGCACTTGAAGAAACATTCAAAGTTCTTGACATTTTCCGTACTGGCTGACCTTCATGTCTTAAAGTAATGATGGACTGTCTTTTCTCTTCGCTTATTTGAGCTGTTCTTGACATAATATGGACTTAGTCTTTTACCAAATAGGGCTATCTTCTGTACGCTACTTTGAAGAATCTCAAATATAAAATATATTAGTTTAATACTTTTTTGTTTACTACATGAATCCATCCATATGTGTTATTTCATAGTTTTGATGTCTTCAATATTATTATACCATGTAGAAAATAGTAAAAATTAAGAAAAACCCTTTAATGAGTTGGTGTGTCCAAACGTTTGACTGGTACTGAATTTATTAAAGAATATGTAGACTTGCCATATTGAAATATATTGAACTTTACCATTTTGTCTTAACAAAAGCATTGTATTTTATGAGCAGCAATCTGCAATCTGCTCGTAACTTGACTAGTTATGTCTTACTCACTCACGTTTATGTTGGGATTGTCCAACACAGCAACCACATAATCTGATTCTAGCGAAATTCTTCTCAAAATGTTTTGTCATGCCTCATGCTATTGCTAGTGGACCCAACCCAGAAAGTTGGTATTCTGTCTGCCACAGCCTAAGCTTACCTTGTTTTGCTTTGTTGACCCACTCTGACCCTCTTTGACCCTCTGCCTCAAGGAATTGTGAAGATATGGTATTTCGCTGACAGAGAGGCACAGATAAATAATTGTAATGTAAATCATGTCCTGTGTTTAAACGGGAGGAAAGGTACATCCACCACCTCAATGGCAGGAAATGACCTCACGGGACTCTTAGATCACATCATTCCTTCACAGCTCAATCATGTTTAAACAAGAAAAATACCATGTATCGTCATAGAAAAATCCCACACCTTAACAACTTTCCCAAAATCATCCCACTGGTCAATAGAAAAATAAACTGGGATAAGTGTAACATGGGAAAATATTAGCAAATATTGCATCTATTATATGGTGTAATCGTTAATCTTGACAATGGTGTTTTGAAAGCAATGTTTACGGTCATGACAAGTTTGCAAGTTTATATTGCAGTATACTGTATGTGTAGCCAAGGGAAGTTTTGCAAAAAGTCTAGTTAGTGTGAAGATCATGTTAGCATGAAGATAAGTTAACCAGAGATTATGAAAGTCTAGTAAGTTTTTTATTTCACCTTTATTTAACCAGGTAGGCCAGTTGAGAACAAGTTCTCATTTACAACTGCGACCTGGCCAAGATAAAGCAAAGCAGTGCGACAAAAAACAACAACAACACAGAGTTACACACGAGATTAACAAACGTACAGTCAATTAAACAATAGAAAATCTATGTACAGTGTGTGCAAATGTAGTAAGATTAGGAAGATAGACCTGTACTGTTTGGCCACAGACCTGGATAGAATGACAGATCTCTGCAGTAGATTGAAACTCCGCCTCTTTTGGCAGTTCTATCTTGACGGGAAATGTTGTAGTCGGGGATGGAAAGTTACAAATATTTGGTGGCCTTCCTAAGCCAGGATTCAGACACGGCTAGGGCATCAGGGTTTGCGGAGTGTGCGAAAGCAGCGAATAAATCAAACTTAGTGTGAAGATCATGTTAGAAACAGAGCATGAAGATAAGTTAACCAGAGATGATGAAAGTGATTTGTAAAGAAATTCTAAAGAAACCAGTGCACTGCTTGCATGGGTGTCAAACATGAGCTAAAGCCTAGAGCAGGGATATTCAACTGGTCTGGAGCCTGTTGGTTTTCTGTTCTACCGGATAATTAATTGCACACCTGGTGTCCCAGGTCTAAATCACTCCCTGGTTAGAGGAGAACAATAAGAAATGCAGTGTAACTGTCTTCCAGGTCCTGAGTTGAGTTTGAAGGGTCTAGAGATTATTCTTCAGGTCTCAGGCAATGTTAAAGTGAGAGAAGTTCACCTAACTTAAACTCCCACTGAGGCTTTCATAAAAAAAAATATATGAGTTACACAACCTAGACTTAAACAAAAGTGAGTTTTGAAAAATCTAGGTTAATGGACAACGAATTCCGTCTCTTGGGTAGACTGAGTTCACATTTTGTCCCTGGGTATTTGAGTCTCAGAATCCAGTCATTATTTATCTATTTCTAGATCTCAGAGTGAGACTGTTGAATGGTAGGAGATGGATGGGGATACAGGGGATATTCACTTACAACTGTTATGCTTCTCTCCGTGCCACATTAAATTAACAGGAATCTGGTTGATTTAATTCGGGGGCCTCCTGAATAAAGACAGATTATTAGCATGTTGTGTGTGTTGGCAGCCTGGTCTGACCTGATTCAGAGAGATGTGCTTGTGATGGAATGTGTGTTCAGAGACAGCCGGCCCTGAGATTGTAATGTAGGGCTTCTCCAACGGGAAGTCACACAGAGCCTCTAGTTTTTGCCAGCATTCGTTTACTACTGAGAAAACAACGGAGAGGTTTGGCGTACAACACAATGGTTTATTGGCCTATGTATAAATGCATTGTAATGTGTTTCCAGCAATTGTTTTGTGTCACTCCGTACATGCAAAGAGAAGGGAAATTGAATCAGGTTGATAAAACTCCAGGGACAGGAAAACAAACCCTGACATGTCGTAGCCTTTGCCTTCATCCTATATACACAGACTACTGGTAGTTACAGGCAAACCCATGTAGTAACTTTGAGAGTGGATAGATATGTAGGATCTTGATTTGATCACTCTTTTGTTGCTCAGAATCTTCTTGCACAACAGAAAATGCAAACTTGTAGTTTTAAAAAATCTTCTAAAATGTGTAATTTTCACTTCTGACTTGATTTGCCCTAACAAAAAATGTATCAATCCCTACAAAAATGTCCATGTATTATAATCCACACCATAATTCACATTTCCTGTTGCTGCATGATTATTTTCCTGCCGTAGCAAACTGGCTCAAATTAAGATCTTACATCTGTCAAACTGAGTTCAGAATCATTTAGTTTGTGGTCTCACAGTTAAAGCGCCAATCTGCAGTTCAGACAATGTAACCACTCTCCAATGAGCTATGGATGCTGGGAATGGCCCATGTTTTGAGTCTATACAGTGTTTATTTGTTTAAAACACAGGCGGACTGACACAACACAAACACACTCTTTTACAAACTCATCATCTGCTGCTGCTGCTCTGTTCTTTATTTCACTCTTATTATTATCTATCCTGATGACTAGTCACTTTACCCTGCCTTCATGTACATATCTACCTCAAATACCTTATTATTATCTATCCTGATGCCTAGTCACTTTACCCTGCCTTCATGTACATATCTACCTCAAATACCTTATTATTATCTATCCTGATGACTAGTCACTTTACCCTGCCTTCATGTACATATCTACCTCAAATACCTTATTATTATCTATCCTGATGCCTAGTCACTTTACCCTGCCTTCATATACATATCTACCTCAAATACCTCGTACCTCTGCACATTAACCTGGTACTGGTACTCCCTGTATATAGCTCCACATTGATCTGGTACTGGTACTCCCTGTATATAACTCCACATTGATCTGGTACTGGTACTCCCTGTACATACAGTCATATGCAAAAGTTTGGGCACCCCTGACAATTTCCATGATTTCCATTTATAAATATTTGGGTGTTTGGATCAGCAATTTCATTTTGATCTATCAAAAAACTGATGGACACAGTAATATTTAAGTAGTGAAATTAGGTTTATTGGATTAACAGAAAATGTGCAATATGCATCAAAACGAAATTAGACAGGTGCATAAATTTGGGCACCCCAACAGAAAAATCACATCAATATTTAATAGAGCCTCCTTTTGCTAAAATAACAGCCTCTAGACGCTTCCTATAGCCTCTAATGAGTGTCTGGATTCTGGATTAAGGTATTTTGGACCATTCCTCCTTACAAAACATCTCCAGTTCAGTTAGGTTTGATGGTTGCCGAGCATGGACAGCCCGCTTAAAAATATTCCCACAGATTCTCAATGATATTCAGGTCTGGGGACTGGGATGGCCATTCCAGAACATTGTACTTGTTCCTCTGCATAAATGCCCGGGTAGATTTTGAGCAGTGTTTTGGGTCGTTGTCTTGTTGAAATATCCAGCCCCAGCGTAACTTCAACTTTGTGACTGATTCTTCAACATTATTCCCAAGAATCTGCTGATATTGAGTGGAATCCATGCGAACCTCAACTTTAACAAGATTCCCAGTACCGGCACTGGCCACACAGCCCCACAGCATGATGGAACCCCCACCAAATTTTCCTGTGGGTAGCAAGTGTTTTTCTTGGAACGCTGTGTTCTTTTGCCGCCATGCATAACGCCCCTTGTTATGACCAAATAACTCAATCTTTGTTTCATCAGTCCACAGCACCTTATTCCAAAATGAAGCTGGCTTGTCCAAATGTGCGTTTGTGGCGTGTGTGCAGAAAAGGCTTCTTCCGCATCACTCTCCAGTACAGCTTCTCCTTGTGCAAAGTGCGCTGAATTGTTGAACGATGCACAGTGACACCATCTGCAGCAAGATGATGTTGTAGGTCTTTGGAGGTGGTCTGTTTTTGACTGTTTTCTCACCATCCTTTGCCTTTGCCTCTCCGATATTTTACTTGACCTGCCACTTCTGGCCTTAACAAGAACTGTGCCTGTGGTCTTCCATTTCCTCACTATGTTCCTCACAGTGGACACTGACAGCTTACATCTCTGCGATAGCTTTTTGTAGCCTTCCCCTAAACCATAATGTTGAACAATCTTTGTTTTCAGGTCATTTGAGAGTTGTTTTGAGGCCCCCCATGTTGCCACTCTTCAGAGGAGAGTCAACGAGAACAACAACTTGCAATTGGCCACCTTAAATACCTTTTCTCATGATTGGATGCACTTGTCTATGAAGTTCAAGGCTTAATGAGCTCACCAAACCAATTGTGTGTTCTAATTAATCAGTGCTAAGTAGTTACAGGTATTCAAATCAACAGAATGACAAGGGTGCCCAAATTTTTGCATAGCCTATTTTTCACATCTGATTTAATTTCATACAACTTAATATTGCTACACTAAAAATCTTTGTCTGGACAATACCCCAGTACTCAGCTTTTATTAGAAAATGAATGGCATGCCACTGTGATCATTTTCTGTGATGACAGAGTAAATTATTATGCAGCCTCAGAGGGTTGCCCAAACTTTTGCATACGACTGTAGCTCCACATGGATCTGGTACTGGTACTTCCTGTATATAGCTCCACATGGATCTGGTACTGGTACTTCCTGTATATAGCTCCACATGGATCTGGTACTGGTACTTCCTGTATATAGCTCCACATTGATCTGGTACTGGTACTTCCTGTATATAGCTCCACATGGATCTGGTACTTCCTGTATATAGCTCCACATGGATCTGGTACTGGCACTTCCTGTATATAGCTCCACATGTATCTGGTACTGGTACTTCCTGTATATAGCTCCACATGGATCTGGTACTGGTACTTCCTGTATATAGCTCCACATGGATCTGGTACTGGTACTTCCTGTATATAGCTCCACATGGATCTGGTACTGGTACTTCCTGTATATAGCTCCACATTGATCTGGTACTGGTACTTCCTGTATATAGCTCCACATGGATCTGGTACTGGTACTTCCTGTATATAGCTCCACATGGATCTGGTACTGGTACTTCCTGTATATAGCTCCACATGGATCTGGTACTGGTACTTCCTGTATATAGCTCCACATTGATCTGGTACTGGTACTTCCTGTATATAGCTCCACATTGATCTGGTACTGGTACTTCCTGTATATAGCTCCATTCTTGTTTTTTTTTCTTTAATTCCTCTTGTGTTACTATTTCATTATTAATGTTAAACTCTGCATTATTGGGAAGGGCTGGTAAGCAAGCATTTCATCATAAAGTCTTTACCAGTTGTATTTGGCGCATGTGACAAATAACATTTGATTTGGTTTACATTTACATTGTTTACAAACATTGGAGTAAAAAGAGCATATATTTTGGGTTCTGATGGGGTTCTGATGGGGTACAATGTCACCATGTTCAGGTTTCTCTTGCACTAGACATGACTAAAACTCTGAAATTTTCCTGACCACATAAGTTGAACAGAAATAGCCTTTAACTAGGGCCCTATCAATGTTTTTCCTGGGCAGGTAATTCTTCCACCATCTGCCCTGAGGGGCAGGAACACCCCTACTGTAGCAAATACGCCTTCCTCAGGGCTGGCCAGTCTGGCATGGTGACAGGAATATTATGAACTTGAGGCGACCCCTGTTACAAGAACAAACACTTACACTATTTATACAAAAGTATGTGGACACCCCTTCAAATTGGTGGATTCGGGTATTTCATGTTTGTCACAAGACTAATGCAATGAAGAAGTGAAATGTTCTATCCCAATTTTTTGGACATGTTTGCATAAATATGACATGTCGTCTCTAAAGTCTCCTATAACAAACTACTGT
Organism: Thymallus thymallus; assembly: GCA_023634145.1. Classification (NCBI taxonomy): domain Eukaryota; kingdom Metazoa; phylum Chordata; class Actinopteri; order Salmoniformes; family Salmonidae; genus Thymallus; species Thymallus thymallus. Next base: position 29,199,197 of record CM042412.1, on the reverse strand, counting down.
TGTGTCCACGATCCCATGCTGAGCTGGGCCGGTGTGTGTGATACATAGAGGACAGGACCCCTCTTGGAAGGGCACTTGACTCTAGATGGGAACATGGGTGCGTTCCATAACGCTTGACTTCTGTGTACGCCTGGGAAGATTTTCCCCTGAACAGGGAGCCTTAGCTAACCGCTACATAACCCACATGATTAATTTTAATAACTGGCGTCAGAGAGCGTAGAGCCATCCTCTGATGATGATATTACTGTTTTGGAAATGACCTACCTGCTCTGCTCTTCCGGGATTACGTAAACCACAAACATTATCAGTTATGTCCCAAAAGTATTTTGTTCTCGGGTTCTGGCTACAATATCACTCACTTTACAATAATATTATTAGTATTTCGCTCCCAATTTCTTGTGTACACTTTCCCCCAAAGGGACATGAACAGATTCCTCCCTTGTTTGGATTTAGCAAAATCTTTTGATGCACCCGGCGACGTCTGGAAAAAAGATGCACGGCCAGCAAAATGACTGTATCACTGTTCAGTTTTTCCAAGTGGTATTTTAGGCATTTTGACATTTGTTAAACCCCATGCTACATGTATTCAGATGTAAGGATTTATCATTGGCAATGATATCACAGACAAATGAGATGTTACAAATGAGTTGTTAAACCCCGAATGCCTGGCCCTGAGTTTGATGTGGTCTCGTGTTCTGGCCCTCACTCAGGTCTGTATAGTAAACACTGGTTCCTTTTCTCTGTGTTTATGTTCTCTTGCTTATCTCAAACCACCAGGAACCTGCAACCCTGTGGATACCCCATCCCAGAAACTGTCCTGTTCAGACAGATAGCCCGGCTGAGGAAATACACTCTGCCGTTACAAAGCCAACACAAACAAGGACTTTCACTTAAGAGTCACCTCTGACTTAACATGATTCTCCGTGAATAGTTTTAAGTTTGATTTAATCTGTTGTGGTAATTCAAGTCAAATTGTGTTGTTCCGCTCACGTCCCAGACTGCTTTCTATGGTGCCAACTATGTCCTATTTTATATAGTTTTAGTGTATAGAGTAGAATACTGTGAAGGCGTCGTTAAAATTATCTTTATACAATGAACTGAAGTCTTAAAAATGTCTATGTTTGATGGCAATATTCCATAAATGAAGACTTTTACTTACTTATTAGGTTCTGGAAATGGCCCATAGACTTGTTACTGGGAATGTTGTGGTTATGTGTAAGCATTGTTGTCATCAGGGATTGCTTCTGTCTGGCGTGCATCATCTTGCTGTGTGCCGGTGTACACATTTTGGCTGATCCGGTCTGATTAGTAGCAGTGAGTAAAGTGTGAGTATGTACAGTATCTGATGATGTCACAGAGGACGAAACCCCACAGATTGCATGTGTTACTAGCCTGGACAGATGGTATTATGACATATTTGAGACGTCACAATGTGGATTCTACCTGCTCACTACAGCAGAAGTCACAGTGCCCTTTGCCACAATGTTCTTTCCCACTCCACTTAGGTTCTTGTTCATTTATCTCACACAAGACTCATACTATGATTAAGATAGTAATAACAAGAGGTTTGCAGTCCAACTGTGGCCAAACGTCTCCGCTCCAGACCAATCCTTGGTTACGAGGGATTGACATTTCAACATTAATCCAATCATTTACACTTAGTGATCGACACCGTCTTACATTTTGGTCCGAAACCATGACTTTGTAATTACATAAGTTTCTTCTGCATTGGTCAGTGATTCAGTATTGCTTTGGGCACAAGGAGGAAAATGTGATCAGGTACAGTATATTTGTTTGGTGTTCTTTAGACTTAGAGGGTTATTACACTCAAAGTTTATGACAGAAGAGCATTGTTTATTCACTTAACTACACAATATGTTGTGCTCCCAATTTTGTATGTCTTAACGATGACTGAAACCCCATTAAAACATTAAAACAATGATTTCCCCCAATGCTCTTGTTAATTTATCTCTGACTTGAGATTTCCATTATATTGTGTGTGGAAGGAAATGGCCATCTTGGCTGGACAAACACATTTTAATTTCCAATTAATGTCCTTTGGGTGTTGTGTTTGGCAATGACAAGCAAGCCCATTGAAAAGTTTGAAAAGTGACCTTTTAAATATTTTTTGCCAATGTTCCACCCTGTCATTCGCTGCCCTCCCAGTGTCAAAGACTTTGAGCCTGTAAGCATGAGTGACTGCCATTTCTAAGCAGCCCAGCCAGCTTCTCTGATTTCAATCTGTTTCTGTGTTGGCTTTCACTTATTTGGTTCAGGTCTTTTCTAACAGCACAGCCAATGACATGGTGTACCTGTGCTATAGGGCTGGGAGTTGTTTCCTGCCCATGTGACCTGAGCAGGAAAAACTCTTGCCCTAGTCCCTATATCTACGTCACCAAGCAGTAATTTCATGTTATCCTGGGTACAATTATAGTTTTCATATGGAATTACTATGTTCATTAAACACGTTCATTTACAGTAATAACACATTGTGGCACTCTGGCTGGGAAATACAAATATAGGACTTCCAGTTGGCTCATTCATCCCCCCCTCCTCTCCCCAGTGACCCCAGTTCATTGCTGTGAATGAGAATGTGTTCTCAGTAAATTTTCCTGGTAAAACACCAATAATAGGGCAATATAATATTCCCACATCCCTCTCAAAATGTGACCATTCACAATCCCTAATGTGTGTATTGTAAAATGACCTACCTGGCTACTATTATTTTCCAAGATTAAAGGGCAATTGAGATGTTACTCAAATATCTGTGGTTCTAAACCAGATGCATCTGTGTAAGTACGCCAGATATACTTGATACGATTTTAATAAGTATTTTAGAAATCAAATTAAGATACTTTTGGACATATTGGTAGTCATGTTTCATAGTTATAATTCCTTCCAGATTACTAAAGTCTATAATCGATTTGACCATCAATTAACTTGTTAATTTTCATAACCAAAACGAGCCCCTCCAGAGCATGGTGAATTATGAGAGTGGAGCTGTTGATGTTCAGTAACCTTTGCTAGTCTGTAGAGAGATGGTCTTCCTAAAGATTTCCCAGAACCTCTCCACAGCAGCCGCTGGCCTACCACGCTAGTGTTTTGTTCTCACACAAGCCATGCATGTTCTGTAGAAGCTAGCATTTCCTCAGCAGTGCCAGCTGCTTCCTTCAGGAATCCTCCATCATCTATCTCCTGATTTGCTGTTGAGAAATATCAAGCCTAGGAAAGAGCAATGAGTTTACCTTTTCATCCTATTAACTCAAAGTAAACCCTGTTGAAGTGCGCCATGTGATGACCCTTCACAAGCTTACTGAGAAGTAAACCCTGTTGAAGTGCGCCATGTGATGACACTTCACAAGCTTACTGAGAATTTGTAAGTTTGTGCATTTGGTTCCTCAGGCCAACTGCAAGGAGAAATCACAAACACATCACCCATAATGTATACATAAAATACACTTCTCTATATAAGAGTGGTACCAGCTGTAACTAACTTTACATAGGCCAGGCCTATTTAGTGAAGCTCTCCCACATACATACTGTACCTTAAAGGACTATGGTATGATTCATTGTAGCTACCTCAGTTACTCCCCAATTATCTAAAATATTGGCTAACCTAGATGGATGCATAAAAAAGTTGTTTGTGAAGTCCATCAAAACATACAAATGAGACATTTTGAAATGTACTTTATTCAAATTGACGAGGGGTCTATGAGGTGTTTTAAATCTGGTTAGTTTGAACTTTTCTGTTATGTAATGTGACAGGTTACCTACACTCTGGGAAAAATCTGTTTGCTTGTCTGCCCATCCACATCTGTGATGCGTGGAATAGAATAGAGAGCCAGGCGCAGGAGGTAGCGTGCAATCAAGGATAAATTTAATATCCAAATACGCAGAAACAATCTGAACAGGAATAGGTACGACTGTTCAAGACGAGTAAACAAAGGTGAATGCACAATCACACTGAACAATATCCGACAAGGACATGGGGGAACAGAGGGAACATATATACATGAAGTAATGAGGGGAAATGAGAACCAGGTGTGCGTAATGACAAGACATGACAAATGGATAATGAATGATCGAGCGGCAGTGGCTAGAAAGCCGGTGACGACGATCGCCGAAGCATGCCCGAACAAGGGGGTGAGGCAACTTCGGCAGGGGTCGTGACAACATCGCTCCGGCCAAACTGACATTTCTTTTCCGTAATGAGTCTGGATGTGCCCCCTTTCCTTTTTCACTCACATTGGCCAGAAGATCATGGCAGAGGAGTTGTGACAGACAAAGTTTGAACACAGAACGTCTGTTCTCCACAGGACTATGTTATCCCACTCCCACACTGAAGTCTCCAGGTCCCGTCTCACGTGTGGTTCACTGAACCAAAATGATAATGTATTTATCATATGAAATATATTCAACATATTCAATTAATTTAATGTATTTAATAAATGCTTAAAACCTTCACAGTTCTTATTGGTCCTTCCTTATGCAGTCTCCAGACAAATCCTTAGTATTTGTACAACACACATTGGTGAAGCTTTGTAAACACACAACAAACAAACTACCCTTTTGTTTAGCTGTTTCTAAGGAGAGTAACCATGGTCAACATTTGTTTTCTGTGACATCCGTAAGTGAATCTTCTTCTCTCAAGAACTGCTGCTCTCAATCCCCAAATGTTCTTGTTTTCTTCAATGCACATTAGTCACACTGCTCCTATCCACTGACTTTCAAACATTCCTCCCCCTCTGTGACTCATAGTATGCATATATGCATATATCTGCATATTGCACACTTTTTTCGGACACTGGATGAAGTCAGCCAAAATATTTTTTGTTTCGTTTTTTTAAGACCCTCCAGGACCAGATTGTGGATAAATACTTTTTTCATCTTTCTATCTGGAAAATACTGAAGACGAATTGTTTTGCATTTTTCGAAAATAAATTATTATCTAGAATACAGAATTGACAACATTTAAACAATTCCCTCTGGGCATGTCTGGAGAATATATTCAAGGATAACCACACAAAAGTTGTTGATTGTAGATGCTTCTGAAGCTGAGAAAAATGTGTGGGAATAGTCTGCCTTTCAGGAAATGGCAGTTAAAGACAAGTTTAGACTTCGAAATGCCTATTTAGACCCAATTCTTTTTTTCACTAATTGTTCTGTTGACCAATCAAATCAGCTTTGAAAAAGATGTGATGTGAAAAGATCTGATGTGATTGGTCAAAAGACCAATTATTGGAAAAAATCTCAGAGTTGTGCTTCCTGTGCACACGCAGCTGTAGCCGGATCTGGACAGTGAAAATATTGAAATCATCAATTGACAGGTGACACCATTGACTTATGGCATCGATATGTGTTTTAAAATAAATAAAGAATATCTGTCAAATAATTTGCATATCTGGTCACAATGTGGACACAGTGGACGGATAAGATACACATTTTACTACCATGTGTAGATGAAACGACTACAATGAGTAACCTGTAGTGGTTGGTTGACTTCCCCAGGGCCGGCTCTACGGGTGGCAAAGCCGGGCATCGATCCCCCAGGGCCGGCTCTATGGGGTGACAAAGCCGGGCATCGATCCCCCAGATAGAATTTGTGCCCCCTAGTTTTGTTTCCCCATAAACATAGCAAATGATATATGATTTACCCTGCCTGGTTTTTCCAGTGTGCGCTGCCGGGCCTGCCAGTAACACAGACCGGGTCAGAGGCTATATGCTGGGTGTGCCGTTCATGATCTGAGGAGGGGGATGTAATAATGTAATATTTGGTAGTTAATGTCATAAGGTACCGCCTTCATCACCTTTTTTAGAAAGCTCGCTGGATCCCAGGGCAGGGTTTTCTTTCTCACAGAGAAGAGAACAAGTTTTCACTTTTGCAGACAGCTACATTTAGTAACAGGCTAGCTAGTAGCTAATAGCTTTGTTACGTTTTGGTAGCTGCACGCTGAATAATTATATTTAGTTGACTACATTTTTTCAGCATGGATATCCGAAAATGGCTGGGCACTGTCAAGATAAAAAAAAAAACTGAGGACCACCAAGTCGAGAGCGATGCCAAGCTCACCGATCAGCCTGCAGCAGCCCCGACCAGCTGCTGCAGGCTGGTTAAGCTACTTGCTTTTGCGGGTCTAATTGCTATTGATAGATATACAGCTTTGCTCTATTTGATGGGTATAGGGACAATGACCAATGTAGCCTAATTAGTTGTGCTCTGAGGTGAGCCGTGGCGCAGTGTTCCTGTTAATCTGGTTGTTCACTCCGGTGGTGCTGAAATTGGCAGCGCATCTAACGTCATCGCACTGACTGGCGGTAGCCTTCTGTCCATGGTCCAGTGTGTAGTGTGTGCTGTTTTAATGAGATGTTTTTTTTTGTATGCAAAATCACAGTTGTGAAAATGGCGAAATTCAGATAGGCTTACATTTTTGTACATTATGTATGTCGCAGTAGTAGGACCAATACCGTGTGTAGCCTCCTAACATAAGTAGGCAAACGTTCACTCTGTTATCATTCATTTGCATTACACTTTAGCTGGTTCATATTTACAGCATGTAGCCTAAATCCTCCTTACTACAAGTGCTTGTAGACTTTACTTTGCATACGTTGGCATCCGCGATCATTTGTTTGAATATATTTTAAAGCAAGCACATGATTAACAAAGTACACTAATTATTTTTTACTCTAGAAGTAGAAACCAAACTAACTGGAAAAATGTTTTGTATAACATATAAAATGTTGTAATATGTGTAGCCCTATAACATGCCTTTGTAGAAATACATGAATGACCTTAACCCCCAATCTTCTTTAAAGCACAGCCATGTTCTTCATTGATTAGTTCCACCTTCCTCCTGTTAACAGTCAGTGAACTCATACATGTAGATATTTTGTTTATGTAATGTCTTCCTGCTGTGTAGATAGAGAGATATCCCATCTGATGTAAGAGGTTATTGTCCTTGAACCCATTGCATGAACATGACATGTATCTTGTAGCTTGATTGGTTATTTGTTGCAGTTCCTTATCTCATAATCCACAGACGAGATCCCAGTCGTTACACACAAAGCTTACTGTCTATGAGATATTTTTACTATTTTTCACCACTCTCCAATACAGATTACCAGTAGGCTCCTTGAAACATGATGCACCTGTTTGCTAAAACAAACAGAGAATTTATGTGATCATCCAACTTTTCAATGACTGAGACCACAAACCAGCCTGAAACAACCTTTAGATTAAAAACACCAGCATCGTGTCTCATGTGGTTAAAGTTACAGGCACAGAGGGATTGCTTTTTTTTTTACATGTGAAGTAACCTGTGATGCTTGACCTTTATGGTACCCAAAGCTACAACTGTATCATTACAAATCATTACATTTTTATTGCAGAATTTATACCTTACAGCTGTTTAACCAGCTATGTTCTAACATTTTTGTTTCAGTTGGCTAAGATAACCAATGGAAGGAGCTGGAACCCTGGTTAGAAACAAAAAATAGCATAATGGGGGAAGTGGATAACAAAACATGATACAGCAATGGGTAATGGGTCTAGCTACTGTATTTGCTGTCTACTGTTGCCATCTACAGGTGAAAGTTATGAACAAGTTTACTTAGCAACTTATGACTCATGTAAATGTTTTATGCACGAGTCTGACCAGGAAAGTTGTCTGTAAAGGCTATGGCTGGTACCTCTGGTGTGTGACCATGCTGATTTGGTCTGGGTTGGGAAAAGAGACATATGGCAGTGGTGCCAGGTGGGGTTGGGTGTTAACAGATCTACCCCAGATCCCCTTTCTGTTATGGGATCCAAAACAAAACTCTTGTCATTATCAGAGGGATATGAGTGTTTCTCTGCCCTCTACAATATCATCAAACTGTGGAGAGAATTTCACAGCCGCCTGTTAGAATCAACACCCAATGAAATAGACTAGTGTGGAAGTGCACAATAGAATACGTGTACCATGACATACGTAGTTGAATTGAATAGTTAAAGTTTGATGAGATGAGCATTTTTCTTTGGAACATTTCATGACAGCTTATAAAGTAGTGTTTTTAGTGTAACCTTAACAAGTATGTTCAGCCACCTAACTACTGTATTTAACAGCCCCTAACACATTCATTCCATGTGGGTGTGAGATATTTATAGGTAACCTTTATTTAAATAAGTAAGTCAGTTAAGAAGAAATTCGGTTTAGGAACAGTGGTTTAACTGCCTTGTTCATGGGTAAAACTCGGGGATTCGATCATCCAACCTTTCGGTTAAGGGCCCAACACTCTAATCACTCGGCTACCTGCCACCACGACATATCTTATTCATACCAGCTAGGCAGCTTTCACCAGTCGAACCTGATTGAAGAGGTCCTTACACAAGCCATAGCCTGGACATAAGAAAGAGCATGCCCCAATTATATATATATATTTTTTAAATTCTTAATTGAATTCATATAACACTGAATGGCATACTTTATGCCATAATGTGATAGTCCCTAAGCTTTCCTTTACTCTCAACAGATCTTCTCCAAAGTCATGAATGTAGTCTATAGTGTAAGTGTCGTATTACATAAGCATAGGTAGGCCACTGATTCGTTGACCAAGAATTCTGCCTGTTCCTGTTGGCTGAATAGTACACGTCAGCACACAATTTTGTTACGCGTTCACTATATGGCAGTCTAAAGTCCTAAAACACTCTTCCGGATAGCAGTGTAGAGTGACACATAACACCTCGCTATAGGTAAGTCGACTGTAAATTAACGAGTTGAATGCAAACAAATCTGACATAGAGAAGAATACATTATTTAATTAACTTGTTACTTTTCACAGGCGATACCGCCGAACGCTTAACTTCTAAACTGCAATAGCAACAGATGATATCTCTATCAACCGAGCTGACAGATTCGTTTCAGCAAAAGGAGTCATCCTCAAGAAACAATTTATTCGCGTGACAGTTTGTAACGCTGTGCGGAAACCGCTGCATTTGGGTTCCATCGAAAGTTGCAACGTTGCAAGTATAAACAAGATGAAACGCACGATGAGGACGCTTTCAATAATCAGGTGATTCAAGCCATCGTTATTGTATCCAAAGGTTGCCTTTAACGTTACGAAAATGAGGTTACGATTTCTCAAAAAGAACCTGCTCATTCTGCTGGGTGTTTCTTTTATTATTGCCACTGTCATGATCACAATGCGTGTATTAATTTCTGACGAAGCCACGGGTGTTGTCGCTCAGGAAAACATGTTGTCTGATGACATTGCAAAGTTTCAGTACAGTTCTGTTCCTGAATTGATTAAGTCAGTTTACAATGCCAATTACAAGCAATACGTTCTGAATGCGGACAAGTATCCTGGGGAGCCTAAACTGATCCTGGTTATTCAGGTTCACAACAGACCAGACTACCTCAAAATACTCATCAAGTCATTGGAAAATGCAGCTGAGGTCCACAACTTTCTGCTGATTTTCAGCCACGACTATTTTTCAGAGGAAATCAATGACATAGTGCAAGGGATAACTTTCTGCAACGTCTTGCAAATATACTTCCCCTACAGCACACAGCTCTATCCCAGTGAGTTTCCTGGGCAGGATTCACGGGACTGTCCACGAGACATATCCAAGGATGATGCTTTAAAAACAGGATGCCTCAACGCTGAGCATCCAGATTCATATGGCCACTATAGGGAAGCCTCCATCACACAGATCAAACACCACTGGTGGTGGAAACTTCACTTTGTGTGGGAGCGAGTGCAGGCTCTGCAGGGTTACAGTGGCTTTGTTGTTTTCCTTGAGGAGGATAACTACATCTTGCCTGACTTCTACCACCTCTTCAAGGAGATGGTTGGATACAGGAAGAGCAGCTGCCCTGACTGTGACATGTTGGCACTAGGGAACCACAACGGCCTGGCAGAGTTTGATAAGCTCAGCAACAAGGTGCAGACTGCCGGGTGGATGTCTACCAAGCACAACATTGGCATGGGCATCTCCAGAGAGGTCTACTACAAGCTGATGGGGTGCAACAATGACTTCTGCTCCTACGATGACTACAACTGGGACTGGACCCTCCAGCATCTGTCAGGGACTTGCATCTCCAAGCCACTCAAAGTGCTGGTGGCCCAGGGGTCCAGGGTTCTCCATACTGGTAACTGTGGTCTGCACCAGAACAAGGAGGCCTGTCGCCCCGAGCTGGCCCTAAAGAAAGCACAGGAGTCCCTTAAGCTTGCCAAAGCCTCCCTCTTCCCTCAGTCCCTGGTCCTAACAAATGCAGATTCAGTGGAGCACAAGGCTCACATGAAAAACGGAGGGTGGGGTGATATCCGTGACCATGTCCTTTGTAATAACTATGCCAAGCGTCTATGAACTATGGACTTCTCCTTCTCATCTTTTTAATGTACTGAAAGGATTGAGAAAATAAGTGCCATTTTAAATGTTCAGGGTTCCAAAGGCTGCAGTGTGTTATATTTCTTGTGGTTTTAAATGTCTTCCAAGTCGTTAGCTAAAATGACTCTGTTATGGTTTGTATGCAGCAGTGTGATTTTATAGCACCGTTGTTATTACTCTAATTACCAAAAGTAACATGATTGCCAAATTTTTAAAACAGATTATAAAAGCTGATTATTTTAGCTTTCTCTTTATGTAACCGGGTTTGCTTTATATTTCTTAAAAATGACGAGAAATGTTAGTTTGAGTAAAGTAACGCATTACTAAGTTATACTTTTTATAAACATTGCATCCAATGTTTCAGCGCCAACAGCTAGTTATGTTACACATACATTACTTTACATAGAAAACAGAACTGAATCAGAGTTATACATCCTTGACTTGTTAGATCATTGCCATTTGTATACATTCTTCAGAAGAAATAAGAGAGTTTAGCCATTTGCCCAAATGGGGTGACACTTGTCCAGCTTCAGGATCCCTTACTTATCCACACAAAATCTGGAATATAAATGGCCAATTACAATATTTGTGTTTTAAATTATATGTGATGCATATTGTACAAATAGAAAAACAACAGCAAATTGTTTGTTATGTAATGCATACACCTATAGGTTATATTGTATCTAGAAAGTGACATCTTGAAATTGCTTAATTCTTATATATTTGCCACTAAACCAATGATCACTTTGAAACTGACAATTGATTTTACTGGATAATTACTTCCTGTACATAACCTACAGTATGACATTTGTTTGACTGACATGTGTGGGTAAAAAAAAAACGTTTTACATGGGAACAGGATTTTGGTGTATGTGTGTTTTTATTGTAATAGTTGTGATTTCTTAACATTGAGCTTACAAAGATGACCTTTTTTTGCTTTAGCAAATCTTTTCATAGCCTTTCATGATATACCTCTTTCCTCTCCCCCACAATTTGCCTAAAAGGGAAATCTGATTATTGCCATCTCCTATGCCTTTGCATTTTACAATGTACCTGCGTCTTTTTAAAACCAGCTGACATCCTTGGATCTGTCCAGGTAGAAATATAACCTAAGGTGAACTGATGAGTTTCCTTTCCAGTAGTGGAAATGTGTAGGATGCAGTTGATTCTTTAAACAAATAAATGTAATCAGTGCCTTGTAGACATTCCCCTTTCTGCAGGTTATACCATGTGTAGTTTAAGATCTCATTTGCAATATACACTGAGTTTACCAAACATTAGGAACACTCTGAATTTGTTGGGGCATAGACTCTACAAGGTGTCAAGAGTTCCACAGGGATGCTGGCCCATGTTGACTCCTATGCTTCCCACAGCTGTGTCAAGTTGGCTGAATGTCCTTTGGGTGGTGGACCATTCTGGATACACACAGGAAACTGTTGCATGAAACACAGTAGTGTTTTGCAGTTCTTGACGCCACCTGGTGCTCCTACTACCATACCCTGTTCAAAGGCACTTAAATGTTTTGTCCTGTCAATTCACCTTCTGAATGGCACACATACACAATCTGTCTCAATTGTTGTCTCAAGGCTTAAAAATCCTTCTTATATATATATATATATATATATGTGTGTGTATATGACAAATGAATGCTGAATGCCATTGAATGGTTGCTCCCCCACCTTTTATTCTAAAGCACAATCTTTTGTAGATTTTATGTTAAAACTGTTTCTTGTTGGGTGACTGATCCAAATGCTAGTCGGAACTAGGAAACTCTTGACATTTTCTGACTTGCTAACTGGTTGAATGCGGCACCTGTACAACTCCTAGTTCCGACTTGCACGTGAATGTGGAAACATTCATTTTGGGAAATGTTAATTGATTTGTGAAATGATGTTCAGACAAAAGCTTGAAATAAAAGTGTTTGCCCATTTTGTCACAAGCATTTGGATAGCATAGCTTGCTATTTGCTCTCTCTTAATGTCATGTTCAACAATATGGGGAAAATGACTTTCTAGTGTAGGTTTTTATTCTCCAAAGAAATTTAACTACAGTATGAGGTAGGAAGACAACGTAGGCTTCAGGGTAACCTGAATATTCAGAATTCATGGTTTGTAAACGGGCTGGTTATGAATGTCAATAGTTTTAACTGGTCTATGATCAGTTTCATCATTTTAACTCGGATTAATTAACATTCTGCTAGAGCAGAAAGGCGGATCCTAGACCTGCCACAAGAAGCAGCAAATGGTCACATGACTCAATACGCTATTTCCACTGGTCAAGAACCATTCCGTGCCTTTATTTACGGAAGTGCATCTTCAGATATCCCAGACATAAGGTTCGTAAACATCACTTCCACAATATTGTACAAACTAGATGAATGATCCATCATTAAAAACGTCTGATTTTTGTAGTTTTAGATTTTCATTCTTCATTTTTGTCCATCGGGCAATTAGCAAGCTAGTTCGCTAGGTAGCCTAACGTTAGCTACATTAGCTAGCTAGTTGTCGTTGCTGCTGTCACATTTGGGAGTGTATTCATTAGTCTTGTTAAGTTGCAAAACGTGTTTGCAAAGGAAACCGTTTACGCCATACGTGAAGTTGGCTGAGTTTCAATTGGACATATTCAGGAAAGTCGCTGTCCTCGTCTCGTCTCCTAGAGTAAACGGGAATCCGACTAATTAACACCCTCCATAATTTAGTTTACGTTACAGACGAGCTCCGTGGTAATATTGACGTCTATTTAGTTGAGTTGGTAGCTAATCTGGAAACATCATACGAACAATGTAGTGTGGAGGAGGTTTACAATACGTATTCTAGTAACATGCTAACCCGTCTAGCCTAGATAATGAGAAGCTAGATAAGCTTAGCTATTCCACTTGCAGTTGTGCTGGCTGCTAGGCCATCCGTGTAGACCGTCATTGATGGTTGTCATCAAAGCCACAGACGACAAGTAAGATACATTTACTGTCATATCTTCAGTCTTTTATTTGTAGCTAATCAGGCCAATGTATATGTCCAATTATTTAAGTATTGACTTGTTAATTGACGTCCCTGTCCCTATGCTTCATCTTGCAGACATCCAGCTTTTACCATCCAAGCCACAGAATGACTCATTGGTTCCACCGAAACCCATTAAAAGCAACTGCACCTGTTGCCTTCAACTTGTACGGAGTTGCTGGTAGCCCATCAGCAAATAAGATATGCAAGTATGTACATGTGTACACTTTGCAATTCATATACATTCTATGACAATTGACTCTTAGCTAAGCCCCGCTCTCTTACAACCTCGGACAACATTTTTCCCGGGAAGGCCAATAGAGTTTGCCAGGATGTAGTCCTAAAAAACGGAAATGAGTTACTTCTGGTTCGTTTATCCTTTCCTATGGGGAAAGAATAGGGTTTTGGGATAAATGTTGAAAATAATTGAGGATAACACAGGCTTAGGAGATCTTTTGCGTTTTGTCCTGTGAGATAATATCAGTCAGTTAACATGAATTATGAAGCCTTTATGTGCTTTTTTTTTGTTATTTACATAAATACTTAAAAATTCACAAAGTGGCATTAGCTGATGAAGATTATCTCATAGAACAAAACATATAAGATCTAAGCCTGTGTTTATCCAAAAACCCTCCCTACAAAAACTCCATTCATCTCCACATAGGCTTTGTCCAACGAACCATTGCGGAGTTAGAGCCTACAAAAAATGCCATTACTATAACTCTCAATTCCTGAGTCAACCACTGGCGAAACACCCCTGACAATGATCTCAAACTGTGTTTCTAATACACAATGAAATTGAACACAGACTACCCCTTGCTAATCAGGAAACTCTTGGGTATGTTGCGGTGGACTGGTATTACAATTGCTTCACGGGAACCTGGTAAAATTATGTTTGTATTATACAACGGGTGGGTCTAATCCTCAATGCTGATTGGTTGAAAACGCATTCCAGTCGGTGTCTATTCCACAAGTTACCACTGGCTAAATCTATGACATTAAATTGCTTATTTACTCTGTTCCATCTGACTGCGCGATCCACTCTCTCATCAGCCCAGCCAGGCAATTTATGAACTTGATCTCCACAAATAAAAAACATCTAGACATTATCTCACATTTCTTTTAGACTAACATTTAGTTTTCAACAGCGAGATTTGTATAAACCTTGCTGTCTGTGTCTCTGACATTTACAACATTGTTTCAATATTAAAATTAGATCTCCAGCTTTCCATTTAGTAATGAACGTGTCGGAAGTCGAGATGAGACAAACATGTAGGCAGCTTTTGTCAGTCGAAACCATGAATCAGCATAATGTTTATAGATGTATACAAAGAACTATCAATAGAAAACAGGCCAAACAAAATGAAGTTCAGCTAGTTTGAAGTCTTTCCAGGTTCAGTTTGAAGTGATTGTGTTAGCTGTGTTGTTGGCTAGCTCCTCTGAACTACAGTGTTCTGACGAGAGAGCACAGTTTTTATGACAGGCAAAATCTTGCATCATTAGCTCATTGTTATGGACGGATACAAATAAATGTCACTAGAAAACAGCTTAAACAAATAGTAGTAGCCATAGTTGGCTAGCTAGCTAGCAAGGGATAAGAACGTTGGCAGCCAGTATGGAGATTGAACAAAAAGACTGAACGACTGGGTCGCGATTCTGGCAACGGAACCGATAGATGAACGACCAGTCGGCTTGGGTAGCAACCCTAGATTTCTGTCGGGACTATATCTTGTGGAAGGATGAAATAGTATGAATAAATTCATCCATATAACGTTTTTAATGAAAATACGTAAATCATTATTTTGATTATTCCCGTGGTATGAATACAAAATGATAATGCCATCGTAGCCGGTGTTTGGAGGATATATTGGCTATGTTTGCCGGCCCTCAGCTTCGTCTTGTGCCTAAAAACACCTGTGCCAATATATCCTCCAAACAACGGCATCTCTAGCATTATCACTTAAGGGTAGCTAGCCATTGCTCTGAATTCACTGTCAGCATACCGTCAAAGCTAGCCACTTTTGGAGCTAACTAGTGCTCTCAAATCGTATTATGATGTCGACAACAGATGGAAGTTGTATTCATAACATTGGTAACTTAGCTAGCTAACATACATTTTGAGAAAACAAGTTAAGTGGCTAGCTAGCGATAGCAATGTTTGGCGGTCAATGAGACGGAGCTAGCTAACCAGCTGAGGTGGCAAACAAATATAATTTAGGATTTAAAATATACATTTCAGGAATCACAGTAGCAAATACTCCTGGTGCACTGTTCAACAATTAAGCCATTTAAAATTTTATTTTTTAAAGAAAACTCAGTTTTTGCCATAGCCCTCACTGGCTTTCATGCGATTTAAACATGAGCTTGTCCGAGGTGTCTGACTCGATAACTGTTGCTATCCGTTAGAGCACTGCGATTGGTTGCCCAAAATTCTGTGGTGGAGCTTAGCGAAGGGTCAATTGAGAACACATGTTTGCTTGACTGTTTACATTTCTGTCCTCAATAGTGACTTGAGGACAACAAGGGCAAGACTCTTGGAGATGTTCACAGATACCACCTGCAATCCCGAGATCATGAAAAATGCCACAGATGCTTATTTCTCACTCTTACAAGGTGAACTGTGCTGTTTGTTTGTGCCCGTTCTCCTCTGTCTTTAGCAGTGCTCACTGTGTTTTGTAGTGTTTTTGTGTGGTCTTTCTACACTCTGCTCATCATGCTTCACTATTCCATTTGTTTCTATTAATAATCATTCGCTGGTCTTTTGATTGCTTGACATGACATAGGATTCATTGCATCTCTGGATGGAACCACACAAGAGAACAAGCTTCGGTTCGTGCAGAACTTCAAGTGGACTGACACTTTGCAAGGAAACACCCCAAGGTAAAGCCTATTAGCCCATAGGTGGTTGGTTACCTCCATCAGCCCCTCAGTCAGAGCTTTACACATACAGTAAATGTCAGTCAAGGTGTTAGTTACAGTACAATAGGTCGTTATCAATAAAATGGCACAATACGTTGCAGAGCGTTCAGTTTGCCTGCTGGGGGGAAAGGAGACTCCCAGCTCTGCTAAAAACATTGACAGCTGCGTGCCATTTTAAGGGATTGTTAAATAAATGTTCACTATTTGGTTGTAGTATCACCTCTTGAAGAGTATAGTCAGAACTACACATTTCTGATTATTCCATGCAAAACCATTGCCTAAATGTATCTCTATCATCAAGAGTTATGCAGCAAGTAACTGCATGCTTTTCATGATCATCATTTGATCAAGTAATTTCAACGTCAGGGTAGCCTTACGATAAACAGTGCCTTCGGAAAGTATTCAGACCCCTTGACATTTTCCACATTCTGTTACGTTACAACCTTAATCTAAAATGGATTAAATAAAACATTTCCTCAGCATTCTACACACACTACCCCATAATGACAACGCGAAAACAGGTTTTTAGAAGTGTTTGCAAATGTATTCAAAATAAAAACATATACCACCCCACAGGTTTTTCTTTACAAAAAATATTCAGACCCATTTCTATGAGACTCGAAATTGAGCTCAGGTGAATCCTGTTTCCATTAATCGTCCTTGAGATGCTTCTACAACTTGATTGGAGTCCATGATGGACATGATTTGAAAAGGCACACACCTTTCTATATAACGTCCCACAGTTGACAGTGCATGTCAGAGCAAAAACCAAGCCATGAGGTCGAAGGAGCTCCGAGACAGGATTGTGTTGAGGCACAGATCTGGGGAAGGGTAATATAGGTCCCCAAGAACACAGTGGCCTCATCATTCTTCATCAGACATCTTGTATTTTTATACTTTTTCATACTGCCGCTCTATGTATCATGTATCGCGTATCTGTCTTTTGTGTATTTTCGTTCTGGCATTTTGCACCTGCACTGTGTTTTTTCGAAGCTGCTTGATGAAGAAATTTCCCCTCAGGGATCAATAAAGTACCTACCTACCTACCTACCTACCTAGGAATAAGTTTGGAACCACTTCCTAGAGCTGACCGCCCTGCCAAACTGAGCAATCGGGGGAGAAGGGCCTTGTTCAGGGATGTGACCAAGAACCCGATGGTCACTCTGACAGAGTTCCTCTGTGGAGATGGGAGAAGCTTCTCTGCAGCACTCCACCAACCAGGCCTGTACGTTAGTGGCCAGACACAAGCCACTCCTCAGTTAAAGGCATGACAGCCTGTTTGGAGTTTGCCAAAAGGCACCTAAAGACTCTCAGACCATGAGAAACAAGATTCTCTGGTCTGATGAAACCAAGATAGAACCCTATGGCCTGAATGCCAAGCGTCACGTCTGGACCTGGCACCATCCCTACTATGAAGCATAGTGTTGGCAGCATCAGTGGCAGGAACTGGGAGACTAGTCAGGATTGAGGCAAATATGAACGGCGCAAAGTACAGAAAGATCCTTTATGAAAACCTGCTCCAGAGCGCTCAGGACCTCAGACTGGGGCGAAGGTTCAACTTCCAACAGGACAACAACCCTAAGCAGACAGCCAAGGCAACGCATGGGTGGCTTCGGGACAAGTTTCTGAATGTCCTTGAGTGGTCCTGCCAGAGCCCGGATTTGAACCCGATCTAACATCTCTGGAGAGACCTGAAAATAGCTGTGCAGCAACGCTCCTCATCCAGCCTGACAGAGTTTGAGAAGATCTACAGAAAAGAATGGGAGTAACACCCCAAATACAGTTGTGAGCAGCTTGTAGTATCATACCCAAGTAGACTTTAGGCTTTAATCGCTGCCAAAGGTGCTTCAACAAAGTACTGAGTAAAGGGTATGAATACTTAGATTGATGAGGGGAAAAACTATTTAATACCTTTTCAAAAATGTGGAAAAAGTCAAGTGGTCTGAGTACTTTCCGGATGCACTATACATGGATAGGCTACCCTCGCAAACCACAGTTTACAAGATCAATTTATGTCTACTGATCATGAAAAGAATGCAGTTGCTTTCTTTTTAACTCTAATGATGGAGGTAAATGTGGAATAATTTGACATGTGTAGTTCTAACTACGCTCTTCAAGAGGTGATGATATTAAAACCAAATAGCAATAACATTTGTGTAACAATCCCTTAAAAGGTACGTAGTTGTCAATGGTTTCAGCGGAGCTGGGCATCTCCTTGCCACCCAGCAACCAAATTGTCTGCTCTGCACCGTATAGTGACGTTTTATTGAGAACTACCTATAGTCTTGGTTCTTTCGTATTTCCTGCTGACCTTATTTTATAAATGTGTTATTACATCATTACCCAAGTTCAATATTTATTTTCTTCTCTCACTGCAAACGGATGTTTCCGTCCATTATAGAAATACACAGTCTTGCTCTAATACTATTATTGTTATTAACATCCTGTCCCTTTAGTGGCCAACAAGATGCTATTTTTGAGCTGGTCTCTGTGGCCTTCAATGTTGCAATTTGGCACACCAAGTTTGCCTCAAGACTTGCAGGAAAGGAAAAGTAAGTGTTTCTTTTCGGCCTTACTAATTCATTTTCACACTTGTTCCTTTGACATATTAACATTGTAAAGGGAACACATTGACGTTCTAATTTTCACCACTTTTCAGTGTAACCGAGGTAGAAGCAAAAGATGTCCACAGGAGCCTGAAATTTGCTGCTGGGATTTTCAAACACCTTAAGGTGGTTAGCTCATATTGTCTCTGTATTATAATAATAATAATAATAATAATAATACGTTTTATTTTAATTGCTTTTCAAGACACCTAAAGTCACTTTGTACAGAGAGATAATCAGGAAGTAAAAAAGCACCCTGATAAACCAATCAGCTATGGTTCCCATATTGCCCAACTTTACATGAACCTCAACACATGGTGAACAATGTTAATACATTACAGTAGCATCAACTTGAACACAAGTTGTTGGTTATTGGTGCATGGTTGTGTCTGGCAGCAAACCCATCCTCCTCTCTGGTCTCTCTATAGGAAGTCCACATCCCCCGCCTCATCACCCCAGCGGAGAAGGGCCGGGACCTGGAACCCAGAGTCATTGACACCTACATGGTCCAGTGCCAAGCAGAGGCACAGGAAGGTAGCTACACTAGACTCGGTCAACTTCTCTGCAAAATGATTAGGGTCAGGAGCTGACAAACTCTGGAGTCTTATGGCAAACTCATGGCGTGGCGGTGTCTATGTGGGATTACACTGAGTGAGAACAGGACTTATGCTGTAAAATTATATCAGCAGTTGTTAACTTATTTTGTTCTGTTTGCAGTGACGATTGCCAGAGCAATTGAACTCAAGCATAACGCCGCTCTCATTGCAGCCTTGGCCTTTGAGACTGCAAACTTTTACCAGAAAGCTGGTAAGTATTTAGGGGTTTCCTGTCACATCCTGTAATGATCTTATATTGTAAAGGAATGTCTGGATCTAACCACTGTTGGTCCACCTGATCACTCAAATGAATGTTTCCCTCTCGGTCTTCACAGACCACACACTGAACACCCTGGAGCCAGAGTGCAGCAGTAAGTGGAGGAAGTACCTCCAGCTGAAACAGCACTTCTACATGGCCTATGTATGTCATTGAGCAATCTAGACAGTTGAGAGAGTCTGTGTATTTGGAGTGTTTTGTAAATACTAAGATACCAATTATAATAATGGTTCATCATTTGTCACTTTCAGGCATATTGCTACCATGGACAAACCCTCCTTACGAGCGACAAGTGTGGCGAGTCAATAAGATCTCTCCAAGAAGCAGAAAAGTGTTGGTATTTCTGTGCTAGATTGTTTTGCATTGAAGCACTAAACAGATGTCTCTTTTCATCTTAACAAGTGTAAACACTTGAAGCTCTTGCTTGCTGTGTTTAGGCTACTCCAGAGCCGAGGCTCTGTGCAAAGAGTACCGTCAGACCAAAGGGCCGGGCAGCACGGCCAAGCCCTCTGAGCAGCTCTTCTTCACCACTCTGGGTGGCTTGATCAAAAATACCCTGCAGAAGTGCGAGCGAGAAAATGGATTCATGTGAGTCAAACACACACACACACACACATCCAGAAGAACATTGATTTGTGTATAGTAAATAACAGGAAGTAGTTGTAGCATTTATACTCAAATGTTTCATTTGTCTAGATACTTTCACAAGGTCCCAGCTGAGGTGCCCCAGCTAGAGCTGAAGGCCAGCTATGGCCTGGCCGAGCCAATCTCCTTTGAGTTCCCAGCCCTCAGTGAGCAGTGCACCCCTGAAGTCTACACCACCTTTGACCTCACCAAAGGGGCCAAAGACGAGAAGGTAATGCTGCTCAGACATTTGGCACTGCAACGGATAACTTGGTTACTATAGCTTTGTCTTCACATATTTTGTCTTGTTACTTATAATAATCATGTAAAGACACTGATAGGATTTTGTTAATTTGCTTGTCTGGGTCTAATTTTTCCCTCTCGCCATTTTGATTGCAGGCCAAACCCAGGCAGGAAGATGAGGTTAAGCCAGTGAAGGAACCAGATTTGAAGCCTCAGAAAGATACAGGCTGCGTCATCTCCTAAACTGAGATGACGGTGGGGGGACAAGAACCAGAAGAAAAACATGACTGCATGGATCTATTGATGCATTGGTTTGTTTTATCTGCAGTGTTTTATGATCAGTGATTTATGGTAGCATGACCATCTGTTGTAGTTAATTTTATACATTATATTTTTTTTATGTTCATGATTGAATATTATTGAGTCAGACTTTATATTTGAAATGTTCTCTCACTAGTGCTGTTGGGGATTATGGATCTTTATTTATTGCTGTCATTTAAGAAACTGAGAATTAATATAGTAATAACTTATAACACTCCATGATGAATGTCCAATATTTTATAGAAAAAATTGTATGTTTTCAATTATTTAATTTTTCTATCTCTGAGATTCTCTAATTGAATCACAGTTTTCTTGCAACTGAAAGGACACTGTACATAAAGTATCACATTATTCATATTTAAGGCTCTTCATTGCTGGGTATGGCCTGTATTTATGATAATATTCCTCTCTTTATTGGAGACTTGAGGACAAGGTGGTGCCTGTCTTGGGTCATAATAACCAGAACAGGGTCAGCTGTTCATTGGGAACATGGAATAACATCTCTCAGGAAAGCGCGATGTTCTGAACGTTGTAGATAGAAATGTCAAGCATGACTACTCGGCATGAGAGAGGAGCAGGCCTGTTCTACGCAAACCCTCTGTCTGAACGTTCCATAACATTGTGCCCTACGGAAGGCGATGTAGGTCTTCCTGACGCTCAGAAAACCGTTGTAAATAACCTCCGACTAGTGGCCATGGTTGCTGTTAAGACTGGATTTGTCAGTGATTGACAAGTGCAGAAACAATAGAATAAAGAAAAGGACTGATGTCGTTCAAGTATGATGTCAATCATAAACTGCTTAAACCATTTCAGTGAAGGGAGAATGTTGTACTTTGAAGTAGTACAACATGAAGTAGCCTACTATGTATGTACAATTAATAGAATTAATTACTCATCTGTAAATGACAACGATATACACATTATTGTAGTTTTTAGAATACTGATTCGCTATAAATTCCTAAGAGTTGTTTTTGAAACGATGTTACTGACAGCTAGCATCTACTGTGGCGGTACAATAAGGGGGGAAAGTAACCTCCCGTAGGGTATACTAACTTGCCAATCAATTAAGACAATTGTGCATTCTTTCTGTTCAACCTCCTAGAGCACATTATAATGCCTTCGCAATCTTATTAGTCACACAGATGTAAGAACATATATGTTATCTCTACAAGACCTTTTTATTCTTGGAATAATTCATTTTCACATTCAAGGACCAATTAGATGTATTTGTTAATTAACACGTTGACAAACACGTTTTCTGTATCATAACGATGTAAACACAAGTCAACCTGAAGATCATTACTCTACTAATGGTGCCTTTCAAGGAAAATGTGTTTCAAATCGAAATAAAAACTTCAATAAACCTTGGATTACTATTTTATGTTGCATTCAAATGCTTATTTTCCTTGTATAACAACAGGGCGTGTGTGCTGCACAAGTAACCATTAGCCAGATGAACAACATCACTGCATATAGCAGTTAACAATAAGCCTTGACATTCTACACGGTGGAAAAAGCCCAACCCTCAGCCTTAGAAGAAAACTGAAATTAGTTGCCTGTCATCCAATGGCAACAGTCTCTTGACTGGTGTACACAGTAAGCATGACTAAAATGTGTTTCTGGTGTTGAGTATCAGGTTTCAAACTAATATAGGACCCAGTATTTTGCTTTTTTCTGTTGCCTTGATTGACCATTCCTGTGCCGTCAAGAGTGGAGGAAATGTATTTACTCTGAGCTGAAAAAACATTTATGCTCTACAGGCAGCAGCACAAGGAAAGGAAAATATTATCTTCAGTGTGAAGAATGAGCGACAGTTTCCAGGAAGTAAGTGCTGTTCATAAGTAGGTTAAAGGATTTACCTGTCATAGGGTTACAGACTTCTTTATAAATATGTCTTCAGTATCTCTCAATTCAGAGCTACTTTTATGATTGCTTCCAATATGGAACATGCTAATATCTCTTTAAGACTGTCCCTTGGCAAATAGATGGCGTCAGTAGAAATAGCTTATCGTAAGCTAATGTAGTACACACACATAACATTACCAAGCACAACCACAGACCTTATGTTTAATTAACTGTTTATGCAGGACAGGTATGAGAGGATATGGGGTCATTAACAGTGTGTGTCTCTCAGGGTCCTGATATTCAGGAGACAAAGTTCGGGGGTCCTTCACTGTCCCAGCAAAGGAGGGTCATCCATTTCTCCAGCGGTGAGACTCTGGAGGAAGATGACAGTGATGAGGATACATCACATGAGCAGGTGTTTAAGGAGCCTGAAGACATGGTAGGGAAGTGTTCAAATAGTAAAGATTTGGATTCTTAGTATAAATAATGTTTAGTCCATTAGCTCAGTTGAATGCAGCACTAATCTGTGTGTGTGTGTGTGTGTGTTTTAGCCCAAACTCCCATGGAGAGCATTTACTTGGTCTCTGGGCAGGAAGTCATTGCTCAGTAAGTTGCATTCCATTCAAGTGTGCTCTTGAAATAATAAAAAAAAAGCATTGTCTTACATAACATATTTTTGCCTTCAGCTTGTGATTTTCTTGGGAAAAAACTGGCTGGTCTACTTGGCCTCAACTCTGCCAAATACCAGTATGCTGTAGATGAATATCAGCGTGACAACAAGGTAAGGTACATACAACATAACACAACACATATAGGGCCAGGAGTCTTTCTTGACCACATAGAGTCAGGCATGAGTTTTTCCTGACCGTGCGAGCTGAGTAGGTACAACCTGGTGATAGGCACTAGGCCCCAGAGTTTTTCCTGACCGTGTGAGCTGACTAGGTACAACCTGGTGATATTTTATTTTATTTAACTAGGCAAGTCAGTTAAGAACATGGACAACATGGACACTCTTACTGAAAGTTGTGGCTGCTTTGTGTGATGTATTGTCATCTCTACCTTCTTGCCCTTTGTGCTGTTATCTGTGCCCAATAATGTTTGTACCATGTTTTGTGTTGCTACCATGTTGTGTTGCTACCATGTCATGTGTTGCTGCCTTGCTGTGTTGTTGTCTTAGGTATCTCTTTTGGTAGTGTTGTTTTGTCTCTCTTGTCGTGATGTGTGTTTGGTCCTATATTTCTATTTTATTTATTTTTAATCCCAGCCCCCGTCCCCGCAGGAGCTCTTTTGCCTTTTGGTAGGCCGTAATTGTAAATAAGAATTTGTTCTTAACTGACTTGCCTAGTTAAATAAAGAAAATATAATAACTAATTATTTTTTACAATTTACACCGGCCAAACTCAGACGACGCTGGGCCAATTCTGCACCGCCCTATGAGACTCCCAATCACGGCCAGTTGTGATACAGTCTGGATCCAAACCAGGTTGTCTGTAGTGACGCCTCTAGCACTGAGAGGCAGTGTCTTAGACCACTGCGCCACTTGG
Organism: Thymallus thymallus; assembly: GCA_023634145.1. NCBI lineage: Eukaryota > Metazoa > Chordata > Actinopteri > Salmoniformes > Salmonidae > Thymallus > Thymallus thymallus. The sequence continues at coordinate 29,174,860 of CM042412.1, read as the reverse complement.
TGCCCCAGAGTTTTTCCTGACTGTATGAGCTGACTAGGTACAACCTGGTGATAGGCACTAGGCCCCAGAGTTGTTCCTGCTCAGGTAAAGTGGCCAGGCAAGGTTTCTGGACCTACACATAAATCCTGCACAACATAGTCAGAAATGTAGACCACATATGCATTTGTTTGCATCTTCAGTCAAATTCTTAGCTCTTGATTAAACGTACAGTACACCAAATTTAATAATTTAGCAATCACACTCAGACAGAACTTTTTTGTCTAAACCAAATTGAAAAATTGATAAGCTATTGTTTTGTTTTTTTTCACTTCTAGAACACAGGCAGTAAAGACACCGAATGCCCCTATGAGAAAAGAAGGGAGCGAATCCACTGTTCTTCAAGGATGAGAAGTGAATATGGTGCCACAAGTTCCCACGGAGTCCCTGCTGGTTCTCAAGCCACTGAGCACAGAACTGCAGGATCCCACAACAAGGGCTATCAAGATGATAATGAGCACTGAAAAAGAACTAGGCTATCAAAATCAAATCAAATGTTATTTGTCACATATGCTGAATACAACAGGTGTATACCTTACTGTGGAATGCTTTTGCTATATAAACTACAGGAAAAATAGTAACACAATATTATGCATTGAACACATTAAACAAATATTTATATTGCTGTGTATTTTTTGGTGTTCCTCTGTGTTTTTCTATTGTATTGCACTTTATCTGTCTATATTAATACAATTCTGGAATTTAATTAAAAACATGCAGAAGACACGTCTTCAATTTGATTGCATTTCTGACTAAATGTGTTCGTACATTATGCGTGCAAACGTCGAATAAATATTCCGGAAAGCACCGAAAATAGCTAGTTCATGTGTATAACTGATGACTACATTTCAGGTGGGGATAAAAGTGATCGACGAGGATGGGATTCGAACCCACGCGTGCAGAGCACAATGGATTAGCAGTCCATCGCCTTAACCACTCGGCCACCTCGTCGTGCTTTCAGATGAAAAACAGTGCGCTTTATCAAACAGAGTTTGCCATATGATTTGTTCAGCGTGTTAGTTTGTTGTTGTGTTTTTTCGCAACATTTAACGTTGCATTTAATAATTGTCCTGTCTTGATTTTGTACAAATACAATTTATTCGTTTTAGCAAGCTACATCTGTCTCAAGCATTCTAGTAGCTAATGTAAAGCCAACTTATGCTTGATCTGAAAATACGGGGTGAGACGCCGTGGATGGTGTGACGCAATTGCGGAGCCTCTGGAGGCCTGCAGAGGCCAAATTGAGCTCTGTACCGCATCGGTAACAATGCGGAGGGCTCTGTATAGCTCCGCGTTTAGATGATCCGTTGACGGTCGGGAGGTCCTGTATAAACACAAACTCAATACCTTGTCAACTTCCTTCACAACAACTAGGCAAAGCGGAAGAAGTATGAATGCCATGACTTCCGCAGAGGCCATACCACTGTAAAAATGTCGCACGGCCAAACGCAGATGTCGGACTGATCATGAAACGCCTTTTAGCCATCTGGCAAGCGTTTCAAATTGGACCTATCAGCGTTCGGAAAACCCTTGACGCGCATGCGTACTGCCTCTGAATTCAATACGAAGAGTAGCTGCAGCGGAAGCTTTGAAAGCTAACGCTAGCCAACATGCAAACGGCTGAAAGAACAATTTCGGCTGTTTCGGATTATCCGGAGTTGTATAACATAACTTTAAACTCATACAGGGACTCGCAGAGAAAGGCAAGGGCATGGAGGGCTGTAAGTCTGCAAGTGGAAATGCCCGGTAGGTCAGCTTGATGTTAGCAAGATAGCTGTCTAATGTTAATTACCCAGTTAACGTTAGCTTGTAAGCTAGCCAACTAGCTAGCTATAGCTATCTAGCTACTTGAGCTGTTGTTGACCAATTGTTATAACCCCCTAATAAAACAACGTGATCCCCGGAATAAGGTAAATTAGGAATAAATACATGTTTACATAACATTCAAGAAATGCCATGGTGTGTATTTTAATCATGGTCAGACCATAGGTCGACTATCCACAGGTCAGATTGAGATTGCTCTATTTGTGTTCGATGCAGATATCCTGACCCCACTCTCCTCTTCTTTTTGTCTCACATGTCATTTGTTGTGTTTAGTGGATGACTGTCAGAATAAATGGAAGAACCTGAGGGACACCTTTGTCAAATTCAAGCGGGCTGAGCAGCAGAGGAGAGCATCTGGGGAGCTGGACATTCACAAGAAGACCTGGATGCACAGCAGAATCATGTCCTTCCTTACCCCCTTCATCCAGGCTAAGGGCTTGCAAGGAGACACCACAGATGACTTGGAGGAGGAGGAAAGGGAGAGGAATGGGGAACGTGCCACAGAAGGCATGGATGATAAATCAGCCTTCATTATACATGAGATCGAGGGGGACCAGGCAGACGATGAGGAGGCTCCCTCTCCTGACACTGTGTCGGGATCCAATAGGCCCAGCCGGAAGAGGAGGTGGCAGATGGATGGGATGGACGGACTGGAGGACATAGAGGATGAGATGTTTTTCTTTAGTTTGCTCCCGTATCTTAGAAAGCTCCCCCATAGAAAGAAGAGTGCTGTAAAACTGAAAATACACCAACTTCTACATGACACAGCATTCCAATAACCAACTGCCCCGCCCCCTCCCTCCCTCAATTCTGTTTCCACGGTTTTGTAAAGTACAAGCCTTCATTTTGTCCTGTTATCAACTATTGTTCTATACTCCGTTTTATATTATGCCTGTTTCTGGTTATTGCAAAGTCAATTGTTAACAAGTAAATACTTTCAACATTTGAGGGCCTGAATTGATTACTGTCTGCGAGCAATTATCCCACATGTTCAGAATAATGGAACATTACACTCTTCCTCCTGGGCCGTTGGCAATGGTGATGCTACCAGTTGAGCAAGGTTAAACTTTATGCGAATCATTGACAAATCCAGGGAGGGAAGAAGCGCCAACACTAGTATTTGTTTTGAACACAGAAGCAGAGAGGGGTACTTTTCAATACATACCAGATGGGGGCAGTCACAGTCTCACTCAGCCAAGGAGTGTTGTCTCCCATGTTGGCAATAGAACAAGCTTTCAAATGATCCCCTCCTGACCCAGATTGCGATTTATAATGGGCCATTTTTGGATTACATAAACAACAACAGTAATTTTTGTGATGGCAGGGTTGTGGTCCAAACAAAACAAGTGTGATTGCTCTAGTTCTTCAACGTTTAGCTAGGAGCTCAAAAAAAGCATCTTAAAGTGCATTGAATTTACTTAGGAATTGTAAACCCTTTTATAGAGGTGTGTGGGCACTTGGAGACACCAGTTAATCCTCTCACACAAACATGTCATCTTTGTCGTGTTACACCTACCCTACCCACATCCTCCAAGAATATTCTTATGTTACTGAATGTGTCCAGAGTATTTTCAGATTTCGCTGGTGTTACAGGCTATGGTTTTTCCATTTATGTTTTGAAGTTGGACTTTAGCATGTTAGAACTTAGGGCGCACCTCGTTAGTCAGTATGTGTTACACCTATGCTGGTTGCCATCTCGTTAGTGGGAAGGTGTTTTCACCTGTGTTGGCCCAGGTGCTATTTAGGAGTGGCTGGCCCAGATGAACTTGAGCGATGTTGGGGAGAGCTACTCTTTACGTCAGCTGAGGTGTGTTTGAGCACAGCCTATTGAAGTTTGAAAGAAGCCTGTGTTTTGCCGTTTCCCTATATGGGAACTTTTCAGAACCCCTTATAAACCCATTTCGGTTTTTGTTTGGTTGCCAGTGATTTTCTTTGATAGTTTCCATTGTTGTGAGCAACATTTTGAGTTTGTTTTGTGGGAACGTAACAGTTAGCAGCAAATGCGGGAAAGGTACAGTAAATAGAAAAATTAACATACAATCGACAGTTTAATGTTTAGATTCAGTCTTGTATCAGGTAAACTGTTTTCAGCTCTGGCCTAAAATTTTCCCCATTATCTCCAAACTGTTCCCCTTCAATTCCTACAATGCTTATGCATATGCTTTTCATATTTAATGTAAAACATTTCAGTTTAGGCCTCACCATATAGGCTAAATCCCAGAAGTGTAAAGGGTTAATTCGCATGTGGAAAATGTACTCAATACAACACATCACCATAGTATGGAAGGCTGCATACACTGATACTGCAAAATATTATGTGAAAGTCGCAGAAGTGCATGTAAACTGTGACATTTCTATTTCCTTTCTTTACAAGTTTAGAATCACTGTCTCTGGTAAATATAGACAATTGGTTCAGAACTACCCTGGGAACTACCCTCAAACATAGGTATCAAAAGCGTTAACACTGTATATGACATGAGTTTTATGATATGGAAATGTGAAGTGCACATTTGGACTCGTGTGTTTGGCTCGCTTCTATGACGACCACTATTTATTATAGTCCTTAACGTCTCAACTTGTCAAGTGTGGTGCTCATGTTTAGAACGTCTGTCAGTCAAAACCCATACACTGCTGTGAAGCGCAAAGCCTGAGATCAGACGTAATTCATATCATGTTATCAGTGCCCACAGCCTGAGATCAGACGTAATTCATATCATGTTATCAGTGCCCACAGCCTGAGATCAGACATAATTCATATCATGTTATCAGTGCCCACAGCCTGAGATCAGACGTAATTCATATCATGTTATCAGTGCCCACAGCCTGAGATCAGACGTAATTCATATCATGTTATCAGTGCCCACAGCCTGAGATCAGACGTAATTCATATCATGTTATCAGTGCCCACAGCCTGAGATCAGACGTAATTCATATCATGTTATCAGTTCCCACATCCTGATATCAGACGTAATTCATAGATCGTGGACTACAGGAAAAGGGAGGGCAGAGCACGCCCCCATTCTCATCGACTGGGCTGTAGTGGAGCAGGTCGAGAGCTTCAAGTTCCTTGGTGTCTACATCACCAACAAACTATCATGGTCCAAACACATCAAGACATTCGTGAAGAGGGCACGACAACACCTATTACCCCTCAGGAGACTGAAAAGATTTGGCATGGGTACTTAGATCCTCAAAAAGTTCTACAGCTGCTACCAACTGTTTATTATCAATGCATAGTCACTTTACCCCGACCTACATGTACATATTACCCCGATTAACCTGTACCCTCCGTATATAGCCTCGTTATTGTTATTTTGTTGTTGATATAATTTTTTTTTCTTTAGTTTATTTAGTAAAAAAAAATCTTGACTCTTATTTTTCTTAAAACTGCATTGTTGGTTAAGGGCTTGTAAGTAAGCATTTCACGGTAAGGTCTACAACAGTTGTATTCGGCGCATATGACATTGTACAAGAGATAAATCCAATACACTATCCCCAGGATCACAACAAGCCTCTCACACGTCTTCATGGCAACAAGAAAAATAACACAAACACTCGCCCGTCTGAAATCTTCCACTTGTGCCCCAACATGTCTGGATGTATCTGAAGAACTCATGGCAAATTTGGAACTGGTTTATTAGGTGCGGACGCATTCATTGTGTCTTCATCATTCGGTCAGACGCTCTTGGTGGTACTGGATAGACCAGACCTGTTGATAGGTTTCTCAGGGGCTTCAGCCTCCATAGCAAATGATTGATTGACCTCAATGGCTACTGTTTGACTGGGTATAGCTAGTTTCAGTCAGAAATGTATAAACTACTAAAAGTATTCAGACCCCTTGACTTTTCACACATTTTGCTACGTTATAACCTCATTATAAAATGGATTAAATTGTTTTTCCCCCCAATCAATCTACACACAATACTCCATGACGACAAAGCAAAAACAGATCTTTTGAGTTTTTTGCCAACGAATTAAAAATATAAAAACTGAAATCACATTTACTTATGTATTCAGACCCTTTACTCGGTACTTTGTTGAAGCACCTTTGCCAGCGATTACAGCCTCGAGTCTTCTTGGGTAGGACGCTACAAGCTCGGCACACCTGTATTTGGGGAGTTTCTCCCATTCTTCTCTGCAGATCCTCTCAAGCTCTGTCAGGTTGGATGGGGAGTGTCACTGCACAGCTTTTTTCAGGTCTCTCCAGAGATGTTCGATCGGGTTCAAGTTCAGGCTCTGGCTGGACCGCTCAAGGACATTCAGAGACTTTTCCAGAAGCCACTCCTGCGTTGTCTTGGCTGTGTGCTTAGGGTCATTGTCCTGTTGAAAGGTGAACCTTCGCCCCAGTCTGTTCAAGCCATAAAACTGCCTAACAGCTAATCATATGGCTACCTGGACTATTTGCATTGACCCACACCCCCTTTTTTTACGCTGCTGCTACTAACTGTTTATTATCAATGCATAGTCAATTTACCCCGACCTACATGTACATATTACCCCGATTAACCTGTCCCCCCCGTATATAGCCTCGTTATTGTTATTTTGTTGTTGCTATTTTATTTTTTTCTTTAGTTTATTTCGTCAAAAAAATTCTTGACTCTTATTTTTCGTAAAACTGCATTGTTGGTTAAGGGCTTGTAAGTAAGCATTTCATGGTAAGGTCTACAACAGTTGTATTCGGCGCATATGACATGCAACATTGTACAAGAGATAAATCCAATACACTATCCCCAAGATCACAACAAGCCTCTCACACATGTCTTCATGGCAACAAGAAAATTAACACAGACACTCGCCCGTCTGAAATCTTCCACTTGTGCCCCAACATGTCTGGATGTATCTGAAGAACTCATGGCAAATTTGGAACTGGTTTATTAGGTGTGGACACATTCACATTAATTTTTGAGAGTCTGAATACATTCATTTTTTGCCAACGTATTAAAAATATAAAAACTGAAATCACATTTACATATGTATTCAGACTGTTTACTCAGTACTTTGTTGAAGCACCTTCGGCAGCGATTACAGCCTCGAGTCTTCTTGGGTAGGACGCTACAAGCTTGGCACACCTGATTTGGGGAGTTTCTCCCATTCTTCTCTGCAGATCCTCTCAAGCTCTGTCAGGTTGGATGGGGAGCGTCGCTGCACAGCTGTTTTCAGGTCTCTATAGTGATGTTCGATCGGGTTCAAGTCCAGGCTCTGGCTGGGCCCCTCAAAGACATTAAGAGACTTTTCCAGAAGCCACTCCTGCGTTGTCTTGGCTGTGTGCTTAGGGTCATTGTCCTGTTGGAAGGTGAACCTTCGCCCCAGTCTGAGGTCCTGAGCGCTCTGGAGCAAGTTTTCATAAAGGATCTCTCTGTACTTTACTCCATTCATCTTTCCCTCGATCCTGACTAGTCTCCCAGTCCCTGCCACTGAAAAACATCCCCACAGCATGATGCTGCCACCACCATGCTTCACTGTAGGGATGGTGCCAGAATTTCCTCCAGACGTGACGCTTGGCATTCTGGCCATAGAGTTCAATCTTGGTTTCATCAGACCAGAGAATCTTGTATCTCATGGTCTGAGGGTCCTTTAGGTGTCTTTTTGCAAACTCCAAGTGGGCTGTCATGTGCTTTTTACTGAGGAGTGGCTTCACTTCTGGCCATCTACCATAAATGCCTGATTTGTGGAGTGCTGCAGAGATGGTTGTCCTTCTGGAAGGTTGAACTGTGGAGCTCTGTCAGAGTGACCATCGGGTTCTTGGTGACCAAGGCCCTTCTCCCCCAATTTCTCAGTTTGGCTGGGCGGCCAGCTCTAGGAGTCTTGGTGGTTCCAAACTTCTTCCATTTAAGAATGATGGAGGCCACTGTGTTCTTGGGGACCTTCAATGCTGCAGAAATGATTTGGTACCCTTCCACAGATCTGTGCCTGAACACAATCCTGTCTCGGAACTCTACGGACAATTCCATCGACTTGGTTTTTGCTCTGACGTGCATTGTCAACTCTGGGACCTTATATTGATAGGTGTGTGCCTTTCCAAATCATGTCCAGTGAATAGAATTGACCACAGGTGGACTCCAATCAAGTTGTAGAAACATCTCAAGGATGATCAATGGAAACAGGATGCACCTGAGCTCAATTTCGAGTCTCATAGCAAAGGGTCTGAATACTTTTTGTAAAGAAAAACTTTCGCTATGTCATTACGTGGTATATGCACTGTATATATTATTTTAAATATATATACAATATATTATCCTTTAATATATTCCCCTAACCCTAACACCCCTAAACTATCAGGAAGGCTAGCTCTGTCCTGGGGATGAGCCTTGACACTCTAGAGGAGGTGGCGGAGAGACGGATCCTGGCCAAACTGCTGGCCATCATGGACAACGTCACCCACCCTCTGCACGCTATGGTTATGACGCAGAGGAGCACTTTCAGTCACAGACTGATCCCACCACGGTGTGCCAGAGAGCGCTACAGGAGGTCCTTCCTGCCGGCGGCTATTAGACTATATAATGCCTCACCGGGGTGCCGTGCCGTCGGCAACATAGATCTGGAACTGTTGGGGTGCTAGGACCTAGTTTAACAATTATGCATCCATCCGTGAGTAACTCTGGTCCGTCAGCACTCATCTACTCAGGACCTATTTATTCAAACAGGTCTGTATATACATACTCATGTACAGTTGTTATATCATATCACATGCAATATTGTAAGTAATTATTGGACTTAACTTACGTAGGCATTCACTCAGGAATGCATATTAGTATCCTGCCAGTTGCACCTTTTCTCATTGCTTTTAGTATATCGAATGTGCAATACGTGCAGTTGTCTGTAATTAAACCCTGCGCACTAAGGACTGTATTTTAAGGGAATTACTATTATTACCCCAAATGATATCATACACACATTTAGCTACTAAAGTATCTCTTCCTGTCATTTACCTGTACAGTTTGTGTAACCATGCAAGTATTCACTTATCTGTAAATATAACTGTATACCTAACTGTACAGCTAATTTAACCATGCAAAATGTTCACTTACCTGTTCATTTACCCAGTCTGTCTATTAAGTAAACTATTATTACCCTCGCTCATATCATACGCATTTTTAGCTACTGAAGTATTTCTCTGCCATCAACCTGTATAGTATAGTTAACCATCCAACATCCACCAATGTATAGTGTACTATATCTATCTATCTATCTATCTATCTATCTATCTATCTATCTATCTATCTATCTATCTATCTATCTATCTATCTATCTATCTATCTATCTATCTATCTATCTATCTATCTATCTATCTATCTATCTATCTATCTATCTATCTATCTATCTATCTATCTATCTATAGGATAACAACACTTAGGATTCTACTTCCAGCTTATACTCTACATACTACATCCATTTTAAGGACACAGTATATTTTACATTAGTTATCTTTTGTTTGTTTTTTGTCCCAGCTGGAGGGGTCACTACAGGCACCCTGGTTTGAATCCAGGCTGTATCACAACTGGCCGTGATTGGGAGTGCCATAGGGCGGTGCACAATTGGCCCAGCGTCGTCTGAGTTTGGCCGGTGTAGGCCGTCATTGTAAATAATAATTAGTTCTTAACTGACTTGCCTAGTTAAATAACGGTTAAATAAAAAAATATATATATACATTTTACAGTCACAGTATATTTTACATTCGTTATTAGCTTTATTTAATTGATTATGAGATTGAAAGAGCACACACATACAGACAACAATGTAAAAATGAATTATTAACATAGGGCTAGATTCAATTCGGACCGCACAAGATCTGCGTTACAGCGCGATTGACATTTAAAGGTGACTTCTGATTGCAGCGTCCTGGCATGAATTCAGTCTCGGTGAACGTGGAAACATTGCCTTTAGATGTCAATCGCACTATAGCGTTGATGTTCCACGTTCCAGATTGAATCTAGTCCGTAGACTAATTGAGATACTACCATTCTCTAAAGCTAGTTTATCTTAGTTTCTCATTCTATTACCAACATGCATTTGCGGAGAGACGGATCCTGGCCAAACTGCTGGCCATCATGGACAACGTCACCCACCCTCTGCACGCTATGGTTATGACGCAGAGGAGCACTTTCAGTCACAGACTGATCCCACCACGGTGTGCCAGAGAGCGCTACAGGAGGTCCTTCCTGCCGGCGGCTATTAGACTATATAATGCCTCACCGGGGTGCCGTGCCGTCGGCAACATAGATCTGGAACTGTTGGGGTGCTAGGACCTAGTTTAACAATTATGCATCCATCCGTGAGTAACTCTGGTCCGTCAGCACTCATCTACTCAGGACCTATTTATTCAAACAGGTCTGTATATACATACTCATGTACAGTTGTTATATCATATCACATGCAATATTGTAAGTAATTATTGGACTTAACTTACGTAGGCATTCACTCAGGAATGCATATTAGTATCCTGCCAGTTGCACCTTTTCTCATTGCTTTTAGTATATCGAATGTGCAATACGTGCAGTTGTCTGTAATTAAACCCTGCGCACTAAGGACTGTATTTTAAGGGAATTACTATTATTACCCCAAATGATATCATACACACATTTAGCTACTAAAGTATCTCTTCCTGTCATTTACCTGTACAGTTTGTGTAACCATGCAAGTATTCACTTATCTGTAAATATAACTGTATACCTAACTGTACAGCTAATTTAACCATGCAAAATGTTCACTTACCTGTTCATTTACCCAGTCTGTCTATTAAGTAAACTATTATTACCCTCGCTCATATCATACGCATTTTTAGCTACTGAAGTATTTCTCTGCCATCAACCTGTATAGTATAGTTAACCATCCAACATCCACCAATGTATAGTGTACTATATCTATCTATCTATCTATCTATCTATCTATCTATCTATCTATCTATCTATCTATCTATCTATCTATCTATCTATCTATCTATCTATCTATCTATCTATCTATCTATCTATCTATCTATCTATCTATCTATCTATAGGATAACAACACTTAGGATTCTACTTCCAGCTTATACTCTACATACTACATCCATTTTAAGGACACAGTATATTTTACATTAGTTATCTTTTGTTTGTTTTTTGTCCCAGCTGGAGGGGTCACTACAGGCACCCTGGTTTGAATCCAGGCTGTATCACAACTGGCCGTGATTGGGAGTGCCATAGGGCGGTGCACAATTGGCCCAGCGTCGTCTGAGTTTGGCCGGTGTAGGCCGTCATTGTAAATAATAATTAGTTCTTAACTGACTTGCCTAGTTAAATAACGGTTAAATAAAAAAATATATATATACATTTTACAGTCACAGTATATTTTACATTCGTTATTAGCTTTATTTAATTGATTATGAGATTGAAAGAGCACACACATACAGACAACAATGTAAAAATGAATTATTAACATAGGGCTAGATTCAATTCGGACCGCACAAGATCTGCGTTACAGCGCGATTGACATTTAAAGGTGACTTCTGATTGCAGCGTCCTGGCATGAATTCAGTCTCGGTGAACGTGGAAACATTGCCTTTAGATGTCAATCGCACTATAGCGTTGATGTTCCACGTTCCAGATTGAATCTAGTCCGTAGACTAATTGAGATACTACCATTCTCTAAAGCTAGTTTATCTTAGTTTCTCATTCTATTACCAACATGCATTTGCTCTACAGCCACAATTTATGCTGCTATACTGCTATCAATATAATGGTGGCGGTGAGTTTAGATCATTTATATATTTGACCTTTATTTTACCAGGTTAGGGCTCTATTCAACCTGTATTACTGCAGCGTTACAGGTTGCGCAATATACATGTAAAGATAATTTCCGTTTGGAGCAGACATAGGCAGCATTTACCATGAATGCAGTCTCCGCTAATCACACTGAATCCGTCTCCGCTAATCACACTGTAGCGCTGAATTTACGCAATACGGATACAATAGAGCCCTTGGTCTCATTGAGATGAAAAATGTATTTTGCGAGAGAGACCTGGTTAAAAAAGCAGCACACCACGTTTAAAAGATAAAACACAGTTTAAAAACATCAGTTTACAAAAACATTGGTTTTGGGAGGAGGGGTTCAATTTGGGATTAAAACATTGACAGCCCACAAAATCATTTTTCACCATAGATTTTACACTAGCTTTAAAATAAAAAAACAATTAGACCGGGATTCAATCAAAGGTGCGTTGACAAGTGCACAGCAATTTAAAGAATTCGAAGCTAATTTACGCGTGAGACGATATCTGCAGTGTTTACAATGAATGCAATCTCCGCAAATGTTGGGGAAATAGCCTTTAAAAGACACCTTGTCGCTAGGAAATTTGATTTTCTACAGCAGGGTTTCCCAAACTACAACAATTTTTTCGTCTGGTCTAGGGCGGCAGAACGACCAGGATTAGGCATGGTCTACAACACCCATCTGATTGATTACCGGCCTTGATGTTTATAACAATACCTTCGATTTACGCATTTCATCTACAGTCATAACACAAGTACAGGACAACTCAATAAATAAATAATATTAAAGAAATGTAATTGACCAACATGACAGTAATATTATGACATCTCTTCTGACATCAAAGTATGCTACAGTACTGTACTGAAAATAGGAATAAAAATGTTTACAGGAAACCACAAAGATGTGTTTAGCAAATGATTCATGTGTATGAGTTTAGTTATTAATATGAAACATAATAGGTTATTGACATAATATAACGAAATCATGATAAGACCTGTCTGAACACCACCTAAACCACTGCCATCCCTGTCTTTGAGGAACCAACCAGGGGGATGTTTCCTCTGGGTGAGAGTAGTGGCAGATGGGTGGGTTGGTCCCAATCCAGTATATAGCTTGTTCTCTGAGGTACAAAACATGATGAGTACAGTGTTCTTCAATCCCTTAAGATATGCAGGCTTTTGTTACAGCCCAGTACTAAGACATCTGATTTAACTTATTAAGGGCTTGAAGAGGTTGTGTAATAGTTAAGTGTTAATTGCATTAATTAAATTACATGTGTTTTGCAGTCAGCAGCAGACGTGTGTTTGTTCTGTATCAAGACTGTACAAACCTTCATGTTCATCACTTATTTGAAGGAGACTTTGGTATTCTCACTTTTCCCTTTGGGAGTGGGTGCCTGGTGAGAGAGGTGATCTGATCTTTCAGTAACACTTGACATTAAGTTGCTTTTCTGTGTAGTAACACTGTACGTTCTGTAATAACACTATTTATTAAAATGTTGGTATATTGTGCTTTAATTGGTTTTGTATTCTAATTACGTATTTTGATATTACACACGCCGTATTCCATTACAATTACAAAGCAATTGCCACAGTACTATCTAAGTACAATATTGTAATTAGCATAATTATAGCATTACTGCACAGGTAGAAGAGCAACTTAAATAACATTTGACCACATTTTCCTATAAACGAATGGGAAGACAACAGAAGAACTCACCCCAGCCAAGATGACTTTCAACACTTCATCTCGCACCTGGTGTTAACATGACAAAAAAGCAGTAGGGGTAGTACATAGTATACATAGTTCACTATTGTAACACACTATTAAACAATATTAATCACATAAGATCCCTAATGATTGATAAATACCTTTTTCTCTGCAAAACATCCAGTCAGCAAAATGAAGAAGCCCTGAACATTTTTTACACAATAAATAAATACAATGGTTAAAACTGATTTCAGCTCCTTTCACTCTATAGTTACAGACAAGAATATGTGTAATGGAAAATGGATGAAAAGGTACCTGTAAGGAGTTTATGATGGTGAAAGCATAATGCATCACAACACCCATTTGTTGGTTTATCTCAATGAGCACAAAGAATCCGAAAACCCATGTTATGCCAAAGACTGGTGTTAAAAAGAGCACCACTTTCAGGATGCTTTTGGCTGTCTCTTTCTCGTCTGCTTTACTCCCATCAGGGACAGAGGACTTTATGAGGGTCATGATGACAACACACATGGAGAAGAGATTCATTAAAACAATCGTTCCGACGGGGAGAAGAAATGAGTGAATGGACCCTTTCAGAAGTCCATCGTAAGTGAGCCAGCAGGTTTTCGCGTTGTGGTAGGGTTTTTCTGTGTATTTGTAGTACACATAGGTAGATGCCACGATCACCGTGGGACAGATGTAGCCGAGGACGGTGGACAAGAGCAGATACACCCTCTTCCTCAGTGAGTGGAAGACGAAGATGAGCTGGTGTAGTAGCATGACGCTGAGGCATAGCATCCAGCAGAACATAGCCAGGAAGAAGAAATGCTGGGTCAAGGCCAGGACGAGGCACCAGGTCGCAGAGATGCTGGGGAAGGAGGCGGCCAGGAAACTGCAGTCGGCCAATAAAAGGCACAGAGAGATGTTGACCAGGGCCGTGTGGCGGAAGTGCGAGAGGTTGGACTTGACAACGGCCGACCACACCAGCGCCTCGATGAAGAGGAAGATGATGAGGGAGCAGATGGACATGCCCAGGCCTACGTAGGTGATCTCATCCAGAAAGGGAAGGTTCACCGGGGTCTTGGACATGAGCACTGAGAAGGAGGTCAGGTGAGTGCACTCACAGTAGCTTCTGCCATTGACCATTACCTTCCACTTGCAGCCTTCTTCAGACCATTCGTTCAACGTGGTGTTCCAGAACACACAGAGGATTGTAGAGTCTTGAGCCATTGACTGGTTGATGGGAAAGTCCAATTTGATGTCTATTTTGGAGCCGTTACTGTTTTGCAGTGTGGCTGACACCACGATGCTAGGGAACTCACATTCTGGGAATTTTGAATTGTTTAATTTGTCTGCCAGGTTTTTTACTCCCACAGTTTTTACTACTCCTGAGGACTGGGCCAATTTGACCTCCACACCAAACACAGTTCGATTGCAAGATGAGTTGTTTTGAGCTTGGCAGAGTTTGAATTGTAGATTTGGGGTGTCATTGCCATGACTGGTATTCATTTTGATGTTCTTCACTAGACCCTCGACTGACTTGAGGTATTTTGAGGACATGCCATATTCAATGGTTTTGTTGACCGCCTTCCAAGGGTCATTCAATATGTTGCTTGCTGCACCAAGGAAAGCCTGAGAATTGTATTTTACAAATGAATGTTTCTGTATGAGATATATTGTACACAACAGTATAACTCTTGACGCAGTTCAAACAATAACAAAGCAACGCTGTTTTGGTCTATATCTCAGGGATGGAGCTGGAGGAATGTAAACGCTCTCACATTCATGGAGGGAGCTATGGGTGCAAGAACTTAAATGATAGTTTTAACCATTCTCCAGCTGTACAGCGTTCATTTACATTTACATTGTTTACAAACATTGGAGTAAAACAAGCTTATATTTTGGGATCTGATGGGGTACGACAGTTGAACTAAAGCTACTGAGGCATTTATACGTTATATTACTCTAGAATCAATGGCTTTAGACGTAGCAACTGCTGATTGATCCTAAAATAAAATAATATAAGAAACAGAATGTCTCACGTCTAAAACGGACTCATCCAGGGTGATGGTTTCTGATGCTTCAGACATGACATCCATAACACTGATGGACGCATTCAAATCAGCAACTGAGATGTTCCTGTCTGCAACTGTGTTGTTCTTCAATCCAGAAAAAATTTGAAGAGCAACGTCCTGAGTGGCCCCAAGTCCCTCTCTAAAGTTCTGTAATGGTACAACACACATGGAATGGTTAACTTTCTTTCCAATACCAACACATTCTACAGGCCTCAAATATTTCAATGATAGTCACGTTATTCCAGTGGCTGGATGTGTAGTTGGAGAATGTGATAAATCACCAACCCATGAGTAATGTTGTCATATTACTGTAATGCAGGAGTGCAAGCTCTTTCACTCAAAAAATAGGCATCCACCAAAACACTACCAATGTTCCGTATATACATTTTAAAGTATGAGAGTTGTATGAGTGCAGAAGGTTTAAGGCCATACTCACTGCTGCTGCATTGAGAATGTTGTTAAGTTCCTCATTGACACAGTTATCCAGCACATCCATCCATTTAGGCCCCTGGCATGTCCGCTCATTATACCCCACTCTCCTCGGCTCACACTGTTGGATGACAATAGTGTCGCCTTTTGGGGTTTTCGGCCAATAATTGTCTACTAAACAAGCCATCTCATTTTCCTTAGCTGATAAAAACAAGGTTTTGTCAGTGAGGAGTACTAATAAGAACTAAACACACTACAACCCAAACATACCATAAATCACTGGTATAGTAAGTTCATTCAAAGCATTACAACCTAAACATACCATAAATCACAGGTATAGTTATGCTTGCACTTTCAGTCTCGTCGTCCTGGTTTGTAAATTTGACTGTGACGACATGCGATAATTTTGATTGCTCGCAATTTATCACTGGAGTTATGCTGTACTTGGTCCCCGCTGGGGAGACTAGAAAAGAATGTTGAAATTTGTCTCAAGTTACTGCAACTTTCTACATTTTAAGCACAAAGAGAAATGCATAGTTCAAGACACAGTTCATTAGAGCACCTGAGGGTGGATTTTGGGGTTCCATTTGATCTTGGTATGACCAAGTAACATCGTAAATCTCTGTGCCGTTCTTGATGGTTGCGCTGACCGTCACAATTTGAGGGCTTGTACCTTGGCATTCTACAGTCAGTGGGGAACTCGTCATGGTGATCTTATCTGGTAGCAGGGCTACCTTCAACTCTGCAGAGGCTGCGTGCACAATGGATCCTTTGGAAAATCCACACTTATAAATTCCTTTAGAAGCAATAAAAAAAAGCATTGAACATGGTCATATCAGTAGGCCTATTTCAGCATTGAACATGGTCATATCAGTAGGCCTATTTCAGCATTGAACATGGTCATATCAGTAGGCCTATTTCAGCATTGAACATGGTCATATCAGCAGGCCTATTTCAGCATTGAACATGGTCATATCAGTAGGCCTATTTCAGCATTGAACATGGTCATATCAGTAGGCCTATTTCAGCATTGAACATGGTCATATCAGTAGGCCTATTTCAGCATTGAACAAATCAGATGCAATATTTACAACAACTACATAAACAGGAAATATAATCCTATTCCATCATAGGTCTCTCAGACACACCTGCCCAGTTCCCTGACAATTTATTTATTTGGACTGTGGTACTGTTGGGTGATGCCTCTGGGAATGTGACAGTTATGCTGGTTCCAGTGTTCAGACCAAATGTCTCATTTCCCTTTATCAAGTTCCATTTCCAAGAGCCGTCTGTTTCATCCAATGTTGTATCATTAAATGTGCAGCTCAACGATGGTGTTGAGCGGAATGGCACTGTGTTCATTGGATACTGAATGCTCACAAATCCTGTGGAAAAGTATCAATACAATAAATAATACATTACATCTTTACACGCTTCATATAATCATTACCAACATAACACAATCAATTTCATAGCATAATTCTTGCCACATTTCTTAATACATACTGTCTTTGCACTTGTTTGTATGGACCGAAGGTTATCATAAAACCAAACGTTTAGCAAATAAAAACTCTGAAATCGACTCCATTTTCACTATAGTATTTTCTTCTGTGCTTTATCTAATGTGGCAGATCTCCTCGTGGTCTTAATATCACTACGTGAAAGGACTATACTGTAATGGAAGAGGCAGGACATTTACCTGATGTTTCAACAGATATTTTGGCAGAGGAGCCTACAGTAGTTTCCAGGTCAGCTGTTATGTTTGCAAGTTTTTTAATCAGAAATATGACACTGAGCTCCACTTTGAAGTCAACAATGTGGCCATCACCTCTTATGTGTCAATATTGAGTTGCCAAGGGAGACAAAAACAGTAATTGATGTTGGGGAGAAAAACAAGCAATCTTAAGGAATGAATAAATCCCATAATAAATGATGAATGTATTACCTAGGTCCAGATAAATGAAGGACCTCAAACCCATTGAATTTTTTAAAACCCTCTGTAAGCTGAGAAAAAAAGAAAAATGTTTTCATCAATATTAAATATAATGTGTCACTTGTTCAGGTTATAAGAAATGTATATACATTTATTTAAGTAATTTATACATTTTATTAATTTAATCTAAACCAAACTATACTATTTCAGCAGATTTTAATTCCTTTAACATAAAAATGAAAATGTACCTGTTGTTTGATAGTATTAGTTTCACTAAATACTTTTTCCACAGTAACTGTTCCACTAAAGCAAACTATGAATACAAAAACAAGAATTTATAAATACCACAACAATATAAACAACTACATTATTAATAGCAGTGGATGACAATATTATCAGAAATAACAGCAAAAATTATACAATGAATAATTAATAATAATCCATAATTGTTAATAGTATTATCTAGCCTATTGATCATATCAATACAATGGTAGTAAAAATAACAGTATCGACTATAATACCTTTCACTTTGGGAATACAGAAGGCTGGCCAGAAAGAAATATTTGCGTTACAATATGAGTCATTGCAACATTGGAACTCGTCACACACCGCGTTGCTCCAGATGTACTTTGTCGAACAGTTACATGTAGAACTATCCCCGACAATATCACATTCTACACAGAAACACACATTATCAATCAACAACAATCAGACTATGGATGAAAAAACACTGATAGAGGAAAATGTCTCTATGAAACAATATTTGGTAGAAAAAGTGATACTGTACCCGCTGTTAGTTCAAGCAGTTCAATAGTCATATTTCCATTAACTGTAGTTATTTCCTTGATTGATGATAGAATACCAGAGATGTCCAAGGTAACATTGCTCTCTACCATGAACTCAGCCATGTAGGTATCTAAAACAATCAGTGACATAAAATAACATTTTTATTTTAGGCAAATGTGCAAGAGAGCCTTTTCAACAGCTGATTCTAATGATAGGGGAGGGTCTTCAAGAGTGCATCTGCTTGTGTGAGAGAGTTAATCAAATTTACTTGTCCCTCATGCGGGCCCTTTCTAGTTTTCTTCATAGAGAGTAACCTGCTTGCCTTGTTATGGATTCAGACATAAATATTTAGCTCAGATAACTCACCCAATGCTAAGGCCTGTGTAAATAACTCACCCACTGCTAAGGCCTGTGTAAATAACTCACCCACTGCTAAGGCCTGTGTAAATAACTCACCCAATGCTAAGGCCTGTGTAAATAACTCACCCACTGCTAAGGCCTGTGTAAATAACTCACCCAATGCTAAGGCCTGTGTAAATAACTCACCCACTGCTAAGGCCTGTGTAAATAACTCACCCACTGCTAAGGCCTGTGTAAATAACTCACCCACTGCTAAGGCCTGTGTAAATAACTCACCCACTGCTAAGGCCTGTGTAAATAACTCACCCACTGCTAAGGCCTGTGTAAATTACTCACCCACTGCTAAGGCCTGTGTAAATAACTCACCCACTGCTAAGGCCTGTGTAAATAACTCACCCACTGCTAAGGCCTGTGTAAATAACTCACCCACTGCTAAGGCCTGTGTAAATAACTCACCCACTGCTAAGGCCTGTGTAAATAACTCACCCACTGCTAAGGCCTGTGTAAATAACTCACCCACTGCTAAGGCCTGTGTAAATGAAGAGAGAGACACATTAGATTCCATCATCAATAACTACACTAATGTCCACTAGAATTAATCCGTGAGATAAGATACATTCATTAGATTACATCCATTTCTGTAAAACAAGTCTTTCTGTTTTTATCAATGCTTAACTTTTTACTTAATTTACTTGACTAACATCCATGGCTACTGTATACATTTTTCTACTGGCTCATTTAAAATACTATTGCAGTGTACTGCTTACCTGGTGGTGGAAGAAAGCCATGCCACAGAAAAGTATTACCGCTCTGGCCCACATCGTTTGTCTGATGGAAGCAAAGACACTGTCTTCAACAATTTGGACACAGCAGTGAATCACAATGTTCTGGATATCTCAGTATAATTGTCTTCGAACGAAACGAAGACTGAAGACAAAATATCAGTTTTCATGACAGCCCCATTGGTGTTCCTATCATCGACCTTACTGTTGTATATTTGTCTCATTTGAGTCCGTGCAATTTAGTGCTTTTATTTTTCTATTCAGATTTGATTATCCATCTCAGGGCGGTTTATTTGTTTTTATGTTTCACTCTGAGGGAGATACTGCTGTAAAGTATATACATCATAACCACTATTAATTAACTTCTTAACGATCTGACCCTTTTTTTCAATTTTTGCCTAAAATGACATACCCAAATCTAACTGCCTGTAACTCAGGACCTGAAGCAAGGATATGCATATGTGTGATACCATTTGAAAGGAAACACCTTTAAGTTTGCGGAAATTAGATCACATTAGACCTAATTCTTTTACCACATTAGATCTGGTAAAAGATAATAGAGATAATACATTTTTTCTTGTCACATTATCTTTGAAATGCAAGAGAAAGGACATAATATTACTTAGGTGTCCAGGGGCAATTGAGATTTTGACCGCTAGATGGAAGCAGTGTATGTGCAAAGTTTTAGACATATCCAATGAACCATTGCATTACTGTTCAAAATGTTGTATCTGCCCAAATCTGCCTTTTGGTTTATTGATACATTTTCAAGTACAAAACTGTGCACTCTCCTCAAACAATAACAATGGTATTATTTCACTGTAACAGCTACTGTAAATTGGACAGTGCAATTAGATTAACGAGAATTTAAGCTTTCTGCCCGTATATGTCTATGTCCTGGGAAATGTTGTTGTTACTTACAATGTCATGCTAATCACATTAGCGCACGTTAGCTCAAGCATCCCGAGGGCGGGACACGATCCTTTAGAGGTTAACCTCTTATTTCCTGAGCTCCTTTCCCTGAAGTATACAAAGTCCTAAATTAGCTAGTCAAACTTTCCTTTGCATTACTTTGCATTCCCTCATAATACAGACACAGCCGGTGGTGAGCTTGTCCTGTTGACCTGCTTATAACACAATGAAAGACCCTTGTGAATCACTCTCTGCTCATAAAACAAAACATAGAACAATGCACTCACTATGTACACTGTATGTCCTCTCAATTATTTACATGGCCATTTACAGACAGCCATTATTTTATTAAATTACACTGCCCCGGCACACATATTTGCACGCGTTTATTAACTAAAGAAGACCATCAGCATTTTACTAGAGGTTATTTTTAGTTTTTTTAAACAACTAAATGACCGATATCGGTTCAATTCTGTGAGCTCCATGTGCAGTTTCTGTAGAGACAAATCAGATGATGCCTGAACCGTGCGACGTAGTAGGGAGTTGTAGTTTCCAACCGGCCAAAATTCTACATAGTTTAACGCAGAAAATGTGGTAATTAACTACAATGACCAAAATTCGAGAGCCTGAAAATACATGATCTCAGTGATTCATAGCTGGTATTCAGAGTCATGAAAGTATGCCTTATTTACTTTGAAGAACTACTAAAATTGTGATTTTTGTCAGACAGAATAGGCAGTGGCTTTATAGAAATGAGATGATGACTTGGAATGAAATAATAAAGTCAGCAAATAAAACAAAAAGTAATGTGAATACATTTTGGTTAATAAGTGATAAGCAGTAATGGACAGTCACTACCATCATGGGACTTCTATTAATTGTTTTATTCAGTGTTACAGCATTCAACCCACATAATGCATAGTGCATTTAATGTCTAATCTAAACCATAATGGAAACGAAACCGAATAGACCTCAAAAAGCACTAGTCGCTCAGCACTACTACACAGTCAGCTGGGTCACCATGTGTTGATACTAAATCCTGTAATTACAAAACATCATTGTGTGTTTAGAGGTTGTTTTTGTATCACAACACATACAAATACAATATGCCTAGTTGTTCATTAATGTATGGACTCTCAATATGACATTAATTTGAGCATTAATGTGAATGGAACAGAAGACTATACAGAAGCACTTGACGGATGAAGTCACCTGACCTGAGTAGGTTACATTGCCCCAGACATTTATATTGAAAGTACTCTTTAGTCCAGAAATAGGGTCATCTGGATCAGGGAAAACTAGTCTAACTAATTATTAGTCTACTTTAAATGTTACCTAATAAAAAATAGTCACAATAAGGTTTTCATAAGTTTGAATAAGAATATACAGGGAACCCCCAAGATAAAAGATAATAGCTTTTCAGTAAGAGGAGATACTGACCTTGACTTAAGAAATCTGCTCATAAACCTGGGTTTGACCTGTGAAACCAGTGATCAGCAGGTGGGATGCAGTTTGTAATCCATGACTACCAGGAGACCATCGGGGTAGGCTGAAGGCTCACAGTGAACAGGCTGCCTCTGGCTAAAGGGGATGGGGAAAAAGCTTGAAAGGAGCACAACATATGCCAATGAGTAACTACTTAGAAACAGTGCTCCTTGCCATTTGCATGGCTGGTATCTCCCTATGCCATCTGGACAGGTCAACATGGGCCTTCAACTTTCCATCCACATTTGGCTACCAAATACAGCTTTCTCCTTGAGGACTGTCAAGAGGAAATGTTGTCTGGACATGTAACTCCTATACATGTAATTTCTATTCATGTAATTCCTATACATTCGATTCTTATACATTAAATTGAGGAAAGACAGATGGAACAATGTGTTTGGTTATTTTGTTGCAAATATTTACCTTCAAGGCCTTACAGAACACAGTGCTTGATGAGGCATGACTGTAGGCCTATTGTGCCACCCACATTAAGACACAGTGACCTCGTAACTACTTCAAATACTGGTTAAAATTGATAAAACAACATCATATCCTATCGTTTGACAACATACAATTCTGAGTTGAATAAGTGTTTCCTTGAAGGCCAGATTGTTCTCCTGTAACAATGGGATGAATGCAGGGGTTGCCATCAAAACTGGCCCGCAAGTATTTTTTTCATATATATATTGTATATATTATTTTTTAGTTTTTGGTAAAGAAAAATATATAAAAATAGAACATTTTGGAAATGTTTGAATTTAGAAGATCTGTTCCCAAAGTAGTCCCACAAATAAAAATGCATTATCTTTTTGGGCAATTTGCAGAGTACAAATGATTATATGTTCTTTGCTGAATCTAGTTGATTACCCCTGGTTTACATTCTCTCTGTGGCTAGAGCTGCATTTTACAAACACATCATCACCATGGAGAAGATGCAAATTGTTACTGGCAGCAACAAAGTATCAGAAAAGAGGAAGAGCCACATTGTACAATTAAGCAATAAGGAACAAGAGGCAGTGCTGTATAATGAATACAGTCACTAGTAAATGGTGTTGTTCAGCCCGACACGATAATGATACAGTACTCAGTGGCTACTGTATATGCAAAATTAGTTGAATTGACATCATAATGTCATCTGCTTGAAATGACATACTTTTGATCAGATTTGCCCACTGGGTAGGAACTCAATGGGGAGCATTAATAATAATATGCCTGCAGGAAACAGAAACCCAGGGAAATATAAGATGATACACAAACAACACAACTGTATCAATTGACTATCATACCTCCACAAGCTTAAACTGATGCAAAGACAGGTTGGACATGAAAATCAACTGTGTTCAACTAATTAACTGATCTCACATGACATGACTTTTATTCTTATTTTAGCATTAACTTTTGTTTGCGACTCAGTTATTACTTCACTGTAATGCCAATCCATCCATGTGGTTATACTGTCTATGGGTAGGCCTATGCGTTGTCCTGACCTCACAGATTTGCTTAACTAAACTGATGGTTATCATAAAGTTATGCTTACAGTAGACTTTGGAAGAAGCATTACGCAATATGTTGTTCAACTCCCACATTTAGGAATCAGAACAATGCCTGAGACAAAGCCACGATCACCCAAATGTTGTACGAGTACAGCAAATCAACAGACATTATTTCTGCCATGTTTATTGTTTGTAGGAAATGGAGACCTTTCTAAGAACCACCTGTACTGGGAAGTTAACGCAGCATGAAAAGAGCAACAACAGTATTTTGTAACAAGTCCAAATTTTTTTCTCCAGTGGATTACATTCTATCCACACATTTTTACAATAGTCAATTTACGTTATGGCAAATCGATGCATTTACATGGCAATTATTTATCCTCTAGGGTTAATGCAAGTGCTGTTATAGTAACCTCAGGGCTCAGGTGTGGTGGATAGGATTGAGGCAGGGCCTGTGTTATGGACAGGCCTTAGGAGGCCTGGCCCGCCTTACCGTACCTCCTTGCCCAGACAAATAAAATATTTAAATGTTGATAATTTCAGCCACTTGCGAATTTAAGGAAAGTTGGCCGGATTATTTTGGACAAAAGTACGAAGGGAAGTTACGTTTTGAAGTGATTTGTTTGACAATCATGATTGGTTGTGTTCATGCCACATTAAAAGTTCATACATTTGGTCGCGGGCTACGGCTTCAAAACATTGCGGGTTCAATCTCAGAGCTAGACATTAATCTAATTAATTAAAGTTTCTGTTTTAACCCTAACCCAAACCCTAACCCTAACCTTAATCACTCGGAATGAATGCCTATACTTAGCTATTGAGGTTAGTTTTAGTTTGACGAGTGAACGACAGTACTGCTGTGCAGTTTGACTGACGGCTGGCAGGATGTGTTGACATGTCGTGTGGTTTGACATGGAGATTCGTATTTGGATGTTTAAAAGTTTGAAATGAGGTGTCGTAATTCTAAAGAAGTTCTGGAGGTTACGATAAAAAAACATATTTTTACACATGCATACAAAACATGTAAGTAAGCCTGGGAAAAGTAAGCCTTGTCCAAGCCAAAATGGCCCAGAGAAACTATCTCCTGCTTCTGTTGCGTGAGGCAGCTTGATGTACTGTATGTACATCCTCTTGACACCCCCTAGACAAAATATGCTACAGTATCAATGCTTGAAAGAACAACACAACAAAATGATCTAATTAACTAATTAATTTAACTATTTTAATAATGATCTTTTAACTAATAATTAAACTTACAGAAATATGAAATAGTCAAAGTGCAATTTCTTGAATGTAACAAAGTAGCTTAAGTGCTCTGTGTGAAAGAACCCCTCTCTTCTCAACTGTAGTGATTTGATAATGAAACGAAACCAAGAAAGACCCATTACTTTGTATGCTCTTCAAATGACATTGTGCAGTCCTTCAAACAATGACTATATCATCATTATGTCAACTACCTTATCCTTACAGACACTTGGACAGTTGGGATGTCAAGATATAATTGTCTATGATTAAGATAGTACAAGATCATGCAAAAACATATTAAATAATGTAATAAAACTAGGAGTGAATTATTCAAAGAGACATTGTAATGTGTTATTTCAGAAACATTCTCCATTCTTCAAGTTAGCTGATCAATTTACACAGTAATACTCTTATTTAAACACCCCCCACCCCCCAAAAAATAATAATCACGTTATTCAATATAACAATCCCGATATAAAGTTCAAACACCATATAGTTCAGTATGTATCCCTTTGTGCTAGACATACACACTAATGACGTCACTGAGAGCTGGGGTCAAATCTTGGTAGCAGTCACTTCCAGGTCACACTCAAGGTGTTAGCTACTGTAATCTAGTTCGCCAAATTGATGATGTGTTACAACGCCTTTTGATTGTCAGATAATTTCATAATAATCACATTTGTGGCATTGAGTTAAGTGTTAAGTCTCTGAGGAACCAGTAGTGCTGGATATTGGAACTGCTGCAACGTTGAAAACATCTGGAACAGTAAGAACAATATGTCAAACAATGGCACTACATACTGTAGGATAAGGGCAACTTAATGTGAACTTGTGCCCAATTTCCTAAAAGTATTGTTTTATACTATAGACTTACTTCTCCTCCGTATACGGAAAAAGCCCAAAACACTTGTCGATGCTGAAGCACTCGTAGTCTGAAACGAGAATATATTATAAAACATTTAATAATAGCTTAAAGGCAGTAAACTTCCTGACATGTTCAACACAGTGATAAATACAATAAAATAAAATGAGGAAGCATAGACAATAGTGTAATAAACTTGTTGTGGCCAGCAACACATCATTTATATTTATAACATCTTATATTTAATAATAAACATGATCATACTATATTATGCAGCCGTGTGGTTTGAAAAAAAAAGCCCTTACCTTTGTGCGGTTGGAGGACACTTGTAACCTTCCTGTCAGAGCTTCCCGGATCTGAAAGCACAGGCAAGGAATTCATCAAAATATAAACTGTCAGTACAAAGCACATTACAATACATAATATGAGGGGTATCAGTAAGTGTGTAAGGAACATACCTTTTTGTCCAAAAGTGTTCCAAATACCAAGATGAACAAACCCTTTGAAGGATAACATGGTTAAGCATGGAATTACTACACCAAAGTACGGTATATGTAACTGTAAACATTCATTCCAATCTTAACTTAGTATAACATGCTTTTGGGAATTTGATGCAGTTTTTAAAAAGTCAATTGTATTTCAACGAGGGACAGTTAATGTTGTTGTTTAACTCAGGTAAATACCTGTAAAGAATTGAAGATTGCAAACACAATATGGATTCCTAGATCGTCTGGGTTAGTCATGGTTCCTACTCCTAGTCCCCAGGTTGTACCAAAGAAGGGAGTCAGAATGGCCAGACACCTGGCGATGACCACCACAGCATTTCTCTCATCTGGCTGGGTAACGGCCCCCCCACCTCTCCTCAGCATTTTGTACAGAACCACAATCAGGATCAAAAGGTTGCTGACCACTATGGTCAGGGCAGGGATCACAAAAGCCAGGAGGGCCATTGACTCTGTCCAGTTAAGCCAGCAAACCCCATCCTTCTTTCTGATGTATTTTTCCCCTGGGGCTGTAACTGCGATAGTTATGACAGCAATGATGAGGGGTGCTCCATAGCCCAAAGAAAAACTGATGGCCAACATTGCTCGCTTAGACATGTGAGAGAAAACCATGACAGTCCGGTAGAGCAGCAAAAGGCCTGAGACCAGCATCCAGAAAAACAGAGCCAGGTAGAAAAAATGGATGAAAAACGTTGCTGTGGAACACGCATGTAGATTAGTTTTGTCTTTTTCTGAAATTGCTGCACCAATAATAAACCAAATGTCAGCAATCAGAAGGGACACGGCGATGTTCACGATAGAGACATGACGCATGTAAGACGTGTTGTTTCCAGTCACAGCCTTCCATACCAATATCTCAATGATGAGACACGCGACCAAGCAACCCATTGATATGGCAACTCCAATGTAAGTGATCAAATCCAGAGCGGCTCGTAACACAGATGGAATGAAAGGCGACATCAAAATGGAGTAGGAGGTCAGATGATTACAGTGACAGGTGACAGTGTCGTTCTTATCAGACTGCAGTTCACATCCTTTACCATCCCATCCTCCAAGGCCGTCAAAAAGGCTGAAGTTCCAGAAAACACACTGAGGATTGACCAGTGACTTGTCCAGTACGTTAAATCTGAAAGTCACATTCTTGATTGTGGCATTCACCTTCAGCAGAACCACTTTTCCATTGATGGAGTTGACACTGTTGTTCACACTGCTGCTGTTTCTTGCGGGTAAAACATTATCCAAGGAGTCAAATGTTATTATGGTGATTGAATTGAAGGAAGCTTCAGATGCCGGTATATCTATCAGAACAGACGAGTTTAAATTGAATGAGTTGTTGATTGAGTTGTTGAGTGTGGTTTTGTTTAAAATAATTCTTGCCGTTTCTATGTCAAAAAAGTCATTGGTAAGAAAATTGGAAATTGTTTCAATGGTGCCCAGAAAGGCTGAGTTTTCATTTTTGGTGAGGTTAGTGTTTAGAAACTCCCAGGAGTCTTTTGCTCCATTTGAAGTAAGTGCACCTGCCGTTTCCAGAAAATTCTAGAGATCAAGATAGAAATCAGAATTAGTACAGGATTATTTAAATCCTAAATTAATATTAGAATATCTTTAAATGGCACATTTGACAATGATTTAAAGTGATACTGTTGATGTCAACATACCGTCATCAATGGTTTGTTTATTGGGGTACTTCGGGACACATTTGCAACATTTTGTAGAATATTAACAACTGTAGAAATAGTTGCAGGTGATGTAACTATTCTATCTAGGAGGTTAAGAGTGCTGTTGCGGAGTCTTTCCAAAAAGACTGGAAGAGAATTCCCAACTAAAGCCTGTGTGGATTTAAAGTGATGAAAGAAAGTTATAACACAAATGTATTTAAGGATTGATGCTATACACAATACTGTAACAAAGAAATATCATTATTACTAAACCAGTTTTATATCCAGTGAAAGATATTTTTATGTTAACATGTTACCTGAGATAAAACAAATAGGTCTTCAATTTCTTTTAAGACACAGTTGTTCTCCTGAACTGAAAAAGTCCCATTTTTTTGACAAATAGCAGTCTTGTAACCCACTTCATCTGATTTGCAGTCAACTTTAACTATCTCATTAACTTGTCCACTGCCAAAGATCGGATCATTGGAGCAGATAATCCCTGTAGAGAAATGGCATAGGATGTGTGAAATCATGACGTGAAAACATTACTCCACAATATATTTTATACAATATTTATAATTGTAATTGAATAGATATTACAACTGTAGATTACATGTCATGAATGATGTGATTACATGAAAGCGAATATAAGTGAAATTCTTGTGACAATATTTTTAAAACACACAAGAAAAGCAAGCAAGTGGGCAATGAATGTAAAATCAATTGAAATGTCCTGCTGTCACAGTTTAAAATGATCTAAATTATTTTTTAAATTCATTTCAGGACAAGTAATAACTAACTTGGTATGTTCAGAATGATCCACCAAACCACTAAATACTAACGTAATAAAGTACTTACTTATATTATATTTTTCTCCAAGTGTTGAGACAATATCAGCTTTTGCTTTTGCAATTTCCACATTATCGACAACTGTTGTCCTAACAGTAAAGTCTGCAATAACACTTCCACTCCTATTCATGTGAGAAAAAAATATCAGAAAACATATCCACAAATGACTAGCATACATGTGTATATTTGTAAAAGTAGCCCACATATACACTGTATAACGTGAATACGAAGTCCTTTTCATTTCGAGGGCAAATTCTTGCAATCCATGTGTACGTGTGTGCATATAGGCACAGAAACAAGCATACACACACATGATAACATAAGCACTATACACACACGTACACATGGATGTTGTGTTGTAGATATGTGGTAGTGGAGTATGGGCCTGAGGGCACACACTTAGTGTGTTGTGAATTGTGTAATGAATGTTTTTAAAATTGTATAACTGCCTTAATTTTGCTGGACCCCAGGAATGAGGATCCATTATAAATACAAATACAAAAACTGAAAATGTATTTATTATATTGGACATTTTGGGCCACAGTATAAATTGTTAGTATTTCAGCTTTGCTAAGCAACCTTCAATTCATTAAATTTGTGCAACAAGTATTATAGGGCCCATACATCCCTCAAAATCACCTGGGAAATTATACATCACCTGGGAAATTATACATTTTACTGAACGTTGACAAATTGGATACATTTAAGGTAACATTTAGAATTTGAATATTCCAATTATTAGCACAAAATGAAGGCTTGAAATAACATAAAATGTAAAAGTATTGAATAGACACCGGGGCAAAACTTACTTAAACCCATTTAACTTTGCTGATATGAAGCCTTGCATGTTTCTCTTATAAATGTTGTTAATCTGTGTGAGACAGTGAAATTATTATTCATATAGAGTGATTTAAAATAAATACTGGAAAAGGACATGACACTTCCAGCCTGGCTTCAAGGACTAGACGTAACATACACATGTAGGATCTTAATTTGAGCCAGTTTGCTACAGCAAGAAAACAATCCTGTAGCGACAGGAAATGTCAATTATTATGTGGATTATCATTAATGGACATTTATGTAGGGGTTGATACAATTTTCATAAGGTAAAATCAAGTCTGACATTTCTAAGTGGAAAATACAACTTCAGAAGCCTTTCTAAACTTCAAATACACTACAAATGAAACATTTCCTGCATTGTAGGAAGGTTCTCTTGCAACAGGATTAAGATCCTACATCTGTATTTGGTGGACAGATCCTACATAGATAGATAGGTTCTTTATTGATCCCCGAGGGGAAATTTGTACTACTTGTACTACTACATCTGTAGTACATGTAAATCTGTGACATGGTATGGTTACATAATTCCGGGCGTACAGTCTTTTCTGTAGTTTTTTGTCGTGTCAACGTAGTGGTGCGAACTCTAAAGGATGTGGCGCAGATGGGGGGTCACGCACTACTGTTGCTCTGTCTCGCGAAAACAATGATGTGATTAGAATGTTAACGTTGCTAGAATGGTTCACATTAAAAGAGCTTCGGTGACTTCACACTGGGCACAGACATCTTCAATGTCTATTCCACGTTCGGTCAACGTAATTTCATGACATGGAAATAACGTTGGTTCAACCAGTGAGTGCACAGTGGGTTGTCTGAGACAGCTAAATCGAGGCCAAATCATGTGTAGTGTACGCCCAGTTTAAAGTTTAAAGGAAAGGTTCACCCATTTTGAATGCTATATCGACTTTGTGCAACTCTGAGTGTTCTTCTATCGATTCCCTGGGTCATTTCATGTTTTCATGTGTTATTGGCATTCAAGCAGGCAGAAACCCGGCCAGAAACACGAAAACGTCTATCATACATGTCAGATTTCAATACTGGCCAATGTCATAACTAGGGAGGATGTCTTCTCTCGAATGAGCCATTGATGGTATTTTTGTGATATTCCTACCTCTAGAAATGTGTAATTTAACGGAAGGTCTAGCACATTTTTCCTATTTGTCTGCGTCTTTAGTCCAGGGTGCACGTGACGCTGCCGTTGCCAGAGATAATATAGATAGGAGATAGGAATCCAATGAATGAAGGAACGTATTAGGCCCCACCCACCAGATTGTAGATCAATCACGTTCACGTTGTCATGCTGCGTCACGCGGTTGCTAAAATAATCATCACGCAATCCCTTCTCAAAGTCAGTGTATATGTAGAGAAACGTGCCTATTTTCCTAGAAAGTACGTAATGTCACAATTCCAAAGTTATACAGTACTCCAAATAGCAAGTTAATTATCTCATCGATCTGCAGGTTAAACATGTTGACATTGTATTCTCCTAAACTGATTGTTTAGGCGATTTTACAGCTACTAACTACTGTCACGTCTAATCCCGCTCCTCCTATTATTCGAAATGTAACCTATCGTACTAAATTGAGTGAAACCGATTAACTTTTACCATGTTACGTCTAGTCCAGGTTGGCACTTTACATTACAGCACATGGATATTGTGGTAAGGATGAGGGAATTTAGTATACTCACCGTTTGATTAATATCTTTGAACATTGCACTATTTTCATCATTAAAGGTCGAATCAAAGGCGATATCCATAGTAAATTCTAGGTTCAGTGCTAAAACAAAAACATTACAAAATATAAGAATGTGAAAGTAAAAAATATAATTACACATTTGTATAATTGAGGTCTCATACCGGTGGGTGTCGTTGTTATTGTACTTTCTGTTGGCTGTTTTGATGTTGGTACTGAGGCACAGTGGAACAGAAAAACAACATATTTAAAACATTAGTTTAACTAGAATATTGGTGATGTCCAACTTCTTTCAACAATGTATCATGGAGGGCGGGACACAATCCTCTAGAGGTTAAATATATTTTAAAAAACAACAGAGAATCTCCTTTTGAAGATACTTTCCGCACTAAAGTTATAATCTGTCCCACCTGTAAAAAATCACATCTGAACCGGTCATTGGATTTTTGACACTGTTACATGTATTTGAAATACAACGATTATTGTGTAAAAACAGTACTTGTTTCCTCTTCTGCTGGAAAAGGTGTGGTAGCAGAGAAATGTGAAATGATTATGATGGCTGGTTCTCTAACCTGTTTTACAACTATTTGTCTTAAAGCTGTAGGCCTCAAGAAAATATACAACTATGGATAACACTATGGCAAGTTGCTCTTAGTAAGACTCTAATTAGTACAGTAAACCCGTTGTTAATTAAATAGTAATTAATAATTGTCTCATACCTGGTGTTGTATATGGTGTTGAACAAGCTGCCAGATCTATGTGGTAAAGGAGATAGGGGTAATCGTTGAGTTTAAATACTGATGAATTAATACATAAACATTGGTTATCCTACTGATTAAACGAGCAGAGTGGAAGTGGTAAGAAAACAGTTACTTGTGATTGGCTGACAGAACTGTCCATCAGGAGGAATGTATTTCATACATCCACAGGAGCCATCAATGATGTCATCACAGGACCGATAGGAGGAACACTGGTCACATGACCAACTATACTGGTCCTCACATGTGCATGTGCTGTTTCGGTAGCATGCTGTGAATGGAAGGAGAGCGGACTGAACATCATCATATCAATGTTTTATGTGAGACCAACTATTTCAAAATAACTGAACCTGCTTCAGTTCTTGAATATCTTTAACAATACACAATTATTTAACTCAAATGAGCAACAGCAACATAAATATCTCACCAGTAGTGAAGTTCACCTCCGTTACACTTAACACATTGGAGATCAGAACAGGGTAGGTCAGGCCATTCACACTGGCCCTAAGTGCATCTATCAATGTAACTGAAATATATGTTGTGTCCAACTCAATTTCAAAAATCCCCTCAGAAATGTTCGATGGCACTATGGACAATTAAAATAGAAGAAATCATGAAAAGCATGTCTATTTTCAGTATGTTTAATCCATTGTTTGAGTCACTTCTTGAAAATACCTGCTGTACTAGTTGGACTTGGACAATCAGTGAGATCTGATGGGAAGCATGCTGTGAATAGAGGGAAAGTGGATTGAACATCCTCATCATAATATGGAGATACAATGTTTTCTTCTGATGACAACAACGTCCAGGTTTTGTTTTATAAATACACCATTTACTAACACATGACCCTATAGGTTTGGAACCTTTAATAAAATGACAAACAATTTACAATTAATAACTCTTACCAGTAGTAATGTTCATGTCTGTTATATTTAACACACTGGAGATCAGGATGGGGTTGGTTAGATATGGCAAATTGCAAAATCTATGAAATCTATGACTTCAACTGGAATATTAGTAGTATTAATACTATGCAATGTATTTTTATAGCTTTTTTTTGCACTCCAGATATCTTGTATTTCTATACTTTCGTTGTGGCATTTTGCACCTGCACTGTGTATTTGTTGTTGTACCTGCTTGACAAAGAAATGTCCCCCTCGGGGGATCAATAAAGTATCTATCTATCTATCTATCTATCTATCTATCTATCTATCTATCTGTCTGTCTGTCTGTCTGTCTGTCTGTCTGTCTGTCTGTCTGTCTGTCTGTCTGTCTGTCTGTCTGTCTGTCTGTCTGTCTGTCTGTCTGTCTGTCTGTCTGTCTGTCTGTCTATCTATCTATCTATCTATCTATCTATCTATCTATCTATCTATTGATGTCCAACTCAACTTCACCAACTTTCTCATAGAGGGTTGCTTTCACTGTGAAAACAATTGAATTCAAGATATCTTTATGGTCCCCGAAGTGCAATTCTTCTGCACCATAAAAATAAATATACATACATAAAACCATGCACACAGCAAATATCCTGAACACAGAAAATATCCTGAACACAGAAAATATCCTTCACACAGCAACTATCCTGAACACAGCAACTATCCTGAACAAAGCAACTATCCTGAACACAGCAACTATCCGGAACAAAGCAACTATCCTGAACACAGCAACTATCCTGAACACAACAACTATCCAATGGCAACGATCAGTGAGATAAATAATGCAGTTAGTTGTTAAGCAAATTGTTATATTCGTTATGGATTTGTATGAACATAAAAAATATGATATATTTTGCCATTTTCTAAGGTGCCCAAAAGCACATTGGGGACAGAAATGAGTGAAAATGAAACAAAACAGCTGACTCACCCGCTATGTTTTCTCTATAAGGAACTTGTGATCCATCAGTGGGTGATTCCTGGAGAAACTAGATTTAATCCGAAATAAATTGTATCACTGCTTTAAATTAAGTAGGTGTTTTGGAAATAACAAAATTCCCCCTATGTATTTACATGGTAGTTACACAGGATCTGCAGTGTTATTACAATGTGGATACAGTTACAACTGTGCAGTTCTTGTAATTATAATGTATACATGCTGAAATTGCACCAATGGAACGAACAAACACATCTGTTATGAAATATATTATAATAATAGTGATACACATAAAGTTATGCAGCTCAAACACTATTGTAGTTTTCTAACATTGCTTCATAATAACAGTTTACATTTTTTGGTTTAAGTCCATATTTACTGGCCTCTTACCTCTGATGTTACATTTGGAGTTTCCAAGCAATCTTGTTTTTCCAGACTACAGCACAATATCAAGAGGACACTTATGTACCATACTGTCTTTGGTGAGGCCATATCTGTATTAATATAGCTTAAA
Organism: Thymallus thymallus; assembly: GCA_023634145.1. Classification (NCBI taxonomy): domain Eukaryota; kingdom Metazoa; phylum Chordata; class Actinopteri; order Salmoniformes; family Salmonidae; genus Thymallus; species Thymallus thymallus. Next base: position 29,140,502 of record CM042412.1, on the reverse strand, counting down.
CAAAACCAAACAAAACATCATACTGTCAATATTACACATTTTAGATGTTTTTTCCCCAAAAGGAATACCAGATGGTAAGCAGATTATGAGATAGCATTGTTTCAAAAGAATACAATAAAACACAACTAAAATATGCACCAATGATGGTGACAGCTGAGGTTTTAGTGGTGATTATGTTACTTATTCATATTCAGTTACCTGAATGCTAAGAAGAAAATTGTTGCTGTCTGATGGAGGAGGAAACTTATGACTGACAAAATGTTTGGTCACTCACGTCTCTGCTGCATTTCGGAGAATATATTAACGTAACTTTTCTGTACATACTGATCCAATCACATTAAATGGAATTTAATCTGAAATTCATGCACAAGCACTCCTGGATCTGTATACTACATACTGTATGTACATGTAAGAGATGAGAAAGAATACTTATTATAATAATCCTTAAACACAGTGTCACAAGCACCATATGTTGTCCAAGAGTCATTCATTTACTCTTCTGTGTTCACATTGTTAAACCTTTTACAAATATTACAATTATATTTATACCTGAACACTGTAAAAGGTCAAACTTAGAAATTAACTCAATCAGATAACTTACATAATTTCAATGTAAAATGTGAAAAGTACAATTATAATCTTACCCCTCCAACTCTCTAAATTGACTCCTCAAGGAAGGGCAAAAAGGTTTCTGTGTGTCTCTTGCCAATTTGCCACTGTACTCTGATTCAGAGGGGTTGGGTTTAAATGCGGAAGATACATTTCAGTTGAATGCATTTAGTTGTACAGTAACTGACTAGTATCCCCTCTTTCCCTTTCCCTTTCCACATCACAATTTAAAAAAAACATTTGATTAAATATAATAACGTCAGTCACGGTAAGACACCTATTTGACAGGTTTAGGTTTCTCTTATTTTGTCCTCGAACTGTGAGAGCATAGTTGAGTTGAATCAGAACCTTGTCTAGATTTTCCATTTGGTCCTGCCATACACACCTACACATACGCTATGGTCACAAGACGCAGGCATTATCCTTCATAGGATTTCTAAGCAAATAGCTGGAGGCAGGGCAACATTTTTATTTAACGGTCTGCCAATCCATGTGAGAGATGCAGACTCGGTTCCAACCTTTAAGTCTTTACTGAAGACTCATCTCTTCAGTAGGTCCTATGATTGAGTGTAGTCTGGCTCAGGGATGCAAGGTGAACGTATCTGCCTGGCTGGCTCCCCTCTCTTAACTGGGTTTGGGATCCTATTACTGAGGCTAAGTCACTGGCTTGCTAGTGCTCTCCCATGCCGTCCCTAGGAGGGGTGCATCACACTGTGCCAGGCTTTTCTCTATACTTGAATTGAGTGGTCTGAGTCACTAACGTGATCTTCCTGTCCACCATGTCTCAGTCACCAGTATATCTCCTGCAATATTATATGTGCCAGAGGGCTAGGATCAGTCTGTCCCATTTGGTGTAGTTATCCTGTCTTATCTGGTGTCCTGTGTGATCTTAAGTATGCTCCCTATAATTCTCACATATCTCGCTCTCTCTCTCTCTCTCCTCTCCGGGAGGACCTGAGCCCTTGGAGCATGCCTCAGGACTACCTGGTCTGACGACTCCTGGCTGTCCCCGTCCCCAGTCCACCTTGTTGTGCAGTGTATCCAGTTTCTGCTGTTCTGCCTGCAGCTATGGAACCCTTACCTGTTCACCGGACATGCTACCATGTCCCGGACCTTCTGTTTCGACCATCTCTCTCCCTTTCCACCACAACTGCTGTCTGGACCTCTGAATGCTTGGCTATGAAAAGCCAACTGACATTTACTCCTGAATTCACCACTTATAACACTGCGGATGAGGCAGAATCAGGCAACAGTGTAAAATCATGTTTAATTACAGTACTGTAAATAACATTGTATCAACACAGAAGGTATAGAGTGTTATGTTTTAATGTTTTCCAGAGCTGGATTGGTAACTATGGGTGTTCACGTAACGTGAAAGGTATGTATTCTCAGATTAATATGTATTCCAACATAAAAAATGTAGTCCTAAATTTCACCTCTCCATTCCATAATGCGTCTTTCCACAGTAATCCTTTTTTAGTCATTAAAATATGATATATTCCTCATTTAAAATAAGACTGTTTCCTGCTTTTTAAAGGGGGTTTTAAAGCAATTACATACCGTGTGTGTAATTGACCAACAACATTTATTTTCCCCGAAACATTATTATTAATAATAATAATAATAATAATTCATTTTAATTTGGCGGACGCCTTTTTAGGTAACTCAAGAATGTTCTTTTAAGTAGGCCTTGTGTTTACAGAGGGACTGGGAAACAATCTAGGAGGTAGGAGGTATAGGGATTCTTCTGACAATAAGCATTCATGGTTGAGGAAGGTTTTTTCACATTAATGAGTGAATTACAGGAATGAGTTCCATGGTTTGAATCATAAGTGAAATGTATTCAGAAATCTATTATTTAAAACTATGCGGTTCACTACAAATCACTTATCAGTCCATAATCATTCAGCAACATTATGTTACTCTCAACCATAGTCTACTACCCTGCTCTCATCACCCCACTGGGGGATCATGGACACGGCGGATTAGCCGGCTTCAGACTACAGAAAAAGTAATTGAAATCATGGACAATGAAGGAGGAGGACATTGTGACATCTGGTGGAGGAGGAGGCCAATTGAAATGTTTTCGCTAAGCCTTGGGTCCCACAGAGATAGAATGACGAAAGACGACAATTCAGACAAGAAAAACATATTAATTGCATATTAATGCTGTTCATTGACTATAGCTCAGCATTCAACACACTAGTACACACAAAGCTCATCATTAGGCTTGAGGCCCTGGGTCTGAACCCCGCACTGTGCAACTGGGTCCTGGACTTCCTGATGGGCCGCCCCCAGGTGGTGAAGGTAGGAAACAACACCTCCACTTCACTGATGCTCAACACTGGGGCCCCACAACGGTGATTGTTCAGCCCCCTCCTGTACTCCCTGTTCACCCATAACTGCATGGCCAAGCACGTCACCAACTCTATCATCAAGATTGCATACGTCACAACAGTAGTAGGCCTGATTACCAACAATGATGAGACAGCCTACAGGGAGGAGGTGAGGGACCTGGGAATGTGGGGCCAGGAAAATAACCTCTCACTCAAAGTCAAGAAAAAACAAAGGAGCTGATTATGGACTTCAGGAAACAGCAGAGGGAGCTCCGCCCTATCCACATTGACGGGACTGCAGTGGAGAAGGTGAAAATCTTAAAGTTCCTAGGCGTACACATCACTGACAAACTGTAATGGTTCACCCACACAGACAGTGTAGTGAAGAAGGTGCAACAGAGCCTCCTCAACCTCTGGAGAATTAACACATTTGACTAGGCACCTAAAACCAGGGCCGGCCCAAGCCTTTATGGGGCCCTAAGCAGAATTGATTTGGGGGCCCCTCGGTCCTTAGAATTTGTGTTTCCGGGCTTTTCTGGAGGCAATGTCGTTTATGACATCACTATAAGAAATAGAGGTATGTGCTCCACAAGGCACATAAAAAGCACATGGATTTTTTGCTACCAGCCTAGCCTGCACACCTTTATTTTTGCCCTTCATGTTTGCACCATTGTCATACGATTGTCTCCTACAGTCCTGGAAAGGGACGTTCAATTCTTCAAGCCTGTTAAGAATTAGTGTGGACAAGCCTACACCAGTAGATTCAGGAGCTATGAGAAATCCCAAGAAGTGTTCCTTTATTTCTGGTGTTTTGCCAATACTTACAGTGCGTACGACAACAGACATCTGTTCTTGGTGACTAACATCTGGAGTGCAATCCAATATTATGGCATAATATTTTGAATCTTTCATTTCTGCCACCATTTTTTCCAGTATTTTGTCACTGACACAGCGTATCAGCTCATTTTGGATTGTTTTCCCCAAGTACGTGATATGCTGTGCTCCACTGTCGATTCATCTCACGTGACCTTTCAAAACAGAATCAAATGTAGCTATCAGTTACACTTCTTTTAGAAAGTTCCCATTGTTGTCTTGATGTAATGTATCAACAGATCCCCTGTCACGATGTGGGTGTTGGAGAGACCAAGGCGCAGCGCAGGGATAGTAGTTCGACATTGTTTATTTTATACTATGTAATAATACACACTACTATGTATAATAATAAAACGAAAATGACGAACTAACAGACACGAAACCAACACGAATTAACAACGTTACGTTAAAACAAAACACGATAGTTTAAACGTAACCCAAAAAACACACTTACTTGACCCGTGACTGCGAAATGCATTAACATGTAACGATAACTACCCACACCAGCGTGAGGGACAGACTCAACATATATTGGATCCCTAATTAGAGACAACGGGTAGCAGCTGCCTCTAATTAGAGATCCACCCAAAACCCACAAAGAAACAGAAAAGAACGACACTGTCAGACTCTGACCAAGCTACATAGAGAAGCCTATTGCTTCTCTATGGCCAGAGCCTGACATCCCCTGAGTGCCAGATTCCTTTCTGCCTTTCTTCATCATTTATTTTTGAATAAGTGAGCCAGCTTTGCTGCATTTTTTTCACCATTAATTAATTGTCTGTAGGTGTAGTGGTAGGGGAAGCTTCGGCCATCAGGTTTTTTAGGGAATGTGACGTTTTCCTTTATAGGCTATGGACCTCTGAGTCGGACAGGATAGATGACCACTCAGCTGGAGGAGCTGCTGATCCATGGTGTTGGCTGGAAGTTGCTAAGGGAGTATTTGGGATGTCGATCCCAATGACCACAGAAGTAGAAGGACCTATAAGGAAATTACATTAATAATTATAATTATAAATATTAATCTCAGAATATTTTACAGTAAACTGAGCAAATACAAAGGCTGCTGTGCTATTAACTTACCTGCCACATCCGCTGAGGTTGAAACAGACATGGAAGGAACAGTAGGATCAGTGGATGCAGGTGCTGATAAAGTGCTCCTCGCATATAATAATTATTACTATAATAATTATTATTAAAATAATAAAAGCTAGCCATGTTAGAAGTCATATTAGAAGGTAATGCAACTGTCTGTCAAAAATAAAAAAAGATCTCACAAAAGGCATGATTTATCTATATAAATACAGTAGGGAGAACAAGTATTTGATACACTGCCGATTTTGCAGGATTTCCTACATACAAAGCATGTCTGTAATTTTTCCTACTTACAAAGAGGTCTGTAATTTTTATCATAGGTACACTTCAACTGTGAGAGACGGAATCTAAAACAAAAATGCAGAAAATCACATTGTATGATTTTTAAATAAATTATTAGCATTTTATTGCATGACATAAGTATTTGATCACCTACCAACCAGTAAGAATTCCGGCTCTCACAGACCTGCTAGTTTTTCTTTAAGAAGCCCTCCTGTTCTCCACTCATTACCTGTATTAACTCCACCTGTTTGAACTCGTTACCTGTATAAAAGACACTCAATCAAACAGACTCCAACCTCTCCACAATGGCCAAGACCAGAGAGCTGTGTAAGGACATCAGGGATAAAATTGTAGACCTGCACAAGGCTGGGATGGGCTACAGGACAATAGGCAAGCAACTTGGTGAGAAGGCAACAACTGTTGGCGCAATTATTAGAAAATGGAAGAAGTTCAAGATGACGATCAATCTCCCTCGGTCAGGGGCACCATGCAAGATCTCACCTCGTGGGGCATCAATGATCATGAGGAAGGTGAGGGATCAGCCCAGAACTACACGGCAGGACCTGGTCAATGACCTAAAGAGAGAGCTGGGACCACAGTCTCAAAGAATTACCATTAGTAACACACTACGCCGTGATGGATTAAAATCCTGCAGCGCACGCAAGGTCCCCCTGCTCAAGCCAGCGCATGTCCAGGCCCGTCTGAAGTTTGCCAATGACCATCTGGATGATCCAGAGGAGGAATGGGAGAAGGTCATGTGGTCTGATGAGACAAAAATAGAGCTTTTTGGTCTAAACTCCACTCGCCGTGTTTGGAGGAAGAAGAAGGATGAGTACATCCCCAAGAACACCATCCCAACCGTGAAGCATGGAGGTGGAAACATCATTCTTTGGGGATGCTTTTCTGCAAAGGGGACAGGACAACTGCACCGTATTGAGGGGAGGATGGATGGGGCCATGTATCGCAAGATCTTGGCCAACAACCTCCTTCCCTCAGTAAGAGCATTGAAGATGGGTCGTGGCTGGGTCTTCCAGCATGACAACGACCCAAAACACACAGCCAGGGCAACTAAGGAGTGGCTCCGTAAGAAGCATCTCAAGGTCCTGAAGTGGCCTAGCCAGTCTCCAGACCTGAACCCAATAGAAAATCTTTGGAGGGAGCTGAAAGTCCGTATTGCCCAGCGACAGCCCCGAAACCTGAAGGATCTGGAGAAGGTCTGTATGGAGGAGTGGGCCAAAATCCCTGCTGCAGTGTGTGCAAACCTGGTCAAGAACTACAGGAAACGTATGATCTCTGTAATTGCAAACAAAGGTTTCTGTACCAAATATTAAGTTCTGCTTTTCTGATGTATCAACAACTTATGTCATGCAATAAAATGCAAATTAATTACTTAAAAATCATACAATGTGATTTTCTGGATTTTTGTTTTAGATTCCTTCACTCACAGTTGAAGAGTACCTATGATAAAAATTACAGACTTCTACATGCTTTGTAAGTGGGAAAACCTGCAAAATCGGCAGTGTATCAAATACTTGTTCTCCCCACTGTATATTGATCTAGGATGGTTGAAAACTCACCTGCTGCATCATCATCCACTGTAGCACTGGTACTTGGGGCAGGTGGCTTAGTGCCCCACCTCCAAAATATTTCAACAGTGCTCCTAGGGAAGTTTCATAAGAGTACACAGTTGACGGAACAGACTGTTATTTTAACAACAGAAACTATTATACACAGCAGCAAGCTATCTGTACAACTGAAACAACAACTCCTAATCTATAACTAGCTAATTGAGGCATAATGATATTGGAATATAATAGCAAAGACCCCAAAATGTTAGGTTAATGTAAATATCGTTAAGCTGTCATCAGTACCAAGTTTATGGAACAGAACCTTATTTTTAAATATATACCCATTAACAAGTTGTTTTTACACAGAAGACAAAAACTTTAATCTATAACTAGCTTAGTTATATGTTGTATTATAATATATTAATATGTCAAGGCTATTTACAGATGTTTTTTCAAATGTGAACTTTCCTAAAACAAGAAGCTATGCTTCCTATGACTGTAACATCCACAGAGCGTACTCAGGATCTCCCTCCTTTACAGAGGCACAGACCAGTAATCACTTTATACAAAAATAGTTTATAGTAGCCTATACAAAATATCAGAAGTGCAAATACTATAAAGGGTCTGGATTGTTTACAGAATAGATCAGAATCAGTCATCGTAACAAACAAACATATCAGACAAATAAACCTAACAACATACCGTGTTGTGTAAGGGCTGATATATGTTTAGCTAATGAATATGTTAATCTACAACAAGAGTTATTAAGTGAATGTATTGTGTGATCATAGATCTTTAGAACTGCTGTAGGTTTGGGTAAGGGGGAGCTATGTGGAAGGAATGTGCTAGCTTTATGATAGAACTGTGTCTTGTTGTAATATGAAGCTTGGACATCTACTAAGAGGACCACTACTTCCATCAACTGGATTGCGTCACGAGGCTGGGACCAGCCTGCACGCCAACGATAGGCTGAGTAAGTTTAAACCACACTCAGCCTCTACTCCGACAGGTCAGCAAGGAGCGGAAACGATTCTGTCGGAGTATTTAAGGAAGAACAAAGGATAGGGGCGCTCTTCTCTTCTCTAGCGCTGCTGACTGTTTGCTCACTCACTCTCGCGCTCTCTTGCGCTCTCTCTCTCTCTCTCTCTCTCTCTCTTCTCTGGCCCTGCTTGCTGTTTGCCCTGCGTGGTGTCACAGTGAGCCTGTATATACGAACTTCATATTTACCATTTAAGGGTTTGCTAGAATAAAATACATAGATGATTTAAACGGCGTAGTAATCCTTTTGTTCCAATACCAGATTTGAATTGACGCGACCTGACAGTTGCTAGCTGCCCATACAAAGGAACGGTTGACTGCACAGCAAACCATTGAATGTGCTGCCCTCCCCAATCACTATTAAACACCTGTTGGTAGCTAGGGGCGTGATCTGAGCCCATACCACCCGGTTACACTATGCTGCCTAGGCTATGTTAACTAACAGCTAGCCAGCTAACGAGTTAGCTTGCAACATAGCCTAGCTAGCATATAGCAAAGTTCAATGCCAATGCCAAATGAAATTTCTCTTGCTATTATACATTCACCAAGGTGGATTAAAGATGAAATGTGTATGTATAAAAGCTAGAGAAATTTCGATTTTAATGGGGTGAACCTAGCTACTGTTATATTTTGTTAGCTAATATTAGATTAAAATGATAACTAGCTAGCTAACGTTAGCTGAACATACATTGACTGAACCGAAGACTTGTTTGACGCATCTATCTAGACAGTCAATTAATGTTTATGGTAAAATACAGTAATTAGTCATGCAAACATACCTTTATCTTGCTGCTTTTTCTCTTCCTCGGTTTTCTTATTTTTCCTTTTCTCTGCACCAGAGGAATATGTCCTTTTTTGTGACATTGTTTGTCAGGCGGCGTCGCACTGTGTAATTCGTATCTAAGATTTCTGCTGATAGTTCTCGAATAAAACGACTGGTTGCTGTTTCGGCTGCTGTCAGAGGCAGCCCTCCACGGGAATTGATTAAACCAGTAGTATTAACTTGCCAGCTCGTTAACATAATATTGCGTTTAATATTGCGTTTTTGTATAATTACAATTGACATAATATATTTAAAAAATTCAAGTTGTCAATTAATGTGCTCTTGGGGGCCCCCTGGTGGCCACGGGGGACCTAAGTAGCCGCTTAGTTCGCTTATGCCTTGGGCCGGCTCTGCGTCTGGTCCCAAGCCACTCCTGGCAAGCTCGCCAATTATGTGGTGGACAATCTTCCCTCTTTCTATTAAAAATAAAGCACTTTCAAAGTTTGAAAAAGTAACACAGACTCTTCAAGGCCTCAGGAGTGTCTGTACAGAACTGAGAAAAGGTTATTGTCTCACACACTGCTTCAAGCTTCTATAAAATATAAGGCAATATGTTCTAATAATGAATGTGCATAAAAACATGTAAATGAATATATACCTTGGAAATTATCCAACATATTTGAAACCATAGTAGCAACCATATAAATAGTAAAGTAAAGTACAGATACCCAAAATAACTACTCAAGTAGTATTTTAAAGTTTTTGTACCTAAGTACTTTACACCACTGGTCTTAGACTCCACAATATATGACCTTTTACATGTAAATTCAACTCAAAATAAATGGTGACAAAATGAACAGTGAATTATATATATAGTCAATGTAATGTGTTATTTCATAAACAATCTCCATTCTTCATGTTAGCTGATTAATTAATCAATCACACAGTAATACTCTTATTTAAACACCCCCAATTTAAACACCCACCCAAAAATAATCATGTTATTCAATATAACACCCAACAATCCCAATAAAAAGTTCCCTTTGTGTTAGACATAAACACTAATGACGTCACTGAGAGCTGGGGTCAAATCTTGGTAGCAGTCACTTCCAGGTCACACTCAAGGTGTTAGCTACTGTAATCTAGTGCGCCAAATTGATGATGTGTTACAACGCCTTTTGATTGTCAGATAATTTCATAATAATCACATTTGTGGCATTGAGTTAAGTGTTGATGAAAGCCTCTGAGGAACCAGTAGTGCTGGATGTTTGAACTGCTGAAACGTTGTAAACATCTGGAACAGTAAGAACAATATGTCAAACAATGGCACTACATACTGTAGGATAAGGGCAACTTAATGTGAACTTGTGCCCAATTTCCTAAAAGTATTGTTTTATACTATAGACTTACTTCTCCTCCGCATACGGAAAAAGCCCAAAACACTTGTCGATGCTGTAGCACTCGTAGTCTGAAACGAGAATATAATTTAAACATTTAATAATAGCTTAAAGGCAGTAAACTTCCTGACATGTTCAACACAGTGATAAATACAATAAAATAAAATGAGGAAGCATAGACAATAGTGTAATAAACTTGTTGTGGCCAGCAACACATCATTTATATTTATAACATCTTATATTTAATAATAAAAAGATAATACTATATTATGCAGCCGTGTGGTTTGAAAAAAAAGCCCTTACCCTTGTGCGGTTGGAGGACACTTGTGACCTTCCTGTCAGAGCTTCCCGGATCTGAAAGCACAGGCAAGGAATTCATCAAAATATAAACTGTCAGTACAAAGCACATTACAATACATAATATGAGGGGTATCAGTAAGTGTGTAAGGAACATACCTTTTTGTCCAAAAGTGTTCCAAATACCAAGATGAACAAACCCTTTGAAGGATAACATGGTTAAGCATGGAATTACTACACCAAAGTACGGTATATGTAACTGTAAACATTCATTCCGATCTTAACTTAGTATAACATGCTTTTGGGAATTTGATGCAGTTTTTAAAAAGTAAATTGTATTTCAACGAGGGACAGTTAATGTTGTTGTTTAACTCAGGTAAATACCTGTAAAGAATTGAAGATTGCAAACACAATATGGATTCCTAGATTGTCTGGGTTAGTCATGGTTCCTACTCCTAGTCCCCAGGTTGTACCAAAGAAGGGAGTCAGAATGGCCAGACACCTGGCGATGACCACCACAGCATTTCTCTCATCTGGCTGGGTAACGCCCCCCCCACCTCTCCTCAGCATTTTGTACAGAACCACAATCAGGATCAAAAGGTTGCTGACCACTATGGTCAGGGCAGGGATCACAAAAGCCAGGAGAGCCATTGACTCTGTCCAGTTAAGCCAGCAAACCCCATCCTTCTTTCTGATGTATTTTTCCCCTGGGGCTGTAACTGCGATAGTTATGACAGCAATGATGAGGGGTGCTCCATAGCCCAAAGAAAAACTGATGGCCAACATTGCTCGTTTCGACATGTGAGAGAAAACCATGACAGTCCGGTAGAGCAGCAAAAGGCCTGAGACCAGCATCCAGAAAAACAGAGCCAGGTAGAAAAAGTGGATGAAAAACGTTGCTGTGGAACACGCAGGTAGATTAGTTTTGTCTTTTTCTGAAATTGCTGCACCAATAATAAACCAAATGTCAGCAATCAGAAGGGACACGGCGATGTTCACGATAGAGACATGACGCATGTAAGACGTGTTGTTTCCAGTCACAGCCTTCCATACCAATATCTCAATGATGAGACACGCGACCAAGCAACCCATTGATATGGCAACTCCAATGTAAGTGATAAAATCCAGAGCGGCTCGTAACACAGATGGAATGAAAGGCGACATCAAAATGGAGAAGGAGGTCAGATGATTACAGTGACAGGTGACAGTGCCGTTCTTATCAGACTGCAGTTCACATCCTTTACCATCCCATCCTCCAAGGCCGTCAAAAAGGCTGAAGTTCCAGAAAACACACTGAGGATTGACCAGTGTCTTGTCCAGTACGTTAAAACTGAAAGTCACATTCTTGATTGTGGCATTCACCTTCACCAGAACTACTTTTCCATTGATGGAGTTGACACTGTTGTTCACACTGCTGCTGTTTCTTGCGGGTAAAACATTATCCAAGGAGTCAAATGTTATTATGGTGATTGAATTGAAGGAAGCTTCAGATGCCGGTATATCTATCAGAACAGACGAGTTTAAATTGAATGAGTTGTTGATTGAGTTGTTGAGTGTGGTTTTGTTTAAAATAATGCTTGACGTTTTTATGTCAAAAGAGCCATTGGTAAGAGAATTAGAAATTGTTTCAATGGTGCCCAGAAAGTCTGAGTTTTCACTTTTGGTGAGGTTGTTGTTTAGAAACTCCCAGGAGTCTTTTGCTCCATTTGAAGTAAGTACACCTGCCGTTTCCAGAAAATTCTAGAGATCAAGATAGAAATCAGAATTAGTACAGGATTATTTAAATCCTAAATTAATATTAGAATATCTTTAAATGGCACATTTGACAATGATTTAAAGTGATACTGTTGATGTCAACATACCGTCATTAATGGTTTGTTTATTGGGGTACTTCGGGACACATTTGCAACATTTTGTAGAATATTAACAACTGTAGAAATAGTTGCAGGTGATGTAACTATTCTATCTAGGAGGTTAAGAGTGCTGTTGCGGAGTCTTTCCAAAAAGACTGGAAGAGAATTCCCAACTAAAGCCTGTGTGGATTTAAAGTGATGAAAGAAAGTTATAACACAAATGTATTTAAGGATTGATGTTATACACAATACTGTAACAAAGAAATATCATTATTACTAAAGCAGTTTTATATCCAGTGAAAGATATTTTTATGTTAACATGTTACCTGAGATAAAACAAATAGGTTTTCAATTTCTTTTAAGACACAGTTGTTCTCCTGAACTGAAAAATTCCCATTTTTTTGACAAATAGCGGTCTTGTAACCCACTTCATCTGATTTGCAGTCAACTTTAACTATCTCATTAACTTGTCCACTGCCAAAGATCGGATTATTGGAGCAGATAATCCCTGTAGAGAAATGGCATAGGATGTGTGAAATCATGACGTGAAAACATTACTCCACAATATATTTTATACAATATTTATAATTGTAATTGAATAGATATTACAACTGTAGATTACATGTCATGAATGATGTGATTACATGAAAGCGAATATAAGTGAAATTCTTGTGACAACAAAACACACAAGAAAAGCAAGCAAGTGCACAATGAATGTAAAATCAATTGAAATGTCCTGCTGTCACAGTTTAAAATGATCTAAATTATTTTTTAAATTAATTTCAGGACAAGTAATAACTACCTTGGTATGTTCAGAATGATCCACCAAACCACTAAATACTAACGTAATCAAGTACTTACTTATATTATATTTTTCTCCAAGTGTTGAGACAATATCAGCTTTTGCTTTTGCAATTTCCACATTATCGACAACTGTTGTCCGAACAGTAAAGTCTGCAATAACACTTCCACTCCTATTCATGTGAGAAAAAAATATCAGAAAACATATCCACAAATGACTAGCATACATGTGCATATTTGCTTTGCTAAGCAACCTTCAATTCATTCCATTTGTGTAATGAATGTTTTTAAAATTGTATAACTGCCTTAATTTTGCCGGACCCCAGGAATGAGGATCCATTATAAATACAAATACAAAAACTGAAAATGTATTTATTATATTGGACATTTTGGGCCACAGTTTAAATTGTTAGTATTTCAATTCATTAAACAAGTATTATAGGGCCCATACATCCCTCAAAATCACCTGGGATATAAATTATACATTTTACTGAACGTTGACAAACTGGATACATTTAGTATTTGAATATTCCAATTATTAGCACAAAATGAAGGCTTGAAATAACATAAAATGTAAAAGTATTGAATAGACACCGGGGCAAAACTTACTTAAACCTATTTAACTTTGCTGATATGAAGCCTTTCATGTTTCTCTTATAAATGTTGTTAATCTGTGTGAGACAGTGAAATTATTATTGATCAAGAGTGATTTAAAATAAATACTGGAAATGGACATGACACTTCCAGCCTGGCTTCAAGGACTAGACGTAACATACACATGTAGGATCTTAATTTGAGCCAGTTTGCTACAGCAAGAAAACAATCCTGTAGCGACAGGAAATGTCAATTATTATGTGGATTATCATTCATGGACATTTATGTAGGGGTTGATACATTTTTCACAAGGTAAAATCAAGTCTGACATTTCTAAGTGGAAAATAAAACTTCAGAAGCCTTTCTAAACTTCAAATACACTACAAATGAAACATTTCCTGCATTGTAGGAAGGTTCTCTTGCAACAGGATTAAGATCCTACATCTGTATTTGGTGGACAGATCCTACATAGATAGATAGGTTCTTTATTGATCCCAGAGGGGAAATTTGTACTACTTGTACTACTACATCTGTAGTACATGTAAATCTGTGACACTCACATTAGTATGATATATTATGTTTGGTATGGTATGGTTACATAATTCCGGGCGTACAGTCTTTTCTGTCGTTTTTTGTCGTGTCAACGATATGGTACGCACTCTAAACGATGTGGCACAGATGGGGGGTCACGCACTACTGTTGCACTGTCTCGCGAAAACAATGATGTGATTAGAATGTTAACGTTGCTAGAATGGTTCACATTAAAAGAGCTTCGGTGACTTCACACTGGGCACAGACATCTATTCAATGTCTATTCCACGTTCGGTCAACGTAATTTCATGACATGGAAATAACGTTGGTTCAACCAGTGAGTGCACAGTGGGTTGTCTGGGACAGCTAAATCGAGGCCAAATCATGTGTAGTGTACGCCCAGTTTAAAGTTTAAAGGAAAGGTTCACCCATTTTGAATGCCATCTCTGAGTGTTCTTCTATCGATTCCCTGGGTCATTTCATGTTTTCATGTGTTATTGGCATTCAAGCAGGCAGAAACCCGGCCAGAAACACGAAAACGTCTATCATACAAGTCAGATTTCAATACTGTCCGATGTCATAACTAGGGAGGATGTCTTCTCTCGAATGAGCCATTGATGGTATTTTTGTGATATTCCTAACTCTAGAAATGTGTAATTTAACGGAAGGTCTAGCACATTTTTCCTATTTGTCTGCGTCTTTAGTCCAGGGTGCACGTGACGCTGCCGTTGCCAGAGATATAATAGATAGGAGATAGGAATCCAATGAATGAAGGAACGTATTAGGCCCCACCCACCATATTGTAGATCAATCACGTTCACGTTGTCATGCTGCGTCACGCGGTTGCTAAAATAATCATCACGCAATCCCTTCTCAAAGTCAGTGTATATGTAGAGAAACGTGCCTATTTTCCTAGAAAGTACGTAATGTCACAATTCCAAAGTTATACAGTACTCCAAATAGCAAGTTAATTATCTCATATCTCGAAAAAGATTTGTAATGTTGTAGTTTTTGTTAATGAAATGTGTGCTAATGTTGGGTTTCTGAGCTAGCGCCCTATAGACTCCCATTCACTCCTAGAAGGAGAGCTTCTTTGTCCCACAATCACCCAGAATGCACCGCATGGCCCATTGATGTGCATTGGGAAACGTTTCCCATCTCCTCAAAATAATATCTGCCTTTGTGAATGTTAGACTCCACTCTGAGGCACATCGATCTGCAGGTTAAACATGTTGACATTGTATTCTCCTAAACTGATTGTTTAGGTGATTTTACAGCTACTAACTACTGTCACGTCTAATCCCGCTCCTCCTATTATTCGAAATGTAACCTATCGTACTAAATTGAGTGAAACCGATTAACTTTTACCATGTTACGTCTAGTCCAGGTTGGCACTTTACATTACAGCACATGGATATTGTGGTAAGGATGAGGGAATTTAGTTTACTCACCGTTTGATTAATATCTTTGAACATTGCACTATTTTCATCATTAAAGGCCGAATCAAAGTCGATAGTCATAGTAAATTCTAGGTTCAGTGCTAAAACAAAAACATAACAAAATATAAGAATGTGAAAGTAAAAAATATAATTTAACATTTGTATAATTGAGGTCTCATACCGGTGGGTTTCGTTACTATTACACTTTCTATTATACTTGATGTATTACTGGAGGTTGTCGTTGGAGTTGCTGAATTTGCTGTGGACTGTTTTGATGTTGGCACTGAGGTACAGTGGAACAGAAAAACAATATATTTAACACATTAGTGTAACAGGAATATTGGTGATGTCCAACTTCTTTCAACAATGTATAAGGAAATAGGTCAAATTTAATTTAATTAAAGATGTGTATACTTGATGTATTACTGGAGGTTGTCGTTGGAGTTGCTGAATTTGCTGTGGACTGTTTTGATGTTGGCACTGAGGTGTACAGTGGAACAGAAAAACAATATATTTAAAACATTAGTGAAACAGGAATATTGGTGATGTCCAACTTCTTTCAACAATGTATAAGGAAATAGGACAAATTTAATTAAATTAAAGATGTGTATACTTGATGTATTACTGGAGGTTGTCGTTGGAGTTGCTGAATTTGCTGTGGACTGTTTTGATGTTGGCACTGAGGTACAGTGGAACAGAAAAACTATATTTTTAACACATTAGTGTAACAGGAATATTGGTGATGCCCAACTTAATTTGACAGTGTAACAAGGAAATACTGTATGTCCAATGAAATGAAATGATAGATTTGTATACTGGTTGGAGTTATTGAACTTGCTGTGGACTGTTTTGTTGTTGACACTAAGGCGTAAAAGTATTTACTTTACTTACATTGCTGTGTATCATCAAATGATTACACTTTGAGTAACAGAGTAGTTACGTACAGTAACAACATGGCCTAAGGAACTTACTTGTTATGGCAGGAGTTGGAGTGCTCAAGTTATTTGTTATGGACTTTTAATAAGGGTAGGACCCTTTTTTTCAGTTTTTGCCAAAAATTACATACTCAAATCTAACTGCCTGTAGCTCAGGACCTGAAGCTTATTCTTGATATAATTAGAAAGGAAACACTTTGAAGTTTGTGGAAATGTTAAATTAATGTAGGAGAATATAACACATTAGATCTGGTAAAAGATAATACAAATACAATATTTTTTTTGGGGGGGGGGGGGGGTTTGTCCCATTATCTTTGAAATACAATAGAAAGGACATAACATTACTAAGGAGTCCAGGCACAATTTAGATTTTTGCCACTAGATGGCAGCAGTGTATGTGCAAAAGTTTAGACTGATCCAATGAACCGTTGCATTACTGCTCAAAATATTGTATCAAGACTGCCCAAATGGGCCCATTTGGTTCAGTGCTAAAACAAAAACATAACAAAATATAAGAATGTGAAAGTTAAAAATATAATTACACATTTGTATAATTGAGGTCTCATACCGGTGGGTGTCGTTGTTATTGTACTTTCTGTTGGCTGTTTTGTTGTTGGTACTGAGGCACAGTGGAACAGAAAAACAATATATTTAAAACATTAGTGTAACAGGAATATTGGTGATGTCCAACTTCTTTCAACAATGTATAAGGAAATAGGACAAATTTAATTAAATTAAAGATGTGTATACTTGATGTATTACTGGAGGTTGTCGTTGGAGTTGCTGAATTTGCTGTGGACTGTTTTGATGTTGGCACTGAGGTGTACAGTGGAACAGAAAAACAATATATTTAACACATTAGTGTAACAGGAATATTGGTGATGTCCAACTTCTTTCAACAGTGTAACAAGGAAATACTGTATGTCCAATGAAATGAAATGATAGATTTGTATACTGGTTGGAGTTATTGAACTTGCTGTGGACTGTTTTGTTGTTGACACTAAGGCGTAAAAGTATTTACTTTACTGACATTGCTGTGTGTCATCAAATGATTACACTTTGAGTAACAGAGTAGTTACGTACAGTAACTACATGGCCTAAGGAACTTACTTGTTATGGCAGGAGTTGGAGTGCTCAAGTTATTTGTTATGGACTTTTAATAAGGGTAGGACCCTTTTTTTCAGTTTTTGCCTAAAATTACATACTCAAATCTAACTGCCTGTAGCTCAGGACCTGAAGCTTATTCTTGATATAATTTGAAAGGAAACACTTTGAAGTTTGTGGAAATGTTAAATTAATGTAGGAGAATATAACACATTAGATCTGGTAAAAGATAATACAAATACAATATTTTTTTTTTGGGGGGGGGGGGGTTTGTCCCATTATCTTTGAAATACAATAGAAAGGACATAACATTACTAAGGAGTCCAGGCACAATTTAGATTTTGGCCACTAGATGGCAGCAGTGTATGTGCAAATGTTTAGACTGATCCAATGAACCGTTGCATTACTGCTCAAAATATTGTATCAAGAATGCCCAAATGGGCCCATTTGGTTCAGTGCTAAAACAAAAACATAACAAAATATAAGAATGTGAAAGTTAAAAATATAATTACACATTTGTATAATTGAGGTCTTATACCGGTGGGTGTCGTTGTTATTGTACTTTCTGTTGGCTGTTTTGTTGTTGGTACTGAGGCACAGTGGAACAGAAAAACAATATATTTAAAACATTAGTGTAACAGGAATATTGGTGATGTCCAACTTCTTTCAACAATGTATAAGGAAATAGGACAAATTTAATTAAATTAAAGATGTGTATACTTGATGTATTACTGGAGGTTGTCGTTGGAGTTGCTGGATTTGCTGTGGACTGTTTTGATGTTGGCACTGAGGTACAGTGGAACAGAAAAACTATATTTTTAACACATTAGTGTAACAGGAATATTGGTGATGCCCAACTTAATTTGACAGTGTAACAAGGAAATACTGTATGTCCAATGAAATGAAATGATAGATTTGTATACTGGTTGGAGTTATTGAACTTGCTGTGGACTGTTTTGTTGTTGACACTAAGGCGTAAAAGTATTTACTTTACTTACATTGCTGTGTATCATCAAATGATTACACTTTGAGTAACAGAGTAGTTACGTACAGTAACTACATGGCCTAAGGAACTTACTTGTTATGGCAGGAGTTGGAGTGCTCAAGTTATTTGTTATGGACTTTTAATAAGGGTAGGACCCTTTTTTTCAGTTTTTGCCAAAAATTACATACTCAAATCTAACTGCCTGTAGCTCAGGACCTGAAGCTTATTCTTGATATAATTAGAAAGGAAACACTTTGAAGTTTGTGGAAATGTTAAATTAATGTAGGAGAATATAACACATTAGATCTGGTAAAAGATAATACAAATACAATATTATTTTTTTTTTGGGGGGGGGGGGTTTGTCCCATTATCTTTGAAATACAATAGAAAGGACATAACATTACTAAGGAGTCCAGGCACAATTTAGATTTTGGCCACTAGATGGCAGCAGTGTATGTGCAAAAGTTTAGACTGATCCAATGAACCGTTGCATTACTGCTCAAAATATTGTATCAAGACTGCCCAAATGGGCCCATTTGGTTCAGTGCTAAAACAAAAACATAACAAAATATAAGAATGTGAAAGTTAAAAATATAATTACACATTTGTATAATTGAGGTCTCATACCGGTGGGTGTCGATGTTATTGTACTTTCTGTTGGCTGTTTTGTTGTTGGTACTGAGGTACAGTGGAACAGAAAAACAATATATTTAAAACATTAGTGTAACAGGAATATTGGTGATGTCCAACTTCTTTCAACAATGTATAAGGAAATAGGTCAAATTTAATTTAATTAAAGATGTGTATACTTGATGTATTACTGGAGGTTGTCGTTGGAGTTGCTGGATTTGCTGTGGACTGTTTTGATGTTGGCACTGAGGTACAGTGGAACAGAAAAACAATATATTTAACACATTAGTGTAACAGGAATATTGGTGATGCCCAACTTAATTTGACAGTGTAACAAGGAAATACTGTATGTCCAATGAAATGAAATGATAGATTTGTATACTGGTTGGAGTTATTGAACTTGCTGTGGACTGTTTTGTTGTTGACACCAAGGCGTAAAAGTATTTACTTTACTGACATTGCTGTGTGTCATCAAATGATTACACTTTGAGTAACAGAGTAGTTATGTACAGTAACTACATGGCCTAAGGAACTTACTTGTTATGGCAGGAGTTGGAGTGCTCAAGTTATTTGTTATGGACTTTTAATAAGGATAGGACCCTTTTTTTCAGTTTTTGCCAAAAATTACATACTCAAATCTAACTGCCGGTAGCTCAGGACCTGAAGCTTATTCTTGATACCATTTGAAAGGAAACACTTTGAAGTTTGTGGAAATGTTAAATTAATGTAGGAGAATATAACACATTAGATCTGGTAAAAGATCTAATAGTTTCCTTATTAGTGTCCCATTATTAGTTTCCTCTTCTGCTGGAAAAGGTGTGGTAGCAGAGAAATGTGAGATGATTATGATGGCCGGTTCTCTAACCTGTTTTACAACTATTTGTCTTAAAGCTGTAGGCCTCAAGAAAATATACAACTATGGATAACACTATGGCAAGTTGCTCTTAGTAAGACTCTAATTAGTACAGTAAACCCGTTGTTAATTAAATAGTAATTAATAATTGTCTCATACCTGGTGTTGTATATGGTGTTGAACAAGCTGTCAGATCTATGTGGTAAAGGAGATAGGGGTAATCGTTGAGTTTAAATATTGCTGAATTAATACATTAAATGAGCAGAGTGGAAGTGGTAAGAAAACAGTTACTTGTGATTGGCTGACAGAACTGTCCATCAGGAGGAATGTCTTTGATACATCCACAGGAGCCATCAGTAGGGTTGTCACATGACCCATAATAGAGACACTGGTTACATGACCAACTATACTGGTCCTTGCATATGCACTGAAATCCAGTGATGTCTGGGTAGCATGCTGTGAATAGAGCGAAAGTGTATTGAACATCCTCATCATAATATGGAGATACAACGTTTTCTTCTGATGCAAACAACGTCCAAGTTTTGTTTTTTAAATACACCATTTACTAACACATGACCCTATAGGTTTGGAACCTTTAATAAAATGAAAAAACAATTTACAATTAATAACTCTTACCAGTAGTAATGTTCATGTCTGTTATTTTTAACACACTGGAGATCAGGATGGGGTAGGTAAGATTTGGCAAATTGGCCATTACGGAATCTATGACTTCAACTGGAATATTAGTGATGTCCAACTCAACTTCACCAACTTTCTCATAGAGGGTTGATATCACTGTGATAACAACTGAATTCAAGAGATCTTTATGGTCCGCGAAGGGCAATTCTTCTGCACCTTAAAAATAAATGTACATACATAAAACCATGCACACAGCAAATATCCTGAACACAGAAAATATATTTCACACAGCTATCCTGAACACAGCAACTATCCTGAACAAAGCAAATATCCTGACCACAGCAACTATCCTTAACACAGCAACAATCCTGAACAAAGCAAATATCCTGACCACAGCAACTATCCTGAACACAGCAACAATCCTGAACACAGCAACTATCCTGAACACAGCAACTATCCTGAACACAGCAACTATCCTGAACACAGCAACTATCCAATGGCAACGATCAGTGAGATAAATAATGCAGTTAGTTGTTAAGCAAATTGTTATATTCGTTATGGATTTGTATGAACATAAAAAATACGATATATTTTGCCATTTTCTAAGGTGCCCAAAAGCACATTGGGGACAGAAATTAGTGAAAACAAAACAAAACAGCTGACTCACCCGCTCTCCTTTCTCTAGAAGGAACTTGTGATCCATCAGTGAGTGATTCCTGGAGAAACTAGATTTAATCAGAAATAAATTGTATCACTGCTTTAAATTAAGTAGGTGTTTTGGCAATAAAAAAAGTCCCCCTATGTATTTACATGGTAGTTACACAGGATCTGCAGTGTTATTACACTGTGGATACAGTTACACAACTGTGCAGTTCTTGTGCAGTTCTTGTAATTAATGTATACATGCTGAAATTGCACCAATGGAATGAACAAACACATCTGTTATGAAATATATTATAATAATAGTGATACACATAAAGTTATGTAGCTCAAACACTATTGTAGTTTTCTAACATTGCTTAATAATAACAGTTTACATTTTTTGGTTTAAGTCCATATTTACTGGCCTCTTACCTCTGATGTTACATTTGGAGTTTCCAAGCAATCTTGTTTTTCCAGACTACAGCAAAATATCAAGAGGACACTTATGTACCATACTGTCTTTGGTGAGGCCATATCTGTATTAATATAGCTTAAACAAAACCAAACAAAACATCATACTGTCAATATTACACATTTTAGATGTTTTTTTCCCAAAAGGAATACCAGATGGTAAGCAGATTATGAGATAGCATTGTTTCAAAAGAATACAATAAAACACAACTAAATATGCACCAATGATGGTGACAGCTGAGGTTTTAGTGGTGATTATGTTACTTATTCATATTCAGTTACCTGAATGCTAAGAAGAAAATTGTTGCTGTCTGATGGAGGAGGAAACTTATGACTGACAAAATGGTTGGTCACTCACGTCTCTGCTGCATTTCGGAGAATATATTAACGTAACTTTTCTGTACATACTGATCCAATCGCATTAAATGGAATTTAATGTGAAATTCATGCACAAGCACTCCTGGATCTGTATACTACATACTGTATGTACATGTAAGAGATGAGAAAGAATACTTATTATAATAATCCTTAAACACAGTGTCACAAGCACCATATGTTGTCCAAGAGTCATTCATTTACTCTTCTGTATTCACATTGTTAAACCTTTAACAAATATTACAATTATATTTATACCTGAACCCTGTAAAAGGTCAAACTTAGAAATGAACTCAATCAGATAATTTACATAATTTCTATGTAAAATGTGAAAAGTACAATTATAATCTTACCCCTCCAACTCTCTAAATTGACTCCTCAAGGAAGGGCAAAAAGGTTTCTGTGTGTCTCTTGCCAATTTGCCACTGTACTCTGATTCAGAGGGGTTGGGTTTAAATGCGGAAGATACATTTCAGTTGAATGCATTTAGTTGTACAGTAACTGACTAGTATCCCCTCTTTCCCTTTCCCTTTCCACATCACCACTTTGAAAAAACATTTGATTAAATATAATAACGTCAGTCACGGCGTAAGACACTTGTTTGACAGGTTTAGGTTTCTCTTCCTTGAACTGTGAGAGCATAGTTGAGTTGAATCAGAAACTTGTCTAGATTTTCCATTTGGTCCTGCCATACATACCTACACCTACGCTATGGTCACAAGACGCACGCATTATCCTTCATAGGATTTCTAAGCAAACAGCTGGAGGCAGGGCAACATTTTTATTTAATGGTCTGCCAATCCATGTGAGAGATGCAGACTCTGTTCCAACCTTTAAGTCTTTACTGAAGACTCATCTCTTCAGTAGGTCCTATGATAGAGTATAGTCTGGCTCAGGGATGCAAGGTGAACGTATCTGCCTGGCTGGCTCCCCTCTCTTAACTGGGTTTGGAATCCTATTTTTTTTTATTTTATTTTATTTCACCTTTATTTAACCAGGTAGGTCAGTTGAGAACAAGTTCTCATTTGCAACTGCGACCTGGCCAAGACAAAGCAAAGCAGTGCGACAAAAACAACACAGAGTTACACAGTAAACAAACATGGTCAAAAACACAATGGAAAGTCTATATACAGAGTGCAAAATGTAGTGCAAAATGCAGTAAGGTTAAGAGGTAGGACAATAAATAGACCATAGTGGTGAGACAAATTACAGATTATCATCATTAACACAGGAATGAAGGATGTGCAAATTATGATGTGCAAATAGAGATACTGGAGTGCAAGATTTGTGAAAATAACAAAAATAAATATGGGGATGAGGTAGTAGTGTGGGCTATTTACAGAAGGGCTATATACAGGTGCAGTGATCGATAAGCAGCTTTGACAGCTGACGCTTAAAGTTAGTGAGGGAGATAGGAACCTCTAGCTTCAGTGATTTTTGCAATTCGTTCCAGTCATTGGCAGCAGCGAACTGGAAGGAATGGCGGCCAAAGGAGGTGTTGGCTTTGGGGGTGACCAGTGAGATATACCTGCTGGAGCGCATGCTACGGGTGGGTGTTGCTATAGTGACCAGTGAGCTGAGATAGGGCGGGGATTTACCTAGTAATGACTTATAGATGACCTGGAGCCAGTGGATTTGGCGACGAATATATAATGAAGGCCAGCCAACGAGAGCATACAGGTCGCAGTGGTGGGTAGTGTATGGGGCTTTGGTAACAAAACGGATGGCACTGTGATAGACTACATCCAATTTGCTAAGTAGAGTGTTGGAGGCTAGTTTGTAAATGACATCGCCGAAATCAAGGATCGGTAGGATGGTCAGTTTTACAAGGGCATGTTTGGCAGCATGAGTGAAGGAGGCTTTGTTGCGAAATAGGAAGCCAATTCTGGATTTAATTTTGGATTGGAGATGGTTGATGTGAGTCTGGAAGTTGAGTTTACAGTCTAACCAGATGCCTAGGTATTTGTAGGTGTCCACGTATTCTAATTCGGACCCGTCGAGAGTAGTGATGATAGTCCGGTGGGCGGGTGCTGGCAGCGTTCGATAGAAAATCATGCACTTAGTTTTACTAGCGTTTAAGAGCAGTTGGAGGTCACGGAAGGAGTGTTGTATGGCGTTGAAGCTTGTTTGAAGGTTAGTAAACACAGTGTCCAAAGAGGGGCCAGATGTATACAGAACGGTGTCATCTGCGTAGAGATGGATCAGAGAGTCACCAGCAGCAAGAGCGACATCGTTGATGTATATAGAGAAAAGGGTTGGCCCAAGAATTGAACCCTGTGGCACCCCCATAGAGACTGCCAGAGGATCGGACAATAGGCCCTCCGATTTGACACACTGAACCCTGTCTGCAAAGTAGTTAGAGAACCAGGCAAGGCAGTCACTTGAGAAACCAAGGCTGTTGAGTCTGCCAATAAGAATGCGGTGATTGACAGAGTCGAAAGCCTTGGCCAGGTCGATGAAGACGGCTGCACAGTACTGTCTTTTATCGATGGCGGTTATGATATCGTTCAGTACCTTGAGCGTAGCTGAGGTGCACCCATGACCAGCTCTGAAACCAGATTGCATAGCAGAGAAGGTACGGTGGGATTCGAAGTGGTCAGTTATCTGTTTGTTAACTTGGCTTTCGAAAACTTTAGAAAGGCAGGGCAGGATGGATATTGGTCTATAACAGTTTGGGTCTAGAGTGTCTCCTCCTTTGAAGAGGGGGATGACCGCGGCAGCTTTCCAATCTCTAGGGATCTCAGACGATACGAAAGAGAGGTTGAACAGGCTAGTGATAGGTGTTGCAACAATTTTGGCTGATAATTTCAGAAAGAGAGGGTCCATATTATCTAGCCCAGCAGATTTGTAGGGGTCCAGACTTAGCAGCTCTTTCAGAACATCAGCCGTCTGGATTTGGGTGAAGGAGAAGCGGGGGGGGCTTGGGCAAGTAGCTGCCGAGGGTGCAGAGCTGTTGGCCGGGGTAGGGGTAGCCAGGTGGAAAGCATGGCCAGCTGTAGCAAAATGCTTATTGAAATTTTCGATAATCGTGGATTTATCGGTAGTAACAGTGTCTCCGAGCCTCAATGCAGTGGGCAACTGGGAGGAGGTGCTCTTATTCTCCATGGACTTTACAGTGTCCCAGAACTTTTTGGAGTTAGTACTACAGGAAGCAAATTTCTGTTTGAAAAAGCTGGCCTTTGCTTTTCTAACTGACTGTGTGTACTTGTTCCTGACTTCCCTGAATAGCTGAGCTATTACTGAGGCTAAGTCACTGGCTTGCTAGTGCTCCCTCATGCTATCCCTAGGAGGGGTGCATCACACTGTGCCAGTCACCATCTGGTGGAACAGTCAGTGGGTAGTTAAGAAGGAAGGCTATTTATGACGGTTGTCATAGAAATTCACGTGACAATTTGGTCCTTCGAGCCGGATCTCAATACCTGTTACTGTCGTCCCAGGGAAACACCGAAACCGTGCACTGGCGGATCTAGGATCCGTAATACAAAGGCCTGACCTCTGAAATTGAGGGTTTATTTCAGGCCGGTGGTAACTGGTAACGCGACAGAAACGGTGACGAGATCCAACCAACATTTAGTCCCAGCCTACAAGACGAAGGTCAGTACATCTTTATTCATACGGATTTGGGGAATAATACCTGTATGATTGCATTAAATGATAGAATAATCAGGGTTTTGATGTGATCTATTCCATATCCGCTAGGGGTATCCATCCTGGTGACCTATCTTTAGAATTTTGTGTGGAGAAAAGTTTTAAAGGCAACAAAGTATTCCATGCAATTGGGAGATAGGAATTGGGTTTGGAGCCAAATAGGAGGGGTCCAAAATGACCCTAGGTATCTGTGGCCACTACCGATGTAAACTAGCTAACATTGAGACCTAAGAGGAAACCTGGTCAAAAATATATTACGCAGCGAACGTGAGAGTTCTGGTGAACGTACGAGTTCTGGTGAGAATAGCCGAGATCTGCCATAGGCAACTATTACATAAAGATAAAAAGCACACACACAGAAAGTTTTCCACGAGGATAAGAAGATAATTACTTGAGTCTAAGATAGATATTTTAATCAGTCGAGAGTCACTAACGATAATTCGTATAGGTGTGAGACCTAATAATCTATCGAAAGATATAAAATAATTATTTTAAGATCATAGAGGAAACTAACGGTAGGTATTTATAATCATAGAGAGTAGAAGTACAGACACGTAGAGTGTAGAATAGCAACAAATAGTTATTGAGTAAACATGGGAGGTAAATCCTCAAAGGAGGTCCCGAAATTAACCAGGGATGAGAGACATGGAGTCTAAGGATAGGAGCAACATTATTATGGTCGTAAATGGAGGAAGGAAAATGGATTTGATGGGAGGTCAAATGTGGAGAAATTGGAAACTATGGTGTGCAGATACATAAAACTATTACCCCAAATTATTTCATACACACATTTAGCTATTAAAGTATCTCTTGCTGTCATTTACCTGTACAGTTTGTGTAACCATGCAAGTATTCACTTATCTGTAAATATAACTGTATACTTACCTGTACAGCTAATTTAACCATGCAAAATGTTCACTTACCTGTTCATTTAGCCAGTCTGTCTATTAAGTAAACTATTATTATTACCCTCGCTCATATCATACGCATTTTTAGCTACTGAAGTATTTCTCTGTATAGTATAGTTAACCATCCAACATCCACCAATGTATAGTGTACATATTCAGCCAACCACCCATACTATGCAATGTCTTTTTATAGCTTTTTTTTTTTTTGCACTCCAGATATCTTGTATTTCTATACTTTTTCATACTGCCGCTCTATGTATCATGTACCGTGTATCTGTCTTTTGTGTACTTTCGTTGTGGCATTTTGCACCTGCCCTGTGTTTTGTTGTAGCAGCTTGACAATGAAATTTCTCTCCCGGGGGATCAATAAAGTATCTATCTATCTATCTATCTATCTATCTATCTATCTATCTATCTATCTATCTATCTATCTATCTATCTATCTATCTATCTATCTATCTATCTATCTATCTATCTATCTATCTATCTATCTATCTATCTATCTATCAAATAGAGTCCTCTGGAGTTGAAGTACAGTTAATCCTAAAGATGAAGTTACCCCTCCTAGGATTATGTACTACAGCTTAACTAAAAATACCTAACACATCCCCCCTTTGGAACTGTATAAGTCCAACTAAAACTTCAAAGCATACTAACATCATAAGTTAATTAATACATATGGGAGTACATATAAGTGTATCCGCAGGATTTTCTTATTTACATACCACACTACTCGCACTTCGGCAGGTGGCTATATGCGAGGCTGTACGCACTTCGACAGATTCCCACCACTCAACACACAACACACTACACGCTCTTCTGTAGGTGTTTACATATGGGGCTGCTCCCACTTCGGCAGATTCCCACAACTCAACATACACTACACACTAATCGCACTTTGGTAGGTGTACCTGCAAATCCAGCCCTTTCTCCTGATACACAGATAGAAAGCGTTATTATACAAGATTTCTCTATTTCTTCCCTATATACTCAGGCAAGTAGCCAACCACCTGTTCCAAAATGCACTGCACACTATGACCAGAAGGAGGCGCCAATGAGCCAAGCAAGCCACACACACGCATCAGATAAGCAGCCGAGCGACCCTGATGAAACAACAGGACAACACCGACCGATCACCGACCCAAATGAATGACCCAAACGACTCACACACACAACCCCACTGAATCACAGCGAATAGCACACCTCAGCCCGTGCTTATGGCCACACTCACCTAGACTAACTAACTACCCTGCTTATTGTAACCCCATAGTATACCTATACGCACTTTGATATGTATCTATAAAGCACTCACAGGGACTCTACCTGCCTATAAACTCCTACAATACGTTCCTCGCACTTCGGGTAACTTCGTGTATTAGTACAGACAGGGATTCACATACATTAATTACAATTCATGCATACTATATTTCTTTCTTCTACAAACTCTGTGCCTTTTACTTTAAACAATTACATTTAGCCTGTATTCTGGAGAGACCTTACTTTGGTACCTGACCCTCGGTGGCAGCTGATCGAATCACACAAACTATAGTAAGAACTTTGCTTACCTCTAGACAGTGGCCACTGTTTTTGTTTGTGTAGCTCACTCAGCGGTCCCCGATGGCTCAGCACCCGTTAGTCCCTTCTTTCCAGTCCCTTCGTGGTCGCCAATTTATGTGGTGGAAAAAAACTCTTCCCTCATACTAAAAAATAAAAACACTTCTGGAGTTTGTAGAATCAAGATAGACTTTTATTACAGGAGCAACAAAAGCCGAGTAGACCTGCAGATCGACTGACTTACATCTCTCAGTTCTTGGCTTTTATACAGTTCTTAAATGTTCATTCATAAGACACATTTAGCACCTCCTGCTTGGTTACACCCATTCTATTTTCCTCCACCCTGGTCTCAAAACCCCTGATGCTATTTCTTGTTTTTTCCTTATTTGGAGACCATAATGGCACAACCAAACTCTCTTCATAAAATAAAAATAGAGCAACCTGCTGGCCCTACATCACTTCCCAACAGGATTTGTATGTCTCAGCAGTTAACCTTACTATTCCTTTAAATAGGGTTGTATCTGGAGGTGAACAGTTCAACCCAATTGCTCCTGCAAATAGAGTCCTCTGGATTTGAAGTACAGTTCATCCTAAAGATGAAGTTACTGTACTACAGTTTAACTAAAAGTACCTAACAGGATGAGGCAGAATCAGGCAACAGTGTAAAATCATGTTTAATTACAGTACTGTAAATAACATTGTATCAACACAGAAGGTATAGAGTGTTATGTTTTAATGTTTTCCAGAGCTGGATTGGTAACTATGGGCGTTCACGTAACGTGAAAGGTATGTATTCTCAGTCATTAAAATATGATATATTCCTCATTTAAAATAAGACTGTTTCCTGCTTTTTAAAGGGGGTTTTAAAGCAATTACATACCGTGTGTGTAATTGACCAACAACATTTCTTTCCCCCGAAACATTATTATAAAATAATAACAATAATAATAATTCATTTTAATTTGGCGGACGCCTTTTTAGGCAACTCAAGAATGTTCTTTTAAGTAGGCCTTGTGTTTACAGAGGGACTGGGAAACAATCTATGGTGATGCTGAGGTTGTGCTGTGGATCGGGTGGATTTGGTGCCGATGAGCATGACCTCTGTATTGTCGCTGTTGAGTTTGAGGAGGTTCATGATCATCCAGCTCTGGATGTCTTGGAGGTTGTGCTGTGGGTTTGTTAGAGCGGTAGAGCTGGGTGTCATCAGCATAACAGTGGAAGTGAACTTTGTGATGTCGCAAGATCTTGCCCAGGGGTAGGAGGTATAGGGATTCTTCTGACAATAAGCATTCATGGTTGAGGAAGGTTTTTTCACATTAATGAGTGAATTACAGGAATGAGTTCCATGGTTTGAATCATAAGTGAAATTTATTCAGAAATCTATTATTTAAAACTATGCGGTTCACTACAAATCACTTATCAGTCCATAATCATTCAGCAACTGTGAGATGGATGCCTATGTAAGTAGTAATGACAGTGCATCTATTCACACTACATCAAGCTGCCCTCAAACCTGTATAACTAGTACACTGTAACAAATGCAGTATAAACATTGTTCTGAAACATGTTGGCTGGAGTTGTGCTGTTATCTAATAACCAATACTGCTACACTGTAATTACATAGCAGTTACTATGTAAGTACAAAGTGATACCATGTTTCCTAATTTGTTTCCAGTGAACAGTAAGAAGGCATTGTTATCCAGCCGAGAACTATCACACCTGAATTGACTGGTCAACGAATCACAAAGACCTTCATACAGCCTAGTTCAATCCATTGTATCTGATGTGCCTGAAACTTAGTTTAGAGTCACATCTCTATAATCACCATTGGAATAATATCACACAATCGTCAGCGCTAACATACAATGATCCTATCACCAATATATACTTATTAGCTTTCACTTTAAAATAGAAACAGCAAAACATACAAAGTGCATAGGTTTAGTGAGACACGCCCAGGGAGTGTTGTGTTCCTTACTCATGACACATTTGCCTTACTTAGGATTCAACTACCAGGCTACCATTACTGTAAATTTGGTCTAAGGCACCTTCACTTCTCTTGTCCTCTCAAGGCATGCCAACCTTTACAAATAATGGGACTCTTCTGGCCACTAGGAAACAATTTATAGGGAACATTTTAGGTGAGATGGAGAGGAGGAGATTCCAGAAGATGACTGAGGAGCTCAGGCAGTCAAGGGATAAAGCACAGATGACTGAAGACGTGAGGGCAAGAAGAGTTGATGACCACATAAAGACATTTAGAGCCCAGGTCAGAGTAACAGATGCTAGGATGCCAGCATAACACTATTTTTCCCACACATTTTAAGTACTAATTTACAGTTTATAAGTGTTTCATTGGTAGTTTATTGGACCATTATTAGGAATTACTTCAATTTTATCTCAGCAACCCTCCAGTCGTTTGAACCAGTGACCTTGCAGCTATTGGCTCTGTCATGACTCTATCCTTGGTGAGGATCAAAGGTGCCAGTTCAAAGTGGCAAATGGCTGTCAGAAAGCCAGACTGGTTTTATGACTCTTAACACCCAGTTTACAGAAAAGGACTTCTTTTGGTCTCTAGAATTGGAAGACTGAAATCTCCCTTGTTACAGAAAGACTCTTGCCGCCAGAACTACAAAAGTGGACATTGGAACATTATTTCCATCATCCGAATGTGGGAAATTATGACAGTTGGCCTATGAAAATGAATGTCTATTTTGTGATGTCATTAAAAAGGGTATAGAATTGTTATAACAAAAAAATTGTAACAAGAGCTTTCACTCTGTGTACATCAGGTTTACATCATTTAAGTTGTGTATGAAATATCAAGGATGAAGATAATATTTGCGTAAGTATGGGAATGTTATTTCAGTTTAACGAGATCACAGTAATCATAATACTTTTGCCCAGTTTGTAACCACGCCCGAGGGGGGGGGGCTCAGAAAGAGTGTTGGAGTGATGGAACGCCCTTTTTACCCAAGGGTATAAAGGATGAATTGAGAATTAACATATTCAAATTCGGAGTCTAAAAGCTGCAGCTTCTGTCTCGATAGGTTACGACCGCCTGAAAATCAACGAGGCGAAGACTAAAAAGTAGCCTCTAACAATCAATGTTACAGCTGATTAATTGCTCTAAGTACTGTATCTGAGAAAGTGAATTTAATTCGGAACATTATGTTACTCTCAACCATAGTCTACTACCCTGCTCTCATCACCCATCTGGGGGATCATGGACACGGCAGATTAGCCGGCTTCAGACTACAGAAAAAGTCATTGAAACCATGGACAACGAAGGAGGAGGACATTGTGACATCTGGTGGAGGAGGAGGCCAATTGAAAAATTTTCGCTAAGCCTTGGGTCCCACAGAGATAGAATGACGAAAGACGACAATTCAGACACGTAAACATATTAATTGCATCTTCACCCCATGAGCAGTGGTTAGGGTGCTAAGTATTCGGATTACTGTGAAAGTAGTTTCTCTCTCTCTCTCTCTTTTCCTCTCTCTCTATTCCTCCATCTTTCGGTGAACAAACAGTCATGTTGTGTTAGTCCACTAGGGACGGGTTTCCATTGTATTACGGTTATATTCAATAACATTTACTGTGTGTGTATCCTGTGTTATCATTTAGTTAGTTAGTAAATAAATAATTAAACCAATTTGTGTGATACGGAATGATCAGTAAGACTGGGGTTTGTGCGGATGCAAGGAGTATGCAACGTTCAGAATGAGACTGATATGAGGTAATGAGTAATAAGTCACTGTTATCGAGATAGAAGATATAGATATATATATCTTCTAAGAGTTTAATTCGAGAGATGGTAACTCGTTAAACAACTTTTCTTGTGGTGCCTCAAATTCCTAATGAGTTAATTGTTACATGATTCATTTAAATCGAGTAACAACTAAACATAGTTAGTTGATTCGATAAATAACAGTCATCACATTAATGTAAGTCACGTCACGACAACTCTTACTTAAAAGCTGCAAATTAGTGCCTGATAAGTGTGGGCTTAAATAAAGTGTTATTGTTCTAGAACCTCCCATAGGGTAAGGTAAGAGGTATGAAAGAAAAGAATAGTGAAAAAAGGTTCAGAGATGAGTTAGACAGAAAGACAATGTTAAAGAAATTAGTAATTTGTTTTCAGTATAAAAGTGTACAATTTACTCCAGTACCCCTAAGAAGTGGCGAGAGCCAGACAGGCCCCAGTGGAATTCCAGTGCCTCCGCCAGACGAGGCGAGGCACAGTCTGGCCTCATCAGACCGCCAGGGCCCGCCAGACTGCCGGTGAGTCTACATTCTCCCCCGTCATTTGATGGCCATTTTCAAAAGTATGTCCAAAATATGCCAAATCTGGCCGACGTGAGTAAGACATTCAAGAGTGTTAACCCTCGCAAGGCTGCCAGCCCAGACGGCATCCCTAGCCACGTCCTCAGAGCATGCACAGACCAGCTGGCTGGAATGTTTACAGACATATTCAATCTCTCCCTATCCCTGTCTGCTGTCCCAACATGCTTCAAGATGTCCACCATTGTTCCTGTACGCAAGAAAGCAAAGGTAACTGAACTAAATGACGATTGTCACTTCTGTCATCATGAAGTGCTTTGAGACTAGTCAAGGATCATATCACCTCTACCTTACCTGTCACCCTAGACCCACTTCAATTTGCTTACCGCCCCAATAGAAACACAGACGATGCAATGGCCATCACACTGCACACTGCCCTATCCCATCTGGAAAAGAGGAATACCTATGTAAGAATGCTGTTCGTTGACTATAGCTCAGCATTCAACACACTAGTACCCTCAAAGCTCATCATTAAGCTTGAGGCCCTGGGTCTGAACCCCGCACTGTGCAACTGGGTCCTGGACTTCCTGATGGGCCGCCCCCAGGTGGTGAAGGTAGGAAACAACACCTCCACTTCGCTGATGCTCAACACTGGGGCCCCACAACGGTGATTGTTCAGCCCCCTCCTGTACTCCCTGTTCACCCATAACTGCATGGCCAAGCACGCCACCAACTCTATCATCAAGATTGCATACGTCACAACAGTAGTAGGCCTGATTACCAACAATGATGAGACAGCCTACAGGGAGGAGGTGAGGGACATGGGAATGTGGAGCCAGGAAAATAACCTCTCACTCAACGTCAAGAAAAAACAAAGGAGCTGATTATGGACTTCAGGAAACAGCAGAGGGAGCTCCGCCCTATCCACATTGGCAGGACTGCAGTGGAGAAGGTGAAAATCACTGACAAACTGTAATGGTTCACCCACACAGACAGTGTAGTGAAGAAGGTGCAACAGAGCCTCTTCAACCTCTGGAGAATTAAGAAATTTGACTTGGCACCTAAAACCAGGGCCGGCCCAAGCCTTTATGGGGCCCTAAGCAGAATTGATTTGGGGGCCCCTCGGTGCCGCCAATACGATAGATTATTGTCAATGCTTTATTAGTCGCACACTATAAATCTAACAAACCAATTAGCAGTTGTATTAGTTGTAGCTGTGTTGTTTACAAAACCAGTGTCTGCCTGGCATGTTTTTACCCTTCTACAGTTTTTAGTTTTAACAGTAGCAAGAGTGGTCAGTTGATACCTTTGTACTTTAAATATTCAGTCTTACAGTACTAAGTGGCATAGTTAATGTGGTGTACTGAAAAGTAGCAAAATAAACCAGATGCATTTACTGTAAACAAGTTAACCAGTTTATTTGCTTTTGGTTAAAACTAATTAGCAACATGTAAAGGTGCAGAACAATCAACTACAAATAAAATAACCAAAGATAAACAGTATCTTCTTATATAACAAATAAATGCAAATGTAAGACAATATTATATTAAATATTTAAATAATGACATAAAACAGATGGACTTGATAACAATATAACAATAATGGTTCAAGAATAAAATATAAAGCTGAATAACAACTACAAATGAAATAAAATGTACTATTATATTATATTAAATCAATTAAACAGATACTTAATGGCATGAATTGAACATAGGAACCTATAACAAGATAACAAATATGGTTCAAGAATAAAACTATTTACAGATGTGCAAAAGGTTAGGAAAAGAACAAACAATTACAAAGTAAACACTTTAATTTAGACAAACATCTTCAAATGTAATACAAACTACCTCAATATTGCACTTTTTCCTTAGAATTTGTGTTTCCGGGCTTTTCTGGAGGCAAAGTCGTTTATGACATCACTATAAGAGATCTGGCGGCCAATTTTGTTATTGATACTAATTAGTGCAAGTCCACTCAGTCTGTCTTGAGCCATGGAAGATCTCAAGTAGTTTTTGATCAATTTGAGTTTAGAAAAGCTCCGCTCTGCAGACGCAACAGTCACAGGGAGAGCGCAGGCTGTCCGGAGAGCTACCCAAAGACTTGGGTACAACTCACAGATCTCATTTTGAGAGAGGTAAGTGAGAAGCTCAAATGTGGTAATCTTTGCTTGGGGGAGTTCTGGAAGGCTCTCCATCTCTGTAGCAAGTGCACTCCCGTCAACATCAGCCTCTTCTCCACAGGTGAGTTTGTCTCAAAGAAGCTTACACTGGTCCCTCCGTGTCTGTGCACCAAGCTGGCTAAAGCTGAGAAGTACTCCAAAGTTGTCTCAAACTTCCCCCAGAGACTGAAAGCGGTCCTCCAAAGACTGGAGGACCGCTTTCAATCTCTCTACCACAGCACTAAAAAATGATACTTCCAGTCTCTTCATTGCATCATCTAGTGGCTCATCCGCTGCCTCGTAGGCAAAGTGCCTTTTGGTGGACCGCAGCCTCTTCTCCTTCAGCACTGCCTCAGTGTCCATTTGTTCACACATTTCTTTTGCTGAGACCTGCGCATCCTTAAAACCAGTTGTCCTACAACTGACTAAATGTTCTTTGTTTTTCTTAATGAGGCCCACTGTGGCATCAAGCTGCATGTTGGTTGATTGAAGGAGCTTGCTTGTGGAGTTAATTCTGGAGAGAATGTCATACCAGACCACACAGCAAATTTGAAATCTAAATGATCCAATTTCTTCAGCAAGAGAGTGGGCCTCAACTTTCACTGTGGAGTCATTAGGATGTTCCCTGACTTCTAACAAAGCTTCTCTCACCTTGCCTGCTTGGAAGCGTAAAGGTTCAATACTGTTAACCCGGCTCTCCCATCGCGTTTCATTCCAGGACTTGAGTGTGACGTCCACATTCTTCTGCAAGATGGCCCACCTTTGAGGAGAACCTGAGAAGAGTCTGTCAATTTTTTCCACATTTCCCCAAAAACAAGTGGCATCCGTGGACGCTTTAGCAGGATCTGAAATCATTAGAGGTATGTGCTCCACAAGGCACATAAAAAGCACATGGATTTTTTGCTAACAGCCTAGCCTGCACACCTTTATTTTTTCCCTTCATGTTTGCACCATTGTCATACGATTGTCCCCTACAGTCCTGGAAAGGGACGTTCAATTCTTCAAGCCTGTTAAGAATTAGTGTGGACAAGACCAGTAGATTCAGGAGCTATGAGAAATCCCAAGAAGTGTTCCTTTATCTCTGGTGTTTTGCCAACACTTACAGTGTGTACGACAACAGACATCTGTTCTTGGTGACTAACATCTGGAGTGAAATCCAATATTATGGCATAATATTTCGAATCTTTCATTTCTGCCACCATTTTTTCCAGTATTTTGTCACTGACACAGCGTATCAGCTCATTTTGGATTGTTTTCCCCAAGTACGTGATATGCTGTGCTCCACTGTCGATTCATCTCAAGTGACCTTTCAAAACAGAATCAAATTTAGCTATCAGTTCCACTTCTTTTAGAAAGTTCCCATTGTTGTCCTGACGTAATGTATCAACAGATCCCCTGAGTGCCAGATTCATTTCTGCCAAGGACTGAATAATACTAATTAAGCGTGTGAGAACATCTCTCCAGCGATTCTTTTCTGCCTCCAAGAGGGCCATTGCTGTCTCATCGATAGTTTTCCCCTTTGAAAGACGGAGTGCAAAATCCTTCCATTTCAACATGTTGTTGCAATGATCAAAGCTATTTTCATGCTGTTTCAGTAGTGCACCTATATTGAACCAATCCTGTTGTCCCTCTGTTCCCAGTTTTGTGGACTTCCTGGAGAACAATTTGCAGCAGAAGCAGTAGACTGCATAGTTTATTTTTGAATAAGTGAGCCAGCTTCGCTGGAATTTTTTCTCCATTAATTAATTGTCTGTAGGTGTACTGATAGCGGAAGCTTTGGCCATCAGGTTTTTTAGGGAATGTGACGTTTTCCTTTATAGGCTATGGACCTCTGAGTCGGACAGGATAGATTACCACTCAGCTGGGTCTACTGGAGGAGCTGCTGATCCATGGTGTTGGCTGGAAGTTGCTAAGGGAGTATTTGGGACATCGATCCCAATGACCACAGAAGTAGAAGGACCTATAAGGAAATTACATTAATAATTATAATTATAAATATTAATCTCAGAATATTTTACAGTAAACTGAGCAAATACAAAGGCTGCTGTGCTATTAACTTACCTGCCACATCCGCTGAGGTTGAAACAGACATGGAAGGAACAGTAGGATCAGTGGATGCAGGTGCTGATAAAGTGCTCCTCGCATATAATAATTATTACTATAATAATTATTATTAAAATAATAAAAGCTAGCCATGTTAGAAGTCATATTAGAAGGTAATGCAACTGTCTGTCAAAAAAAAAAAAAGATCTTACAAAAGGCATGATTTATCTATATAAATGTATTGATCTGGGATTGTTGAAAACTCACCTGATGCATCATCATCCACTGTAGCACTGGTACTTGGGGCAGGTGGCTTAGTGCCCCACCTCCAAAATATTTCAACAGTGCTCCTAGGGAAGTTTCATAAGAGTACACAGTTGACGGAACAGACTGTTATTTTAACAACAGAAACTATTATACACAGCAGCAAGCTATCTGTACAACTGAAACAACAACTCCTAATCTATAACTAGCTAATTGAGGCATAATGATATTGGAATATAATAATATAATTAGTCATGCAAACATACCTTTATCTTGCTGCTTTTTCTCTTCCTCGGTTTTCTTATTTTTCCTTTTCTCTGCACCAGAGGAATATGTCCTTTTTTGTGACATTGTTTGTCAGGCGGCGTCGCACTGTGTAATTCGTATCTAAGATTCCTGCTGATAGTTCTCGAATAAAACGACTGGTTGCTGTTTCGGCTGCTGTCAGAGGCAGCCCTCCAAGGGAATTGATTAAACCAGTAGTATTAGCTTGCCAGCTCGTTAACATAATATTGCGTTTAATATTGCGTTTTTGTATAATTACAATTGACATAATATATTTAAAAAATTCGAGTTGTCATTTCATGTGCTCTTGGGGGCCCCCTGGTGGCCACGGGGGCCCTAAGCAGCCGCTTAGTTCGCTTATGCCTTGGGCAGGCTCTGCGTCTGGTCCCAAGCCACTCCTGGCAAGCTCGCCAATTATGTGGTGGAAAATCTTCCCTCTTTCTCTTAAAAATAAAGCCCTTTCAAAGTTTGAAAAAGTAACACAGACTTTTATTACGTGAGCAACAAAAGCCGAGGAGCCTCCGGAGACTTCTAATCTTCCCAGTCTCCTCTGCTCTTCTTATACACATTTGTGGTTACATAGCATACATAGCCCCTCCCTCACGGGTAGGCTGATTAACACCTATCGTTTCAAAACCTTTGGTCCTGAGTTGTCTATGCCCCTTTGGCACTGAGCGGCGAAACCCCAGCAATAGTACAAACTCTCAGGACTGCACCTGCTCATACTCCCAAAGAACCAATAGATAAAGAGCAAGGTGGTCTGAGAGGAGTAGAGAGGCCGTCTTCCGTCTGATACGTTTCTGTAGGCACAGCACGAAACATTCTTTAGCATTGACACACACACAGGGTTCAAAGGAGACGATACATAGTTTCAACCCGTCAACTAGACCAGAGTGTTTCAAGGCCTCAGGAGTGTCTGTACAGAACTGAGAAAAGGTTACTGCTTCAAGCTTCTATAAAATATAAGGCAATATGTTCTAATAATAATATGCATAAAAACATGTAAATGAAGATATACCTTGGAAATTATCCAACATATTTGAAACCATAGTAGCAACCATATAAATAGTAAAGTAAAGTACAGATACCCAAAATAAGTACTTAAGTAGTATTTTAAAGTTTTTGTACCTAAGTACTTTACACCACTGGTCTTAGACTCCACAATATATTACCTTTTACATGTAAATTCAACTCAAAATGAACAGTGAATTATTCAAAGAGTCAATATAATGTGTTATTTCATAAACAATCTCCATTCTTCATGTTAGCTGATTAATGAATCAATCACACAGTAATACTCTTATTTAAACACCCCCAATTTAAACACCCACCCAAAAATAATCATGTTATTCAATATAACACCCAACAATCCCAATAAAAAGTTCCCTTTGTGTTAGACATAAACACTAATGACGTCACTGAGAGCTGGGGTCAAATCTTGGTAGCAGTCACTTCCAGGTCACACTCAAGGTGATAGCTACTGTAATCTAGTGCGCCAAATTGATGATGTGTTACAACGCCTTTTGATTGTCAGATAATTTCATAATAATCACATTTGTGGCATTGAGTTAAGTGTAGATGAAAGTCTCTGAGGCACCAGTAGTGCTGGATGTTTGAACTGCTGAAACGTTGTAAACATCTGGAACAGTAAGAACAATATGTCAAACAATGGCACTACATACTGTAGGATAAGGGCAACTTAATGTGAACTGGTGCCCAATTTCCTAAAAGTATTGTTTTATACTATAGACTTACTTCTCCTCCGCATACGGAAAAAGCCCAAAACACTTGTCGATGCTGTAGCACTCGTAGTCTGAAACGAGAATATAATTTAAACATTTAATAATAGCTTAAAGGCAGTAAACGTCCTGACATGTTGAACACAGTGATAAATACAATAAAAGGGTCATATGAGGTGTCACGATGTTGGGTGTGGAAATACCAAGGCGCAGCGCTGTAGACGTTCGACATAATTTTATTTAAAACAGGAAAAAAATAAAAACCAACCGTAACGTACGTGCGTGCGCATGTTGTCAAACAGGAACTAAACACAACAATATCCCACATCGCAGGTGGGAAATCATACTACTTAAGTAGGATCCCCAATTAGAGACAACACATAGCAGCTAACAGACATGTCTAGAGAACCCTCTAAACACTAATCCTGTCAGAATAGAGGTGACTAGAGTACTCTCTAAAACCTAATCCTGTCAGAATAGAGGTGACTAGAATACTCTCTGAACCCTAATCCTGACATGAAGCATAGACAATAGTGTAATAGACTTGTTGTGGCCAGCAACACATCATTTATATTTAAAACATGTTATATTTAATAATAAACATGATCATACTATATTATGCAGCCGTGTGGTTTGAAAAAAAAGCCCTTACCCTTGTGCGGTTGGAGGACACTTGTAACCTTCCTGTCAGAGCTTCCCTTATCTGAAAGCACAGGCAAGGAATTCATCAAAATATAAATTGTCAGTACAAAGCACATTACAATACATAATATGAGGTGGTATCAGTAAGTGTGTAAGGAACATACCTTTTTGTCCAAAAGTGTTCCAAATACCAAGATGAACAAACCCTTTGAAGGATAACATGGTTAAGGATGGAATTACTACACCAAAGTACGGTATATGTAACTGTAAACATTCATTCCAATCTTAACTTAGTATAACATGCTTTTGGGAATTTGATGCAGATTTGAAAAAGTCAATTGTATTTCAACGAGGAACAGTTAATGTTGTTGTTTAACTGAGGTAAATACCTGTAAAGAATTGAAGATTGCAAACACAATATGGATTCCTAGATTGTCTGGGTTAGTCATGGTTCCTACTCCTAGTCCCCAGGTTGTACCAAAGAAGGGAGTCAGAATGGCCAGACACCTGGCGATGACCACCACAGCATTTCTCTCATCTGGCTGGGTAACGCCCCCCCCACCTCTCCTCAGCATTTTGTACAGAACCACAATCAGGATCAAAAGGTTGCTGACCACTATGGTCAGGGCAGGGATCACAAAAGCCAGGAGGGCCATTGACTCTGTCCAGTTAAGCCAGCAAACCCCATCCTTCTTTCTGATGTATTTTTCCCCTGGGGCTGTAACTGCGATAGTTATGACAGCAATGATGAGGGGTGCTCCATAGCCCAAAGAAAAACTGATGGCCAACATTGCTCGCTTAGACATGTGAGAGAAAACCATGACAGTCCGGTAGAGCAGCAAAAGGCCTGAGACCAGCATCCAGAAAAACAGAGCCAGGTAGAAAAAATGGATGAAAAACGTTGCTGTGGAACACGCAGGTAGATTAGTTTTGTCTTTTTCTGAAATTGCTGCACCAATAATAAACCAAATGTCAGCAATCAGAAGGGACACGGCGATGTTCACGATAGAGACATGACGCATGTAAGACGTGTTGTTTCCAGTCACAGCCTTCCATACCAATATCTCAATGATGAGACACGCGACCAAGCAACCCATTGATATGGCAACTCCAATGTAAGTGATAAAATCCAGAGCGGCTCGTAACACAGATGGAATGAAAGGCGACATCAAAATGGAGAAGGAGGTCAGATGATTACAGTGACAGGTGACAGTGCCGTTCTTATCAGACTGCAGTTCACATCCTTCACCATCCCATCCTCCAAGGCCGTCAAAAAGGCTGAAGTTCCAGAAAACACACTGAGGTTTGACCAGTGTCTTGTCCAGTACGTTAAAACTGAAAGTCACATTCTTGATTGTGGCATTCACCTTCACCAGAACTACTTTTCCATTGATGGAGTTGACACTGTTGTTCACACTGCTGCTGTTTCTTGCGGGTAAAACATTATCCAAGGAGTCAAATGTTATTATGGTGATTGAATTGAAGGAAGCTTCAGATGCCGGTATATCTATCAGAACAGACGAGTTTAAATTGAATGAGTTGTTGATTGAGTTGTTGAGTGTGGTTTTGTTTAAAAT
Organism: Thymallus thymallus; assembly: GCA_023634145.1. Lineage (NCBI taxonomy): Eukaryota > Metazoa > Chordata > Actinopteri > Salmoniformes > Salmonidae > Thymallus > Thymallus thymallus. The sequence goes on along the minus strand of CM042412.1, from coordinate 29,099,290 downwards.
AATTCTTGCCGTTTCTATGTCAAAAGAGTCATTGGTAAGAAAATTGGAAATTGTTTCAATGGTGCCCAGAAAGGCTGAGTTTTCACTTTTGGTGAGGTTGTTGTTTAGAAACTCCCAGGATTTTTTTGCTCCATTTGAAGTAAGTGCACCTGCCGTTTCCAGAAAATTCTAGAGATCAAGATAGAAATCAGAATTAGTACAGGATTATTTAAATCCTAAATATATATTAGAATATCTTTAAATGGCACATTTGACAATGATTTAAAGTGATACTGTTGATGTCAACATACCGTCATCAATGGTTTGTTTATTGGGGTACTTCGGGACACATTTGCAACATTTTGTAGAATATTAACAACAGTAGAAATAGTTGCAGGTGATGTAACTATTCTATCTAGGAGGTTAAGAGTGCTGTTGCGGAGTCTTTCCAAAAAGACTGGAAGAGAATTCCCAACTAAAGCCTGTGTGGATTTAAAGTGATGAAAGAAAGTTATAACACAAATGTATTTAAGGATTGATGTTATACACAATACTGTAACAAAGAAATATCATTATTACTAAACCAGTTTTATATTCAGTGAAACATATTTTTATGTTAACATGTTACCTGAGATAAAACAAATAGGTTTTCAATTTCTTTTAAGACACAGTTGTTCTCCTGAACTGAAAAAGTCCCATTTTTTTGACAAATAGCGGTCTTGTAACCCACTTCATCTGATTTGCAGTCAACTTTAACTATCTCATTAACTTGTCCACTGCCAAAGATCGGATCATTGGAGCAGATAATCCCTGTAGAGAAATGGCATAGGATGTGTGAAATCATGACGTGAAAACATTACTCCACAATATATTTTATACAATATTTATAATTGTAATTGAATAGATATTACAACTGTAGATTACATGTCATGAATGATGTGATTACATGAAAGCGAATATAAGTGAAATTCTTGTGACAACAAAACACACAAGAAAAGCAAGCAAGTGCACAATGAATGTAAAATCAATTGAAATGTCCTGCTGTCACAGTTTAAAATGATCTAAATTATTTTTTTAATTCATTTCAGGACAAGTAATAACTAACTTGGTATGTTCAGAATGATCCACCAAACCACTAAATACTAACGTAATCAAGTACTTACTTATATTATATTTTTCTCCAAGTGTTAAGACAATATCAGCTTTTGCTTTTGCAATTTCCACATTATCGACAACTGTTGTCCGAACAGTAAAGTCTGCAATAACACTTCCACTCCTATTCATGTGAGAAAAAAATATCAGAAAAGATATCCACAAATGACTAGCATACATGTGTAAATTTGCTTTGCTAAGCAACCTTCAATTCATTCCATTTGTGTAATGAATGTTTTTAAAATTGTATAACTGCCTTAATTTTGCCGGACCCCAGAAATGAGGATCCATTATAAATACAAATACAAAAACTGAAAATGTATTTATTATATTGGACATTTTGGGCCACAGTATAAATTGTTAGTATTTCAGCTTTGCTAAGCAACCTTCAATTCATTAAATTTGTGCAACAAGTATTATAGGGCCCATACATCCCTCAAAATCACCTGGGATATAAATTATACATTTTACTGAACGTTGACAAACTGGATACATTTAAGGTAACATTTAGAATTTGAATATTCCAATTATTAGCACAAAATGAAGGCTTGAAATAACATAAAATGTAAAAGTATTGAATAGACACCGGGGCAAAACTTACTTAAACCCATTTAACTTTGCTGATATGAAGCCTTGCATGTTTCTCTTATAAATGTTGTTAATCTGTGTGAGACAGTGAAATTATTATTGATCAAGAGTGATTTAAAATAAATACTGGAAAAGGACATGATACTTCCAGCCTGGCTTCAAGGACTAGACGTAACATACACATGTAGGATCTTAATTTGAGCCAGTTTGCTACAGCAAGAAAACAATCCTGTAGCGACAGGAAATGTCAATTATTATGTGGATTATCATTAATGGACATTTATGTAGGGGTTGATACATTTTTCATAAGGTAAAATCAAGTCTGACATTTCTAAGTGGAAAATAAAACTTCAGAAGCCTTTCTAAACTTCAAATACACTACAAATGAAACATTTCCTGCATTGTAGGAAGGTTCTCTTGCAACAGGATTAAGATCCTACATCTGTATTTGGTGGACAGATCCTACATAGATAGATAGGTTCTTTATTGATCCCAGAGGGGAAATTTGTACTACTTGTACTACTACATCTGTAGTACATGTAAATCTGTGACATGGTATGGTTACATAATTCCGGGCGTACAGTCTTTTCTGTAGTTTTTTGTCGTGTCAACGTAGTGGCACAGATGGGGGGTCACGCACTACTGTTGCACTGTCTCGCGAAAACAATGATGTGATTAGAATGTTAACGTTGCTAGAATGGTTCACATTAAAAGAGCTTCGGTGACTTCACACTGGGCACAGACATCTATTCAATGTCTATTCCACGTTCGGTCAACGTAATTTCATGACATGGAAATAACGTTGGTTCAACCAGTGAGTGCACAGTGGGTTGTCTGGGACAGCTAAATCGAGGCCAAATCATGTGTAGTGTACGCCCAGTTTAAAGTTTAAAGGAAAGGTTCACCCATTTTTGAATGTTATATCGACTTTGTGCAACTCTGAGTGTTCTTCTATCGATTCCCTGGGTCATTTCATGTTTTCATGTGTTATTGGCATTCAAGCAGGCAGAAACCCGGCCAGTATGACGTAGCACCGTGATATGACGACTAAGCCACTCACTACACTGGAAGTTAAAAAATAATACGACTTTTAGATCACGAAAACGTCTATCATACATGTCAGATTTCAATACTGTCCGATGTCATAACTAGGGAGGATGTCTTCTCTCGAATGAGCCATTGATGGTATTTTTGTGATATTCCTACCTCTAGAAATGTGTAATTTAACGGAAGGTCTAGCACGTTTTTCCTATTTGTCTGCGTCTTTAGTCCAGGGTGCACGTGACGCTGCCGTTGCCAGAGATAATATAGATAGGAGATAGGAATCCAATGAATGAAGGAACGTATTAGGCCCCACCCACCAGATTGTAGATCAATCACGTTCACGTTGTCATGCTGCGTCACGCGGTTGCTAAAACAATCATCACGCAATCCCTTCTCAAAGTCAGTGTATATGTAGAGAAACGTGCCTATTTTCCTAGAAAGTACGTAATGTCACAATTCCAAAGTTATACAGTACTCCAAATAGCAAGTTAATTATCTCATCGATCTGCAGGTTAAACATGTTGACATTGTATTCTCCTAAACTGATTGTTTAGGCGATTTTACAGCTACTAACTACTGTCACGTCTAATCCCGCTCCTCCTATTATTCGAAATGTAACCTATCGTACTAAATTGAGTGAAACCGATTAACTTTTACCATGTTACGTCTAGTCCAGGTTGGCACTTTACATTACAGCACATGGATATTGTGGTAAGGATGAGGGAATTTAGTTTACTCACCGTTTGATCAATATCTTTGAACATTGCACTATTTTCATCATTAAAGGTCGAATCAAAGGCGATATCCATAGTAAATTCTAGGTTCAGTGCTAAAACAAAAACATTACAAAATATAAGAATGTGAAAGTAAAAAATATAATTACACATTTGTATAATTGAGGTCTCATACCGGTGGGTGTCGTTGTTATTACACTTGGTTTTGGCTGTTTTGTTGTTGGTACTGAGGCACAGTGGAACAGAAAAACAAATATATTTAAAACATTAGTGTAACTAGAATATTGGTGATCTTTCAACAATGTAACAAGGAAATACTGTATGTCCAATGAATGTCCAATGAAATGAAATGATAGATTTGTATACTGGTTGGAGTTATTGAACTTGCTGTGGACTGCTTATTCTTGATACCATTTGAAAGGAAACACTTTTAACTTTATGGAAATGTTAAATTAATGTAGGTGAATATAACACATTAGATCTGGTAAAAGATAATACAAACATTTTTTTTGTCCCATTATCTTTGAAATGCAATAGAAAGGACATAATATTACTTAGGAGTCCAGGCACAATTTAGATTTTGGCCACTAGATGGCAGCAGTGTATGTGCAAAAGTTTAGACTGATCCAATGAACCGTTGCATTACTGTTCAAAATATTGTATCAAGAATGCCCAAATGTGCCCATTGATTTATTAATACATTTAAGTACAAAACTGTGCACTCTCCTCAAACAATAGCATGGCATTCTTTCACTGTAATAACTACTGTAAATTGGACAGTGCAGTTAGATTAACAAGAATTTAAGCTTTCTGCCCATATAAGATATGTCTATGTCCTGGGAAAGTTTCTTGATACTTAAAGTTTCTTGTTGCTAATCACATTAGCGCATGTTAGCTGAACCGTCCCGAGGGCGGGACACAATCCTATAGATCCTCTATCTTTTAAAAAACAACTTTTGAAGATACTTTCCGCACTAAAGTTATAATCTGTCCCAACTGTAAAAAATCACATCTGAACCGGTCATTGGATTTTTTACACTGTTACATGTATTTGAAATACAACGATTATTGTGTAAAACCAGTACTTGTTTCCTCTTCTGCTGGAAAAGGTGTGGTAGCAGAGAAATGTGAAATGATTATGATGGCTGGTTCTCTAACCTGTTTTACAACTATTTGTCTTAAAGCTGTAGGCCTCAAGAAAATATACAACTATGGATAACACTATGGCAAGTTGCTCTTAGTAAGACTCTAATTAGTACAGTAAACCTGTTGTTAATTAAATAGTAATTAATAATTGTCTCATACCTGGTGTTGTATATGGTGTTGAACAAGCTGTCAGATCTATGTGGTAAAGGAGATAGGGGTAATCTTTGAGTTTAAATATTGATGAATTAATACATAAACATTGGTTATCCTACTGATTAAACGAGCAGAGTGGAAGTGGTAAGAAAACAGTTACTTGTGATTGGCTGACAGAACTGTCCACCAGGAGGAATGTCTTTGATACATCCACAGGAGCCATCAGTAGTGTTGTCACATGACCCATAATAGAGACACTGGTTACATGACCAACTATACTGGTTCTGACATATGCACTGAAATCCAGTGATGTGTGGGTAGCATGCTGTGAATAGAGGGGAAGTGGATTGAACATCCTCATCATAATATGGAGATACAACGTTTTCTTCGGATGCCAACAACGTCCAAGTTTTGTTTTTGAAATACACCATTTACTAACACATGACCCTATAGGTTTGGAACCTTTAATAAAATGACAAACAATTTACAATTAATAACTCTTACCAGTAGTAATGTTCATGTCTGTTATATTTAACACACTGGAGATCAGGATGGGGTAGGTTAGATTTGGCAAATTGGCCATTACGTAATCTACGACTTCAACTGGAATATTAGTGATGTCCAACTCAACTTCACCAACTTTCTCATAGGGGGTTGATTTCACTGTGAAAACAATTGAATTCAAGATATCTTTATGGTCCCCGAAGGGCAATTCTTCTGCACCATAAAAATAAATGTACATACATAAAACCATGCACACAGCAAATATCCTGAACACAGAAAATATATTTCACACAGCTATCCTTTACACAGCAACTATCCTTCACACAGCAACTATCCTGAACACAGCAACTATCCTGAACACAACAAATTTCCCGAACACAAAGAGCAAACTAAATAATGCAGTTTCTGTGAACATAAAAAAAATACAACATTTTTTGCCGTTTTCTAAGGTGCCCAAAAGCACATTGGGGGCAGAAATGAGTGAAAAACGAAACAAAACAGCTGACTCACCCGCTCTCTTTTCTCTAGAGGGAACTTGTGATCCATCAGTGGGTGATTCCTGGAGAAGATAGAAAATATTATTTGTATCATTGCTTCAAATGCAGTAGGTGTTTTGACACTCAAAAAAGTCCCCCTATGTAGACATGCTTTAATTGCACCAATGGAACAAACAAACAAATCTGTTTTGAAACATATTATACTGTTTTTGAAGTTGAAGTCCATATTTACTGGCCTCTTACCTCTGATGTTACATTTGGAGTTTCCAAGCAATCTTGTTTTTCCAGACTACAGCACAATATCAAGAGGACACTAATGTACCATACTGTCTTTGGTGAGGCCATATCTGTATTAATATATCTTAAACAAAACAAAACATCATACTGTCAATATTACACATTTTAGATGTTTTTTCCCCAAAAGGAATACCAGATGGTAAGAAGATTATGAGATAGCATTGTTTCAAAAGAATACAATAAAACACAACTAAAATATGCACCAATGATGGTGACAGCTGAGGTTTTAGTGGTGATTAAGTTACTTATTCATATTCAGTTACCTGAATGCTAAGAAGAAAATTGTTGCTGTCTGATGTAGGAGGAAACTTATGACTGACAAAATGTTTGGTCACTCACGTCTCTGCTGCATTTCGGAGAATATATTAACGTAAGAGATGAGAAAGAATACTTATTATAATAATCCTTGAACACAGTGTCACAAGCACCATATGTTGTCCAAGAGTCATTCATTTACTCTTCTGTGTTCACATTGTTAAACCTTTAACAAATATTACATTTATATTTATACCTGAACCCTGTAAAAGGTCAAACTTAGAAATGAACTCAATCAGATAACTTACATAATTTCAATGTAAAATGTGAAAAGTACAATTATAATCTTACCCCTCCAACTCTCTAAATTGACTCCTCAAGGAAGGGCAAAAAGGTTTCTGTGTGTCTCTTGCCAATTTGCCACTGTACTCTGATTCAGAGGGGTTGGGTTTAAATGTGGTTTAAAAGTCAGAATCTTGATAAGACTCAAAAATGTGATCATATTATATGATATGCTAGCCTCTCTACACTGGCTTCCTGTTAAGGCTAGGTAAATGTGGAAGGCACATTTCAGTTTAATCCATTCAGTTGTACAACTGACTAGGTATCTGAGATTACCATCTCCCTCAATAACTTTAAGCATCAGCTGTCAGAGCAGCTTACCGATCACTGCACCTGTACACAGCCCTTTTGTAAATAACCCACCCTACTACCTCGTCCCCATATTTATTATTTTTACTCATTTGCACTCCAGTATCTCTATTTGCGCATCATCATCTGTACATCTATCGGTCCAGTGTAAATGCTCATTTGTAATTATTTCGCCACTAAGGCCTATTTATTGCCCTACCTTCCTAATCTTACTACATTTGCAGACTCTGTATATAGATTTTCTATTGTGTTATTGACTGTACGTTTGTTTATTCCCATGTGTAACTCTGTGTTGTTTTTGTCACACTGCTTTGCTTTATCTTGGCCAGGTCGCAGTTGTAAATGAGAACTTGTTCTCAACTGGCCTACCTGGTTAAATAAAGGTGAAATAAAAAAATTAAAAAATCCCACTTTCAATTTCCACATCACCACTTTGGAAAAAACATTTGAATGTAATAGCGTCAGTCACGGCGTAAGACACCAGCTTGACAGGTTTAGGTTTCTCTTCCTTGAACTGTGAGAGCATAGTTGAGTTGAATCAGAACATTGTCTAGATTTTCCGATTTGGTCCTGCCGTACATACCTACACATACGCTATGGTCACAATACGCAGGCCTTATCCTTCCTAGGATTTCTAAGCAAATAGCTGGAGGCAGGGCAACATTTTTATTTAATCGTCTGCCAATCCATGTGAGAGATGCAGACTCGGTTCCAACCTTTAAGTCTTCACTGAAGACTCATCTCTTCAGTAGGTCCTATGATTGAGTGTAGTCTGGCTCAGGGGTGCAAAGTGAACGTATCTGCCTGGCTGGCTCCCCTCTCTTAACTGGGATTCTCTGCTTCTGATCCTATTACAGAGGCTAAGTCACTGGCTTGCTAGTGCTCTCTCATGCCGTCCCTAGGAGGGGTGCATCACACTGTGCCAGGCTTTTCACTATACTCGACTTGAGTTGGCAGATTCGCGACTAGCCCTTAGAAAACTCTGCAGTTTTTTGTTTGTTTATGTACAGTACTATTTTTTACATTATTAGCTCAGGAATTGTTTTGTGTCATTACATACAGCCGGGAAGAACTATGTGATATTAGAGCGTAGTAACTCACCTGAACCACCAGCATTACGACCAGGATTACGACTTCCCCAGAGCAGATCCTTTGTTCGCTCTCCCCAGTGCAATTTAACTTATTCCAGATTCCGACCAAAATCAACACCAGTGGAGTGGAGGTACTCGGGGTGGCCTTCTGGTCTGACTCAGGAAGCGTGCACACCACCCACCGCTCCCGAGTATTTTACTCGCAAATGTCCAATCTCTGGATAATAAGGTTGATGAGCTTAGGGCGAGAATTGCTTTTCAGTGAGACACCAGAGACTGTAACATACTCTGCTTCACAGAAACATGGCTTTCTGGAGATGTTCTGTCTGACTCCGTAAAGCCAGTTGGGTTCTCAGTACATCGCGCCGACAGGAATAAACATCTGTCCGGGAAGCAGAAGGGTGGAGGTATGTTTTATGATTAACAATTTATGGTGTAATTGTGATAACATAAAAGAACTCAAGTCCTTCTGTTCACCCGACTTAGAATATCTCACAATCGAGTGCCGACCGTTCTACCTCCCGAGGGAATTTTCAGCCATCATTGCCACAGCCGTATATATCCCCTCTCAAGCTGATACCACGTCGGCCATCAAAAAACTTAATTGGACTTCATGTAAACTGGAAACCACATATCCTGAGGCTGCATTTATTGTAGCTGGGGATTTTAACAAAGCAAATTTGAAGAAAAGGCTCCCGAAATTATATCAAACCATCGACTGTAGTACTCGCGGTACTAACACACTTGACCATTGTTACAATTTCTTCCAAAATGCATACAGTGGGGAGAACAAGTATTTGATACACTGCTGATTTTGCAGGTTTTCCTACTTACAAAGCATGTAGAGGTCTGTAATTTTTATCATAGGTACACTTCAACTGTGAGAGACGGAATCTAAAACAAAAATCCAGAAAATCACATTGTATGATTTTAAAATAATTAATTTAATCAACATTCACAAGGCCGCAGGGCCAGACGGATTACCAGGGCGTGTACTCAGAGCATGCAGGGACCAACTAGCAAGTGTCTTCACTGACATTTTCAACCTCTCCCTGACCGAGTCTGTAATACCCACATGGTCAAGCAGACCACCATAGTCCCTGTGCACAAGAATGGGAAGGTATTTGTATTTGTATTTATTAGGGATCCCCATTAGCTACTCTTCCTGGGGTCCAACACATTAAAGCACTTACATTAAATATAAAACTAATGATAAGATAACACATCATGTAACATTATTACACCACTACATATCCACAATATAAAATGTTTAATACCACCATATTACAATATCACAATGTGTGCGTATGCATGTGTCTGTACCTTTGTGTGTGTCTCTTCACAGTCCCAGTTGTTTCACACCAACCTTAATAAGAATGAGATTGGGGCCCAAGCTACATTCTCAGTTTAGCCAACCCAAATTTAGAATGACAGTGCTTAGTGCTTCACGTTGGTTCTATCATTTTAATTTAAGACCCTCAACTTAACACTGATACTGGTAGAATGTACATTTACATTGACATACAGTATATTCATATTTTATTTCCATAAAACTATTCTGATCACTTGTGATAATGACAGATTAGTATCTCAGTGCATTCTTAATCTAAATTATTATGAATGTCGCAGTGTGCAGACCTCCACAATCAACCTGATACCCCAAATAAACATTTTTGGATAAGCCTAAATCAGTTACGGGCACATGATGACAAATTATTACTACTACTAATATTCTTAATACAGATTTCAGAGTTACAGCTCAGGGAGTTAGAGGGCTAATCCTTAGGGAGAAGTTTCAACCATCTAGCAGACCCAATCTGGTGAGATTTGTTATTTAAGCAAGATAAAAACAAACAACACAACAACAGCAATACACGTCTTCATAGAAAACTAGAGGTGGGGAAAACGTAAATCCATTTGTCAACCATTACAAAAATAGAATTCCAACTCTTGAAATCATTGTATCCCATAAGTCAATGGTAAAATAGACTAGACAAGTGTCCCTCATTCAGGGGCTGCAGTCTCTCTCAGTCCTTCTCTTGTTCTGAATCACACATAGGACTATTACTAAATGATACACTTCTTCATAATTATTTGTGTTTACATAGCTAATTAAAAAAACATGTCTCCTGTCTTTCTAGTGAACGTGATCAGGGCTCACCAGGAAGTCAGAATATAGGTGAGGTCATTCAACCCCATTAAGTGAGTGTTTGTTTCCCTATACCTCAGACATTTTTATACATTATTAATATAAGATATTTCAAACATTTCAAATATTTTGTATATCAGTGTCGCGATGCGTAAAGACGGGACGAGGAGCAGAGCTGTGGTGGAGCGACATTCCTTTGATTTAACGGATAAAAACACAACAACCGAAAACAAAGGAGAGGTAGAGACCGTGAACTGGCGTGGATAGTACAAAAAACAAACACGCACAAGAACCCACATCCAGGTGAAACCCAGTGGAACCTAAATAGAATCACCAATTGGAGACAACTCAAGACAGCTGCCTCCAATTGGGGATCAACTCAAACCCAACACCCACCCTGTGATTGTCAGGACCTGACTGTGGCCATCCCACTCCCTCTAGAGGAAGTCAGAGACCTGGCCTCAGTCAGGCCCTTACAATCAGGTTTACATTGGGTTTTTCAGTACATTTTTTATCAAGAGAATTTACGTGTGCAATCAAAACTCTGACAATAGAAACTTAAAAAAATGTCATTTGTGTACAGCAAACAAAATGGCCAGGCCTTACTTAATTTGGGCGCTTCCTTAACAGCTGGATCCGGGTACCTTTAACTGCTTTCAGAGGGAGAGATACAGAATCACATGAGAAAAAAAACCTGTTAGCGGACATTCCATCAGTTGTATACAGATTTATACTTCAGACACATCAGATTATTGTTTCTCGTCAAGCTGAACAGGCACCTTCTAAAGTGAACATTGTCAGTTTGACCTGTTGCATTGAAATACAAATCTAATCAAACTGTCCTTGGAACATAAACTAGTCAAAATATGAAACCTGTTGTTTAACAAATCTGCTAGGACCTTCAAAAAGTTGGTGCTGCCTTATCAGCTCAATATTCAGTACTTAAAACATTTACTTGGATCTACTTAATTCTGGACACAATTCCACATAATGGGAGAATATTACTGTTTTAGATAACATTAGCTTCTTACTTAAATCACTGGTGCTACCCAAACTATAGAATTGATCCTCTTGGGCTCCCAATAGGCACAGTGGTCTAAGACACTGCATCTCAGTGCTGGAGGCGTCACTACAGACAACCTGGTTTGAATCCAGACTGTATCACAACCGGCCGTTATTGGGAGTCCCATAGGGCGGCACACAATTGACCCAGCGTCGTCCGAGTTTGGCCGGTGTAGGCCGTCATTGTAAATAAGTCCCAAATTCCTCCTCTACACCAGTGTTCTATTCATACAGGGGTTTAAATATTCACTAGTGTTTTATTTAAGAGCATATTTGGAAATAGTACTTTCGCCTTTCATATCTCCATACAGAATGCCTTTATAATGTTATAGATCTTCACCTCCACTCAGTAACAAACACAGCACAGCAGTGTCACGTTCTTGAAATATGGGACGGTAAACGGAGCGTTGGTGGAGTGACATTCCTTTTTATTTGACACTTTTAACACTCAGATGTAAAACAACAAAAAAGTGAAACAATAACCAATGCAACATACACGCACAAGAATCCACAGCCAAGGTGGAAAACAGATGAACATAAATAGAATCCCCAATTAGAGACAACTCGAGACAGCTGCCTCTAATTGGGGATCGAAATTAACCTACTCAAAAACACCCAGTGCACTGTCAAGCTCCTAGAGGGAGCCAGATAACCTGGCCACAGTCAGAACCTGACAAGCAGCCCGAGAGGTACACATATCTTTCAATGGCTTCTCCTGTCAGTGCTCACTACCTGTAGATCGATGGGCGGTGGTGGACAGAACCCCTAGATAACGTTATAGATCTAAAAACTGGTTGGGGTATCTATTCTTTCATGCACTCAGTAATCCTCTTTCACACTGTAGCTAGTCCCCTGACAGCGCTTATTCACTCTGTACAGTCACCTTAATATCCACAATTCAATCTCTTGTTATTAAAATTTCAATCAACTTAACATCCCCCTTTCAATCAGCTTAACATCCCCCTTTCAATCAGCTTAACATCCCCCTTTCAATCAGCTTAACAACCATATTTCAATCAATCAGCTTATTATCCAAATTTCAGCTTAACATGTCTTTTCCACACTCACACAAATATACACGACTTTCACATCCACATTCACTTAGTACTATTCCCAAACACACTTGGTAATCTCCCTTATTGCCCACGTGCATCTTCAACGAGTTTCTGTCGTTACCTTCTATGCACCATATGTGTCTTCACTCTACATACTGAATAGCACCTAGTGCACTTCATGCTATTCTCTACCAGTGGCTGCAGACCATGTAGACACTTCTCTTATAAATGCCTACAGACAGCTGTCAGCGGGGCATGGTACCATTACTTGCACTCATTCTAGTCTTCTCTCTAAGACTAGATCTAGCCTTCTTCCACGTGTATCTTCAACGGTTCAGTAATTTTTTTAAATGGACAAGTGGTTTGGACTCAAAACATCAATGGAAATGTTCAGCTCCTGTGTGTTTCTATGTGTCTGTAGAGATCTGAAAGAGAGGGACAATATTATTTTACACTAACCTAAATCAAGTGTGTGTGTGTGTGTGTGTGTGTGTGTGTGTGTGTGTGTGTGTGAGTGAGACAGAATGAGTTAGTGCCTGCAAACATACTGTAAGCTGGACCTGCGCTGCTGGGGCCAGATCGGTTTCGGCAGAGAGGAGAGCTAAAAGGTCATACATATCATTCCTCTCCGGAAATAGAGGCCCAATTACCTTAAATTAGAATAATCATACATCCAAACTATGTAAGTGAGCGTAAGTGAGTGGAAAGTGAAGCAGTTGCTGAGCTGTTTCTTTTTTTGTTGCATTCAGTCACTAAATACATAATATGAGCTTTTCCCAAATGCATCAACTTCTATCAACAGTGTACAGTAAAAAGGATCTCAAACGTTGAGATCTTTCTTGACATAGGCTTACTCCTGTGAAATTACAAAACCCCTAGGGCTTTAAGTGTCAACAACGTCTCCATATTTGGGGACCCTATTAGATTTTAAATAATTCAATTCAGTCTGGGAATCAATAATTCACTTATAGCTTGTCAATGAAAGATTATTTTCAAAATATGTAAAACGGTTATTTTGTGCGTGCTTGATCTTGTGTATTCTGAAGTATGTAACTAGTTTATTTAACTACGCAAATCAGTTAAGAACAAATTCTTACTTACAATGAGGGCCTAGGAACAGCCTTGTTCAACGCTCTAACTACTCGGCTACCATCTATCTTCTGATCAGTTCCTCATAATCTCCTTACTCATAATCTCCTTACATTTAAGATATTTGGTGCATTATTTCTCAAGTGAAAAAATGAACATGAAAACGATTATTCTCTCGTTGAATGACAACAAACACTTAATTGAAGACCACAGTAATGTCATCATGGTAACCAATTTTCAACAGGTAGGGGTAGGGGTGGTATACAGAAGATAACCCTATTTGGTAAAAGACCAAGTCCATATTATGGCAAGAACAGCTCAAATAGGCAAAGATAAACGATAGTCCATTGTTACTTTAAGACATGAAGGTCAGTCAATCCGCAAAATGTCAAGAACTTTGAAAGTGCAGTCGCAAAAACCATCAAGTGCTATGATGAAACTGGCTCTCGTGAGGACCGACACAGGAACTGAAGACCAAGAGTTACCTCTGCTGCAGAGGATACGTTTATTACAGTTACCAGCCTCAGAAATGTCAGGCCAAATAAATGCTTCACAGAGTGGGTGACCGGATGATCTCCGCATGTGTATTTCCCACCGTAAAGCATGGAGGAGGAGGTCATCCGGTCACCCACACCGCGTCTCAAAAAGACACAGCGGTTGGAACCAAAAATCGCCAATATGGACTCCAGACCAAAGGACAAATTTCCACCGGTCTAATGACCATTGCTTGTGTTTCTTGGCCAAAGCAAGTCTCTTCTTCTTATTGGTGTCTTTTAGTAGTGGTTTCTATGTAGCAATTCGACCATGACGGCCTGATTCACACAGTCTCCTCTGAACAGTTGATGTTGAGATATGTCTGTTACTTGAACTCTGTGAAGTTCAAGTAACCGACATCAATGGGTTTCCATCGCACTTTCAACTTGACTGATTGTTTTGTCACATACACTGAACAAAAATATAAATGCAACACAAAGGTTGAATACGTACAAAAAGCATACTTCTCTAAAATTTTGTGCACAAATTTGTTTACATTCCCGTTAGTGAGCATTGCTCCTTTTCCAAGATAATCTATCCACCTGACAGGTGTGGCATATCAAGAAGCTGATTAAACAGCACGATCATTACACAGGTGCACCTTGTGCTGGGGACAAGAAATGGCCACATTTCGTGTATGGCGTTTTGTGGGTGAGCGGTTTGCTGATGTCAATGTTGTGAACAGAGTGCCCCGTGGTGGCGGTAGGGTTATGGTATGGGCAGGCAGGCAGAAGCTACGGATAACAAAAAACAATTGCATTTTATCGATGGCAATTTGAAGGCACAGAAATACTGTGATGAGATCCTGAGGCCCATTGTGAAGGCCATTTTTTTTTAAGGTATCTGTGACCAACAGATGCATATCTACTGTATATTCCCAGTCATGCGAAATCCATAGATTAGGGCCTAATGAATTTATGTCAATCGACTAATTTCCATATATGTAACTGTAACTCAGTAAAATCTTTGAAATTGTTGCATGTTGCATTTAGATATTTTTCCAGTATAGATACAGTGCATTCGGAAAGGACCCCTCGACTTTTTCCGCATTTTGTTACGTTACAGCCTTATTCTAAAATGGATTGAATAATTTTACACACAATACCCTATAATGACAATGCGAAAACAGGTATTTAGAAATGTTGGCAATTGTATTAAAATACCTTATTTACATAAGTATTCAGACCCTTTGCTATGAGACTCGAAATTGAGCTCCACCTGTGGTAAATTCTATTGATTGGACATGATTTGGAAAGGCACACACCTGTCTATATAAGGTCCCACAGTTGACAGTGCATGTCAGAACAAAAACCAAGCCATGAGGTCGAAGGAATTGTCTGCAGAACTCTGAGACAGGACTGTGTCGAGGAACAGATCTGCAGCATTGAAGGTCCCCAAGAACACATTGGCCTCCATCATTCTTAAATGGAAGAGGTTTGGATACACCAAGACTCTTCCTACAGCTGGCTGCCCGGCCAAACTGAGCCATCGGGGGAGAAGGGCCTTAGTCAGAGAGGTGACCAAGAATCCGATGGTCACTCTGACAGAGCTCCAGAGTTCCCCTGTGGAGATGGGAGAACCTTCCAGAAGGACAAACATCTCTGCAGCACTCCATCAATCAGGCCTTTATGGTAAAGTGGCCAGACGGACGCCACTCCTCAGTAAAAGGCACATGATAGCGTGCTTGGAGTTTTCCAAAAGGCACCTAAATGACTCTCAGACCATGAGAAACCAGATTCTCTGGTCTGCTGAAACCAAGATCAAACTCTTTGGCCTGAATGCCAAGCGTCACATCTGGAGGAAACCAGGCACCATCTCTACAGTGAAGCATGGTGGTGGCAGCATCATGCTGTGGGGATTTTCTTCAGAGGCCGAAACTGTTTGACTAGTCAGGATTGAGGGAAAGATGAATGGAGCAAAGTACAGAGAGATCCTTTATGAAAACCTGCTCCAGAACGCTCAGGACCTCAGACTGGGGCGAAAGTTCACTTTCCAACAGGACAACGACCCTAAGCACACAGCCAAGACAATGCAGGAGTGGCTTCGGGACAAGTCTCTGAATATCCTTGAGTGTTCCAGCCAGAATCCGGTCTTGAACCCTATAAAACATTTCTGGAGAGACCTGAAAATAGCTGTGCAGTGACGCTCACCATCCAACCTGACAGAGCTTAAGAGGATCTGCAGACAAGGCAATCAAACAAGCTAAACGTCAGTATAGAGATAAAGTGGAGTCGAAATTCAACGACTCAGACACAAGACATATGTGGCAGGGACTACAGACAATCACGGATGATAAAAGGAAAACTAACCACGTTGCAGAGACCGACGTCTTGCTTCCAGACAGGCTAAACACATTCTTTGCCCGCTTTGAGGATAACACAGTGCCACCGATGCGGCCCTGTGGGCTCTCCTTCTCCGTGGCCGACATGAGTAAAACATTTAAATGTGTTAACCCTCGCAAGGCTGCTGGCCCAGATGGCATCCCTAGCCACGTTCTCAGATCATGCGCAGACCAGCTGGCTGGTGTGTTTACAAGCATATTCAATCTCTCTCTATCCCAGTCTGCTGTCCCCACATGCTTCAAGATGGCCACCATTGTTCCTGTACCCAAGAAGGCAAAGCTAACTGAACTTAATGACTATCGCCCAGTAGCACTCACCTCTGTCATAACGAAGTGCTTTGAGAGACTAGTCAAGGATCATATCACCTCTACCTTACCTGCCACCCTAGACCCCCTTCAATTTACTTACCGCCTCAATAGATCCACAGATGAAGCAATCGCTAACTACTCTATTATATACTATTATATACTATTCTACTGTATCTTAGGCCATGCCGCCCATCCATATGTATATAGGCCTAATTAATTCCTTACTTAGATTTGTGTGTATCGGGTATATGTTGTGAAATTGTTAGATATTACTTGTTAGATATTTCTGCAATGTGGGAAGCACAAGCATGTCACTACACCCGCATTATAACATCTGCTAAACATGTGTATGTGACCAATAACTTTTTTTTTTTGAAGAAGAAGAAGAATGGGAGAAACTCCCCAAATACAGATGTGCCAAGCTTGTAGTGTCATACCCAAAAAGACTCAAGGCTGTAATCGCTGCCAAAGGTGCTTCAACAAAGTACTGAGCAAAAGGTCTGAATACTTATACAAACGTAATATTTCTGGTTATTTTTAATAAATTAGCATTTCTAAAAACCTGTTCTTGCTTTGTCATTACGGGGTATTGTATGTACACTAATGACGGGAAAAAACTATTAAATCCGTCTTAGAGTAAGACTGTAACATAACAAAATGTGGAACAAGTCAAGGGGTTTGAATACTTTCCGATTGCACTGCACAGTGTGGATATAGCCTACATGAGATTATTATGGGAAAAAAAGTGAGATAGTATATATTTGTCAAAGCAGCAACCAAGCATCAATCATGTCACCAGAATAAGACCCTCGATATTTATTGGAGAAGATCAAGCTCATCACCTTGCACTAATCTGTAGCCTTATAAAACGGAATGCTTTCGACGTTTTAGTGGGAGAACAAATGCGCGTCTCCAAGTTTGCGCATCACTATTTGCGAATAAAAGCATTTACGCCACAATTTATCGCGTAATACATTTTACTGACACAAAAATACCCCACCTTGTCTAGCGCATTTAGTTTTGTCGACATTTGGAAAGTTTTATCTGACATACTTTACTCGCATAAAAAGGTAGCATGGAAACCTGTTTACTGTAACATATCCGTGTTGAAAGAGATACAGTAACAGTCATATTGACACACACTACACATTATGACAAACGTTTTAACTTTAATTGGTTAATTTAAGATGTTACATAATAGTAAATGTACTGGTTACACGTGTTTTAAAACAGCCACCAGAGTACATGTACAGTATATCTCAACGTTTCAGACTCGTTCTATATGCTTACAGTCACACTCTTACATTAGACCCAACAGCGAGGTGGACTTTTCAATTCAGTCCAACAGCTGCATCTACTTTACCCTCCGCAAAGTCCAGAATATTTTAGTGGCGATTGTCCTGATAGCCCCCAATATCATCCGGGTATTATGCCCAACTAGAGAATTTCAAGTCTAGCCCCAGAATAGCTTGATATGATCGGCTTGGCAAAAATACAGTCTGTGTTCCTTTCACAGCATCTGTGAGTTGAATACTGACCCTTCAACGTTTTTTGGTGGTGCTGTTTTTAAGATCTGGAATTCAAAAACGGAACTGTAGTTGAACATTGTTATTTTTTTAATCAAGTACCAAAATCCAGAAGATGACTGTCAGATTCAAGTAGAATATGGAGCAACTATGCATGTCTTACATCCAGTAAGACAGTCTAATTACACCAAGCTGGGACACATCATAATGCATTTGAAATCATGACAAACATAGTTGCTAAGAATTCAAAAAGATAAAAAGCTACAAATGATAACTCAAAATCAATTTAGAAAAAACAACAACATTGTGACATGTAAGTAAACAGTATTTCAAAGAGCACATATATCAGAATGCATACAGATGAAATGGTTAAGTTACTCAAAGAACAATAATTAGTGCATCAATCATATTACATAATATTAGTGTAAGACATTGTGCATCATGAGTGTGCGTCGTAGTGTCCCTCAAACAAATACTACAGTTTACTTCAGAATAATACAGTATTTACTATAGAAGTCTGTAGTAAACTGTACTATACACTGTAGCATCCCTCGATCATGTGTAGTACTTAGTATATAATTGTGTAGTATACTGTAGAATACTATAGTACATACTACAGTATTATCCACAAAAAAACCACTAGTAAATACTTCAGAAATGTCTGAAAAATAACACTACAGTCCACAAAAACAATAACTTTAACTATAGTAAATACTACAGTATATAATTTGTATATACCCTGCCCGTTCCCCTCTGCCATAACGAAATTTGTGCCACCTGTAAGTTTGAAACGGTCTATATTTGAAATCTCAAATATAGACCATATATTTTGTTCCCTATGGTTATAGAAAATAACCCAGTCCTACCTACAAGTTATGGAACATTTGTTCTTAATATTTCTCTAGTAGGTTTCTTCAAGGATAATAAAACAAAAACACTATAGTAAATACTACAGTATACTACACTCTTACAGTATTACTACAGTCTGCAAAAACACTATAGTAAATACTACACTCTTACAGTATTACTACAGTCTGCAAAAACACTATAGTAAATACTACAGTATACTACACTCTTACAGTATTACTACAGTCTGCAAAAACACTATAGTAAATACTACAGTATACTACACTCTTACAGTATTACTACAGTCTGCAAAAACACTATAGTAAATACTACAGTATACCGTAATAGTCTGCAAAAATACTACAGTAATTACTGTAGTATACACTACTGTTTCTTTTTACTACAGTATTTATACAATAGTAAACTGTAAATACTACAGTAAAGTTAGCAAAAAAAACACTAGTGAATACTATAGTATTCCTACCATAGTATACACTATAGTATGTCTTCATGTGGGATGTTTGACATTTATAGACATTGTGCATGAGTGTGTGTTGTTGAATATGGGTTCATAGCACTAGCTGAAACACCAACAAGAATCTCAAAAATGTAAAGAGAACACTTGTTTAACACTACATTGACACGAGGGCACTAGCAGTGGTTTAATGAGCATAGCGGTGGTGGTATGTCTGTCCAGAACTCCAGGCTGGGTTACAGAGCCTGGCCCCTATGTCCTGCCCTTCCTCCAGGCAGGCAGGCTCGCCATGGGGGGCTGTGTGTGAAAGCCTGGTCCCCTCCCCTCAACATGGGGGGAGTTATGGTCTGGCCTGGGGGTGAGAGTGTGCAGAACCATGGAGAGAAAAGGGAGGCTCCCTGACCATAGTAGGAGTGAGGGACTCAGTCAGGCTGCTAGGAATGGAAGATCGCAGAGAGGAACCCATCGGTGGTCATGAAGGCGAGTAGGCGACTATATCCAGAATCAAGCAGCATCTCAGTAGTTTGCCTCAGAGTATTTGTGGGGGGTGGGGGGAGGAGGAAGCCACACCCAGGTTGCCACACCCGGAAAGGAGGGGTTTGCAGCAGAGGGAAGTGGGGCGTCCCCTGACCACAGTAGAGGAATGTAGCGCCACAGCAGCGGGCCTACAGGAGGTCAGGCAGGTGGCTGTAGACCGAGTCCAGCAGGGTCTGGCTGGCCTCCTGGCTCTTGACCCCGGCAATCTCGAAGAGGCGGTCCAGTTTGTCCTCGGCCATGGGGATCGCCTCGATGACGTGCAGCTCGTCAAGGTTTAGAATGTGCAGCATGTCATCAAAGATGGGCTGCAGGTCACACGGGTCCAGCCGGACCTGACGCAGCACCGTGTCTTTCTTCTCTGGGAGAGGAAGAGAGGAAGGGAAAGAAAACAACGTCGGAATGAGGAAGAGGATAGACTGCAACACACTGTTGATGTTAGCTACAGCTTGTTGTTGTCCATATAATAGGAAATCATGGATTACTAAATTAGCAGTCAGGTTCTGCTGCTGGGAATAAAAGCCCAGTCATCCTTATGATGACTAAGATGTATTTCTCAAACCTTTCATAGTTGATGACTTGCTATAATGGAGTATAGAATCAGGTGCACTTTATAACCAGAAGGGGGCAGTAAATACAAATACATCACCTCTGTAGGAACCGGTTGCTTAGCATAATTCCTGAAGAAAAAAAAAACTGTCATAATATGTGCTTACCTTTGGTAATGAATGAGCCGGTCCTGCTGAGGGCGGAGTCTTTGCTGGAGGTGGAGTCACTGCGGAGAAGGGGCTCTGATTCGTCGGGGTAGAAGCCCTTGGTCCGGTCCACAGGAGACTGCTCCACCACCGCAGGAGACTCCAAAGACTTGTGGACAGGACTGTGGCTCGGGGTTACATTCACAGTCATCAGCTGGTTCAGATTAAACTGCAGGCAGGGAGAGAGAGGGAGAGGGACAGTGTCAGAAACAAATGGCTGAGAAAGCAGTGTTTTGAGTCACGCTGGTTTCCGGGCAGAGCACAGCACTGCACCAAATACCCCAGTTTCGTACTAGATATTCGTACCCCTCTGAAAGCTTGTGTCTTGTTTGTCACTCTGAGGATTTAAAGTATGGTATCTGATTTAAAAGCGACTTGCGACTGTTTGACAGTGGGAACACCACTCAGTGGAGACTGTGTCCAGCCGGAGACATTACCTCTACATGCTGAGAAGTGCCAACACTAAAGAGATCGCTAGCTAGTTGAAAGATATCCTGACATTCACAGCTCACCATTGTCATGAATTATTAGTATTTCAAGAGCTGACTGCTCAGGCTTGTCATGTCACAGAGAGTCACTAAGTTTAGTAATTGCTGACTTTTGAATCCTTTACACATTACGACTTACGCCTACTATGGTATAAGTGGTTATGATGAAAGACTTTTGGATACACCTGTACAAGTTTGGAAAACAGGCCATTTTGCGCAGTGCAGGGAGAGGACAGGAAGCTCCTGTGTGCCCAGCCCCATGCAGCCCGCGTCGGGTGACACAGCGGGCCAACCCACAGCCCCAGACCACCCACTCCCATCCGTGCCTCTCTCCTCCTTGCCTCAGGAGCGTACACAACCGGCCAGCCATGAAAGGGATTCTGTGGACTTGGACAGACCAGGAATGTACTGCCCACAGACCACATGGGCCCAGTCACACACTACCAGGCATAGTACACCACTGTGCTTGCCTTGGGGCCCAGGGAAGACATAAATAACAGTCTTCTTCGGTATGGTAATGTAGTAAACTGGTGGTGACCGGAACGGATGAGCTTCGGTACTGTAGAAAAAAAGGCTTTGCTGTGAGTGAGGCACGAAGGAAATGGTAGAGGGTATTTCATACAGGCGATGGAAATACAATGGAAAGCTTTCAGGGTTCTGAAAATCCAATAGAACACAGTTCAATAAGGCTTCATAGAAACACAATGGAATTTCATGCAGGTGATGGGAGTGCAATGGAAAACCTCTGATGCTACCATAAAATCCGATGCGGCATCAGACAGACCTGTGTATATGACCCATATGCAGCCCCTGCCATCTCCCCTTTTTGATAACAAGTTCCTCTGGGCACTAGAAGACGCGTCTACGATGATAAGATCTCTACCCCAGAGAACATCCACATTTGAATTAGATCACCCCAAATAACACTGTGATATTTTAGTGAATCTGCAGAGTAGCTGTGATTAATTAAATGAGTAGTGACTCATTTTGGAGCTTAGGAGATACTGTATGTGTTGCATGTACTATATATATATATATATATATATATATATATATATATATATATATATTCATAAACCCTGTTCAGCAGCAAAATACAGCAGACTGTGGAAAAGCTGCAATATCATGAGACATTGTGGGTCAAGAGTGCCTTGATCATTAAAGTGAATCCTTGTATGCTAATACTCAGGCATTTCAGCATCACTTTGGTTATGTAAGACACTGGGTGTGTTGTTTAATAGGCAGCTCTTATCTCTGTCTCACAAGACAGTAGCCTTGTGACGCTGAAACCAGTTCCCCAACAGATCTTCCCCAATAGATGTGATGAAGGGCCTACCTGAAAGCACAAGGTGAGGAGCTTGATGCTCCTTTCCAAAAAATATCAAGGGCCTTATTCTGGTGACATGATGATTGATGCTTGGCTGCCGTTTGACAAATAAAATAATTTAGGCTATACCCTCACTGTATCTGTGGGCTGTTGGCGCATGTGCCAAGACCAGAGTGGGCACATTCGCTATATAACGCAAAATAAATGTTTGTTGTCTCATCACTCCCCAACGGTCTCGGGAGAGGCGAAGGTGGAGTCATGCGTCCTCCGAAACATGACCCGCCTAACCACGCTCCTTGACACCCACCAGCTTAACCCGGAAGCCAACCGCACCAATGTGTCGGAGGAAACACTATTCAACTGGCGGCCAGGGTCAGCTTGCACCTGGCCCGCCACAAGTAGTCGCCAGAGCACGATGAGCCAAGTAAAGCCCCCTAGGCCAAACCCTCCCTAACCCGGACGACGCTGGGCCAATTGTGTGCCATCCTATTGGACTCCCGGCCACGGCCGGTTGTGGCACAGCCCGGGAATGAACCTGGGTCTGTAGTAACGCCTCTAGCACTGCTATACAGTACCTTAGACCACTGCGCCACTCGGGAGGCCATAACGCAACATCTTTATTGACAAACCCAGTTGAAAATACGACGCAAACCCAGTTAACTTTTTATTTTATGTGCACTACTTCATCACACACAGCCTTTTATGCGCAACAAGGCAATTTAATGGAAACACATCTCTGGTTATAAAATGCCATAGTGTTTTTATTCTGATTTACTGGGGAGGGATAGAGGGGGGACACACACGGGGACGGGGACACACACACACACAAATATTAGGCCTTTTAAAATCATTCACAGCTAGTCTGGGGATCTTAATTCCAAGAAGACAAGAAAACAAATCACTGATTCACGACTGGAGTGTTATATTTGTGTATCGCTATAGTGTGAACTATCAAATCACATTTTATTTACTAGTACACATATTGTACACGTTATCGCATGTACAGCAAAATATTTATGTTTCTAGCTTCAACAGTGTAGTAATACCTAACAATACACACAAATACTACAAAATATAAATAAATAAAGAAATATCAGAAAGAGCAATATTAGAGTCCAGTATATATATATATATATATATATATATATATATATATATATATATATATATATATATATATATATATATATATATACACACACACGTGTATAGATGTATATAATGGTGTGTATGGAATATAAGAGTAGTGTTTATATACAGTATGGACAGTAGTTATATATGATGGTGTGTATAGACAGTAGTTATATATGATGGTGTATAGACAGTAGTTATATATGATGGCGTGTATAGACAGTATGGACAGTAGTTATATATGATGGCGTGTATAGACAGTATGGACAGTAGTTATATAGGATGGTGTGTATAGACAGTAGTTATATATGATGGCGTGTATAGACAGTAGTTATATATGATGGCGTGTATAGACAGTAGTTATATATATATATATATATATATATATATATATGATGGCGTGTATAGACAGTAGTTATATATATATATATATATATGATGGCGTGTATAGACAGTATGGACAGTAGTTATATAGGATGGTGTGTATAGACAGTAGTTATATATATGATGGCGTGTATAGACAGTAGTTATATATATATATGATGGTGTGTATAAACAGTATAGACAGTAGTTATATATGATGGTGTGTATAGACAGTAGTTATATATATATGATGGTGTGTATAGACAGTAGTTATATATGATGGTGTGTATAGATAATAGTTATATAGGATGGTGTGTATAGACAGTATAGACAGTAGTTATATATGATGGTGTGTATAGATAATAGTTATATAGGATGGTGTGTATAGACAGTAGTTATATATATGATGGTGTGTATAGACAGTAGTTATATATTATGGCGTATATAGACAGTAGTTATATAGGATGGTGTGTATAGACAGTATAGACAGTAGTTATATATGATGGTGTGTATAGATAATAGTTATATAGGATGGTGTGTATAGACAGTAGTTATATATATGATGGTGTGTATAGACAGTAGTTATATATTATGGCGTATATAGACAGTAGTTATATATGATGGTGTGTATAGACAGTATAGACAGTAGTTATATATGATGGCGTGTATAGACAGTAGTTATATATGATGGCGTGTATAGACAGTAGTTATATATGATGGTGTGTATAGACAGTAGTTATATATATATATATATATATATATATATATATGATGGCGTGTATAGACAGTAGTTATATATGATGGTGTGTATAGACAGTAGTTATATATATATATATATGACGGCGTGTATAGACAGTAGTTATATATATATATGACGGCGTGTATAGACAGTAGTTATATATATATATATATGACGGCGTGTATAGACAGTAGTTATATATATATATATATGATGGTGTGTATAGACAGTAGTTATATATATGATGCCCTGTATAGACAGTAGTTATATATGATGCCCTGTATAGACAGTAGTTATATATGATGCCCTGTATAGACAGTAGTTATATATGATGCCCTGTATAGACAGTAGTTATATATGATGCCCTGTATAGACAGTAGTTATATATGATGCCCTGTATAGACAGTAGTTATATATGATGCCCTGTATAGACAGTAGTTATATATGATGCCCTGTATAGACAGTAGTTATATATGATGCCCTGTATAGACAGTAGTTATATAGGATGCCCTGTATAGACAGTAGTTATATATGATGCCCTGTATAGACAGTAGTTATATAGGGTAGTGGTTATAGACAGTATATTAATAGAAAAGGTGTGTACAGCAGTAGTTTTATAGGATGAGCCTTGTCTAGAATACAGTATATACATATGAAGTGGGTAAAACAGCATGTAAACATTAAAGTGAGCAGTGTTCAATGACTCTATGTACACAGGGCAGGGTAGAGTACCGGGTGGTAGCCAGTTAGTAACAGTGACTAAGGTTCAGGGCAGGTACTGGGTTGTAGCCAGTTAGTAACAGTGACAATTCTAAATGAATCACTGACTGTCTCACCGTCATGAGAGCCAGTTTCATCATAGTGCTTGATGGTTTTTGCGACTGAAATTTTCCGGACTTGACTGGTACTGTAGACAGGGCAGCAGTCTCTAAGGCACAGGGTAGAGTACCAGGTGGAGTACCAGGTAGTAACAATGACTAAGGTTCAGGGCAGGGTACTGGGCGGAGGCCGGCTAGTGGTGACTATTTAACACATTAATGGCCTGGAGATAAGCTGTTTTTCAGTCTCTCGGATCCCAGCTTTGATGCACCCGTAATGTCTCCACCTTCTAGATGGTAGTGCTGTGAACAGGCTGTGGCTCGGGTGGCTGAGGTCCTTAATGATCTTCCTGTGACATCGGGTGCTGTTGATGTCCTGGAGGGCAGTAAGTGTGACCGCACCACACTCTGGAGAGACCTGCGGTTGTGGACAGTGCAATTGCCGTACCACTGTGGCCCTGTGAATAGGGGCGTGCTCTCTCTGCTGTCTCCTGAAATTCATGATCAGCTCCTTCGTTTTGTTGACGTTAAGGGAGAGATTATTTTCCTGGCACCACACCTACAGGGCCCTCACCTCCTCCCTGTAGGCTGTCTCATTGCTGTTGGTAATCAGGCGTACCACTGTTGTGTCGTCTGCAAACTTGATTAAGTTGGAGACATGCGTGGCCACGCAGTGATGGGTGAAAAGGGAGTACAGGAGGGGGCTTGTGGGGCTCACATGTTAAGGATCAGCGTGGTGGAGGTGTTTTTGCCTAACTTCAACATCTGGGGTTGGCCCGTCAGGAAGTCCAGGACCCAGTTGGATAGGGTGAGGTTCAAACCAAGGGCCCCAAGCTTATTGATGAGCTTGGAGGGGCACTATCGTGTTGAAGGCTGGCCTGTAGTCGAATAACAGCATTCTTACATAGGTGTTCCTCTTGTCCAGATGGGATAGAGCAGTGTGTAGTGCAATGGTGATTGGGTCATCTGTGGATCTGTTGGGGCGGTATGCAAATTGTAGTGGATCTAGGGTGTCGGGTAAGGTGGAGATGATATGATCCTTAACTAGCCTCTCAAAGCACTTCATGATGACAGAAGTGAGTGCATCAGGGCGATAGTCATTTAGTTCAGTTACCTTTGCTTTCTTGGGTACAGGAACAATGGTGGACATCTTGAAGCAAGTGGGGACAGCAGACTGGGATAGGGAGAGATTGAATATGTCCGTAAACACTCCAGCCAGCTAGTCTGCACATGATCTGAGGATGCGGCTAGGGATGCTGTCTGGGCCGGCAGCCTTGCAAGGGTTAAAACACTTAAACGTCTTACTCACTTCGGCCATGGAGAACGAGACCTCACAGTCCTTGTGAGTGGAGGAGGTTTTCCTCAAAGCAGACGAAGGAGGTGTTTAGCGTCTGGGAGCGAGGCGTTGGTGTCTGCGATATGGCTGGCTTTGCGTCTCCACTTTGTCGATACTATTCTCGGAGGCAACCCGGGACATTTCCCAGTCTGCGTGATCAAAAGAATCTTGAAGCATAGATTCTGATTGGTCAGACCAACGTTGAACAGTCCTTACCACGAGTGCTTCCTGTTGAAGTTTCTGCTTATAGGAGGAGAGGAGTAAAAGTGAGTTATGATCTGATTTGCTGAAGGGAGGGCAGGGGAGGGCCTTGTAGCTGTCCCGGAAGGGGGAGTAACAATGATCAAGAATGCTCGATGAGCGAGTAACACAGCAGATGTGTTGTAAAAGTTCGGTAGAGTTTTCCTCAGATTTCCTTTATTATATTCCAGTTCGGGAGAACAAAAGGACATGAGTTCCTGTAAGTTACATTACCACAATCACACCACAAGTAGTTACTCATGAAACATACACCTCCACCTTTCTTTTTTCTTCCTATCCGCGTGATGGATGGAGAACCCTGCTGGCTGAATGGATGGGGACAGTATATCCGGAGAGAGACATGCTTCCGTCAAACAGAGTACGTTACAGTCCCTGATGTCTCGCCAATCTAATATCCAAAAGTTATTTTTCGGCTGCAGGTAATAATGCAAGAAACGTTCTGAGCAAGTAATCTAAGAAATAACAAAAAATAAATAATAGAAATACTATAAAGTTGTCTAGGAGCTAGAAACAGGGCGACCATGTCTGTCGGCATCATCTTCCTGTGCAGACCAGAGAATGCACCTGGGCCTCCAAATGAATGAATGGACCTTTAAATGGGAGTAGTAAAACACTTAATCATGTCTGAAATTGGATTCCGTGTGCAGCATTGTGCCTGGAGGGGAGGCTAGAACTCTTATTACGAGAAGTGGCCTTGGTGGGAATGGAAAAGCTCCTACTGGAGAAGAGGAACCAGACAAACATAGGCAGCTGGCTCGGACCCTGACAGGAATAAACACAACAAGCAATGAAGCACTAAGAGAGAATGTTCATTCTGTTAAAGCGGTTTGTTTAGGAGGAGTTGACGTGAGGTCTTGCGTGCCAAAGAGAGCCAATGTTGTGATGCTTCATCTCTGCATCTAAATGCATCATTCAGGTGACTGAGTGCTTTTTTTTTTAGCATGCTAAAACGTGTCTGTCTGGGGCACAGAGGAGAGAGGGAGCGTGCCCCAGAAATACCTTGCGTAGAAAACACAGCAACAAAACATGATGAACAGATT
Organism: Thymallus thymallus; assembly: GCA_023634145.1. Taxonomy (NCBI): domain Eukaryota; kingdom Metazoa; phylum Chordata; class Actinopteri; order Salmoniformes; family Salmonidae; genus Thymallus; species Thymallus thymallus. The sequence goes on along the minus strand of CM042412.1, from coordinate 29,071,021 downwards.
GGTGCTCCAACTGCACTCATTTCACTGTTGTGTGTTTTGTCTGACATAAAGTCATGTAGGTCAGGTTCCTTGCTGACTGAAGCATCATAACATGTGCCCTAGTCTTTTGCAGCTGAAAAGAAACAGACACTGAAAAGTTATAAAAAAAATAATTTGACCATATGCTTGGGCAAAACTGTTTTTGCGTTGACATTATCTGTAAAAGGATCCATCTCTGTGTCCTAACGTAAACTGCTACAGTGTGCCAAGGCCCTTCAGCGTGAGTGGTCTACGGCTAGGCCACATTTAACACTGACAGTGCAGTGACTCCATCAATCAGCCCTGACGAGCTGAGAGAGAGCACAAGGAGACACACAGCTATCATCATTAAACAGGAGGACATCCTGCTCCACATGCATACCAACACACACGCTGACACATACAATACTACACATACAGTACATGCTGACACACACACACACTCAAATTCACACTATTGAAATGGAGGGGGGGCAGTGAGATTAGCAATGTTTGGGGCTAACCACCTGCGTTTCTTTGTGTAAAAATAACCCAGTCATGGATAGCTCCAAGCTGTCTTAATTAATTAACTAAACTGGGGTGGCAGCAGGAAACAGCATCCCCTCCCTCCCTCCTTGGCCCCATCCCTCCCACACATAAGGCAGCAAGACCACACACAGATCTCATTTATGAATCACACGGATCGGCAAAGTCTTATGTCAGTGGAACCACATGGTTGTACGTTATACCTCTCTAAGGAGGAATACCATATGTGTAGACCTACAATACTGTCTGCAGCATTTCTTTCTGGTACCAATGAGAGGCAAACTGCATGATGAATGGTCGGCCCTCCTGACAGAGTATCCCTAATGTATTACCATTTCCTGGTAGTTTACGCTTAAGTTATTTACAACACATGACCCAGTGCTGATTCAATGAGGAGGAATGTAGGAAATCTGTAGAAATGGCCAAGAGTGTACTGGGGAAAAACAAGGGAAGGCGGGAGGGAGAGAGGGAGGGGAGAGTGTAGCATCCAGCACACTATGTTCCCTCATACTGTGCTTCTGCTTCCATGTTCCCTCCCTCACCAAATTATGTATTACCTGCTATCTCCTCCACCATTGATTGAGACAAACCACACTAGATATTACCATCATCCCAGGATCATTAAGAAGTGATGACAAGCAGTATTACAATAGGCAGCCTGTAAGATATATCTCCAGGTCTCAATATCTTTCATAAGACGACTCTAACAAGCCCTTAACTGTAAGAATCTAACCTTCAGCAGACAAGGTCACTGGACATGGGGATAATACGATATGCGTCTGAGAGGGGAGGAAGGTAGGAGAAAAGTGGAGCGTGAAGAATGATCCACTGTCCCCACTGCTCAGTCTCTCTACTTTGACCTCTGCACTGTACAGTAGTGCTAGGACAAACACAAGGGCCCTTCCCTTAAGGCAGCAGGGCTGGTCACCACGCTTGTGACTTGTTTAAATTAACGTTGTCACCTCATATGTAATTTCTATGTTTGCGTTCATGTTGAGTGACTTTGTGAGTGACTTTGCGAGTGACTTTGTGAGTGACTTTGTGAGTGACTTTGTACACTAGAGATTTGGTGAGATAAATTTAAGAGCTGAAGGCTCATTAGTGAAGAGTGCAATTGAGCCCAAATAGCCCACCTGTGATTCAAGATGGGAGAGTTCACAGGAGAACAGAACAGATTCTCTATGCCAGAGACCACTGTAGGGTACGGTAGTAGGGCTTACCTGAGGATTGTCTTCCATGATGCCCCGTATCTTCTCCACCACGTCGATGCGGCGGAGGCGGTGCAGGGCGTTGATGAGCTTGGCCAGGTTGGCGTCCCCGTCGCGGATGGTCCAGTGCTGCAGGGCAGCGTATGCCCGCTCGTGGTCCGACTGGTAGCCGTTGGAGAAGGCTGCCACCTCATGCTCCGTGGCATTGGCCAGGGACTGGTACATGTCGATCCACTGGCTGCCAATCTGAGCTGCCACCAACTTCAGGATGTCCACACCTGGGTAAAGAGAGGAGAGGAGAGGTTATTGTTATGCCATGTCTTAAAACGGACTGGAGCCACGGATTAACAATGGAAGTCACTCTTGACTAATAAATCAATCACTAATTCACATAGACTCTGTTGATCATCTGACATCATTTAACACTTTTGACTTTTCAGCACTTCCTTTATTTATAGTAATTATGCCCATTAAGTACTTAGAAATCCCATTAAAAGAGCATAGTCTTATATTACTTGACTTCTCCTTAAATTATAAGTCAACTACCAAAACATTATTGGGTCCTCTTGAACCACACAGACATTGTTCCTTTATTATACAATGCTATTAAGTGAACACAGTGAATCTAAGATTAGTGTTGTAGAGAGAGAGTGTGTGTGTGTGTGTGTGTGTTGCATAAGGCGTAAACAGAACAGAACATCTGGTTGGTTCTTATGAGTGATGCACCGTCGTAAACTAGTGTATCCAGTAATCCCCTCTCTGAAAGCGATCCCTCACCGAGCCTTGCCTCAGCAGATGCATCTGAAGATCTCCACTACACTACACTTCTCCGCACCCCAGAACTGGCAGTCCATCTGTTCCCTCTGCACACCCTGTCCAGACAGACTCAGCTTTTTGTGCTTTAAACTAACACACACCACTGCCAATGTAGTTGTAATACACTGCTGATCTAATATAGACACTCCATTAAAATTATTTATAGAATGCGCTCTCAGAATCTCTCTCTGATAAGCACAATAGGCATGTGTGTGCGTGGCTGGTGCTGAAACAAAGGTCCTTAGTGGCAGTATGGAACATGGTTAGGCTCAGCTTCAGACTCAGAAGGTTGGTTGTCCTTTTCAGCCAGGGCCATTACGCAGGTATAAGACACTGGCTAAGCTCAGAGATTGGGCCCAGAGTTTATCCTTTTTTTTATTTCACCTTTATTTAACCAGGTAGGTCAGTTGAGAACAAGTTCTCATTTGCAACTGCGACCTGGCCAAGACAAAGCAAAGCAGTGCGACAAAAACAACACAGAGTTACACAGTAAACAAACATAGTCAAAAACACAATAGAAAATCAATATACAGAGTGCAAAATGTAGTGCAAAATGTAGTAAGGTTAGGAGGTAGGACAATAAATAGACCATAGTGGTGAAATAAATTACAGATTATCATCATTAACACAGGAATGAAGGATGTGCAAATTATGATGTGCAAATAGATATACTGGAGTGCAAGATTTGTGAAAATAACAAAATTAAATAGAATATGGGGATGAGGTAGTAGTGTAGGCTATTTACAGAAGGGCTATATACAGGTGCAGTGATCGATAAGCAGCTTTGACAACTGATGCTTAAAGTTATTGAGGGAGATAGGAACCTCTAGCTTCAATGATTTTTGCAATTCGTTCCAGTCATTGGCAGCAGCGAACTGGAAGGAATGGCGGCCAAAGGAGGTGTTTGCTTTGGGGGTGACCAGTGAGATATACCTGCTGGAGCGCATGCTACGGGTGGGAGTTACTATCGTGACCAGTGAGCTGAGATAGGGCGGGGATTTACCTAATAAAGACTTATAGATGACCTGGAGCCAGTGGGTTTGGCGACGAATATATAATGAAGGCCAGCCAACGAGAGCATACAGGTCGCAGTGGTGGGTAGTGTATGGGGCTTTGGTGACAAAACGGATGGCACTGTGATAGACTACATCCAATTTGCTAAGTAGAGTGTTGGAGGCTAGTTTGTAAATGACATCGCCGAAATCAAGGATCGGTAGGATAGTCAGTTTTACAAGGGCATGTTTGGCAGCATGAGTGAAGGAGGCTTTGTTGCGAAATAGGAAGCCAATTCTGGATTTAATTTTGGATTGGAGATGGTTGATGTGAGTCTGGAAGTTGAGTTTACAGTCTAACCAGATGCCTAGGTATTTGTAGGTGTCCACGTATTCTAATTCGGACCCGTCGAGAGTAGTGATGATAGTCCGGTGGGCGGGTGCTGGCAGCGTTCGATAGAAAAGCATGCACTTAGTTTTACTAGCGTTTAAGAGCAGTTGGAGGCCACGGAAGGAGTGTTGTATGGCATTGAAGCTTGTTTGAAGGTTAGTAAACACAGTGTCCAAAGAGGGGCCAGATGTATACAGAATGGTGTCATCTGCGTAGAGATGGATCAGAGAGTCACCAGCAGCGAGAGCGACATCGTTGATGTATATAGAGAAAAGGGTTGGCCCAAGAATTGAACCCTGTGGCACCCCCATAGAGACTGCCAGAGGATCGGACAATAGGCCCTCCGATTTGACACACTGAACTCTGTCTGCAAAGTAGTTAGAGAACCATGCAAGGCAGTCACTTGAGAAACCAAGGCTGTTGAGTCTGCCAATAAGAATGCGGTGATTGACAGAGTCGAAAGCCTTGGCCAGGTCGATGAAGACGGCTGCACAGTACTGTCTTTTATCGATGGCGGTTATGATATCGATCGATGGCGGTTATGATATCGATCATAACCATGTTATCCTGACCATGTTAACTGACTGGGAAATAACCCCAGTGCCCTATAGCTTATAAACAGGGCCCAGTATTTTTGCTGGTCGTCTAGAAAACTACTGGACCTACTCATAGATCATTTGGGGTTTTGATTGGGCAATATTGTTGTGAATGTGCATACTGTATCTCATGGAAATGACACACAGAAAAAGAGGACATGGGGTTCTCCTCCTCACCCAACCATAGCCTTTCTGAAGCTGTAGGACCATATCTGAAGGATATCATTCACCACACCCTACCTGGCTGGCTCCAATCACACTTCTGAGGGACGCAGCAGAACACATTGACTTGCAAATACAAGCCAAGTGTGTCTGGGGGAGCATTTGTCTTGACAGGAAATGTACCACACGTGATTAACCTAACTAATTTATATTCAGACTGCCAGGCAGACACAAACATCCCCAGGTGTTGCAACTTCACTCAGTCAAAACAGAACATGTTCGCAAACAGGTGCAGAAAACCCCATGTCTGTGTGTCTGTGAAACTGTGCCATCCCTGCAGGCATAACCATATTCAATTGAAAGAAGTCTGTGGGTCCTAATTCAACTTGAATAAATATAAATTGAAACAAAAACTTCATTAACATAGTGGGATTTCCAATTTACATACTGAATATAACATTCATTCAAATTCATTAATTGAATTGATGGAAAGTGAAATTGAATTGACCTAAAGCAGACACAGTATGCAGACCGAACTATAAAATGCAGAGAAACATAATTAATTATTCAATTTTGATAATGATCACAGTGATCCCTGATTAATATCTACAATCAAAGCCCAAACATCCAAAGTGCATAATACGGGGTCGGTTTGGAGAGATTGTAGCTGTGAGATTGACTCGCTGTAAGCCAGCGGTGGTTGGCTTGTGATCTGGTTGAGGTCAAGGCTACACTGTGGCTTTCCTGCCCTGAGGTCAGTTGTGCCACGAAGCGACTTGGTGTTGAACGGTGAGACTGACACCTAGAAGTTCCTATCAAGCCTGCCTACTGTCATCTTCTTTAGAGAGAATTAAAACAAAGTGACAGTGTAAGGCTACGGGGAAATACCATCTCTGTTTTAGTAGGATATAACAGATGACCTAATTCTAATGCTAACTCAGTATGCTAACTCAGTATGCTAACTCAGTATGCTAACTCAGTATGCTAACTCAGTATGCTAACTCAGTATGCTAACTCAGTATGCTAACTCAGTATGCTAACTCAGTATGCTAACTCAGTATGCTAACTCAGTATGCTAACTCAGTATGCTAACTCAGTATGCTAACTCAGTATGCTAACTCAGTATGCTAACTCAGTATGCTAACTCAGTATGCTAGCAAATGTGTACAATAGTCAGCTTCCTTAAACCCCAGGCATGATTGCAATGGTGGCAGATTGAATATAAACAGATGACAGGAGGTTCTCTTTCATCTGCACTATGAATGTCCTGCTCGCCCTTCACATAACTTTCTGGACTCGTATGAAGGAATACGATTTGTATAATCTCGTCTACTTCTTTATGTTTCCCATTCCACTTTTTATTAGTAGTGTTTTAACTACTCTAGTAAATAGACATTAAAGCCCTCAGGTTAGCCAATTATACACCTTGGACGAATTAAGAAATGGTTTTGTTGGAGAGAATAAACAGCTGTGTAATCACACACGGTCTGAATGTAAAACTTGGCATCCACTTGATAAACATCCTGTAATCCTTTTTAAAAGACATGCCGTAAATTCACTTGTTGTTTGAAGTTTAAAATACAATTAAATTCTCTTTTTTTGGAACTAAAACATAGACAAACAACGCAATAAAAATGCAGATTATTTGTGCATCTGGACGATGTTTATAAAAATATTACTACTACTAATATTTTGAGACAGCAGAAAAGAAAAGTATGTGGAAAATGTCAGGACACTTAATATCTTGATTGTCATTTGTGTGTGTGTGTGTGTGTGTGTGTGTGTGTGTGTGTGTGTGTGTGTGTGTGTGTGTGTGTGTGTGTGTGTGTGTGTGTGTGTGTGTGTGTGTGTGTGTGAAAAATGGACAAAACATTTTAAATGCTGAAAATCCTAACATAGCAGCCATGTAAATACTAAAGCAGTTTATCGAGGACTTTCCTTGAGGACTCAATTGTTAACAGATTGCTCACTCTAATACTTTCAAAATGCCTTTCATGAGTAACACAAAAGGGAAGTTGAATAAACAATTGTATGTAGTCAGGCTGAATATTAAATCACACGGTTAGACTACTGATCATGTTTCAGTTGTCCCTTTCTGTCTTCGTAACGTCCACATCCCTACTATACAATAACATTCTCACATGGTGTGAGCCGACAGGTACAACGTGCTAATCTCTTACATTTCACACGGCGAGAGCCCTGATCCCCGACACTCCATATTCTACTAGGACAGTTCCATCTGTTCCACTAACTTTATCTGGCTTTAATTACAGGTTTGTCTACAAATTAATAATTGATATGTTGGATTAATGTCTACATCTCTACCTAAATTCTAAGTTAAAGACTAGAACTAGATCAAATCAAAATGTATTTAAAAGTGAATTTAACATATCAATTATTAATTTGTAGACAAACTTAAATTTAAGCCAAATGTTGATCTATTTGATTTATTAGGATCCCCATTTGTACATTCTGAGTGTTTCCCCTCGGAGCGTTCAGAGCGAACAATGGCCGAGGAGTAGGGTTGATCCGAGCGTCCTGACCATCACAACGGCAGTCAAGCACACAAGCTAACTGGCTAGCTACTTCCAGACACAAATGAGAGAATACCTCAATTTTATTCGCCATAGCAGAATTTGTTAGGCTGCTTTCATGTTATCCAGAGCGTTGGTGACTGTAACTGTGCTGCAGGAAAATCATTTAATTACTATTTTTTGCCGACGTTTACTGACACCGGCCATATTAAAACGTTTGTAAATTCATCAGTTATTCTGCGCTCTTTTATGTCCATTGAGAACACACAACGACTATACCACTTTGCTAAGAATTACGTGAATTATCAAGTCAACAAACGTTGGGTAGTTAGTTAAATAGCATACAGTTAATATACTGGCAAGTTTGATGTATTAGCAGCCAACTAACGAGGTAGCTAGCTACCATACTAACTTTTGACTGTCTTTTTGAGGGGGTGAATATAGGTTGTAATCCCATTGATGAACGTCTCAACCAAATATTACCCAATTATCCACAATGAAATGACATAACTCTGAAAGCAGAGGCCCACCCAGCCTCCCCAGCCCTCACTTCACCCTCTCCTGGGTTTGCACCAGAGAAAGCTGAGACCACCCAGGAGAGTGGATACAGGTGGTACAAGGGGACACCAGCTTCCTGGACCCAAGAAACATGTCGCCATGTTTCTTGGGTACAGGGCAGCCAGAGTTGCTGTAGACGTGAGCAACAACCTCAAGCACTACTTCCTCACACCAGCAGGTCAAGTGCCGTTCCAGGATGCTGCCATCACACCTGGCACCCTAAAGCAAATGTTCCTCTGGTTGATAACTTTTTATACATCCACTATTGAGCTACACACTTAGTTTTGCTGTTTGGATTTAGCAGTTTTTTTATTCACACTTTACAAGTCACAATAAAGACTACCATAAAGACAGTCACTTCATCCTTGTAAGTAAGAATTTCACTGTGAGGTCTACACCTGTTGTATTCGGCGCAATTGACAAATAACATTTTATTTGTGTTGTTTTCGTTTCTCATATATTCTTTGGAGGCTAGACCCTCAAGACATTTACCTAACCTTGTGTTATGTATAGTGGCCTTCCAATGAATGGCTGTCCAGCTGTAGACAATAAGACTAGACCCTGGAGCAATTTACCTAATCAGCATTACACATGACCATGTACAGCCTTTTGTTGAGGCCTTTCAATGGAGTCCTTCCTGCTATGTTACATGGGTGAGAATGGCTGTCCAGCTGTAAACAATAAGGCTAGACCCTCGAGACATTTACCTAATCAACATAACACAAGGTTGCACATGGTCATGGGTAGTGGCCTTTTAATTGAGACGTTCCTGCTTTGATAAAACACAATTTAATGCACAGGTGAAAAGTGTGATGAAAGGGGAAATAAGAGAAAAACCCCAAAGTAAACACCAGTAAATTACCCAACAAAACGTGTGAATGACAAAACGGGAGCCATTCTCACCCAAAACTAACTGTGGTTGAAAGCATAGTGATGATAATACATTGGAAATTCAAATAACTTTTGACTGTCTTTTTGAGGGGGGTGAATATAGGTTGTAATCCCATTGATGAACGTCTCAACCAAATATTATTATCCACGATGAAATGACATAACTCCGAAAGCCGAGGCCCACCCAGCCTCCCCAGCTTCTCTCCAACCACAGAGAACTGGAATAATCTAGTTTGAACTGAACTGCACTGGGTTGGAGCTCTCCCTCTCTATTGCTTACAAGCGGATTGCTATCTGAGGCTGACATCAGGCTGCGGTGGGCGGCGCTCTTCCTCCTGCCTGCCTGCCTGCCGCAGTACTGGGGTTTCCCTACTGTAACCTAGCAGCCACATGCGGCCACCCCGGCTCCCATGGTTACACACAACCAGACACACCAGGGAGACAGAGAGAGAGGAAGAAGCAAGAGGGGTGGGAATGCACAGATAGAGAGAGTAAGGCGTGAGGGGAGGGGGTAAAGAGGGAAGTAGAAAAAGAAAGGGAGACTAAAGAGGATGGAGAGAGGGAGAGAACGAGCATGGGAGAGAGGTAGAAAAAGAGGAAATGCGTGTGGAGAGAGTGAGGTGGCAGTTACAGTCTGTTGCAGGCCATTCCCTTGCTTGTCTAACTGCCATACTGTTCTGCTATGTGTGGTGTTCTCTGGCCCAGAATGGAATTAGATTCTCCCACTGGTGCTAAAACAGATCAACAGATGGACGGTCTTCTCGGCTGAGAGTCTCGCCAATATCTTTCTGTACCAAAAATAGATTTGTTTCTATGCTTTATATTTTGCGGCTACATAAAAAAAATACTCATCAGCAAAGTTGCATTTCTATAATCCTTAGGTAAAATAAAGCGTCCACTCACACTGTCCGTTAGAGTAGTAGATCCACTTCTCCTTGGTCTGTGTCGGGGGGCAGGTCTTCTTCTGGATGGCTTTCTCAATGATGCTGCTGGGGTCCTGGACTGGCCCCTTCTTCAGCACTCTGGAGCTCCTCTTCACACTGCACACCACGATCACCACCAGCACCAGCAGCAGCAGCAGAACGATCATCCAGGGCAGGTGCTCGTTGATGTCAAAGTGCGTATGAGTGCTGGGCCTGGGGGAGCCCCTCCACGTGGGCCTGTACCCTGAGCTCTGCACTCCTCTGCCCACCCCCACACCAGCTCCATCCTCCACGCCATCCATGGCCGGCTTGTTGGCCGCCGGGTGGGTGCGGCGGTAATCACTGGGAACAGAGTACCTGTGGTGTGGTAGAGTCCGTGTGGAGTCCTGGGGTCTAGGCGTAGCGTCCAGGTTCAGGACCTCACCATTGTCTTCGGTGGAGCCTGCTGGGGGGGAATCCTGGCCATGGCTGGGGCTGGCTAGAATCCCTGTGGCACTCAGTATGAGCTCTAAGTCCTCAGCACCTGCTGTCAGGCTGAAGTTGTCTAACCCACAGAGACACAAACACAAATAGAAAGGAAAAGAGAGAACGAGAGAGAGAGAGAGAGAGAGAGAGACAAAAGGAGAGGGAGATGCAGAGAAAGATAATTAAATTTAGTCCAAAGATGACCTAAATCCAGACTACAACAACACAGAAGGGAGAAATTGTAAAACTTTAATCCCACAGGCAATCTGCTGGACAGCTGTAGAAGGGAAGGGCCCCCACCCTGGCCAGGCCCCAACTGTGATCTCCATTCTAATCTGACACGAGAAGAGCACTAGATTGCTCCTTCTACAGCCACCACGTTCACACAGTACTCTACTGAAGCTGGAATAAACTCCATTACAGCTCCAGTCTCAGCAGGGAATAAATTAGATATTGAATTTGAGTTGAAGAGGTCAACAATGTATGCCTAAAACACATTCATGTGACATTTAGTCAATTGAGATATAACTGGAGATCACCATTGCCCCATAAAAAACATAGCAGGCACAAACATCAAAGTTACATTCCCTTTTATTGGCTACTGTAGAAACAAAACAGCCAATCAATAGGGGAGTTGTGTTTACTTCCACTGAACCCGAATCAATACTGTAAAAACTCCTAACCATGAACTGGAATATCCCTGACTACTACTATGGTACTAAACAGATTAGAACTTTATAATGTCATCATGTATAGGGAATGCTTTTGGGATTTGCACCTGGATCACTGGTAATCCTTGGGATCCTATTAACAGTGCACAGGTAGCTGTGTTTATTGGCATCTCCATCTCAACTGCACTGCTTTCAGTTCCACACTGCATGGGGACACACTGTCCCGTCTTGGCGGCTCTTGTGCAACAGCCTCTTCCCCATTCCATCCCATCCCATCAAGACTGAGGCATGGGGATCTCTGTAGTATGTGTGGAAATGGAACACCCCTCAGCCATTCTCACTGAACGAGGGGGAAAGTTAACCAAAGTGAGAGGCTATTGATCTACACAGAAGAATTAACGGTCCGCTATGGTTGACATCGTGAAATACTACTGACTAAACTGGGTCTAAACTGTGGACAAAAGCAGTAGCCGGAGAAATAAATAAGAGAGAGAGTCCTGCGTAGGGCTGTGGCGGCCATGACATTTTGTTATCGTTATTGTCATTCAAAAGTCTGCTGGTCTCACAGTAACTGATTGTTAATTCACATAAACACATTTAGTATCTCCAAGCCTACATCATACAACCCGCTGATACGCACCATCGGAACATATACATTTTAAAAAGTCTAATAAATCAATTGAATATTACACCATCACAATAAATCCATTATTTATTTTAGTCAGGTCTAAAGAAACATTCTGATATGAAGAACAGAATATGAGTTGGCCTACTGTATGTTATCTGGCTATGCTCCATGCCATAGGCTGTAGGCTTGTTCATTTAGCTGAAAGGATATGCTTATAAATCCTGTGCGATTATATTATATTAAAAACAATATAATTGAGCTTAGCTGAATAAAATAGAAAGGATGTTTTTCCCATTCCGGAGCGAGAGTGCACGCATATGAAGTGGCTATGTTGAGCGTAAACGTGATCATTTGAAACAAGTCCTATATGCTAGATTTAGAGTTATTTGGCAACTTTAGCTGTGAATGACACAAACCTTAAAATGCCTTATAAATCAAAGTAAATATGGGCTGCATGAAGCTCTGTTATCAATTAGTTTAGATTTAGAACGGCCCATTATCAATTAGTTTAGATTTAGAACGGCCCATTATCAATTAGTTTAGATTTAGAACGGCCCATTATCAATTAGTTTAGATTTAGAACGACCCATTATCAATTAGTTTAGATTTAGAACGACCCATTATCAATTAGTTTAGATTTAGAACGACCCATTATCAATTAGTTTAGATTTAGAACGACCCATTATCAATTAGTTTAGATTTAGAACGACCCATTATCAATTAGTTTAGATTTAGAACGACCCATTATCAATTAGTTTAGATTTAGAACGACCCATTATCAATTAGTTTAGATTTAGAACGACCCATTATCAATTAGTTTAGATTTAGAACGGGCAGGGAAAAAGCCATCTGTATGCACTGGAACAGTGAATGAGGGCAGGAAAGGTACGTTTTTCACCTGCGCGACAGGTGATATTCCACCCAAACTCTTCATGCAGCTACCCAGTGCTTAATTTGGGAAACCATGTGAAATCAGTTCGGGAACATTGATAGTAACATGTTTTCACAACTAAACATATTTCATTAAACTGCATCCTTTGTGATTGTCGTCAATATGACCTGTCACATGACACTTGGCTGAGAAGCAATAACAACAGCCCCTACAAAGGAAGCACTCTCTCTCGACCCAATGGCTTCCCCTTGTCAACCGTTTACCCAGGTTACTCACCTTTCCCCTCTACAAGCCGTTACAAAACAAATGTACAGACATTACCTTTTAAGACCAGAGTGAGAAAAAAGGAAGGGAGTAGTCTGGGAATGGTATGGAAACAACATGCTTTCCACCAAAGCAGTGTTGTCTGTGACAAGACCAAACATGTCACCTTATCTCTGTACAGTACCTGATAACGGGCCAATGTTTGACGTACCAGACTAAATAGGGGAGAATAACAGCCATGTGGGGACAGGTCTTTTAGGAACACGCCTGTTCTACAGCCTGGGCTTTCCCTAGAGTTGCTGCATGATAATTACAACCTCCTGAGGGCTTGTCAAGGGCGATACTCAAATGAAACACAAAATAGCCTGCGAGAGAGAGTAACAGATGCAAAGTAGCTGAGGGAGCTGGGTGCCTTACCTTTATGTACTGGGTCAGCTGTGGAGGAGGAAGAGGAGTGCTCCTGGACGAAGGCAGACTGTGCAGGTCCCAGGAGGGTGGGGGAGGTGGGAGAAGCTGGTCCACAGATGTTGTCTGTCTCTCTAGTGCCTGCTGCCAGTAGGGGCAGACCCTGGGCCAGGCAGTCTGTGTGCTTCCTGCACCTCAACACACTGGAGACCATATCCGAGAAGCTCCCCCGTGCGCACCCCTTACAGCGCACATCCTCCACATCATTGCCCCTTTTCTTAACCCCTGAGCCCACAGGGCACAGGGAGTGGGCTGTGCAGCTGTCCCCTTGGGTGAAGGTGTCCGTAGGGCAGGTGCAGACCCTGTCCGAGGTGGTCGTGCAGGGGACCTTCTCAACAAGGGGCGCGAGGCAGGGCCTTCTGCAGCGGTGGCATTGCTGAACAGCGTTCTCTCCGTGCGTGAATGTGCCCTCGTCGCAGGGGCTGCAATCCCTCACGTTGGTCTGGGTACAGTGTCTGGACACAAAGGTGCCCGCGGGGCACTTGTCACAGACCAGCTGAATGCCTGTACTGGAGTCTGTGTGGTAGTAGTGGCGGGCAGACAGGGCCTCTGTCTCAGTGCCTCGGCTGGATGTCACACTGTACACTAGCTGAGAACAGAAGGAAACGACAACAGGGACAGTGTTGGGCTTAGACAATGTACTGCAGAAAAGACAAAAACACAGAGTTTCAGTAGACCCAGGCCTCAGCTCATTTATCAAATAAATGTATGTGTGAAAAAAAAAAACCACAGCTAAGGCAAAGTCACCCCTAGAAACCCCCAAACTGGCTATAGTTAAAAGGACAGTGAGTCAAACAAGTGTATTGAGTCAACATTACAGGACACAATCTCACATCTGGTGCTTAACCACCTCCAGTACTGGCTTCCCCACATACTGTAATATGACAGAAGCTAGGCCATGGCCAGGGGGCATGCTCTAACAGTGACATCATCATGGAATGGAGAAGTCTATTATGTCATCAATCAATATAATTCCATAAGTACTAATAGATTATGTTTTTCTGTGAAGTTGTTGCTACAACCTTGAAATAGCACATTCAACTTATCTATAAAGATACTAAATATACAGTATATTAGTCTCTGTTTTAACAACGGAAGGTCCACATGGTTGTATTTAGTTATTTTCAGAAATGTAAAATATTTATGTTAAGGCCATCCATCCAAGGGACACAAAAATGTTTTTGATTCTCAGTAGCGAGCGCTTGAAAATCCATTAATATAACTGGTACCACAACTTGGCTGATGTTCTAAACAGCACAGATAAAATCTGGTGAAAACACACAGTAACCCAATGTTCTGTTGATGTAAGATGTCCTTCTGTTTGACTTCCACTGACGGGTATTCTTTCAGCACCAGTAAATGCTTCCATTCTGAAGTGATTATTGATTTAATGTGTTCCATGGCAGTGAAATGCCATCTGCATCCACAACAGCCCTCCTCCACTTCTTTCACTGCATTTACATCAAGTCTAGCCCTATGCACATCCTACATAAAATTCATTCTAATGGCAGACCTCATGTTTTATTTCCTCTCTTAAAATGTGGGGCTGGATGGGAAGTGGCTCTGATTATCGCACCTTTTGGTCCAGGGTGCCAATTCGCCGAAGAAATATGACGTTTGAGGCTATAACCGCCGATATGCAGGGAAAGCATGGAGTTGCTTCATCACTTTCTGAACATGCAGAGCCCAGTTAAAAGTTGTAGGCAAATCCAGTGTTTTTAATGGTTTACATACTGCAGTAGACCTACCAGAGAAACAAGAACGCCCTAATTCATCTCAGAGATGTGGGGTGGGGGATATTAATATTCTCAGAGCATCTCTTCAGGAGCAGGACAATAAAATGCCAGCCTCCTCCGCTGCTACTCCCCGTTTAGCTCAGAAGCACATGTTGTTCTCCGTGATGTGAGGGCTGGGGACCTGGCGGGACCCTTTAACAATTTTGAGGGGAGGGGGAGTGAGACCAAACTCTGCTGAACATGAATAGAGATTAGCAGTTTTCCCACAAGCCTGATGTCCTAAACTGAACCACAACAAAACAGACTGGAGAACTGAATAAACATCCCTGGGTTTGAAGTCAGGCACTGGAGGGGACAGCAATTCTGCTGATGACTGGACTATTAGTGGACTGGTTTCCTCTACAGGCTGGTCTCCTCTCCTTAACTCAGCACCGGGATTAAAAAATATAATTGAATATGTACAGAGGGATCTGTTATCAGAAAAAGTATTTTATTAACAAAAAGTAAACAAATTAGTTAGATTTGTTTGTTGTTGCAGTTTTACAGCTAATTACTACTCCTCAAAACATATCTAGTAACGACTATCTGTTCATGTCATCATGTGCAAATTGGCCCCTGAAGAATGATGGACCTCCCACCCCCCCGGTTATATTCAACATGTGACACACTGCAGGGACTTGGTTTGGTGGCCTGAAACTGACAGATATTGACTGTTTTGTGGTGTGAATGAATGTGTGGGTACGTGTGTTTGCGTGCGAGCAAGAGAGTGAATGTCCCTCCCTTCCAGCTCAGATAAGAGAGTAGGCTTTTGTCACTGCATATCCTGTTTGGAAAAAAAAACACACTGCCGGCATCCTGTCATGAGACTGCTGCTGTCGGAGAGAGACTGCCCTCCATCATCACATCACACCGCCTGGGAGTGGCCATGAATCACTGATAACCTATTACGCTGAATCTACCTCGACCCTCTTTACCATTTCATACCTGCCATGCAGGATACAAAGAGAACAGGATAAATACTGTAGTCTAATCTGGTTTGTAGAGATTGTATACAGCAGTATGCTCTAAATCTAATACATTTGATACATGATGAATGTGTATAGGCTACATACAGAGTATATTGCTTGATAGGACATCATTAACACTAAATCCATAGCAGGGCAAGTGCTACAATGACTCAGATGTTTAGAGCTGAGCTCCAGGAGGTTAGTGAGTGCTATCAGGGTGCTTCCTCCCTGACTGGAGGACGGAGGGAGGAGAGGACGGCCAGACCATTTGTGCCGAGCCACTTCCTGGAGAGACAGCCAGACTCAGCTAAATCTGCCCTGCCTGAACACTCTGTAATCCAACCTCCAACAACAGCATGCCCCCCCAAGACACACACACAACCCCTTTGTACAGGGCCTCTTTGCACACCATGCACTGAATGGTAACACAAAGAAAAGGATTAGGCAATGGTTTTCCATCAGCATTGTTCAGTGGCATGTTGAACAATAACAATATTTTGGTTTCAACACTTTCTCATTTTGGTTTTTAGTGTGAGAGAATGGGGTGATCCATCTTAACCTTTTTAGCATGAGACGTTTGACAAGATGGTATACACAGTTTATTAAGTATACTGTCAGTTATGTGCCTAAGGGTCAAGTACACATGATGACAACACCTGTGAGTGTGTGTGTGTGTGTGTGCGTGACTGTGCATGTCCGTGCGCTAGGTAACACCTCAAAGCTAGGCCAAGCAGATAGATGAGCAACACAGAAAGGGCAAGTGAAACCATCCACCAGAAATTTGATATGAGAAATGGACAGGAGTATTTTTACATTTCCTGACATCATCTTCAAATAATGTGCCGCAACATCCTGCAAGTTGTTGTCAGAGCCTCTGCCATCATCTAGAACACGGTTTCCCAAACCCGGTCCTGGTGGTATGTTCTCTCTGGCTGATCAGTTGGTAATAGTACTCCTATAAATATTGCCCTGCACTGTATGTTCTTAAGAGTCAATTCTGAAGTGTCAATATTAGACAAAAATACATGGATCTATGTATAAATGAGAACATTACTTAAAAATAAGTGTTAAATTGGATTGAGGCACAGTGAGTCAACATCCACTACAGCATTTCAATGCAGTCTATGTATTCCCTAAGGTTTTCTCCAGCATGGGAAAAACAAAGCCGGAAGTCTACATGTGAGCCTGAAGGCTTTGTATTGGATGATTCCAGTAATACAGATATGACCTCACAGCGGTAGTCCCATACACGCTGTTTGAATACAGGGCATCTTTAGATTAAATATGTAACAGTAAAATAGTGTACAGTGAATTAATGTTAACTAATACCATGCAATAAATCACATTTACAGGTAGCCTGCAATTAGATAAATAGTAGTGTCATTCTCATGGGGCAACAGTAATAGCATACAGGCCTATGTGCCATTGTTCATCCAACCTTCCATTCTATTCTGACAATAGATTGTGTTTTTCTGTGTTTTTTTTTAAACGAATCGATATTGTAGCCTATTATTTTTTGCGTTTACCTGTAAAATTAACGAATTATAGAAGAGTCAAAGTTAACAATATCTTCACTTGGCTAATTGCATATAAGTTTAGCTCAGGTCAAACGCAAAAATAAAACCTGGTTCTTTAAATCGAGAACCTGCAGGGAAGTACTCTATAATAAGAACAAAATCGAAGAAAAAAAGGGTCTGGTACTTACCGCCACAGAAATATAGAGCACTGAAATTGTCCAGAGCATTTTCCCAAAATCAATTAGGACAATTTAGAAAATGCCCATCTCCAATTTTGAGCAAACATTCGGCTACTTCTCATCGCACAAGGTGGTACATCGTCCCAGCATTAGGACACATATTCTAGAAACGCTGTACTGGCTAAGGCAATAATAACAATATACTCCTGGTGTTCCTTCAACCGGCAGTTTTTATAGTCTGTGTCTCGAAGTGGACTGGCTTCAGATAGTATGGGATAAGAGCTTGGTACTGAAAGAATGGTATAATTCCCATAGCGATGATGGATAAGCAACTGAAATTCCGCCTCGTTTGGGCCAGGTTCTATGCAGCAAGGCAAGGCGATGACTGAAAGGGGCGGGCACTGGCAACAGACTTCACCAACGAAACTCGGTACTGGCGCGCCGCTCGTCCATATCAGAGACACTGTACAATGACTAAATGGTCTTGTTTCCGCCCTAACGGGTGTCGTTGTCCCAAAGGCGGGAAGGCAGGCGGTCTGCTTATCGGTCTGTATATTGTGGACAAACGGGCGTAAACCCTCTCGCTCCGCCCGTTCCTCTGCCCAAACGCAGTTGACTCGGTTTCCCGGAAGAAATTGCATAGGCGGAATTAAAGTGATAGACACGATACAGGTGAACATACAAGCACATGTAGGTAGGCTAGGCTTTATATGTCCGGTACCTTTAATTGAAAATAAACCAGATAATTAATTAGAGAAATGTTGACAGATAGTCTATTTGTTTAGGTTTAGGGCACAGGTGAGGGGATTAAACATGTCCAGTGTGCTTTAACTGTGCCATCCCCAGGCATATTTAAACTAGGCCAAAGGAAATACAATTTCCCTATGTTTGACTGCTTACAATCTCAAATGAACAGTTAGTCCATTGTGGAACACATAGATGGGATGTGAATGAAAGGACAGGGAAAGAGGGGACACTAGTCAGTAGTACGCCGGAATGCATTCAACTGAAATGTGTCTTCTGCATTTCACCCAACCCCTCTGAATCAGAGAGGTGCCCCTATTTATCATGATTTTAAAAAAAGCAAAAAGATCCACTGTTGTAATGGTCATCCATAATTGCTGTTTGGTAATGCAGGTAGCCTAGTGGTTAGAGCGTTGGGCCAGTAACCGAAAGGTTGCTGGATTGAATCCCAGAGCTGACAAGGTAAAAATGTGTTGTTCTGCCCCTGGGCAAGGCAGTTAACCCACTGTTCTCCAGGCGCTGAAGACGTGGGTGTTGATTAAGGAAGCCCCCCGCACTTCTCTGATTCAGAGGGGTTGGGTTAAATACGGAAGACACATTTCAGTTGAATACATTCAACTGATTAGTATCTCTCCTCCCTAATAGGGGATTTGTACATATTTTTGCATGTCATTCAAACAGTGGCATTGGACTCATATTGGCATAGTGATGTTGATACTTTTAATTTTAAGAATGGAAATTCTCTATTTAATCCCCAACATTGGCCACCGTTATTACCATGATACTGCCATATCTATTTTCTACTAAAAAGCAGAAGGAAAGGAACGGTTCACTTCACGTGTGTCAGTGGGGCAGCAATGGCCCAGGCCCAGCATCAGTGATGTAGGATATTGAACTTTGCCCAGACAGTGACTCCAAATAGAGCCAATTGATAGATTAGCACAACACACCATCTGGCATGTATGTGGAGGTGCCACTCAATTTTCTGCTGGGGGTTTGTGACTCAGCAGACGGATAGAAAATGCATAAATAGAACCAGAGACTGGCTAGTGATTTACCTGCCTGCCTGCCTGGCCAACACTGCTGTGCACTCAAGCTGAGATGTGACATTCAACATGGATAGCGTTCCCTTCGCCTTAGGGGCATCTCTGTTGCCCTCAGATCAGAGTTACTAGATTGCCTTAAATATAACCATATATAGGAGGGGGATAAGTTCTGTGCGCAAATCAAAGGTAGAAAATAATGTTATGGGACTGCTAGGTGCTCAGTGTCTGTTGAAATTTGAATTTTAGACCATAAATGGCCAAGCAACATCACCCATGCCCTCAGCAAACCTAATGCAGGGAAGTACTGCAAATATCCAGTGACAAATGCTAGTTGGCAGGTTTTAACAGAGTCAGTTTAATTCCCTCATTTGCAACATCTAGGATAAAAGGATTTTTAACATTCACTTTGGATTTAGGCTACACCAGAAGGGCATGTTTATACTTTATACTAACACTATCTTTCCATCTGGGCTTTTAGATACATGTTTTGTGTATTTATTTTTAGAATGTGAATTTGAAATGTGTTGGGACTCGCATGTTCAGGAATTTAAATGATACCTATGGCCTGTTGAACCCTCTTGATAATGATAATATCTTTACACATTTTACCATTTGTCCACTAGCTAAAAAAACGTTGGCACATTTTTTTTTCAAGAAAGTAGGCTATAGATACTAATCTGAGAGGCATTTCTATATAGGTCTGTTCCTCCGTTAGGTTAATGTTTCTCTAGCCTATGCGGGGTGGGTAAAAACCACTAACATCTGTTTTTCAGGACTAGAGTATATTCAACCTAGATTACGTTTCCCCTGAAAACCGGATGTGGGGACTCCGCTCAGGTGTTTCTTTTACATCTGCTACTTAGGTTAATGTTTCGCCGACCGTGTTCGTCAAGCCAACTGCTGCGATAGGAACGTTAAGTGGGACCTCTGCTGGACATCTTGGTCTGTTACAACCTGATTGAGCGGATGTCTTCTGAAGGTTTTTGACATTAGCCTAGTGTAACTACTCAGTGCTGTATCACCTGTAATCAAACTCAAGTGTATTCTGAGTTTATTTAAGTATTGCAGGATATTGTAATTGTTTTGTGTGAGATCTTTTCCCAATAAAATTAATATAGGCATTAATTATAAATTTAACTACACTGGAGTGACATGTTGTTCCAAAACTAACATTTATTATTTACACTTTGTCAAAGTTATAGGCACTCTAACTAGTTATAGGCATTTTAAAGGCACTCAGCCTTAGAAGCCAGTGAAATCTTATTGGCCATTTAGATTACTGTTTGTAAATCTACATTTATGTCAGAGTTCATTGATGTTCTCTAGTCCAGCCTATAAACCTACATTTGGATCCAGTTTTATTCACCTTCTGATTCCTGCCTGTACCCCTGATGCATGGCAACCCACTGACAAGACTGTCTTTCACTGTTTTACAATTAGACAACATCATTTTCCAATAGGATTTCAGATAGATTTTCCTGCTCTCTAAAATATCCTTTATGGAACGCTGAATGACTGGTTATAAATGGATTTTCAACACAAGGTGTCAACACATTCCACAAAGTGTCAAGGTTCATACTGTAGCCCAGAGACATAAATTCCCAGTATACAGTTCCAATATACAGTAACTGAAAAAAGTTAGTACTTTGCTGCCATTGCAGTATTACTGTAAAAATGTAGTGTGTATTTATTTGATTGAATGAACCATAATGAGTGATCAAAGTGATGTTACTGAGCCAGTGCTAATCTTCATTCTGTATTCTGCTCTAAAATAGATCCCTATGCCTCATTCTGAGCCGGCCCTGGTTTCCCGCCATGTTTAGCATTTTTGTGGTTAGATTCATTTGCATAGAATTTGTGTTTACACCGCTCTTCTCAAATTGATCCAATCAAATGTATTTGTCCTCTGTACTTCATTTTACAACGCACTATGCATGTAGTACAGATAAGCCAAATCAGGATGTTTTGCTAATAGGGGACAGGGGGAGACAGGTGGGAGTCACTGGACCAATTCTACATCATAACTAGTCATAGCCTGTGGTCAGAAAAAAGCCTAGCCCTAATTATAACGCAGTTTAAACTCTGTCTGTTTCATTACTCCCTGTGATAATAAAGGTTAAATAAAATAAAATATAATATTACCTTGAATCTGCTCCCCTGATTGACTTTTTGGCCAGAGTACCAAGCAGTGCACCCCCCCCACACACACACACCCCTCCCCCCACACACACACCCCCCTCCCCTCTCTCTCACAGTGTCAAATATTTATTTATAAGAAAAATAACAACAAAAGAGGATATCTTTTGTAGCCTATGTAATACAATGAAAGCGTGGAATGACCCTAATCATAATGTTATTCTACCATGACCAACTGTAGAACATCAATCATGTTTCAGTCAATTTTGTTGTCTGTCTGCTTATGCAAATGTCCAAACTAATACTGAACAGGAAAGCAGTGGTCACTGATGATGCTCACCACGGATTCAAGTGGTCCATCACACTGTTCACGCTGTCCTGCTAATGATCTCATGGCATCGCTTTAGTTCCTATTTCCTCTCGCGGGACTCACATTTCTAAATATCGCGACTTTTCCTGCTGTTTTTCTGTGTGCCAGTAGTTTCATGCAAGTCCAAGAAAGGTGGAGACACATTCCTGCACAATAATCTTGAAATCATTACAAAGGTAGGCTGCTATTCAGCCAAAGGCGAATGGAAAAAAAACACCTTGGTTGAGTAAATACACATAGCTAGCTAGCATTCAAGCTGCTACCAGATTCAGAAAGACGGTCCTTGCTACATTGAAGGACAGTATGGGTGAGTATTTTAATTTCTCTGGTTCTTGTTGATCGTGTTGCTTATCCGATGTTCCCCGCTTCAATTAGCCCGTGGACGGAACGAGGGATACATCACCAACCTTGCCCGGATGGCATGGATCAATCCTCTATCAAGCTAGTTAACTTAGCTATTTAACAGCAAGCGATGACGTTAGCTTTCGTGCTAAGATAAGCTCCATCTTGCCGGCAAGTTTGCACAATTATCTAGCTTTGCTCGTTAACTTGCTAACTGACAAGGCATATGCATGGGGCGTCAGAAGTAATGGTTGCTGTATGCGTGGTTTTTTTTTTTTTACCTAGTTAACTAGTTAACAATAGCACCAGTTAGTACTGTAAATGTTTGAATAGGTCCAGTGGAAAAGCAAATAACACGCCACCTCTCCCCCTCTCTCTGCTACTTGTTTGCTAGCTAAGGGTTGTGGGGTGAAACCTATATAGGATTAAGAAGCAGCATTTTCCTCCTGCTTGTTCTTTTTGTACAGCAAGTCCAGGTTTGCTCTCGGTTAGATTTCTTGCAAAAGTTCTGGCGTCAAACTCACTTGACATGACTCATTGACAGTTCCAGTTTCACACCAAAAGTCTAAGCAACACAGACAGTCTTCTGATAAGTGTAAGCTTGGTGTTAGGGCACCAAACCCTCTCGTCCCCTTAATCTTAAAATAAGTGTGAGTCTCAAACTCGCATGTCATTAAGACAGTTAGAAGAGCTATAGATGGATTTGTGACATTCAGAGTGAAGTTGTTCAACACTGCAATGTTGTGAAAGGTTAAGACTTATTTTAAACGTACTGTTCACACGGCATGCTGGTGTCTATGGTTTATAATTGTTTCTTAATGAGGTTCAATGTAACTACTTTGCTTTGCAGCGGCTGATATGTTTCAACATGTCAGACAGAGTTGTGAGCCCCTCACATTTTACATCTGTGGCATGCTCTGTCTTTCCATCTCATAGTTTGTATCAGGCTTCTCACTTTAACTTTTGCCATTTAACACACACACACACACACACACACACACACACACACACACACACACACACACATCAATGTTTCCGATCAGTGGAAAAGTATGTCGATATGAGTTTCCTCTATACTCATATGGTGTCTAGCAGTCAGTCAGTGAATGTGTGTGTACTAGACTCTAGAGGTGCCTGGGTAAAGCTGTGTAGAATGCGGCTGGCAGACAGGTCGCTTGCGTGGCCTTGACTGTTTCCCCCTCTCAGGTAATGCATCACCACTGTCTCTGGGTTATGTAAGCTACAAATTGAAACAGCAGCCAACCAGGATGTACTTGAGCGAGGGAAACTATAATCTGCAGGTCTTTTACATCTAGTTTTATCTGGCTCAGCCTTGAGTAACTTGACTAGCCCTGTGACCGTATACACTGTCCTTCTTACACAGGGTTAAACAGCATGGGAATGTTATGTTGATAAAGGGATAGGATGGAGACAGCGTACCAGATCAGCAAGATTAGACTTGGCAGATTTATGCAACGTTTGTGGACACACACACACACACACCTCTTTCTGGGTTAAACAGCAAATACTTACTCACTCTGAATTAGGCTATCACTGTATTGCCTAACAAATGTTAACCAATGAAAAAAAACGTAGGTTCGCTGCCGAAGCTTAGGTATGGCTAGATAGTATAGTGATCATTGTCTGGATCAATATGTTTAGACGTAAGCAACCATCCTATACACAAAAGCTTTATGATGTGCTAGGCTTACACGTTTAATTGACCACTTATGACAGGCAGTTGACATTGACCTTACGACCCCCGTGCTGTTGACTAGTTTTATCCCTAATGTGTTTTCATAGTGTTAACTATCAAATCAAATCAAAGTTTATTGGTCGCATACACAGTTCAGCAGATGTTTTAGCGGGTTCAGCAAAAGGCTTATGTAACTGCAACTAATTGTCTTTGATTGAGCGCCAGTCTCAGCTGGGACAGCGACAGCTTTAACCTACATTTTCCATTACAATGATTTTATCCCCCTTGGTAAATGGTAGGCTACTAATTTGTGCTTCAAAAACCGCCCCTCTGTTGAAATTGAAAGCAGAGTCCCACACAGTCTTCTAGAACTAGGCCCTATTTTGCTGTGTGGACCCCCGGTAGACACATTATAAGAGAAGCCTCTAAATCAGGATTACTGGACAGCAGCTCAACATTGGGTTTGGTCTGGGGGCAAAAACGCTTGTCGCTAACAATTAATTTAATCAAAAATTGCGTCTCATGGCACAAGCCTAGCCTACAGCCTCCATCAATGACCCAGCCTGCCTGTCTGGCTGTGTTCTGGATTATATTTCCCCCAATATCCCCATTGTCTGATAAACATCTCTTTCTCAAATAGCACTTTTACAAGCATTTTCACTGGATAGTTCCCAAGGCATGCACAGACAGACAGACAAACAGCCAGGATATTGAGCAATGGTGGGAGAAAATCATGGGTTTTAATATGGAGTTGGTCCCCCCATTTGCTGCTATAACAGCCTCCACTCTTCTGGGAAGGCTTTCCACTAGATGTTGGAACATTGCTGCAGGGACTTGCTTCCATTCAGCCAAAAGAGTAATAGTGAGGTCGGGCACTGATGTTGGGCGATTAGGCCTGGCTTGCATTTGGCGTTCCAATTCATCCCAAAGGAGTTTGATGGGGTTGAGGTCAGGGTTCTGTGCATGCCAGTCAAGTTCTTCCACACCGATCAACAAAGCATTTCTGTATGGACCTCGCTTTGTGCACGGGGGCATTGTCATGCGGAAACAGGAAAGGGCCTTCCCCAAACTGTTGTCACAAAGTTGGAAGCACAGAATAGTCTAGAATATCATTGTATGCTGTAGCGTTAAGATTTCCCTTCACTGGAACTAAGGGGCCTAGCCCGAACCATGAAAAACAGCCCCAGACCATTATTACTCCTCCACCAAACTTTTTACAGTATACAGGTAGCGTTCTCCTGGCATCCGCCAAACCTAGATTTGTTTGTCATACTGCCCAATGGGGAAGCGTGATTCATCACTCCAGAGAACACGTTTGCACTGCTCCAGAATCCATTGGCGGTGAGCTTTACACCACTCCGGCCGAAGCTGTGCATTGCGCATGGTGATCTTAGGTGCGACTGCTCAGCATGGAAACCCATTTCATTAAGCTTCCGACAAGGCAGTTTGGAACTCGGTAGTGTTGCAACCGAGGATAGACTATTTTTACGTGCTATGTGCTTCAGCACTCGGTTGTTCTGTTCTGTGAACTTATGTGGCCTACCACTTCGTGGCTGAATCGTTGTTGCTCCTAGACATTTCAACTTCATTTTGACAAACTGACTTGTTGGAAAGGTGGCATCCTGTGACGGTGCCATGTTGAAAGTCACTTATTCTTATTCCGTAAGGCCATTCTACTGCCAATGTTTGTGTATGGTGATTGCATGGCTTTGTGCTCGATTTTATACACCTGAGATGCCTCAGATGCGTTAACTGTATTTAGTGTTACATAAACAATGATTGGTATCTTCCTTTCATTCTTGCCATTGAATTGCCAAATACATGTGTAAAAAGTATTTAAAAAAAAACAGACTTACTTTGTGCTAGCGCAAAAGTCTTCCATATGATGGTTCTAAGATGGATAATTACAGGAGGTGTGACAAAGGAACATTTTACTATTGGTTTTCAAGAAAGGAAATCAGAATGAAAGGAAGTAAACATCGAGATGGTAGCTAGCTAGGCTAGCTGTTAGTAATCTCTGATGTAAAGTAAGGCTAGGCGAATAACGTTAGTAGTCGTGTAACTGTTAACTGAGTGACGTTGGCCAATATTAAGTACATTGTACCCGGGTTTAATAATGTTCCGGTCAGATGCAAATATAAAGTGCATTCTGAAAATATTGAGATCCCTTGACTTTTTCCACATTTTGTTACATTTCAGCCTTAGTCTAAACCGATTTTCCCTCATTAATCTACACACAAAACCCTGTAATGACAAAGCAAAAACAGGTTTTTAGAAATATTTGCAAATGTATAAAAAAATGCTAAACTGAAATATCATATTTCGTAAGTATTCAGACCCTTTACTCAGTACTTTGTTGAAGCACCTTCGGCAGCGATTACAGCCTTGAGTCTTCTTGGGTATGACGCTACAAGCTTGGCACACCTGTATTTGGGGAGTTTCTCCCATTCTTCTCTGTAGATCCCCTCAAGCTCTGTCAGGTTGGATGGGGAGCGTCGCTGCCCAGCTATTTCCTCCAGACGTGACGCTTGGCATTCAGGCCAAAGAGTTCAAACTTGGTTTCATCAGAGCAGAGAATCTTGTTTCTCATGGTCAGAGTCCTTTAGGTGCCTTTTGGCAAACTCCAAGCGGGCTGTCATGTGGCTTTTGAGGAGAGGTTTCCGTCTGGCCACTACAATAAGGGCCTGATTGGTGGAGTACTGCAGAGATATTTGACCTTCTGGAAGGTTCTCCAATCTCCACAGAGGAGCTCTGTCTGTGACCAGTGGTCTCCTCTCTGACCAAGGCACTTCTCCCCCGATTGCTCAGTTTGACCTGGCGGCCAGCTCTAGAAAGTTTTTGTGGTTCCAAACTTCTTCCATTTTAAGAATGATGGAGGCTACTGTGTTCTTGTGGACCTTCAATGCTGCAGGAATTTTTTGAATTTTTTTTTCTACGGACAATTCCTTCCTTAAGGAGCGAGAGTCTCATAGCATTTTTTATTTAATACATTTTAGGTAACGTAACAAAAAGTGGAAAAAGGGAAGGGGTCTGAATACTTTCTGAATGGACTGTACAAGTTTTAATCACTTAATAATTTATAATGATATTGATATTGGTAAAATCACTAACTAATTGGTAGGTCTGCTATTAGTTGTTACTTCTGTGAACTTTCATTATCCTCTCTCATGAGGGAGAGAAATGAGAAAATATCTGAAAGGTACAATATTTGGGTTTTTGGTAACACAATTACATGGCAATATTTCTTAAACTTACAGAATGTACACAATCTATCCAAAACTAAATATAAGTGCTGAAATTAGTTGACAGTGGTCGTTCCATCAACATTCTGGTGTTTTGATGTATTTCTGATAAATTAAGATTTTTTTGGTAGATGTTTATCCAGAAATCAAGGCCTTTACTTATGCCACATTTTAAGATGAAAATGGTTTAAATGTATGTATGCTTTCATTTCCCCAAAATATAGACTCTTAGCTTTCATTTGATAACCAATGTTATATGCTCCTATGAACTTCACATGTTGGTGCTCATGGGTCCTGGAAATGCCCTAGCTAATAACCACAGCCTCATCTGACTCATGGCGGCTCATCATCCAGTTGACAAAACATGTTTTATTTACAGCCATGCATCTGGCCATTCCTCTCAGTGTTTATGTCTATAATGATGGCCACTTCAGCAGAAATCCCCATAAGCTTATTGGTAATTGCAGCACAGTCTGAGTCAGAGCCTTTCCCTTGCTGATTCTCACTGAGTGTGTCTGTGCTGTGGTTCTGGCAGCACAATGCCATCCTATGGTACTGTATGTGTCCTCCTTACTGCCATGTAGGGTAGTGTCAGCCTGGCAGCTCCTCTGACCTAAATTCTCAATACTATGCCATTGATGCTCAGGCAGACAGGCCAGTCACAGAAATGTATAGCACGATGCTGTATGGAAATCTACATCAAAAATACATCTTAGGGTTTATGCGTGTAGCCTGTGTGTCTGTGAGGGATGCTGGCATGCTCACACCATTTGCGAGTGTTCCTGGAAAATATCACTTTCCAATGTTGCCGTTTGTTTGGTGCTTGGCCAGGCTGTGTTAGGCCCAGCGCTCCATTGGTACCTGTGCTTTGATAGGTCCAGGCTTGTATCAGTTGACAGGACATTGGCTGCATGGCCTTAGGCTACTCTGGGACTGTACTGTACTGAAGCACCCCCATCCTGTCTCAACAACATGGGCTGCTCTCACTGCTATTGTGTCTTTGCATCCTAGTATAGTATTGATTGGTGTGTGATCTCTCCCTATATGTATTAGTCTACAGTGTTTCCTTTTGTCTTGGATGTGGTAGTAGTGTTATTAAATTAACCAACTGACCCATTTAATCAGGGGACCCACTTTGTTACAGGAGCATGCAGGGAACAGCTAGTCTTGACCTCTCTCCCACTGTCAGCATATGTTTTGGATCCAGTTGTGTGTGTGTTGATCTCTACACCAATAATAGGCCAATACTTTTGAGCTGGTTGAAATAGGCTATTTAATTTAGTTTGAAACGTAGGCCTGTCCTAAGTCATGACGCTCCACTCCTGGCCCCTGTTTGTCAGCCCAGGCAGGTGGAAGGAAGTTTCACACACTGGTCAACATGGTGCACGAATGGGAGTTTTCAGAAAGCCCCCAGTCTACTTCACTAAAATAGAAAATCTGCGGACGGAATCACGGAATCTAGACTTCAACAATATTAAAAAAAGGGATCGAACATAGAAGGAAATCCACAAATTGTATTGAACTGATTAGAAAATCCATTAATTTGCCCAAGTTAAATTTGCAATATGTAATTTTAACACCCAATTTAACATGGAAATGTGAGTTATAGATCTGTCATTCTCATTGAAAGCAAGTTAAGAAGCGGTTGTATGTTATTTCTATAGGCTAAGAAGTGGTAGATCTGTTCTATGTGTTATTTCTATAGGCTAAGAAGTGGTAGATCTGTTCTATGTGTTATTTCTATAGGCTAAGAAGTGGTAGATCTGTTCTATGTGTTATTTCTATAGGCTAAGAAGTGGTAGATCTGTTCTATATGTGTTATTTCTATGCTTCCTGTTTGTACGTTTTTAGTTTTTTCATCTTTTACTTTTGGTTTGGTGGACCAGCTTCAAACAGCTGAAAATACACTTTGTGTTTATGGAAAAGGTATTTTACAGCAGTTTAGATGGTACAATGATTCTTTACACAATGACTGCTTGTTTCGTCACAAACTGAAATTCGGCGAACTATTAGAATTTTAGCAACTAGGAAATAAGACATGAACAAAATGCATCAGTGATTCTTATTTTTCTGAAACGGCACAGGGATGCCCCGTGTGTGCGTGTGTGCGTGTGCGTGTGTGTGTGTGTGCGTGCGCAGTGCATGCATCGGCTGTGTCTACACTTTGTGTTGCCGTTAGTGATGATGCTAATGATAGCCTTCTTCTGGTAGAGATGAAAAGGTTATTAAGTATTTTGTTTGTTTATGTGCATTTTTTTTTTACGTTATTAGCTCAGGAATTGTTTTGTCATTATATACAGCCGGGAAGAACTATTGGACATTAGAGTGGCGGTAACTCACCTGAACCAGCAGCATTACGACTTCCCTGGAGCAGATCCTTTGTTCGCTCTCCCCAGAGCAATTGAACTTATTCTAGATGCCGACCCAAAACAACAACGCAGGCGGAGGAGAGGTACTCGGGCGGCCTCCTGGAAGCGTGCACACCACCCACCGCTCCCGAGTATTTTACTTGCTAATGTCCAATCTCTGGATAATAAGGTTGATGAGCTTAATTGAGCTTTTCAGCGAGACATGGCTTTCTGGAAATGTTCTGTCTGACTCTGTAAATTCCAGTTGGGTTCTCAGTACATCACACCGACAGGAATAAACACCTCTCCAGGAAGTAGAAGGGTGGAGGTATATGTTTCATGATTAATGATTTATGGTGTAACTGTGATAACATACAGGAACTCAAGTCCTTCTGTTCACCCGACTTAGAATATCTAACAATCAAATGCTGACCGTTCTACCTCCTGAGGGAATTTTCGGCAATCATTGCAACAGCCATATACAGTGGGGAGAACAAGTATTTGATACACTGCCGATTTTGCAGGTTTTCCCACTTACAAAGCATGTAGAAGTCTGTAATTTTTATCATAGGTACACTTCAACTGTGAGAGACGGAATCTAAAACAAAAATCCAGAAGATCACATTGTATGATTTTTTAATAATTAATTTTCATTTTATTGCATGACATAAGTATTTGATCACCTACCAACCAGTAAGAATTCCGGCTCTCACAGACCTGTTAGTTTTTCTTTAAGAAGCCCTCCTGTTCTCCACTCATTACCTGTATTAACTGCACCTGTTTGAACTCGTTACCTGTATAAAAGACACTTGTCCACACACTCAATCAAACAGACTCCAACCTCTCCACAATGGCCAAGATCAGAGAGCTGTGTAAGGACATCAGGGATAAAATTGTAGACCTGCACAAGGCTGGGATGGGCTACAGGACAATAGGCAAGCAGCTTGGTGAGAAGGCAACAACTGTTGGCGCAATTATTAGAAAATGGAAGAAGTTCAAGATGACGGTCAATCTCCCTCGGTCTGGGGCACCATGCAAGATCTCACCTCATGGGGCATCAATGATCATGAGGAAGGTGAGGGATCAGCCCAGAACTACACGGCAGGACCTGGTCAATGACCTGAAGAGAGCTGGGACCACAGTCTCAAAGAAAACCATTAGTAACACACTATGCCGTCATGGATTAAAATCCTGCAGTGCACGCAAGGTCCCCCTGCTCAAGCCAGCGCATGTCCAGGCCCGTCTGAAGTTTGCCAATGACCATCTGGATGATCCAGAGGAGGAATGGGAGAAGGTCATGTGGTCTGATGAGTCAAAAATAGAGCTTTTTGGTCTAAACTCCACTCTCCGTGTTTGGAGGAAGAAGAAGGATGAGTACAACGCCAAGAACACCATCCCAACCGTGAAGCATGGAGGTGGAAACATCATTCTTTGGGGATGCTTTTCTGCAAAGGGGACAGGACGACTGCACCGTATTGAGGGGAGGATGGATGGGGCCATGTATCGCGAGATCTTGTCTCCCAAGTGACAACGACCCAAAACACACAGCCAGGGCAACTAAGGAGTGGCTCCGTAAGAAGCATCTCAAGGTCCTGGAGTGGCCTAGCCAGTCTCCAGACCTGAACCCAATAGAAAATCTTTGGAGGGAGCTGAAAGTCCGTATTGCCCAGCGACAGCCCCGAAACCTGAAGGATCTGTATGGAGGAGTGGGCCAAAATCCCTGCTGCAGTGTGTGAAAACCTGGTCAAGAACTACAGGAAACGTATGATCTCTGTAATTGCAAACAAAGGTTTCTGTACCAAATATTAAGTTATTTTTTTCTGATGTATCAAATACTTATGTCATGCAATAAAATGCAAATGAATTACTTAAAAATCATACAATGTGATTTTCTGGATTTTTGTTTTAGATTCCGTCACTCACAGTTGAAGAGTACCTATGATAAAAATGACAGACTTCTACATGCTTTGTAAGTGGGAAAACCTGCAAAATCGGCAGTGTATCAAATACTTGTTCTCCCCACTGTATATCCCCCCTCAAGCTGATACCACGTCGGCCCCTCAAAGAATTTCATTGGACTTTATGTAAACTGGAAACCACATATCCTGAGGCTGCATTTATTGTATCTGGGGATTTTAACAAAGCAAATCTGAGTATGGCTCCCAAAATTATATCAACACATCGACTGTCGTACTCGCGGGGCTAACACATTGGACCATTGTTACACTTCCTTCCAAAATGAATGTAAGGCCCTGCCCACCATTCGGCAAATCAGACCACGATTCCATCTTGCTCCTCCCCTCCTATAGGCAGAAACTCAAACAAGAAGCACCCGTGGATAGGTGTATTCAACGCTTGTCTGACCAATCGGAATCTATGCTTCAAGATTGTTTTGATCAAGTGGACTGGGACAGCTTGTTCAGCTTAGCTTCAGATGATGATAATATCGACATGCAGTATATGCAGACACGGTGAATGAGTTTATAAGGAAGTGCATAGGAGATGTTGTACCCACTGTGACTAAAACATACCCCAACCAGAAAGCGTGGATAGATGGGAGCATTCGCGCAAAACTGAAAGCGCGAACCACCGCATTTAACCAGGGCAAGAAGACTGGGGATATGGAAGAATACAAACAATGCAGTTATTTCCTCCGCGATGCAATTAAGCAGGAAATTGTCCCTGTACCTAAGAAAGCAAAGGTAACTGATCTAAATGACTATCGCCCAGTAGCAGTCACTTCTGTCCTCATGAAGTGCTTTGAGAGACTAGTCAAGGATCATATTACCTCCACCTTACCTGCCACCCTAGACCCCCTTCAATTTGCTTACCGTCCCAATAGATCCACAGATGATGCAATTGCCACCACATAACACACTCCCATCAGGAGAAGAGGCATACCTATGTAAGAACGCTGTTCATTGACTATAGCTCAGTATTCAACAACATAGTACCCTCCAAGCTCATCATCAAGCTTAAAGCCCTGGGTCTGAACCCCGCCCTGTGCAACTGGGTCCTGGAATTCCTGACGGGTCGCCCCCCCCCCCCAGGGGGTGAAGGTAGGAAACAACACCTCCTCTTCGCTGATCCTCAACACAGGGACCTCGCAAGGAGGCGCGCTCAGCCCCCTCCTGTACTCCCTGTTTACCCACGACTGCGTGAACAAGCACGCCTCCAACTCAATCATCAAGTTTGCAGACGGCACAACAGTAGTAGGCTTGATTACCAACAACAATGAGACAGCCTACAGGGAGGAGGTGAGGGCTCTGGGAGTGTGGTGCCAGGAAAATAACCTCTCACTCAACGCCAGCAAAACTAAGGAGATTATTGTGGACTTCAGGAAACAGCAGAGGGCGCACCCCCCGATCCACATCGATGGGACCACAGTGGAGAAGGTGGAAAGCTTCAAATTCCTTGGTGTACACATCACTGACAAACTGAAATGGTCCACCCACACAGACAGTGTGGTGAAGAAGGCGCAACAGCACCTCTTCAACCACAGGTGGCTTATCACCCACAAACGTCTACAGATGCACAATTGAGAGCATCCTGTCGGGCTGCATCAGCGCCTGGTACGGCAACTGCTCCGCCCATAACCACAAAGCTCTCCAGAGGGTGATGCGGTCTACCCAACACATTACTGGTGGCAAACTTCCCGCCCTCCTGGACACCTATAGCACCCGTTGCCACAGGAAGGCCAAAAAGGTCATCAAAGACATCAACCACCCGAGCCACTGCCTGTTCACCGCGCTATCATCCAGAAGGCGAGGTCAGTACAGTAAAGCTGGGACCGAGAGACTGAAAAACAGCTTCTATCTCAAGGCCATCAGACTGCTAAACAGCCATCACTGCCTAGAGACACTAGCCACTTTAATAATGTATCTGCATCACTCATCTTTATGTATAAACTGCGCTCTACACTATCCTATGGTATCTTAGTCACTCTATTTGTGTGTACTTATTGCATCACCCATCTCTTATGTGTATACTGCATACTATAAAGCTTACTAGGCCACTGTGTCTTAGTCCAATGCCATCCTGACATTTATGTATATATTCTCAATCCATTCCTTACTTAGATTTATGTGTATTTGGGTATATCTTGTGAAACTGTTAGATATTACATGTTAGCTACTACTGCACTGTCGGAGCTAGAAGCACGAGCATTTCGCTACACCCGCAATAACATCTGCTAACCAGTTGTATGTGACCAATATATTTATTTGAATTTGATTTGAATTGAATTAAATGCTAACTACAAAGAAGACTATGCCTACCTGGCAGAACGACATCATGAATATTTGCATCAATCCAGTGGCCATTTTGTTTTGCAATCACATGAGTGCTACAGAAACATTGCTAACTAAACAATGGTCTCTTGCTGCGCAATTGGTAACTACACTCCCAAAATCCAACTTTTTACTAATTTTCCTTAACCTCAAGTGTTCTCCTGATGTGGTTTAAGCATTGCTGTGGACTTAGAACATCCAATTTAGTTTTTTTTTTCTTTTCATAACATGAGATTTTTAGAGAGAAAAACAGAATGGAATTTGAGAAAAAAATTAAATATTTTATAGGGTCCTATAAAAAAAGAGAGCCTAGATGCTGCACTAACCACACCTGTGTGCTGTAATGTGTTTAGGAAGGCATTTCCTCCTAAGGAAAAAGTAAGAGGGCTTTCTTTTGTCTCCTTCCCAGCAGCGCCGGTATTTCACAGGCGAACATTACTCTCACAGGATAAGAACAAGTCAACCCAGAACAATCTAAGACAAAACTGAGATGATTTAGCCTAGAACCCTTTTTATAGGCCGACGAGGCCGGCTTTGGTAAAGGACACTTTGAGGCAAAACGCGGTGATATGAAAGCTGCTTTTGTCCCCGTTTTGATCAATCTCCATCCACCACTTATCTCTGTAAGCGCTGTGCTTCGCTTCACCACAACATCATTTAGGGAGGCCCTCGACGGGCGGGACGAGCCCCTAATTTCTGTCCATGTAACAACAGGATGAGATACCGTCTGACTTTGGCCAGTGGTAAACAAGGCTCTGCAGACACACTGCTGGTCAGGACCCTGCCTCATGGCCTGCTGCGCCTTCTCAATGTAGGCTATCAACGCTAACACTGATTAGTGTAAGTGGCCTCATTTGTGGTGCCTGGACAAATAATGTTTGGGGGAATTGATGCTGCTGGCTAGTGGGTTGGATCATTAAGGAGCGAGAGCTTCTCTCTCTCTCTCTCTCTCTCTCTCTCTCTCTCTCTCTCTCTCTCTCTCTCTTTCTTTTTCAGCTAAGTGGCAGAGTGTCCTTGCCAGGCCTGAGTTAGGATAATGATCTATTGGAGTGTCTGGATGGCAGCCTGAGGAAAGGAGGCTGAGGGATCCTGCTGGCAGTCGTTCCCACATACTGGTCCCTGTCCAGCCTAGCGTTTCAAGTCGTAATGGTTTAGGGTTTGGATCTGGGTAGGGAAAGCTGATCATGTATCTGTGATTAGCGGTATTTTCTCCCTTGGAGCAGGCACAGGCTGCTGGGCCAACACTGATGTCAGGGGAGCAGAGTCACTGAGCAATTATTTTCAACAGTAAGTCTGACCTGGCTGCGCGTGCGCGTGCGTGTGTGGTTTAGTGCTGAACGGCGCCTCAGCTGCCACCAAGGCCCAGCCAAAGACTCTGCCAACTAAACTGCTGTGGTGTGTGTGCACCATTGACTGATTTGATGTGTGTCGTGCTTGTGTGCTGTTATGGTGTTTCTTTGTTCTCCTGTATGTCTGTGTTGTATAGTTGGTCCCATTTGTGTGGGCTAGCTTATGGCTTATTTAACATGCTGGCTGCTGATTGGGCTACAAACGGTTCTGTAGTCCTATATTTATAGAAGTGGATTTGCCCTCCTCCACATCATCATGGCCTCCATAATGAGAGGGCAGGGCACATCAACCAGCAGCACAGACTGCACATTCCAGCAGTGGCTGGGCTTACACTTTAGCTAACATGCTAACGCTAACAACAGTGGACCAGATGACAGAATAGGGTCACGAGAGGATTTCACTCTGAGTTAACAGCTCTCGTTTTATGATGGAAAGCGTCGTCCCACTGATGCAGACATGGCCTCCGCTTAGAGGATGTGATAGTAGGCTAGTATGAGATAAATCAGTCTTATACAATTCCATTATGTTTTCTCGACATTTCCATTTGTAAGATTTAATCTCTGCTAATTGTCAGATTTTAGTCATATATTTAAAAAAAATCTCTTTCAATTGGCTCTTATCTAAGAAGGTTAGAGACTAAGTCTGTAACAATCTGTCTTTGTTTCCTCAAGGAGACTGGCTAGTACACAGTACTGCACTATACCACTGGCTTGCTTATCTCCCACATCGCTATGTAAATAACCACGGTCAACAGAATTGCCAGTGTGAGCAAACAACCAATCAGATGGCTTTCAGGCGTGTAAATGACTGAGTCACTAGATCTTGCATATTCCCAGGATGCTGTAGCGAGAACATGACACAGCTCCGATATTCAAGACTATCATCCAGCAAATTACTGTCTTTTCTTTCCCAAAGATTGTTTTGGTGAGCTGTGGTCGGCTAACGATGACTGTATATCAAAGAAAGCAGTGGCAGACAGTGATTTTGTCTAAAGGAGACTCATTTTGAGAACGTCAATGTATTGACTGAGCCTCATAGTAATTTTGTCTAGACTAGATTGATTTGCCAGTAAAATGGCAGCTATCTAAAAGGGTGGTTCTCAAGAAAATGGCACTTGACCAAAAAAGAAAAATGTTCCATCATTATTATTGCATCACTAATGTTAGGGTCTGTAGTTATCTATTTCATAACTATTGTTATGTTTATTGATCAGAAATGATCAATTTTACCACAATTTCCACAACTACCAACGCAAAAATTCAAATTTACTGCAACAGTTTTTGATGTCCAAAAAAGTAATAAAGAAAACATTGCTTACCTAAGGCTTGAGTTAAGCATAACACTGAAAACAAATATATTACAAATGTATTTTATAATTAATCTCATTACCACAACACAACCTTTCTGAATCTTGTTTTTTGTATAAAGAACAAAAGGAAAACTGATTAAGCAGAAATGACTCAATTACACGTTATATTCATCCTAATATTTCCTAAATATTGGTGCATTACAGTAATGATAAGCAGGTTTCAGGGATCAGAATGCATGTTTCGGTAATGAGTGTTGTATAGTTTGCCATTAAAGCTGTA
This sequence comes from Thymallus thymallus, assembly GCA_023634145.1. Classification (NCBI taxonomy): domain Eukaryota; kingdom Metazoa; phylum Chordata; class Actinopteri; order Salmoniformes; family Salmonidae; genus Thymallus; species Thymallus thymallus. The sequence continues at coordinate 29,034,431 of CM042412.1, read as the reverse complement.
CTGAGCTCTTTTTAGATTCAGTAAAAAAATAAGGTCTTTACAGGTAATATTAGTTTATTAGGACATGATATTTTAATGTATTTCCCTATAAAGTAGGGATATCCGTGACAAAAATAAATCTTAGTTTTAAGATGTGTATTTTTCCATATGTAGAGAGACCCTGTGTTTTAATAAAATCAAGTATATGCATTGAGCCTGTCTGATGCTTTTAAGTCCCTGTTTGATAAAATAAGACACAAATTACAATGTATCCTACCATTTCTACCGATCTGCGTGCCAGGTATGGTTTTCGTATGCACATTTTCGTGGAACGGTTTCATTTAACTTATAACGTCTTCGTATCTCAAAATTCTATCCAAATCTAAATTAAATGGATATAAACCAAAAAACGTCTATTGCCAACGACACCTGCTTGTCAAATATCTCATTCCAAAATCATGGGCATTAATATGGAATTGGTCCCCCCTTTGCTGCTATAACGGGGACTTGCTTCCATTCAGCCACAAGTGCATTAGTGAGGGCGGGCACTGATGTTGGGCGATTAGGCCTGGCTTGCAGTCTTCGTTCCAATTCATCCCAAAGGTTTTCAATGGGGTTGAGGCCAGGGCTCTGTGCAGGCCAGTCAAGTTCTTCCACACGGATCTTGACAAACCATTTCTGTGTGTACCTCGCTTTGTGCACGGTGGCATTGTCATGCCGAAACAGGAAAGGGCCTTCCCCAAACTGGAAGCTTAGAATGGTCTAGAATGTCATTGTATGCTGTAGCGTTAAGATTTCCCTTCACTGGAACTAAGGGGCCCGAACCATGAAAACAGCCCCAAACCATTATTCCTCCTCCACCAAACCTTAAGTTGGCACTATGCATTCAGGCAGGTAGCATTCTCCTGGCATCCACCAAATCCAGATTAGTTTGTCGGACTGCCAGATGGTAAAGAGGGATTCATCACTCCAGAGAACGCGATTTCACTGCTCCTGAGTCCATTGGCAGTGAGCTTTACATCCCTCCAGCCGACGCTTGGCATTGTCTTTGGTGATCTTAGGCTTGTGTTTGGCTGCTCGGCCATGGAAATCCATTTCATGAAGCTCCCGACTAACAGTTTCTTACAAGTGTACCATTGTTTCCAGCGCGCACAACCTATGTGTCCACTCCGAAAGACTGGAATAACAATATATTGAACGCATTAACAGAAATTACCGTAGCTAAACAAACATTGTAGAAATTATAGGAATTAACAGTAAATGTACTACTGGTTATATACAGTGCATTGAAAAGTATTCAGACCCCTTGACTTTTTTTGTTACGTTACAGCCTTATTCTAAAATAGCAAAATGTATTTAAAATAAACAGATCTTATTTAAATAAGTATTTAGACCCTTTGCTATGAGACTCGAAATTGAGCTCCGGTGTATCCGGTTCCATTGATAATCCTTGAGATGTTTCTACAACTTGATTGGAGTCCACATGTGGTAAATTCCATTGAGTGGACATGATTTGGAAAGGCACACACCTGTCTACAGTGCATGTCAGAGCAAAAACCAAGCCATGAGATCGAAGGAATTGTCCGTAGAGCTCCGAAACAGGATTGTGTCGGCACAGTTCTGGAGAAGCGTACCAAAAAAATCAATGTTTCTGCAGCATTGAAGGTCCCCAAAAACACAGTGGCCTCCATCATTCTTAAATGGAAGAAGTTTGGAACCACCAAGACTCTTCATAGAGCTGGCTGCCTGGCCAAACTGAACAATCAGTGGAGAAGGCCCTTGGTCAAGGAGGTGACCAAGAACCCAATGGTCACTCTGCCTGAACTCCAGAGTTCCTCTGTGGAGATGGGAGATCCTTCCAGAAGGACAACCATCTCTGCAGCACTCCACCAATCAGGCCTTTACGGTAGTGGCCATACGAAAGCCACTCCTCAGTGAAAGGCACGTGACGGCCCGCTTGGAGTTTGACAAAAGGCACCTAAAGACTCTCAGACCATGATAAACAAGATTCTCAGGTCTGCTGAAACCAAGATTGAACTCTTTGGCCTGAATGCCAAGCGTCACGTCTGGAGGAAACCTAGCACCATCCCTACGGTGAAGCATGGTGGTGTGGGGATGCTTTTCAGCAGGAACTGGGAGACTAGTCAGGATCGAGGCAAAGATGAACGAAGCAAAGTACAGAGATCATTTATGAAAACCTGCTCAGGACCTCAGACTGGGGTGAAGGTTCACCTTCCAAAAGGACAATGCAGGAGTGGCTTCGTGACAGGTGTCAATGACACTCCTCATCCAACCTGACCGAGCTTGAGAGGATCAGGTGTGCCAAGCTTGTAGCGTCATACCCAAGAAGATTCAAGGCTGTAATCGCTGCCAAAGGTGCATCAACAAAGTACTGAGTAAAGTGTCTGAATACTTTTGTAAATGTGATATTTCAGTTTTTTTGCAAACATTTCTAAAAACCTGTTTTTGCTTTGTCATTATGGGGTATTATGTGTACATTTTGATGAGGGGGAAAGAAACAATTTACCTTCCCAACTGTGAAGCATGGGGGTGGCAGCATCATGTTATGGGGGTGCTTTGCTGCAGGAGGGACTGGTGCACTTCACAAAATAGATGGCATCATGAGGAAGGAAAATTATGTGGATATATTGAAGCAACATCTCAAGACATCAGTCAGGAAGTTAAAGCTTGGTCGCAAATGGGTCTTCCAAATGGACAATGACCCCAAGCATACTTCCAAAGTTGTGGCAAAATGGAACAACAAAGTCAAGGTATTGGAGTGGCCATCACAAAGCCCTGACCTCGATCCTATAGAAAATGTGTTGGCAGAACTGAAAAGGCGTGTGCGAGCAAGGAGGCCTACAAACCTGACTCAGTTACACCAGTTCTGTCAGGAGGAATGGGCCAAAATTCACCCAATTTATTGTGGGAAGCTTGTGGTGGCTACCCGAAACGTTTGACCCAAGTTAAACAATTTAAAGGCAATGCTACCAAATACTAATTGAGTGTATTAAACTTATTACCCACTGGGAATATGATGAAAGAAATAAAAGCTGAAATAAATAATTATAGATCAAACTATTATTCTGACATTTCACATTCTTAAAATAAAGTGGTGATCCTAACTGACCCTAGACAGGGAAGTTTTACTAGGATTAAATGTCAGGAATTGTGAAAAACTGAGTTTAAATGTATAAGGTGTATGTAAACTTACGACTTCAACTGTAAATGTATATATTCTCAATCCATTCCTTACTTAGATGTATGTGTATTTGGGTATATGTTGTGATATTACTGCACTGGGTATATGTTAGATATTATTGCACTGTCGGAGCTAGAAGCATTTCGCTACACCCGCATTAACATCTGCTAACCACTTGTACAGTATGTGACCAATTAAATTTGATTTGATTTAAAAGCCCATTCATGCCTCCATGTTGGTAAGGTAGTGGTTCTCTAAGTTCTTCCCAATTTGAGCTTTTTAGTCATTTTGCTAATGAGAATGTAGTGTTTTTTGAAGGGGGCGTTCCTCATTCTGAAGCCATAGAAGTGAAGAAATTAAACAAGTGTATTCATCTAAAGACTACTCCTCTATGCATCATGGGTGAAGAAAACAATTATTGGAGGTTTTACAGCAAAGTGAAAATGTTTTTACGTTAATGAGAATCATGTCTAAATATAGTTTAATTTAAACTTCATCTAGTATAACATTTTTATGATTCATGGACAAACTACAGCAACATTTTGTTTTATTCAAATAATTTAGATTTTTTCTAAAGTAACATTTTATAAAATGACCCGAATTTAATCCGGACGAATTTCGGTAATGAGAATTTTTTTCACAAGAATCAATTTGAGAGACTTTATGTCGTAGTACTGTAGGTAGGCTATGTTGTTTGATCCATCCCTGTTTTCACAAAGTTGAGCTTTTGTTTCAGTTCACACACTTGTAGCCTAAATACCAAACATTCTTCAACTGCAACATGTTTAAGCATGCAGGTATGATCAATGTCATTGAGTGAAGAGTCAGTATGAACAGTTGCGCTCATGATTTGTATGCAGTGATGCCTCGGTATAGTCTAGCTGTTGCAAGGCTTCTATGTAAGGAACCAGACTTCTATTGACATATCAGGACTGTCATGCCTCTACATGTCAAGACAATGTATCCAGCAATCTCTGTTTTGTTATATTGGGAATATAACAAAACCCCATCTCTCTCTTCCTCTCTCTCCCCGCTCCCGCCCTCTCTCGCTCCCGCCCTCCCCCCTACCTCCATCTCTCCAGTAGAGGTTGTGGTTGAGTATGAGTACGAGGCCCTCCATGAAGATGAGCTGACCCTGAGGCTGGGAGACGTGATCAGGAACGTCCGCAGGATCGAGGAGGAGGGATGGATGGAGGGAGACCTCAACGGGAAGAGAGGACTCTTCCCTGACAACTTCATCAAGGTGATTTTTAGAGCCTCTCCCTATTTAGACAATATTGAGACACTGACCCAAAACAACCTCCGGTGAACAGGTACACTAACAGTACTCAAATATTATTATATATGCCGTTTAGCAGACACTTATTTCATCTTCAAGTGACTTAGACGTGCGTGCATACATTTTACTTATGGGTGGTCCTGGGAATTGAACCCACTATCCTGCTCTACCAACTACAAGAGTACTGCTTACATACTTGGGGCTTGTAAACCCTAGTGCACCATGAAATCTGGTGTTTCCATTGCACACTTCTCTTTATAATGTACCATGAAATGGAGTTGTTTTTGTACTCATTGCAAATTCTACATCTAGCTAGTAGTAGAGTGTTGTGATGAAGTCACAGAGAGCGGCTGCTCTTCCCTCGTCCCTCCCTCCTGGCTGTAATCCAGAGTAGTGAGATAGGTAATCCTCTAGGAAGTCTGGAAGCTTTGAGGAGGGATATCTCGCTGTACTGAACTGAACTTTGCTCCCGGACACTGATAGACAATTTTTCTTCCTCTATAAGTGCTTCTGTGACTGCCTGAGACTAAAAGTTATTCCCAGGAAATCATGTCTGAGTCGGAGGAGTCGGTAAGGGATTTACTAATTTTTACTAAATGTCAACATGACAGGATTCTTTTGAGGTGTATTATAATCAACAGCTCTGCTCTGTGCCAGCGGAGGTCTTGATGTTTTGGGTGTTGGCTGTGCCGTCAAAGTTGACACCTCAGAGGCTCAGACTTAAATCTGTTTGTCTCTCCAAGGAGAAAAGGAAAGAAACTCCTTTTCTCAATATGTGATTGTTTTGAGTTTGTTGGAAATAGCGGTCAATTATGCAAAAAAAGTTAGGTATTTTTTGTGTCTGGTACATTCACTGCTTGTTTAGCTTCACCACAGTAAGTTGTACAAGTCAGTACTCAACTCTATTAGAAAGTGTTATTGTTCTGAGAATGGCTGTTTCTCTCTTGGGACAAAGCTGAGAGTCAGCCAGAGGAGGATGTCTCCTTTTTTCTCCCCCTCTCAGCAGTCTGGCTCCTCCCAAGGACTCTCAACTCTCAACACACACACACACACACACACACACACACACACACACACACACACACACACACACACACACAGCGTTCCTGTCTGTCTCCTCTTCCTCTGCTGTGGAAATGCCCAGTCAGCATGTGTGAACCAGGAAGCGGATGGAGTGGGGGTCAGAAGGGGTGAAAGTAGATTTCATTTCTTACCGGTACAGGACACCCAAGTGCAGGCACACTTGTAAAAAAAAAAAGACAGAGTAGCCTACTCTGCTGACACTGAAAAACAGATCAATAACAACTACATTGATCCATATAATCGGCCTACTAAAAGGGGAGATGCAAATACAATATGATGTCCATCTAACCTGGTGGAGGAAATGATTGTCCAAATACAAACAAAAGTGGCACTGACCCAATGACTGTGAATATGCACATTCACCTGGGATATGGCCGATGTTCTCCTATGGTGCCAATAAGACAGAATACTGTTCGCTCAATTAAGTTAAGCATTGTATTTTTAAATATTGCGATATGTCTGGCTGGTCCTATCTGCTTTTCACTGACAGTCGCAACTTAACAATCATCTACACTAAACAAAATATAAACACAACATGTAAAGTGTTGGTCTCATGTTTCATGTGCTGAATAAAAAAAAAGTGTTTCTCTCCAATTATGGGCACAAATTTGTTTACATCACTGTTAGTGAGCATTTCTCCTTTGCCAAGATAATTTATCCACCTGACAGGTGTGGCATATCAAGAAGCTGATTAAACAGCATGATCATTACACAGGTGCACCTTGTGCTGGGGACAATAAAAGGCCACTTTTAAAATGTGCAGTTTTGTCACACAACACAATGCCACAGATGTCTTAAGTAACTTAGTAAATTCTTTGAAAATGTTGCGTTGCGTTTATTTTTGTTCAGTATATTTGGTATTTGCACCGTGCAATGCCCAAATTGCTGGCCCTTCCAACTGTAGGCTATGCGATTTTAAAACAATCCACAGCTTTTTTTAAGAAGCTAATGATCCTTCTGTTGTAGTAGCCTATTTTTTATGATTTTTATTTATTTCTGTATAGACAGGAATAAGCTAATTTAGGCTATATGGACACACTGCCACACTCTTTTAATTTGGCATAAAAACAACCAGTTTTCATCTGATTGTTGATAACTTTTACAAAGGCGTTCCTGTAGGCTACCTGCTCACATTCGTTCACTCATCCGGACCCCACTGTGCAAATTGATGAATGGAAAGAGACATCAGTTACAAAACACCTAGCCTACATGTAGTGTAGTGAAATTCTGCCATTGTCATTAGGCCTACAGTTTGTAGGCTGAACTGATGCATCCTCGGTTGTCCACGCACGCCTTGGTCTCGGCCAATCATCTCCTCCTTGACAATGTAAGTGTTCTCCTCAAATCACAACAACATTTGGAGTATACACCACCCGGTTTCCAGTCAATTCGCACATTTTTCATACGGCTGACATGCAGTAATGTTAAATACTGGTGTAATAGCCTATAGTTTTGGGGAATATTGTATTAATTGTGATAGGCTCACATTTTACCGATACGGCGTACCCCGACTATTTATTTTACCAGGACGCTGTACCGGACCATACCGCCTTACTTTCACCCCTGGGGGGTCAGTCTCAGGCTAGCCCCCTCAACCCTCCTGGTGTATCCCTCCACTGTCAGGACAGGGCCAGGCAGAGTAGAGGACTGGACAGAGCCAGAGGCCTAGCCCAGTAATACTTCACATACCCCAGTCCTGTGTGAGGGGGACTTCGCTGCCTTTAGCTGCTTCCCCTCAAAACACACTATTAAAATCTTGATGTGGTTGGACTTTGCCTCTTGGACTCCAATAGTAGTTGTTCTTTACAACCTTGCAAATGGCACAACGGTAGTCTATAATATGATAATTTGCTGTAGATTCAGCATTTTGAAGGCTCTGCAAAGCAAGTTTCAAAAGCAGGTTGCCATAGCTCTTATTTGTTTAGCGATGTGGACTCCACTAGAGACTGAGATATCCCACAGTGCTTTCTTCCAGCATTCCTGAGAGATTCCGGCAGAGTGAGTGGAGCGGGCTGTGGCTGGCTGGCTGCTCTCCTAGCCCAGCTCTATGGCCTGAGCTGGAGAGGAAAGGAGGCCAGGTCTCTACATGAGCAGACAGTTTCTTCGTCAAGCAGCTACGAAAAAAACACAGGGAAGGTGCAAAATGCCAGAACGAAAATACACAAGACAGATACGCGATACATAGAGCGGCAGTATGAAAAAGTATAAAAATACAAGAAGTCTGGAGTGCAAAAAATCTATGAAAAGACATTGCATAGTATGGGTGGATGGCTGAATATGTACACTATACATTGTTACAGAGTGTTAGGTGAAAGAAAGAAAAAAAAAATACAATTATTGCAAGTTGATATAGATAAATAAGGAGTATTTGCATGGTTAACTATACTATACAGGTCGATGGCAGAGAAATACTTAAATAGCTAAATGTGCGTATGATATATGTGAGGGTAATAATAGTTTACTTAATATACAGTGTTCCTGCTGCTCAGCTCGGTGAGGCATAGCTTTTCTGAGGAGGGTGGAAACTTTGGCTGACAAAATGGTTGATTCCACCTGGACAGTTAATGGGGAAACATTGGCCTACATGAACTTAGCCGACTAGACTCAACAATTTACGATGGAGTTGAATGAGGACTAGTGTGGGTGGACTGGAGCTCTGATGTCACATAAAAGTTAGTTTTTAACTCTGCGTTGTTGGGAATGGGCTTGTAAGTAAGATGATCAATGGAAACAGGATGCACCTGAGATCAATTTCGAGTCTCACAGCAAAGGGAATGAATACTTATGTAAATACATTTTTTTTATTTTTTTTTAAATGGCATTTTCTAACATTTCTAAACCGGTTTTCACTTTGACATTATATGGTATTGTGTGTAGATTGAGGGAAAAAAAATTATGTAATCCATTTTAGAATAAGGCTGTAATGTAACAAAATGTGGAAAAAGTAAAGGGTTCTGAATACTTTCCCGAAAATGCACTGTATGTGTGAAGATATGTCTTCAGTATAATTAACATTTTAGAAAAGAGAAAGGCTGTGTGGTGAGGATACTGTGTATATAGAATGGCTCAACTGTCTCCCGCCAATTCTTACGCAGTCATTGTGTGAATTGTTTGCCCTCAGTTCCCCATTACATCTGTCACCAGTAGTAAACATATATGTAATGGGGAATTGATCAAAAGAGGATCCCAAGTCAAGACATAGAATTGCAGTCATACAGGCTGAAGATGAATGCGACTGAAAGAACCTGCGTTTTCATAATGTTTTTGTCTTATGTATTTTTACAGTGGAATGTATTGGCCTACTGCTACATCGGCCTATAGGCTATGAGGTCCTTACCCTAACTTCTTTAGCCGCCAATAGAATGTAAAGTGGTGGGGACGCGCTGATAGCATGTTGCCTGCAATCCTGAAACCCTGGTGCGGCGGCAATACGGTCTCCTCAACAGCCCTATTTGTGTTGCGTTGGAACATTCCTTCAGTCCCCTAATAGTGTTCGTTTCCATTTGAAACTATGGAAGTGTTGAAGATCTCGAGACTATCTTCCTTCACACACCGAGTCAAATAGCATTGACCTTTAAACTAGCCCAGGAGGAGTAGGCTAGCTAGTTAGATGTCTCCCACAGCAGACCGAGCAGGGCTCACTCTTTAAGTCAGCAGGCCCCCTTATCATTGGGGACTTCATGATGTGATAATGCACTAGATTTAGTCAGATAAAAGAGCTAAGTATAATACCGGTAATTCCATTCAACTACATAAATTAGCTTAAGACAACCACACATTTCAAGCAAAGTATTTTCCCATCAGCAAGATCCGTGTAGCCTACAGGTAGGTGATCCTCTTGTAACGTAGCCTAAATGAATCATTGTCCTCTCCGCTGTGTGTGTGTGTGTGTGTGTGTGGTGGCAGGAGGTAAACGTGACAGAGGAGGCCGAGGAGGAGCTGCCCCAGCGGAGAGAGAAGGCTGCAGGGAACGTGGCCAACCTGGTCCAGAGGATGAGCACCTACGGATTCCCAGCTGGGGGCTTCCAGCCACACTCACAGCCCCGTGGACTCAACAAGAGTAAGCTGTGCATAGGCTGTGCTTTCATCTTTATAATCACGTTTTCTCCACTGATGCACTACCTGAAACACTAGGAAGAATGCCCAGGGTATTCCCCATTTTAATTTCTGTGGACTTAATCCACCATAGGCTAAAGCCTGCTACAGATAGAGGGAACCCACACATATATAACTCTCAGAATAAACTGCTTTCATTTCATGTACCCCATCTCGCTGTGGGAGGAAGGAAATCAGTTATCTGCCCTCTGAAGTATCAAAAGGATTGTAGGTGCATACTGGATATAGCCTATATATTTCCTGCTACTGTATTTGCTTGTCTGTCTGCTAGTCATGGAGGCTTTTTTTTCCCCCCACATGAGCCTTTGTATAGCATCCACACATTTTCTTGTGTGACATTTTGTGAATAGAACTTGATTTAATTGACGTGTCAACAGCAGCAGGGTTAGGTGAAGGTCAATGCAGCATTAAAGTGGAGATGACGAACATCTGACAATCGTCTTTGCAGAAAACTCCCACTAGCTCATGCCTCCACCAATCCAATGCTTTTAGATTAGTGGGAAGAAGTGAATGTGTACACTTCAGACAGAGGGGCGTGTCCTGCCACACGCACCTTGCTGGAAAGTCCCATAGTGCTCCTAGCAGGAGGGGAGTGTTCTCCTCCTTCACTTCCTAGATCCAGACACCCTTCCCACACTGCCCTCGGGTATACACGCACACCATAAACAAACAGCCGTGCACGCGCGTCTAGGACGTTGACGTCATTAGCCGGCCCATTGAGCAGCGAGTGGACTGGTGTAACTGGTGTTCCTAGTTTTCTCAGGCTCCTGTCTTGTTGTTGTTGTTGTTGTTGTTGCAGAGTCTAAGAAGCGGCAATGCATGGCGCTTTTTGATTACATGCCCCAGAACGAGGACGAGCTGGAGCTGAAGATGGGGGATACCATCGACATCAATGAGGAGGTGAGGCTAGTGCTTCGTTACACTGCCCTAAATGTAGCTATTTACATAATGCTGCTCGTAATGACTTTCCTACATTGGGTTACCTTACCTGTGCTTTATTAAACGTGTTAGACTCCTTGTTCTGTTCAGAGTCGTTTTGTCTGTTGAAGTCGTAGAGGTTAGGTTTGCATGGGAGAATGAAAGATACATTGCCATGATCTCTCTGTAACTAACTTACAGGCCAATGGTGTTTACACATTACCATAATTACATTGGATGCAGCTAATAGTTCCTTAGGTAGAGCTGAGCGATTAACAACTCGCTTTTTATGCAGCTAATTGACCGATATCTGTTCAATTATTTTGAATTCCATTGTTTTTGTGTTCAGCTCAATGTTTCCTCTAGAGATAAATTAGTTCAAGACAAAACTGTGTGTTGTAGTAGGGAGTTGTAGTTTCCAACAGGCCAATATTCTACATAGTTTAGCGTGGAAAACGTGGTAATTGACTACAATGACCATAAACCATTGCGTGCCTACTTGTACAGTCTTTGTGGGGCAGACACAGAGGGAGAGAAGGGATAGAGAGCAGTTGTTTCGAGGCATCTCCACCTGAAAATACATGATCTAAGTGATTGATAGTTGGTATTCAGCAGTCATAACCGTATGCATTATTTACTTTGAACCACTAAAAAAGGGATTTTGTCAGACGGCATAAGCAGCAGCTCTATAGATATGAGGATGACTTGGAATGAAATAAAACAAATAATCAAATAAAACAAATATAATATACAAAACAACTGAAATATATAAATTATGGTTAATACGTGATCAGCAGTAATGGGCAGTCGCTACAATCATGAGACTTTCATTGTTTTATTCAGTGTTACAGTATTCAACCCACATAATGCATTGAATGTTTAAAAACATAATCGAACCAGAAATAAAAAAAGATGGTTATTTTTTAATAACCGAACCGGCGATTTATATGGTATATTATTCTAAGTTGATTAGATGTGTATTCAGAGGGTTCTGATTGGTTGTTCCAGGTAGAGGAGGGCTGGTGGAGTGGAACCATGAACGGCAAATCAGGACTGTTCCCCTCCAACTTCGTCAAAGAGACCGAGACGAGCGAAGATGGCGAGACGAACGACGTAACAGATGGAACCGGTAATAATGGAGCTAACACAGCGTGACTCGTGTCCAATCAGCGCATGTCATAAGTTGGAGCTGCGAAAGGATTTAGATTCTTTGCTGGATCTCCAGGTTTTGTATCTATTATTGTGTCTACCTGTTGTGACAGGTGCATATGTACAGGCTATAGTGTCTGTGTGGGCGAGCGTGTGTTTATTTTGTTCCATTCATATTATACACACTGTCCTTCCCACAGATGGTAGCAGTAAAGAGGCTCTGCTCCCACCCACCTCTTCCATTCAGCCCTCTCCGGGCAACGGAGTGATCGCCCAGCCCAAGAAGGTCCGGGGGGTGGGCTTCGGGGACATCTTCAGGGAAGGCTCGGTCAAGCTGAAGGTCCGCCCGCCCAGCGCAGAGGGAGAGGAGAAGAAAGACAAAGTAAGTGAGCTGAGATTGTCTGAGAACTCACTCACAGGGTGTCATGGACCTCAACAGGAAATGGGCACGCTTTTTAAGTGTCCAAAAAGTTTCCAACTGTCATATGTTACGTAACAGTATAAAAAATAGAAAGGGATGTTTATATACATATATAATCACAAAAGTCAAATGCATTCCAACTGGATTACATTGACACCAATGCTGGTGTATGTAATAATTTTACATTGGATAATATAATAATAGTATTGGTTTATGAACTTGTTTTCCATTAGCTTACATTCTGAGTTCAGCCACTTTTACACAGTCAGTATTGTTTAGTGTTGCGTGAAGGAGTAATCATAGGTGTAGCTGGCCTTTTGGAACCCCCTGAGTGTTTGTTTAAGTCCTGGGAGAGGTGGCGTGGCGCGGCGCAGCGTGGGTTGGGTTTCTTTGTCAACCCTTCCTCCTCAGCTTTGTTTTGGTCCCTAATTGTTTGGGTGGCAGGCAGGCAGTTTCCTTGCTCCCTCTGACTGATCTAGTTTCCTGGCGTCATATCTAAGGGAGATATTTCCGATTTTGTTTCTAAGGTAGATATTTCAGAGTGTGTTTCTATGGTAGATATTTCAGTGTTTCTGTGGGAGAAGTTTGTGTGTTTCTGTATTAGATATTTCTGTGTGTTTCTAGGAGATAGACTATATATACAAAAGTATGTGGACACCCCTTCAAATTAGTGGATTCAGCTATTTCAGCCACACCCGTTGCTGACAGGTGTATAAAATCGAGCACAAAGCCATGCAATGTCCATAGACAAACAATAGCAGTAGAATGGCCTTACTGAAGAGCTCAGTGACTTTCAACGTGGCACCGTCATAGGATGCCACCTTTCCAACAACTCAGTTTGTCAAATTTCTGCCCTGCTAGAGCTGTCCCGGTCAACTTTAAGTACTGTTATTGTGAAGTTGAAACGTCTAAGAGCAACAACGGCTCAGCCGCAAAGTGGTAGGCCACACAAACTCACAGAATGGGACCGCCGAGTGCTGAAGCAGGTTGTCCTCGGTTGCAACACACATTACCAAGTTCCAAACTGCCTCTGGAAGCAACGTCAGCACTAGAACTGTTTGTCGGGAGCTTCAGTGTCGGCTGGAGTGGAATAAAGCTCGCCACTCATTCTACAGGATTCTGTGCTTCCCACTTTGTGGCAACAGTTTGGGGAAGGCCCTTTCCTGTTTCAGCATGACAATCCCCCCGTTGACTAAGCAAGGTCAGTACAGAAATGGTTTGTCGAGATCAGTGTGGAAGAACTTGACTGGCCTGCACAGAGCTCTGACCTCAACCCCATCTTTGAGATGAATTAGAACGCCGACTGCGAGCCAGGCCTAAATTTCCAACCTCAGTGCCCGACCTCACAAATGCTCTTGTGGCTGAATGGAAGCAAGTCTCCCCAGCAATGTTCCAACATCTAGTGGAAAGCCTTGCCAGAAGAGTGGAGGCTGTTGTAGCAGCAAAGGGGGGACCAACTACATATTAATGCCCATGATTTTGGAATGAGATGTTCAACAAGCAGGAGTCCACATACTTTTGGTCATGTAAAGTATTTCGGTGTGTTTACAGACAAACTGCAGCAGCACATCCAGATGAATTTGTGCCGTTCTTTATTTGCATTAATAGTGTTAACTGAATGAATGGTCCTGCTCAAAGCACACTGTAGGTTTCAGTTGACAATTTCTAGCATCCATTTGAACCCCTTCTGAAACGCTTCTCTTCCCTCCTCCCTCCTTTGTCATGGCAGCGTTGGTTCAGTCTTCGTCCCACAGATTTCAATATGGCATATTCCATTACACTGTATGTTCACACTGTCACTCCATCAGTAGAAGCATCTCTCTCTCTTTCTCTCTCTGGTCTCTCTCTCGTTACTCAACAGCTTGTTGCGCTCAATCCATAGGAGACAAAACACAGACTGCCTTTGGCCTGGCTGGCTCCACCACTTGTCTGTCTGCTTGCTCCGTAACTAACAAAGACTTGCTGTTCCATGTCATTGTCCAAGCTTTCTGATGTTGGTCTATGTGTTAGCCTTACTCTTTTAACCCATATAACATATTCTGTAGTAGACTGGCATACTCTTCACGAACACTGACTCGCACGCTGACTGACACATTGTCTGTTGACCAATCAGTGATTCCGCAGATGGCTCTGCGTTCATTCCGGTCAGGGATGTGGTGGAGACCATCTGGGCATTGCCCGTTGCATCCAATCATGTCAATAAATCCATCTGTGGTTTGCTTCATTTTAGCCAATCCCATCATTACCATCTGCCGCAAAGCCCGCCCATTCCAACACGACTGACGGCCAGAAAGCAGATGGGGACAGCAAATCAAAAGGTAAGGTGAGGTTAAAGGTCGCAGTGTTTAGGATTAGAAGTGACTGTTCTATGTCATCTAGTGTTCTCAGACGTTACCCTTTGATCGTCACAACACAACATTTATGGTGTTTTATTGTGATTCTTATATGTTGTTCTAACATTGAGGGTAGGTTCAAGGGGTATATATTGTTATATTGTGGGGGAATGTGTAACTACTACAGTTGCTACCTAGCTAAGCGTTCAACTTTTAAAGCCAATTGCGGTGTTCGGATTAGCCAATGGTATCCCTAGGAAAAACCACATCCATGTCTTAACACGTGTGTGTGGTTTGTTTGTCAATGACTGCATTTTCACTTTCTTTCCCCAGTAAAAGAATACTGCAAGGTCACCTTTGCTTTTGAGTCCACAAGCGAAGACGAGCTGACACTGAGAGAAGGTGATGTCATACAGATATTGAGTAAGGCAAGTAAAGCCCCCCTGACCAGCAACAAGCCCGTGGCCCTAACCTATACTCAGTGTCAAAGCTTAAAACTACTACTGCTGCTATTACTTCAACAGTCTTCATTTGCTAGTCAAAATGTTTTCCGACTACATAACTGTCCGTCTTGTAAGGGAGAGAGGGAACTACAGGACCTGTGTCTACACTTTAAGCCTTTCCAGACCGTGGTCCTCAGCGTGTTAATCTCACCCCCCAGACCAGACCCAGGTGTAGTCGTCCTGGTTGTGCTCCATCTTACTGCATAGTCTCCAACCCTGCCTGTCTGTTCTTCCCTAGTGACGTAGGTGAATGTTGTGAGCAAGAACTGGACCATATTTGAGTATTAAGTCCTAATGCTTTGTGTTGGGATTTCGGTAGACCTGGGTAGTTTGCAGTAGGCTTGACAACATTTTGAAACGGAAAAAGAACATGAGTGATCCTCTTATTGGACCGGTTCAGATAGTACCTCTCCGTTTCAAAATGATCTCACGACGCCCTCTAAACACGACGCTGATCACCACGAGCACCCTACTGTATTTTGGAAGCAGCATGACGACCGGAAGCTGTCGTCATAGCAAGTAGGTGATGTATGGCAGTTAGCTTCCCTTGATGTTGTCCAGAGACTGGGGACTTGGGTCCCTGTTGAATTTCACACCCTGAAGAAAAACGTTAATGCTCTGACTGGGAACGCAGTCAAGACATAGTGCTAGTCTGTCTGGAGAGTTGCCATTTAAGAAGTTAAGTGTCTTTCAAATCATGGCTTGTTATTTAAGGCAGACAAATTATGACAGATCATGTTTTGCTGTGGGTAAATCATGTTTAAGCGCCATCTAGTGTCCATTGAGCAGATTTATTTTCAAGTTCAAGGGCTGCATTCAACTTGATGTGAAATCTAAAGGCAATGTTTCTGCGTTCGCGGAGACTGCATTCACAGTAAACGCTGCATATGTGAACGCTGAATCTAACACGCAGTGAGGCTGTGGAGATGCCTTTTATCAGCTCTGAAGCTGATCCAAGCTGATTATATTGAATGAAAGTCACCATTGTTTATTCAGAGGAGATGGATAATTTGTTTTGATTCCAAAATGGACTGATGCAGACATTTTAGAACGTTTCTCAGATGTTTCTATCTCCCAACTGTCTGTGTTATGATGTTCTGAGCTTTTATCTTAGCCGTTTCATCATAATGTTTATGTTTCAGGACACGGGGGAGCCGGGGTGGTGGAGAGGGGAGATCGGAGGTAAAGAGGGGGTCTTTCCTGACAACTTTGTGACTGTTATGTCCGATGAAGACAAAGAGGTAAGATAAAAGTGGTAGTGAACGACAGAAGCCAAATGTGTTCCCTAGTAGCCTATGTGTGATGTCAGTCATTTATAAAAAAAACATGTACACTGGGGGCCAAAAGTTAAACAAATCAAAATATATTTTATATTTCAGATTCTTCAATGTAGCCACCTTTGCCTTGATGACAGCTTTGCACACTCTTGGCATTCTCTCAACCAGCTTCGCCTGGAATGCTTTTCCATAAATCTTGAACGCGTTCCCACATATGCTGAGCACTTGTTGGCTGCTTTTCCTTCACTGCGGTCCGACTCATCCCAAACCATCTAAATGTGGTTGAGGTTGGAACCAAAAATCTGGACTCCAGACCAAAGGACAAATTTCCACCGGTCTAATGTCCATTGCTCGTGTTTCTTGGCCCAAGCAAGTCTCTTCTTCTTATTGGTGTCCTTTAGTAGTGGTTTCTTTGCAGCAATTCGACCTTGAAGGCCTGATTCACACAGTCTCCTCTGAACAGTTTATGTTGAGATGTGTCTGTTACTTGAACTCTGTGAAGCATTTATTTGGACTGCAATCTGAGGCTGGTAACTCTAATGAACTTATCCTCTGCAGCAGAGGTATTTTTGGGTCTTCCATTCCTGTGGCAGTCCTCATGAAGCTGGTTGAGAGCATGCCATGAGTGTGCAAAGCTGTCATCAAGGCAAAGGGTGGCTACTTTGAAGAATCTCATATATAAAATATATTTTGATTTGTTTAACACTTTTCTGGTTACTACATGATTCCATATGTGTTATTTCATAGCTTTTATTCTACAATGTATAAAATAGTGCAAATAAAGAAAAAATATTCCAAACTTTTGGCCCCCAGTGTATATATCTTTTATTAAAAACTGTCTTTATGTTGCAGCCAGCTCTCACATCAAGAGGATCAGTCAAACTGTCTCCCAAGCAGGAAGCAGAAGAGGTACGCTGGGCTGTCCACATGCTTGTGTTCGAGTACATGGTGTTGGTGTATGCTCACAGAATTCATATGGGCCTCTTCCATTGATATAGAACACAGTTACGGTTAGTGTGGTAGCCTGGGAATGTTCTGCTGACTGGTCATTGTAACCACCATAATGTGTGTCTTTGTCAGGGTTCTCACTCACTTTAGACTGAAACTTATGCTTTCTCTAAATATTTATACATAATAGTTACTGAGCTCTCACAGTTTTAATCTTGTCTCTAGCTAAGACCCCTCACAGCTAATGTTCCTTCCAAAAAAAAAAATCGTTACTGAGCACATTTTATGTCTGCAACTTAGATAGGGGTGTGGGCCACATAAAATCTGAACTTAACATGAGGGGCCGCAGTGGCTCGCGGATCTGCGTACCCACATCCATACCCACACATGCAGTCAGTGCCCTAGCCTTTTGGGGGCCCTAAGTAACTTTTTGTTGGGGGCCCCCCTGCTCCATGCAAGCAAAACATTTTAGCCCCCCCCCCCCCCCCCCCTACACATTTGGCCTTGGGGCATAAAGAAAATGTGGCCATTTTTAAAGAAAGTTTGCTGTAATTCTAGATAGCTAGACTAATTTACCAATCTAAAAAAAGTTTAGCTGACACGGGCCGATTTGAGAGAGAAACATTGCTGATGCACAACCAACCAAATTGCATGTTGTGTATTCTACTTTTCTACAGGAAGTTGAGACCCGAACTGTGTTCCCAAAAATATATATATGTATTTTTTGGGAGGGCCTACAGAACTATCCCTGATATAGGTGTACCATGACTGGCATACCATCAAAAACAATGGAGAAAATGCATCCAATAACATTTGTACGTGTCAATATCTATTGAAAAAGCAGTTCTAGGGATTGACATTAACCTGTTTAGCCACGGAGACAAGGAGGTGACTTCAAATGTTGTTGTATTGTGTTGTTTGATGCAAGAAGCCACCCATACCATTATTATAGTGAATCAGACAAACGTGTATGGCTGCTGCCCTCTGCCTATTGGCTTCGGCTGTTATTCAAGCCTCTCTCAAAATACAACACTGCCCCTTTAAGACATAAAAAAGCTTTTTACCTGACTCGATTTTCAAGGATGGCTATAAATGTGCTCTTATAGGAAGCAATCACACCCCATTGCTGACCAGAAATGAGATGTAATTGGGCTATTAACTAGCAAGTTAGTATGAACATGTATGCCCTAACTAACTTTAAGTCGTTCTGGAGAAGAGCGTCTGCTAAATGCTACATGCTTTGTGCTGTCAATAGAGTCGCTCTGCCTAAAACAGAATCACAGACTAAGTCTTGTTTAGTTAGATTTGTTTCAGTATGTTGCATTGAAAAGGGGCTAATATGTTGATTTGATCAGGGAAACGTTCATAATGTAAACCAACTGGGGAAACCACTAAAGTTGAGTGAATTTCAGTCTCCTGCATCTCATTGCAGGCTGGTATTGCATCTGCGTGGCAGTCCTGGGGAAGCTGCGCCCGAGCATTACGCACAGCTTAGAGAGAACATTGCTCACAGCTGTTCTGTTCAAAGAGAAGTGCACAATATCAATTGTGTGGCTCCTTCTGGCCAAAAAGTATCCTCCAGCAAAATTGTTTTAATTTCAGAGAAGACTCAGACTCCTTTAATCGAAAGTCAAGTTCCTGGTACTTGAACTAGTTCCACCGCCATGGCAAAGAGTCCTGGCCCTTGTTGCCTCATCGGCCCACACAGTGGCTGCTGTTGTTGTGTCGTGTCACGGCCCGCTTGGAGAGAACACGCTGCTCTGCCTCCCCACATGTAGGTCAATGGGTGAAGCAGTGGTGATAAAGTGGTGGAGCACAGCCTTCTGGCCCGCAGCGTTGGGAGAGTTTTTTTTACTCCATAAATGAGCTCAGTGTTTCCCTTTGTTTAATGCCCTGGCCGAGGGAGAGAGAATGTGACGAGCACTGGCTCATGTGATGGTTGAGAAACACACCGCTGGTCAAATGTTCATGAGATTCAGGGATGGAAAGGTATATTCTCAGTTCTGCTAGATGCTCAGTAGAGGGCAGCCATTATCAGATCTCCGTTAAGAGAGGCGTTATCAGGTCGGTCTCTTTCGTGCTCTCTCTTCCTCTCTGATTTCATTCTTGTTCTCTTTCTCTCCATCTCTCTCTATATATTTCTAAATCGTTTTTGCCAGCAGGGTATAAAGTCCCAGTGTGGGTTGTTACAGGATGTATACTACTATGCATCTTTGTGGTGCTGGTAAGGAGAAATATCAATATGAAATGTTGCAGTGTCCTGTGGCTGTATCCGTCCTGTTGTTACTGCATGCAAGTTTGAGCTTTAAACCTCCTAATCCACCACTTATAGGTGTCCCGCTGATCCTGCTGATAGACTAAAGATCGTTTGTCTATTTCAATATCTCCCCGGTCACTCTTTTAATGTGGTTGAGATGAGAGAAAGAAACATCTGCATTATTTCCCACATTCCCTGGGATCCTTTGTGCTTCAGTCCCTCTTTGATTAAAGCAGTCAGTGAGGTTTCTGAACACTGCAGAAACAAATGAGGACACCTCAAGTAAGACATGACATGTCAAGTGGCTGCTTTCGTCGCTCAGTTTTAGATACTGCTGGTAGCTACCACAGTTTGGCTGCAATTAATTCTCCGGTATAGCCTTCATATGGAATGTTGCCATGGAAGTTGTCATCACACTATAACAGAACGATCCCATTGGACCTGTGGAAGACTTCCTTACAAATGTATTGAATGTGGGCTATGAATATGAAGCTGTCAACTTTACTGCAGTGTCTTACTGCTTGGCCTCATCTATTAAGGACTTAATGTAATTCCATAGGACAAACATTTTAAAGCACATTTTAAGATAAGCAAGATTAAGATCAGTGTAGGTTATTCAAGGAAACGGAGCATAATTGCTTGTATTCATTTTGAGCATGTGCTTCTCTTCTGACTCACGCTCTGGCCTCTGCATTGGAAGCCTGGCGTCACTCCAGTCTTTGACACACTGATGGGCCAGAGCAAGGAATCTTTCTAAGGATCAAGGTGCAAGGTGATTTGTAGCCCAGTGCGTTGCTCAGGCTGGCACCCTGGAACAGCTGCCGTGACATCTGCGTCTCTGGGACATGACTTTCCATTAAGGAAGCCCTGTGTTTCTATTGATATATACGGGTTTAAATTGAAAGGTATCAGGTAGGAATAACCCCTAAGCATGTTTAAATGTATTACAGAAGTCAGGCAGAAATGATACCATGAACTGGGAAGAATTTAAAGAAACTAATAAAGACTCAAATAATCAACAACATTTGTTGTAAATATTACAGCAAAGGGCGGTCATTCTCTGGAGCATCAAACAATGGTTGAACAGACCCTGCCTTTCTTATTTGTTAAATGTGAAATTCATCTGTGCAATTGCCCCAAAATAATTGAATTTAGTTGCGCACTGAAAAAACATGAAAACGTTGTGTCCCCTTGAACAAACAATTAACCCCAGGGCTACTGTCTTTTTGGTGAATCCCAAACCACACCCTCGCCCCTACCAACTCGCTCGGAGGGCCTTCCCTTGTCACATGTTGCTGACAAAACTCAGAGGGTGACTTCAAGAGTTGCGAGGGATCAAATAAACCAATCAATTTTGGGACACACTCGTGACTTTAATAATGCAATTCATGTTCCACTTTTAAATAATAAAACATGCATGACCTTCAAATGAGAGAATTCCCCCTCCAGATATAAACCTCAGTAACAGTTAAACATTTCATTTGGGAGGTATTTCATAGGCTACATGTATCAAGCCTTGAAATCAGATCCATACAAATACAGGTGACCCATAATTATCATCTCGTGTGAAATTGCTCAAACTCAAAAATGATACTCTAACCAGGTAGCTGAGTGGATAGAGCGTTGGGCCCTTAACCAAAGGTTGCTGGATCGAATCTCCGAGCTGGTAAGGTAAAAATATGTTGTTCTGCCCTTGAAGAAGGCAGTCAACCCACTGTTCCTAGGCTGTCATTGTAAATAAGAATTTGTTCTTAACTGACTTGCAGAGTTAAATAAAAGGTTAAAAATAATAATTCCGGTGCGTTATGGGATTCCGCTTAGCTCTGAAGCCAGCAGCGTAGCTGACTCGGTGTAAGTTGTTATCGAAGGGATTAAATAGCCCCTTCACTTCTTCAGCTTTGGGACACTTGTGCATAGGGACAAGGGGAAGTGGGTGATTTGATACATGGAGTAAATACATAATGAATAATGAGTAAAAAATAACATGGCTATATACAGGAAGTACTGAGTCGATGTGCAGTGGTACGAGGTAATTGAGGTAGCTATGTGCATAGAGTAGGAGCAGTGGATGATGTAGGTCTTGGTGGGGCAAACAAAACAATTTGTGGGATGCATGCCAGCAAAGTCACTACACAACACTAAACAATACATTAACTACACAACACTAAACAATACATTAACTACACTATAACGGTGACAAACGGTGCCCACAAACTGTTAGGGCCGACATAAAGCTGTCCCAACAGCAGTCACAACACCTTACCACTGCTACACCTGGCTATCAGCAGAGCCTTGTCTGGCAGGGAAACGGTTCATTCAGCCTCCTTTAAAAAAAACACAGCTCATATGGCTGACTTGCTTAAACAAATATGGTTTCTACTGACAATTGAGATGTACAAACTATGGTATAAGGGGACGACGAGCGGATAAGAGGCAA
The DNA here is from genome assembly GCA_023634145.1 of Thymallus thymallus. Lineage (NCBI taxonomy): Eukaryota > Metazoa > Chordata > Actinopteri > Salmoniformes > Salmonidae > Thymallus > Thymallus thymallus. Next base: position 29,012,529 of record CM042412.1, on the reverse strand, counting down.
TCTGTAATTCTGACTAAGACATTAATGAGCGAGCTAGGACGGACATAGTCAATATAACTATTTGTTCAGCACTTTTGAAATGTACATTGACAGAATTCAGAACATGGGCCGTTCTTACAGTGTTCTCCCTGTACACCAAGTCAGAACAGTAGGATAAAGAAAGGAGGCATATAAGCAGACAATGAAAGCTCTTACAATATTCAATGATTACATTTCTCTAAAACAGGTTATAGGCTACATGTGCACCACCAAGTCAGAACAGTAGGTGAAGTTAAGAGGTGAAAATTGACCATATTATTAGGGTGAGGCACATTGAACACTTTGGGTTTTTGAGTGTCAAAAAAGATACACGTCGAATAAGCTTTTAATTTGACACGTCAAATAACACAATTCTATTGACAGAACACTGAGCCAATCACGGCGCAATGCTCCTATTTTCTGCTGACTTGCCCCACCACCACAGAAAGCACTGAGCTAGGCTGAAACACCAGCTTTTTGGAGCTGCTTGACTCAAGAAAATAAAAAAGAGACCATGTTTGTATGCAGCTTTATTATTATGGCGCCACCGTATGTGGTGTAAATGAGCTGGAGGGCTGGGTGCTTGCCCCCAGTGATGTATTGTGCCGTCCGTGCCACTCTCTGTAGAGCTTTCCGGTTGAGGGTGGAGCTTTTGAGATACCAGGCTGCAAAACAGACTACATTTCCCAGAATGCATTAGATCAAACACTAGTATGGAAGGGAACAATCTTAACATCTCATGACAAAGAAAAATACTCTTTGTTTGACATCGTTGAGTTATAATCAAACTAATATTTGAACTGGTATGTTTTCTTTGCATTAATAAGTGGCATATCCTTTTGATGAATTATTTGTCAAATGAATGAGACTCATGTTTCATGTCTTAGATGAATTGGTTTGAATTGATTTTAATTAAATTCTTCTTCCTTCAATTCAAATTTAATTGAAATTCTGCGTCCTTTGAGGTGTGGCCTTGACTTACTACGTACTGTACTTATTAACATATTCCCTGAATGTTAAACCTAATTTTGCTGGGAGTCTGATTTTTAAACTGAGGGCTACTGTAGATGAATGAGAAGTCCTCTTTGTCACATTGACCTACTTTGTGTTTTTCAGAAACCCAAGAAGCCGCCGCCACCTTCAAAAAGCATAGGTAAGGACGGTTTCATAATGAACATGCGACCATCATCAATCTCCTGTAGATGAGCATGTGTAATGGTAGACAGTATCAGTTAACGCAGAGGCAGGCAGAGGAAGACTTCTTATCTCTATCTCAGTGTTAGTTTCTAAGAAGAAAAAAAAGTGGTTTTGCAAGCGACTGTTCACTGAATTTTTTTTTTCAAAACATCCCCACTGAAATCATCTCTAGTACAGTATCAAACAATATGGTCAGACAAACAGAAACTTGTACCTCTGCCTGTGACCATTAGCACATCTTGTCACCTAATATCTTTGGCGGCAGGTAGCCTAGAGGTTAGAGTGTTGGGCCAGTAAACTAAAGGTCACTTGCTCGAATCCCAGAGCCGACAAGGTGAAAAATCCACTAGATAATTGTCATCATCTCTAGTTCTGTATGCTTGGTTGACAGGCAACAGGTTTTGAGGGGAATGGCCAGAAATAATCTGATGGAGATTTGGAGGAGGGCACCAATCACTTTCTCAGGATGAATTATAGATTTAAACGCCACTCTCATCAAACTATATTCTCATAAGTGGCATTTGCTGTACATCTCCCGGGAGTGTGCCTAAATTGTTGTTATTAAAAATCCACTTCATGCCTTGAGCTGAGATGATGACTGTGTTGCACTACGACCCAAAGGGGTTCAGGGAAAAGAAACATCTAAGACCTTCCCAACTTTGTTTAGTACCAAGATGTAAACTCAGTATATAGCAGACTCCTGTCTGATAGCACAATGTAGTCTCACATAGCAGACTCCTGTCTGATAGCACAATGTAGTCTCACATAGCAGACTCCTGTCTGATAGCACAATGTAGTCTCACATAGCAGACTCCTGTCTGATAGCACAATGTAGCCTCACATAGCAGACTCCTGTCTGATAGCACAATGTAGCCTCACATAGCAGACTCCTGTCTGATAGCACAATGTAGCCTCACATAGCAGACTCCTGTCTGATAGCACAATGTAGCCTCACATAGCAGAGGGATAAAATACCTCTGGTATAATGGGTTTTAACTTGGCCATAGGTCTAGATCTGTAGAGACATGGATACTTCCCTAATGCCCTCAAGGTGTAGGATTTTGGTGATGATGATGATGATCACTAGGCCACATTCGTTCTAAGTGCTCAAATATTTAGATTTGAATTACTTTTCTGAATTGACCAAGGTACTTGGCTGTTCTATAGATATGTCTTGATATATGTTCTATATAGCACCAGCATTCACCTAGATATGTCTTGATTGGAAAAAAACTGATTGTTTTCTCTTCTTTGAGGTTGATGTTTCCGAGAGGGGTGTTGTACAAATGGCTCATATCTAGCACATCTGAAGTTACAGACGCTTGCAGACAGCACTGCAAAGATTTCTGTACCCCCTTTAGTCTGCACAGGAAACACTTGAATGTCTCCACATCCTCCTGCCTGCAGAATATCTGTACGGCAGCCCCTCTGTGTTCGAGGGGCTGCCGTCATAGATCGACAGTAAAGAGAGGAGGACGTTCCTAACCAACGGTAACATGCTTCGCTTTTCAGCTCGCAAACCAGAGGTCCCGAGCGCCGACAAGAAGCCCCAGCAACCCCATCCTGAGGACAGAGGTAAGGGTCCCTTCTTCCATCCCTTCCACCAGCTGCCCTTTCCCATTAAGGGGTGAGAACCACCCCGTCCCCCCCACCGGTAGCAGCACTTGTACCCCAGCAGATGAGTTGGTGTGAAGAAGGTTACAGCCAACACTTCCCACCTCCCAATCAGCTCCGTCTGCTCCGATGTGGCTCTTCGGATGAAGCCGCTAGACTCCACACCAATCACATTCTCTCCGATATCGCATAGATTTTTTTTATTGGTGTTACAGCACAACCTGGACCTAACTGGGGTTATGTGTGGAGTCATTCTCATCCGTAACACCAAAAGAGAGTTTGCTCTGTTTGCAGATAGACATGCAGGTCTTGTTTGTACCAAGTGGCGAGTTTGAACCTGGAAGGAGTAGGCCGACATTTCACTATTTGTTCCTCACATTAATAACTTCATGAATAATATGAGTATATAACGGACTAACCTGTATATAGCCTTATTATTATTATTACTATTATGTCATTTTCTTTTGTTACTTTTGGATTATACAATTCAATTTATCAGATTGGCCACCAGTTCACATGTAATATGGATGGTTGTATTTATTTATCCTATAGAAATTAAATGTTTTCTCCCACCTATTGCGTAATTAGACATTATGTACAGTCGTGGTCAAATGTTTTGAGAATGAGAAGTATTGGTCTCCACAAAGTTTGCTGCTTCAGTGTTCTTAGATCTTTATGTCAGTAGTTACTATGCTACACTGAAGTATAATTACAAGTATTTCATAAGTGTCAAAGGCTTTCATTGACAATGACATTCAGTTTATGAAAAGAGTCAATATTTGACCCTTGTTTTTCAAGACCTCTGCAATCCGCCCTGGCATGCTGTCAATTAACTTCTGGGCCACATCCTGACTGATGGCAGGCCATTCTTGCATAATCAATGCTTGGAGTTTGTTAGAAGTTGTGGGATTTTGTTTGTCCACCCGCCTCTTGAGGATCGACCACAAGTTCTCAATGGGATTAAGGTTTGGGGAGCTTCCTGGCCATGGACCCAAAATGTTGATGTTTTGTTCCCCGAGCCACTTAGTTTTGCCTTATGGCAAGGTGCTCCATCATGCTGGAAAAGGCATTGGTAGTCACCTAACTGTTCTTGGATGGTTGGGAGAAGTTGCTCTCGGAGGATGTGTTTGTACCATTCTTTATTCATGTCTGTGTTCTTAGGCAAAATTGTGAGTGAGCCCACTCCCTTGACTGAGAAGCAACCCCACACATGAATGGTCTCAGGATGCTTTACTGTTGGCATGACACAGGACTGATAGTAGCGCTCACCTTGTCTTCTCCAGACAAGGTGTTTTCCAGATGGCCCAAACAATCGGAAAGGGGATTCATCAGAGAAAATGACTCTACCCCAGTCCTCAGCAGTCCAATCCTTGTACCTTTTGCAGAATATCAGTCTGTCCCTGATGTTTTTCCTGGAGAGAAGTGGCTTCTTTGCTGCCCTTCTTGACACCAGGCCACCCTCAAAGTCTTCACCTCACTGTGCGTGCAGATGCACTCACACCTGCCTGCTGCCATTCCTGAGCAAGCTCTGCGCTGGTGGTGCCCGATCCCGCAGCTGAATCAACTTTAGGAGACGGTCCTGGCGCTTGCTGGACCTGATGTCTTCTTCACAACAATTGAACCTCTCTCCTTGAAGTTCTTGATGATCCGATAAATGGTTGATTTAGGTGCAATCTTACCAGCAGCAATATCCTTGCCTGTGAAGCCCTTTTTGTGCAAAGCAATGATGATGGCACGTGTTTCCTTGCAGGTAACCATGGTTGACAGAGGAAGAAAAATGATTTCAAGCACCACCCTCCTTTTAAAGCTTCCAGTCTGTTATTCTGACTCAATCAGCATGACAGAGTGATCTCCAGCCTTGTCCTCGTCAACACGCTCACCTGTGTTAACGAGACAGTCACTGACATGATGGCAGCTGGTCCTTTTGTGGCAGGGCTGAAATGCAGTGGAAATGTTTTTGGGGGATTAAGTTCATTTTCATGGCAAAGAGGGACTTTGCAATTAATTGCAATTCATTTGATCACTCTTCATGACATTCTGGAGTATATGCAAATTGCCATCATCAACACTGAGGCAGCAAACTTTGTGGAGACCAATACTTTCAGAAAGTATTCACACCCCTTGACTTTTTCCAAATGTTGTTGTGTTACAGACGGAGTTAAAAATTGATTGAGATTTTGTGTCACTGGCCTACACACAATACCCCATAATGTCAAAGTGGAATTATATTTTTACAAATGTATTACAAATTTAAAGCTGAAATGACTTAATGTCAAGTTTTCAACCCTTTTCATTATGGCAAGCCTAAATAAGTTCAGGATTACACATTTGCTTAACTTGTCACATAAGTTGCATGGACTCACTCTGTGCAATAATAGTGTTTAACATGATGACTACCTCATCTATGTACCCCACACATACAGATAGTTAATTGTAAGGTCCCTAATTCGAGCAGTGAATTTTAAACACAGATTCAACCACAAAGACCAGGGAGGTTTTTTTAATGCCTCTCAAAGAAGGGCACCTATTGGTAGATAGGTAAAAAAAAACAGACATTGAATTAGGGCTGACTCCATTCAGTCAACTGGTCGGTTGTTTGGTCGATAGACTGTTGTGCGACCAAGATGTTCGAGCAGTAGCAAAAACTAATAATAATGTAATCCTGTTTTTAGTCTTAATACCGTAACTTACTTAGACCTATATTTCAATACTTACTGTATATAGGCTACCGTATCAATCAATCAATCATTCATTCGTTCATGTCATCACACAGCATATGAGTCATTCATGATTTGAAATGTAGCCAAGTGTTTGAGTTATACAATAACAAAGCGACCCTTGAATAATTAGCGTAAACAATTAATAAACCGTTCTATGTCGGCAATTGCATTCACGAGTCTTTTTAGTCTTTACTGTAATTAAGGCTTTACAAAAAAAAAACATTACAACAGACTGTCTGGTACGCTTATCATTTATTTAGTGTTTACATTGTTCCAAATGGTCAGAAATTACATTGTAATCTGCACCGGTTTGGCTGTGCACGCAGAGCTGGCTCGTTACGTTACTTTTCTTGATCTCCAGTTTTGTCCACAGCAAGTCAAATGTATTCCACACATCTGACTTCCCCTTTTACCTCCTGAGCAACCAGTAAACATTCCCCCGTTTCTAGTTTATTTGTCACGTCCTCTGCATCTGCATCCATTTTGCTGTTCGGAGTTAGTTCTAACCAATTTATTGATGTTTATTATGATATGCTATAGGTCATGCCCTATTGATCACGTGCATGCGATGCATACATGTGCCACATAAAGAAAGCAAGGGCTGAGGGAATGGGGAATGTTTTTCCTAAACTAATGAGGGGTTTCTGTAACAGAACTTTTCAGTCAGAAATGGCTGTAATTACCTTGCAGCTTCAGCAACACGGACAGCGTGATAAACACTGTTGGTGTTTTGTCGTGGTCGCTGCAGCAGGGAGGAGAGAGAGACAACAGGTGCTAGTCACACAGTCTGAGCCCGGCCCTGTGTCTTAATTATTTCATCAAACAGTGCATTTAAAGCGTCAGACAAGCTCAGTACATATAGTTGATTTGATTAAAACACATAGGATGTCTATATATGTGGAAAAATACACTTAACTTTCGACCAAAAGAACAGACGACTCTCGGTCAACCTAGTTTAGTTTTTTTGTCGAGAACAGCCCTACATTGATATCCCTTTGAGCACGGTGAAGTTATCAATTACACTTTCGATGGTGTATTAATACACACAGTCACTACATATATATATATACTGGTGTCCTTCTTAACTTGGTTGCCGTAGAAGGAGGAAACCACTCAGTGCTTTCACCACGAGGCCAATGGTGACTTTAAAACAGTTAAAAAATGTGATGGCTGTGATAGAACTGTGGATGGACCAATAACATTGTAGTTACTCCACAATACTGACCTAAATTACAAAGTGAAAATAAGGAACTCTGTACAGACAAAAAATATTCCAAAACATGCTTCCTGTTTTTTAATATTGGCACTAAAGTAAAACTGCAAAAAAAATGTGGCAAAGAAATGTACTTTATGTCCTGTGGTGTCTTGACTGTCATTAAATGTGAAGACTGTTATATTATCAAATCAATTCTCCATGTGTAATTATTACGTGATTAAACTAATCATGTAAACATTAATTAACTAGGAAGTCGAGGGCACCACGGGAAAATGTTGTTTATAGAGTTACTGTCTCCCGGATTTAACTCTCTTCAGATATTTTCATATCTTATCGATAACATTTGCTTATTAATGGATTTTTACCTAGGTCAGTCTCATCTTGAACGTTGTATCTTCTTGTCGTCTGCACAAACCCTAACTTTATTGATGAGTCATCCATACACAAATTGGCTCAATTATTTATTTACTAACTAATTAAACAATGACAGAATATACAAAACATACTAACATTATATAGTAAATACCGTCCCTAGAGGACTAATGAAACATGACAGTTTGGTTATAACACGATAGATTCAGAGAGAAAAGGGAGGGGGAGGAAGGGAGACGAGAGTTACTCTATCGGACACTGGGAAGCTGCGCTCACGTAAATACAAAATCTTAAGCACTTTAATAACCGCTCATTCTGAAAAAGAAATGCAATTTATATATTTACAATTGAGCTGGGCTTCGATAGTTGAGTTGGTGATGTAAGACTCTGGTTTGCACAGTAGAGATCACCATTGTCCTTTGTAGAGTCTTTCTGGTCGTAGTGGTTCTTAGAGTTGATGCGTTGGTCGGTATTCTCGTCCTAGACTTACGTACGTTTTCAGCTGCAGACTAAACGCGAGAACTATGACTTATCACTTCTGTCGTGATCGATAGTTTCAGAGTTTAACCATTTCCAGCCTTGTAGCTCACGCTCCACGCTGTCTAGTCTTGTCCTTTGGAAGAGTTGTAGTTTTAAACCATTTTAACGTGGGGTCCAGCATCTCCACGTTCTTTGGACTGATAGAAATTCAAGCATTTGTACACCTCAGTCTGCGTGGTCTGGTGTGAATTGCTTCACGGGGGGTTTTATACTTCAGTAGAAAAGGGGGTGTTTCATCCTTCCCACCCAGTGTCTGTGCTCACTTGGGGCGTGGCCACTAACTGAGCATAAGTTACAATGGAAAACAATTCTTATTTAGAATGCTAAAATCACATTATCTTCACAAAATTATAATTATACTTAATCATTCGTTTTATACAACAATTAGATGCAATCCTCATAACTGGGAAGTGTAGACAGAGATACAGTAATGTGGCTCTACCGTCTTTCATGACAAATTAGGCATGGTCTTTCATTGATTCCCCACCAACCATTCCCACATCCTTTCTTATAGAAATATTGTTATATTTTTTGGGGGATGTTGGAGTCTTGGCGGGAAGAATGTCCATTGTTCTACAGAAGGTCTCTCCCTCCATATTGCTTGGAGAACGTCTCTGCAAGGAATTTATGACGTTAAGTCATAAAACTTGACGGAGCTTGAAGAATTATTTTTTAAATATTGTACAATCAGGTATGCAAAGCTCTTAGAGACTTACCCAGAAAGACAGCTTTAATCGCTGCCAAAGGTGATTCTAACGTATTGACTCAGTGGTAGGAATACTTATGTAAATTACATTTAGAATTCAGGCTGTAACACAACAGAATGTGGAATGAGTCAAGGGTAATGAATACATTCTAAAGGCTCTGTATCTCTCTGGAAGTTTCTTTGTGTGTGTGCACACGCATGGGAGCGTGCGAGCAACGTCAGCTGCAGCCTATTGTATGTCCACAATCCCCCCCCACACTGAATTCAGACCTGGGATACCAGGTGTGTGCAATTAATTATCAGGTAAAACAGAAAACCAGCAGTGGTCCAAACCTCATTAGGTAAGATTTGAATACACCTGCTCTACAACAATGTTATTTTACTTGAAAGCTGGGCTGCTTTTCAGAATCATGTTTTCTGAACAGCCAATCAGCTTTGACCTCAATTAACCTTTTCTGGGATGTTCATGTTTACAATTAACACTCTTCTTCCAGGGTACTAATCAAATAAGTCACCTCCACACGGCCTAATCTATTAATGAGAGAATGCGAAGGGGAAGACGCCTTTTTGTAAGAAGGCTGGAGGGGCTGTTAACTAACAGTTGTCAGACTGAATGTAGGACAAAGTGTTGTGAGTGTGCTGTTAACACAGTGATGAAGTTGACACTCTTATCTTTGTTTATTTTATTTAACTAGGCAAGTCATTTAAGAACATTCTTATTTGCAATGAGTCACTGGTTGAGAAAAACCTCCAAGTCGATCTGGTGAAGATGTCTCCTAGGCCTCTCTGACCTACTTTTGTTTGTTTGTGTGTGTGTGTGCGCACGTTTTTCAGGCCCTTTTTATATACTCTCTGCAACACTTTTATGTAATTCAATTGTCAATCAATCAATCAAACGATCAATTGTCAATCGTGATTTAATATTACCATAATTTTAGTGGATAAGCAAACTACCCCTCTATCTCCCAAATGGAAGGAACTACATCCTATGTCATTTTGTTTTTGAGTACTTGATGTTAATAGGGACATTTCATAGCTCAGGGGGATTGAGGTTCTATCAATTAATTTGTGCTGGAACTATCTGCTTTTGTCTCTCAGCCTCCAGTCAGGCTTAATAATATGTTGCACCGCCGTGCTACAAGCTGACGATGTAAACCCAGAAGACCATAGACCTATTATGTGTGCATTGTGCACTGAGACACTATTCATCTACAGTCCTCAAATTCACATCTGGACCTCGAAGCCAGTTCCACTGCCTTTTTATTTAATTTCTTCCGCTCTAATCAGGGGCTGATTCAGACCTGGGACACCAGGTTTGTGCAATTAATTATCTGAGAGAACTGAAAACCAGCAGTGGTCCGGACTAGGGTTGGGCGATATACTGTATCCCAAGGTATTTTGAAATACCCTCTGTATGATTGTCCATTACCGTCAATACCGTTTTTAATACATTTGAATATTTGTACATTTTAAATAAATACCTGCACTCAACTTGTCCACTAGGTATTAGGTAAAACAGATCGCATTCATAACTTCACCTGTTTAGATTTTTTTTGCATAATGTGTCTTACTGGTACTAGTTTCCCAAAACAGCTGTTTTGAGCCAGTCACGTGTTTGTTTACCAAGTAGCACAACGAGCAAAACGGGAGTTTCTTGGGGTGAGTTTCCTGCAGCACAATTAAGTGAGGTGATCAAATTACACTTGTATGAAATTCACTTCTGTTTGCCAGTTATATATCTTATATAACTATTAAGTTAACAACACTATATATACAAAGTATGTGGATACCCCTTCAAATGAGTGGATTTGCCTATTTCAGCCATACCCGTTGCTGACAGGTGTATAAAATCGAGCACACAGCCATGCAATCGCCATAGACAAACATTGGCGTTAGAATGGCCTTACTGAAGAGCTAAGTGACTTTCAATGTGGAACTGTCAAAAGATGCCACCTTCCCAACAAGTCAGTTTTTCTAATTATTGTGAAGTGGAAACGTCTAGGAGCAACAACGGCTCAGGCTCGAAGTGGCCACACAAGCTCACAGAACTGGACTGCTGAAGTGCGTAAAAATCGTATGTCTTCAGTTGCAACACTCATTACTGAGTTCCAAACTGCCTCTGGAAGCAACATTAGCACAATAACTGTTCGTCGGGAGCTTCGTGAAATGGTTTTCCATGGCCGAGCAGCCGCACACAGGCCTAAAATCACCATGTGCAATGTCAATCATCGGCTGGAGTGGTGTAAAGCTCACCACCATTGGACTCTGGAGCAGTGCAAACGCATTCTCTGGAGTGGTGAATGTAACGCTTCATCATCTGGCAGTCCGACAGACAAATCTGGGTTTGGCGGATGCCAGGAGAACACTGCCTGTCCGAATGCATAGTGCCAACTGTACATTTTGGTGGAGGAGGAATAATGGTCTGGGGCTGTTTTTCATGGTTCGGACCCTTAGTTCCAGTGAAGGGAAATCTTTACACTACAACATACAATGACATTCTAGACGATTCTGTGCTTGCAACAGTTTGGGGAAGGCCCATTTCCTGTTTCACCGTGCACAAAGCGAGTTTCGCTGTAATGCGAAAGTGTCTTACCTTTTACCCAGGTCAAATTCTGTGGCAAATTATCCTTCAGAACTAACCTGCTCCTGGGCAGGTTAACTCACGGCTAACTCTACATACAGTTGAAGTCGGAAGTTTACATACACCTTAACTCAGTTTTTCACAATTCCTGACATTTAATCCTAGTAAAAAATCCCTGTTTTAGGTCAGTTAGGATCACCACTTTATTTTAAGAATGTGAAATGTCAGAATAATAGTAGAGCGATTTTTATTTCCGCTTTTATTTCTGTCATCACATTCCCAGTGGGTCAGAATAATTCTCCTTCCTCATGATGCCATCTATCTTGTGAAGTGCACCAGTCCCTCCTGCAGCAAAGCACCCCCATGTTGATTTTCAGTGGGGTTTTAACCAATCGAGACGTGACCTGCAGCTTGTAGGTCTCCTGGTCTGATATGCTAATTCTTCAACTCATCCTTTTATACCCTCAGGTAAAAAGGGCGTTCCAACACTCTTTCCTCAGGATGGCTGAAAAGCTTTCCTTCGCCGTGACCTTCCCACTCTTTCCAAGGATGACCTCCGGGCCACCGGGACCCTTCTTGTCTCGGGCTAATAGAAACATATTGCTGTTTTCCCCCATTCAAATCAAAGAAGTACACTTATTCTTGGTTGCCGTATCTAATCGCCCTCAATGCATATGACTAATTTGTCACTGTATTGTTAGTTTATTTCTCTTTGAGGAATTAAGAATTCCCCTAATGAGATTAGGGGTTGGCTACTTTAATGTTATAGAGGAATAACCCTGGGGTCAGATGCTAACATGTTCTGGCTGCCAAGAATTAAGAATGAAGGCACATAAAATTACCATTAACTTTTCTGGGCTCGTGCAAACATGATATTTTTAAATCTGGAAATGTGTAAAGTACAGTGCATAAAACTATAAGAAATATTTTATCACAATGATCATTCTGACTGAGAATCAATCTCTCTCTCTCTCTCTCTCTCTCTCTCTCTCTCAAGGTGACAAGACCGATCACAAACTGTCAAAGCCTACTGCTCCTCTTCCCCCCCCCAAGAAGCCCGTACCCCCGCCAGGCAAGGGAAGACCAAGCAGCCTCCCTCCCAAACGACCAGACAAGACTCTCGCACCCTCCCCAGGGGCCAAGTAAGTCTCCCTGTCCTTCTGCCAAGCCTTCTTTCCGTCCATCCCTCCCTCTGTTCAAACATCCAACGTCTGAGCTGGCTAGGGTCACATATTGGTTATACATTGCGGTAGGACAACATTGCCTAGTTCTGACTCATGTCTCTATGGTGCATAATGATGTCTGTGTAATAATGTTAATACAGAATGTAAACATTAACAAACCAGTATATTTAGTTTCTTTGCTTGTCATGCCTTTGGACATTTTAATGCCTTCTGAATGATTGCATTCACAGTGACAATATGCTGTTTTCTAAGTCTATAGGTAATAAAGCTAGAATCCTTTATTTTTATAGGCTATATTAAATACTATATTAAAATTCCAGGTCGCACAGCACATATGCAAATACAATGGTCTCACTGTAGAGCCCTGCATAACTCTGACCCATCAGGATTGCATTACTACCACTATTGTTTACAACTGTCACTAATTGTACTACTGTTACTGATGTTGTTTCCCCGTCCTCTACAGTCACAATGGAGAGGTGCCTTCCACGCGACCAAAGTCTGACTTTGAGCCAACATTACCCAGCAAACCAAAAACGCTATCCGGTGACTGGGGGGACAAAGCCCTTAACGTGGGTATGTATGGCTCCGTTTTGAGGACATTCTGAGCAGTAAGACCTTGAACAAGACATGCAGTGGAACGTTCATTAGGGCTCCTGAACATATACACCACACTTCCACAATTCTAAGGCTCCATGACATCATTATTATACTGAACAAAAATATAAAAGCAACATGCAACAATTTCAAAATGTTTAATGAGTTACAGTTCAGTTAAGGAAATCAGTCAATTTAAATAAATTAATTAGGCCCTAATCTATGGATTTCACATGACTGGGCAGGGGCGCAGCCATGGGTGGGCCTTGGAGGGCATAGGCCCACCCACTTGGCAGCCGTGCCAACCCAAAAAATTTTATTACAGAAATACTCCTCAGTTTAATCAGGGTAGCTGGTCTCAGACGATCCTGCATATGAAGAAGCCGTATGTGGAGGTCCTGGGCTGGCATGGTTACACGTGGTCTGCGGTTGTGAGGCCGGTTGGACGTACTGCCAAATTTTCTAAAAGGATGTTTTGACGCGGCTTATGATAGAGACATGAACATTGAATTATCTGGCAACAGCTCTGGTGGACATTCCTGAGGTGGATGGATTATCTTGGCAAAGGGTTAATGCTCACTAACAGGGATGTAAAAACAAATGGAGAATAATAAGCTTTTTGTGCATATGGAACATTTCTGGGATCTTTTATTTCAAGTCATGAAACATGGGACCAACACTTTACATGTTGTGTTTCTATTTTTGTATATTTATGCTCAGCTTGCTCCAAAGACAGGGTCATTTAATCTATATATCCATTACTCTTTAAACTTCATAGGTTGAACGTTTCTTTGTGCGTAAAACCACTTAGTCCATCCAGATGGTAAAACATAATCCTTAAAGGAGAACAAAAAAAAAAAAAAAGGTAAAATGCATGTTATTGAAGAGTACAGACACCCTTTTTGTGATTTCACATGTTTTAAAGAAACGGCAAATCAATTCCTCATTTTGTAGAATGGTGGCCTTGAAAAAACATGAACAAAGGCATTTTAGAAACGTCAAAGCTCTCAGTATAGTGATGCAGGTCTTTAGATGTTGTACACATGAAATAGTTATTCCAAACTTTATGCCCCACCTTCTATTCCATTTTGTTTTGCGACTCGAGTTTATGCCTCTCCATCCATTTTACAAGTAACTGCCAAAATAAAGGAAACACTTGAGACAATGGGGGATACAAAGTATATTAAAGTAGGGTTGTCGTGATACCAGTATCGTGGGAAAGAAACAAAACAGGAAGTGAACAACATTTCCTGAGGAAAACAAAGCTATAGCAAACAGTATTTTAAAAACAGTAGGTTTTTAAAGGACCAAAGAGTTTTTAGTCTGCTTTGTTTGCCTTTTTGCCAAAGGAAAATCGGGTATCGTAGTATGGTGATGCTGGTATCGTGACAACCCTAGTTGAAAGCATGGGGTGCTTCCACACAGGAAGTTCTAGACACTTGTAGAATCTATGCCAAGGTGCATTGATGCAGTTCTCGTGGCTTGTGTTGGCCCATCACCCTATTAAGACACTATATGTTGGCATTTCCTTTATTTTGCCAGTTACATGCAGCAGGCTTCACGGAAAATGGAACAGCTCGAGTCGCCCAAAAGGGAATATAACATTGCTTTTAAAGTTCGGAATTGCACAATTTCATGTGTACAACACCTAAAGACTTGCATCACTATTACTGAGAGCTTTGTTGTTTCTAAAACAAGATTGTTTTTGTTTTTTTTCAAGGCCACCATACTACACGATGAAGAAGTGATTTGCTGCTAATTTTCTTAAAAGCATGTGAAATCACAAAAGGTGTAAAATAACTCCTTTTAAAGCTGAAATGTGCGTAAGGTGGATCAACGACCACTGTTCGCCCCAGCTCATTTGTTATTGTTATCGTTTTGTTGATGAAACGTAGGAGAGGAGCATCCAACATGGTGGTAAAAAACAACATTTCAGTACATACTATGCTGTTCTATCGTGCGTGCAAGGATGTGCAATGATGTCCAAGGTAAAATAAATAGATACAAATAATAATAACAGTTTGTTTTTAATAACAACTTTGTTGTAATATCGCAAATGGACGTGGCAGTTTTACAGATTACAGCTTTTGCACAAAGTAGTTTTAAAGAGCTTACTTAATTTTATGGCTTTCCTTTTTCAGTGTTTGCATCCCTAATTGTTTTTGCACGCATTAGCAGTACCTACTAGTACTTACCCTAAAGAGTTGTGACCCTGCCTAGTGGTTCATGCCCCTCTCTGTCACATTTACAGTGTCTGTGCCTGTCCATGTAGGGTACCACCAGCACCAGTTGTCTATAGCACTCTGCAGTAGTATCCATTAAGAGCTTAGCTTTGCTAGCATTATGCATATTTTATGTGATTGGTTTGCCCTTTGAAGCACACAGGTAGATTT
This sequence comes from Thymallus thymallus, assembly GCA_023634145.1. NCBI lineage: Eukaryota > Metazoa > Chordata > Actinopteri > Salmoniformes > Salmonidae > Thymallus > Thymallus thymallus. Next base: position 28,997,391 of record CM042412.1, on the reverse strand, counting down.
GACAACGATTCTTTATCACAGATGAAAATGGAGACATAATGTAAACTCTGAAACGCGTTCAAAGTAGATTGGTTTAATGTCATCGTCACGGCTTTCTCTTTAAAGCAATTCAGATGTACTTTGACACATTATCAAATGCTCTAAGTTATATGGACAGCTTTGCCCGTTAAATCCCAAATTACTTTTAAAATATATATTTTTAGAGTTGTTGCTGATTTAATCCTCTAAACCCATGGAAACAATTTTTCATCTTGTTTCCTGAGTTCAGGAGTGAGGAGTGTTAAAGGAGGATGGATGGAAAAGGAGGGACAGAGAGTGAGGTTGCATCTGGTTACATCACCTCTCGTTTCATGCCAAGGACAATCGTAAACAGGAAAAACATTCAGAGAAGAGCTTTTAGGAAGAGAGAAAGGGATGGATGGAGACAAATGTGAGGGAGGACAAGGGAGTTTAGTTTAGGTGAAGCGAGTTCTCAGAATGTAGGTGTTGGGCCGACCCCCGAAAACAGTGAAGTTGATCGATCTACACTACCGTTCAAAAGTTAGGGGTCACTTAGAAATGTCCTTGTTTTTTAAAGAAAAGCACATTTTTTGTCAATTAAAATAACATCAAATTGATCAGAAATACAGTGTAGACATTGTTAATGTTGTAAATGCCTATTGTTGCTGGAAACGGCTGATTTGTTATGGAATATATGTATGTATGTATGTATGTGTGTATGTGTGTACAGAGGCCCATTATCAGCAACCATCACTCCTGTGTTCCAATTGCACGTTGTGTTAGCTAATCCAAGTTTATCATTTTAAAAGGCTAGTTGATCATTAAAGAACCCTTTTGCAATTATGTTAGCACAGCTGAAAACTGTTGTGCTGATTAAAGAAGCATAAAACTGGCCTTCTTTAGACTAGTTGAGTATCTGGAGCATCAGCATTTGTGGGTTCGATTACAAGCTCAAAATGGCCAGAAACAAAGAACTTTCTTCTGAAACTTGCCAGTCTATTCTTGTTCTGAGAAATTAAGGCTATTCCATGCGATAAATTGCCAAGAAACTGAAGATCTCGTACAACGCCGTGTACTACTCCCTTCACAGAACAGTGCAAACTGTCTCTAACCAGAATAGAAAGAGGAGTGGGAGGGCCCAGTGCACAACTGAGCAAGAGGACAAGTACATTAGTGTCTAGTTTGAGAAACAGACGCCTCACAAGTCCTCAATTGGCAGCTTCATTAAATACCAGTCTCAACGTCAACAGTGAAGAGGCGACTCCAGAATGCTGGCCTTCTAGGCAGAGTTGCAAAGAAAAATACATATCTCAGAGCTGTTTTTATTTTTTATTTTTTTGTTTATGACAATGAAATATTCTTATGATTACTGTAAAATTAGTTGGCACCTTCAATTCTTGCTTATTTTCTCAAAGTATATTTCAACACTCTGCTCAGGCAAATTTGCACTAGCCAGCTAATAATGTAAACGTTGATGTGCTCAGAAAACTAGCGTTTCATTATATTGATTTAATTTAACTAGGCAAGTCAGTTAATAACAAATTCTTATTTACAATGTCGGCCTACCTACAGGGGTCAGCCCCTGGAGCAAATTAGGGTTAAGTGCCTTGCTCAAGGACACAGCAGTAGATTTTTCACCTTGTCGGCTTTGGTATTCGAACCAGTGACCTTTCGGTTACTGGCCCAACGCTCTAACCGCTAGGCTACCTGCCGCCACGCTATCTCTGTCAGTGAATTACATTTTTTATCATGTTTTGCCATGATTGTCTATTTCAATTATATAATTTGCATTAAAAAATGCATGTAGATAGAAAGTTGTGTGGGTGTTTCATGTATGCTAGAATGGTTAAAAAAAAAAAAGGTAAAAAATGGTAAGACAGCTACATATGCCATATGAAATTTCCCCCCCGGGGGATCAATAAAGTACCTACCTATCTATCTATCTTTAGCCAATACATATGGCATGGCCTACACATACAATTTATTAGGTACACCCATCTAGTACTGGGTTGGACCCCAGTTTGCCTCCAGAACAGCCTGAATTCTTCGTGGCATGGATTCTACAAGGTGTGGCGTTCAAATGTTGGTATCAACAGACCTAACGTGTGCCAGGAAAAACTTTCTTCACACCATTACACCACTGCCACCAGCCTGTACTGTTGACACCAGTGTTCATCGGATCAGGCAATGTTTTTCCCCTCCTCAACTGTCCAGTGTTGGTGATGGCGTGCCCACTGAAGCCGCTTCTTGTTTTTAGCTGATAGGAGTGGAACCCGGTGCGTTCCGCGATGCCGTTCTGCTTACCGCATCTCCTTTTACTGCTCATCAACAAGCTGTTTTCGTCCACAGGGCGGCCTCTGACTAGATGTTTTTTGTTTGTCGCACCATTCACTGTAAACAGTAGACAGTGTCGTGTGTGAAAAGCTGGCGTCTATGATTATACGACGCTCAATGTTGCTTACGTCACTCGTTTTGCCCATTCTAGCGTTCAATCAAACAGTAACGGGATGCCTTTCTGCCTGCTTCATATAGCAAACCATTTCTGTGAACAGGGTACCTAATAAACTGGCCACTGAGTCGATAGCATACCTTGCAGTAAAAACGTTTTGATTGGTGTACAGTTTAGTACTCTGCGGTGTTTGCCTGTCCAGTTAGCGAACATACAAGTAAATTGCTCAATTTGCCAACAAACGGAAATGTTTTCAGAATATGTAAATATTCACTACCTAAAAACCAGCTGCCTCAGATAGATAGATAGATAGGTAGGTAGGTAGGTAGGTAGGTAGGTAGGTAGGTAGGTAGGTAGGTAGGTAGGTAGGTAGGTAGGTAGGTAGGTAGGTAGGTAGGTAGGTAGGTACTTTATTGATCCCCCGGGGGATCAATAAATCTCAACTGAGATTGATGATCCAGAAAACTAAAGCGGATAGCTTGCTATGGCCCACCGCCTAAAAATGAAGGTGTGGAGGATAGAAGTTAACTAGGGAGTTGTCTGTGAGCCATACCGCTAAAAGCGACAAAATAGCTGCTAAAACCATGATGGCTCCTCCTCACCTCCAGAGGTTAGCAGCCCCATGGGCTCAGGGCATGAAGACAAACATGGAAACACACTCCTCATTCTCCTTTACCTCCATCTGCAATGTTACTTAAGATCCTGCCTATAGTCTTTAAATAAGGCTATGCCGTACTTACTTAGATTGTAGTGATGGTTTTGCTTCGTATTATAGCGATTTGAAGATGGTGTCATACTGTGTGGCAATGTTTCAATGTATACAATTCTCAAGGCCGTCTTAAAGTAACTGTCCAGTGTTTCCATATTTCTATGAAATATGACCTATAATTAATTACAATATGCGTAAAATCGTTTATCCTAAAATTATTATTATAATCTTTTTTTCTCTTCTCTTTCTCTATGAAGAACTGATGAGCTTTGATCTGTCGTTTACCTCTGAGAAGCTGTCTCACCCCACCGCTAACAGACCAAAGATGCCTGGCAGGAGGCTGCCCGCTCAGTTTGGTGGAAGCCACTCGGTGAGCACACACACACCGTGAAATACCAACAACTCTGCACATCCACACTTACACACATGTTCATCTTGCTCCATACATTACATTGACACATCAAAATCCACTGTACCTCTCTGTACAGTAAATGTACATCACCACATTCCATATACAGAGACCTCACCTTATCTGCACCTCATGATGGGTTGGGGTGAAATGGGAACAGGGTACTACACGTCCAATTGAAAAGACGTTTGAGTTACATGAAGGGCTGAGAGGAGAGGAGAGGAGAGCTGAGTGAGTTCCCTGAAGATGAATGTGAAAGCCTTCCGTTAGAAACAGATGGACATGACAAGCCAGAGTGTCTCAGTCAGTGTCTGGCTAGGTGTGTCAGAAACTGAGCAGACCTGTTTTCTTCTGTCTTCTCAGCCAAACAAGGACATCAGCACGGAGAAAACGTTAATGTTGGACGAGGAGGAAGCCCTCAAACCAAAGTTGATAGACACAAGAAAGGTAACGATGACATTGATGTGTCCGACCTGTATTGACCTTTTGTGCACCAAGAATCATTCCAGAACAACTATTTTGTATGTATGGATCAATGTCCCAAATTTACATTAGATCTCTCTCTGGTCAGACACTTGTGATTCATCCAAAGTGTATCCTATTGCTGGAAGTTAGTCATCTCAGCCAATGTTTTCCCTTAGCAGGAAATTCATGGACATCACACCCAAAAAAATTTGTCAAAAACATTCAGAAGGCTTAAAGGAGTTTCACAGCCAGTGCAAGAATATTTACGATCCGCCTGTCCAGCTAACAGTATGTGTCTTGTGTCCACAGCCTTCCATGCACAGCTCACAATCCCAGTCTCCCGTCCTCAAGCCCAACCCATCCGTGCCAGAGGGGCCCAAAGCCTACCTGGCGTCGGCCCCTGGCCGCAGAAGCTCCAGCCCAGGCCCCAGCCGCAGCCGCAGCCGCAGCCCAGGCCCCAGCACAGAGCCCAAGCCCAGGGCAGAGCCAGAGGAGCAAAGGTCTGAGCTGGAGAACCTCCAATCCCAGATGAAAGAACTGCTGCAGTCTGTGGAGCTCCTCAAGAACCAGCAAATGTAACTAACTGCCACGTTCCTTAGATGTTGTTCACTTCCAGAAGTTTACATACACTCAATTAGTATTTGGTAGCATTGCCTTTAAATTGTTTAACTTGGGTCAAACGTTTCGGGTAGCCTTCCACAAGCTTCCCACAATCATTTGGGTGAATTTTGGCCCATTCCTCCTGACAGACCTGGTGTAACTGAGTCAGGTTTGTAGGCCTCCTTGTTCGCATATGCTTTTTCAGTTCTGCCCACAAATTTTCTATAGGATTGAGGTCAGGGTTTTGTGATGGCCACTCCAATACCTTGACTTTGTTGTCCTTTGGAAGTATGCTTGGTGTCATTGTCCATTTGGAAGACCCATTTGCGACCAAGCTTTAACTTCCTGACTGATGTCTTGAGATGTGGCTTCAATATATCCATATAATTTTCCTTCCTCATGATGCCATCTATTTTGTGAAGTGCACCAGTCCTTCCAGCAGCAAAGCACCCCCACAACATGATGCTGCCACCCACGTGCTTCATGGTGCACTTTATCCTCCAAACATAATGATGGTCATTATGGCCAAACATTTCCATTTTTGTTTCATCAGACCAGAGGACTTTTCTCCAAAAAGTACAATCTTTGTCCCGATGTGCAGTTGCAAACTGTAGTCTGGATTTTTTTATGGCGGTTTTGGAGCAGTGGCTTCTTCCTTGCTGAGCGGCCTTTCAGGTTATGTCGATATAGAACTCTGGATACTGTTACTGTGGATATAGATACTTTTGTACCGGTTTCATCCAGCATCTTCACAAGGTCATTTGCTGTTGTTCTGGGATTGATTTGCACTTTTCGCACCAAAGTACGTTAATCTCTAGGAGACTGAACGCGTCTCCTTCCTGAGTGGTATGGTGGTATGGCCTGCATGGTCACATGGTTTTTATACTTGCATACTATTGTTTGTAAATATGAACGTGGTACCTTCAGGCGTTTGGAAATTGCACCCCAATGATGAACCAGACTTGTGGAGGTCTACAAAAAAATAAATTCGGAGGTCTTGGCTGATTTCTTTTCATTTTCCCATGATGGCGAGCAAAGAGGCACTTAGTTTGAAGGTAGGCCTTGAAATACATCCACAGGTACATCTCCAATTGACTCAAATGATGTCAATTAGCCTATCAGAAGCTTTTAAAGCCATGACATAAGTTTCTGGAATTTTCCAAGCTGTTTAAAGGCACAGTCATCTTAGTGTATGTAAACTTTTGACCCACTGTAATTGGGATATAGTGAATTATAAGTGAAATAATCTGTCTGTAAACAATTGTTGGAAGAATTACTTGTGTCATGCACAAAGTAGATGTCCTAACTGACTTGCCAAAACTATAGTTTGTTAACATGAAATCTGTGGAGTGGTTGAAGAATGAGTTTTAATGACTTACACCTAAGTGTATGTAAACTTCCGACTTCAACTGTAGTTTGAAGGTAGTTTCTAGAACATCGCGTTAGTGCAATGACTGGAAGTCTCCAGGAACAACTAGTATGCTAGTTAGAAATGGCTCTAGAAACTACTTTGAACTTCCTTCAAACTGCGCCACAGAGACATAAAAATGGTATCATTTAGTTAATCTGACTCTGGGTAAGTAGAAAAAAGGCTTGATTGCCGGAATGTCAGACTATCCCTTTAAATTTAATGTCCAAACACATTTTGCCTTGTTAAGATTCTTTAGCTTCATCATTATCGAGGCTAGCTAGAAATATCAGTCAACAATCTTTCTTTGTGTACCTTTTCCAGAGCTATGGCTTGTTTCTAGGGAGGTATATAGACAAGGCACTGTTAGAACTTGTGAGTGAAGCCTGTTCAGATAAAGCAATGGTGTTGTGATCTTATTGTTGATCAGATGCTAGCCAGTCAAGCACTGAGGAGTCTTGTGAACGTCTTGGATTTTGCTTTGCAGGAGAGAGATGGCAGAGTTGAGAAGCGAGCTGGACGAGGAGAGGTTGAAACGAGTGGCCCTGCAGGTAAATTGATCACCATGTCCATGTTTACATCACGGCTTGTCTGAGTGTGTAAGCCTGACGGGTCCAGTCAGAGGGTGAGAGAGAGGCTGTAGAGAGTGAGAGGTACGAACACACACAAGTATTGGACACACCCACGCCGAGTACACACGCTGCGGGATGCTTTATGGCCCTACTCGGCACAACCCAGGGAGAGACCCCCTGCTGGGCCCCAAGCAGACGTACACATCCACCTGCTAAAGATGATCTCTGCTTCCTCTCCCCACCTCAACCCCCTGTTGCTGCGTTCATGTGTCGATTTACAGAAGCACTGCAGAGGTCTTATTTAAGACTGGGAACTGTAGCATTTGTCCGCATTCATTCAGAAATAATCCATAACACAGGACGCACTTTTTGATAGTTTTCTTTCATAATTGTTGTCTTATCGATTTTTCCAATCTCTTTCCTGTTCTCCCTCTTTCCCTTTCTCTGTCTCTTTCGCTATATTTCTATCTCGCTCGTATCTTCGTATTACGTTTACTTCTGAGTGAGAGCTTTTCTCTGAATGCAACAGATTTTCATATAGTGGCAAATTTCTGCCGTGTAATGAGCATGAAATGACAGCGTGTTTTATGCTGTGGGTCTAAGTGTATACAATGCGTCACAGCTTCACAGTAATGATTTATACTGATTGTGGTGACTAGGGTTGCAAAGCTACCGGTAATTTACCAAAGTTACCGGAATCTTCTGTAATTTCGGTAATTACCGTGTAATCTATGGTAACTTTGGTAATTTATACTTGAATAACTTTTAAATGTATTCGTATATAGTATTACATTTTTTTTTAATCTGTGTCCATATTATCCACTTTTTCTAGTGGGTAGACCATATGGTTCAAGAGAAAACAATGGCATTATTTTCAATTTCGCTCTACAACCCTTCCAACTAGCTCTGCAACTCTTCCAACTAGCTCTACAACCCTTCCAACTAGCTCTACAACCCTTCCAACTAGCTCTGCAACCCTTCCAACTAGCTCTGCAACCCTTCCAACTAGCTCTGCAACTCTTCCAACTAGCTCTGCAACCCTTCCAACTAGCTCTGCAACTCTTCCAACTAGCTCTGCATCCCTTCCAACTAGCTCTGCAACTCTTCCAACTAGCTCTGCATCTCTTCCAACTAGCTCTGCAACTCTTCCAACTAGCTCTGCAACTCTTCCAACTAGCTCTACAACTCTTCCAACTAGCTCTACAACTCTTCCAACTAGCTCTACAACTCTTCCAACTAGCTCTGCAACCCTTCCAACTAGCTCTGCAACTCTTCCACTAGCTCTGCAACTCTTCCGACTAGCTCTGCAACTCTTCCGACTAGCTCTGCAACTCTTCCGACTAGCTCTGCAACTCTTCCGACTAGCTCTGCAACTCTTCCGACTAGCTCTGCAACTCTTCCGACTAGCTCTGCAACTCTTCCGACTAGCTCTGCAACACTAGCTCTGCAACTCTTCCGACTAGCTCTGCAACTCTTCCGACTAGCTCTGCAACTCTTCCGACTAGCTCTGCAACTCTTCCGACTAGCTCTGCAACTCTTCCGACTAGCTCTGCAACTCTTCCGACTAGCTCTGCAACTCTTCCGACTAGCTCTGCAACTCTTCCGACTAGCTCTGCAACTCTTCCGACTAGCTCTGCAACTCTTCCGACTAGCTCTGCAACTCTTCCGACTAGCTCTGCAACTCTTCCGACTAGCTCTGCAACTCTTCCGACTAGCTCTGCAACCCTTCCGACTAGCTCTGCAACCCTTCCGACTAGCTCTGCAACCCTTCCGACTAGCTCTGCAACTCTTCCAACTAGCTCTGCAACTCTTCCAACTAGCTCTGCAACTCTTCCAACTAGCTCTGCAACTCTTCCAACTAGCTCTGCAACTCTTCCAACTAGCTCTGCAACTCTTCCAACTAGCTCTGCAACTCTTCCAACTAGCTCTGCATCTCTTCCAACTAGCTCTGCATCTCTTCCAACTAGCTCTGCATCTCTTCCAACTAGCTCTGCATCTCTTCCAACTAGCTCTGCATCTCTTCCAACTAGCTCTGCATCTCTTACAACTAGCTCTGCATCTCTTACAACTAGCTCTGCAACTCTTACAACTGTTCTCTTTTTTCACAACTGCCACCAGTTCGTCCCCAAAACATTTACATCAAAAACATATTGACATAGTAAAATAAGTGTTATTTTTATTTTTTATAATGGGTATTTCATGCTGAAACCCTCATTGAACACCAATAGTATTCACTAAGTTGATGGTTTATATTTAGGATAATGTTTGACAGCTTTGTCATTCAAATTTTTTTGTATCATCTTATTTGAATTGTTTATATAGTTGTGATAAGGCCACACAGAGGGCCAGAGATATTTACAGACACCTGTGATAATCGGAAGTACCCAAAAAGGCCTCTAGATGTCATGTGATCAAATTCCATATATTCCTTGAAATTGACCAGAATTCTGGTAGTTTATTGGTAAGATTTTAAAGTTTCCAGTAATATACCCTCCCTTTGCAACCCTAGTAATGACTCATGATTGTACTCTATTATTCTTGTCATTGCTCATAGCTCTAGCAGTGCAACCGTAGATGGCAGGGTCTTTTCTGGATCAAAAAGGTGCTTAGGTGGTGGGTGTGGTAGAGGGCATGGCAATGAGCCTGGTCGGCCCGTCGGCGCAACAACATTTTACAACAATCTTGGCGGTGTAGAGACATTTTATTTTGTATTTTTAAGCCAATTTCCTGCAATACATCACATTTCTCCATGGGGCCGAGAGAAGCGTTAGCCGATTTAATTGCTAATGCTGTGTTCTTTTGCTCAAACACAATCACAAAATGTGTTTTTCAAATGTTTTATTCTCCCCGACTGTCTAGCTTTTTTTTGGGGTGATTTGTTAGTTCTCAAAGATAATATTATTAAGAAATGTATAAGTTCATTATCTTTCCTACATACTTTATATCTTTAGTCGTTTAAGTTTACACTGAAAGCTTTTTCCATCCAGAAAATATTAGATGATGATGATGATGATGATGATGATGATGATGATGATGATGATGATGATGATGATAATGATGATGATAATGATGATAATGATAATAACTTAGGCTACCTGAAAAAACACTTAGGTAGCCACCCAAGGATTACAATAGCAGTATAATCCCTGCTATGGTATGGATGGGTTAAGTTGCACCTCAAGTGGAAATAATACATCATTTCATTCAAGATCTGATGCCCATACGTACCTCCCTGTGAGGCTGTTAGCTATGATGTTATCAGAATTACATATGATGCTGGTTTCACATGAGAAAATGTGTTAAAATGCACGCTGTGTGTGTGTGTGTGTGTGTGTGTTCCTGCTCCTGCCTGCCTTTCAGATAGAGATGGAGAAATTAAAGAAGACTGTTCAGTCGACGTGAAGTCTGACCCAATCAGCCTGGAACATCAGTCACCTGTCTGTCGGTCTGTCGCTGACCCCGCTGGGCAGAGACACAGGAGGGGGGCGATTGCATTCCTATTATCCTTTTAGTTATCAACCTATTCCACATTTGTAAGATTTACATTTTTGCACATATTAAGGTTTTCTAGTTATAAAAAAAGTGTAATTAAATACAGAAGTATATGTCTTAATTTCTGTTTTGTTATGATTGAGGCCTTACTACTGTGCTGGACTGGCAGTCCCCTACATTCTCTATGGGAATGTCTGAGGGTTGCTCTCAATACTACTACTGATTCTTTATGAAGCAATAGTTTATTTTAGCCATTTCTTTTTTTTTTTTTACGACTTCCAAGTAGTTGATTTTAAGTAAGCCTCTTTAGATCATAATGAATGATATTGTGATTGGTCCTTAGCTATGGCATTAGGGAGATGTTTATTTTATTTTTTTATAACATTCCTATCCAGGGTAACACTATTGTGCCTGTTAAAAAAAAAAAAAAATCTTAAAGGGTTAATATTGGAAGCTTAATCAAACGGTTTAGACTTGCTGCATGATATATATATATATTTTTTAAAGTCTGCTGACAATGTGCTTACACATATTATAGAGGACCCTTTTTATTTTCTTGGGCAGGACAATTCATGTGAAAAGGTTCTCTCAGAAAGAGAAATTAGAGTCGTTGTACAGGTGTAAGATATTGATCCTATATTTAGTTACATCAGATACAGCCGATAATAGCCATACTTGAAAAGAGCACCAGTGGTTTATGAGCTAAAACTCCATTTAATTTCGCCCCACTGTAAAATTTGTGGCTTACTCATCATTTGTTGTTCTCCTGTACGCCAAATGCTCTGACACCTCTTTTATGAATAATATCCTGCGCTCTCAAACTCTTTCTCTGTAAAGGAATATCATGTGTGCTTTAAAGAGTGAGCAATCTCTTTCCATCCTCCCAGATGACACCCGAAGTCCTGTATAGCAGTGTGTCTGTTTCCATGTTGTCCTGAATGTGTTTGGTTGTCTGTGTCACATTTCTTTATGCTTGGACCAAGTACAAACATGGAGCATGGAGGCTAACTGGACATTGCCCAGTACACAGTATCTCTGCCATTTCTCAGTACTGTAAGTGAGAGGCTGAATGGAAATGGATTAGGGAAAATATCTACTTGATACAGAAGGGTTAATCTCTGCTCCGTACCCATGCACCGCCAACACCACCGTTTGTCATTGAAACGTCTCTTGTGACTGTCTTTTGAACGCTATTGGAGGACTCCCGAGACCCTGAGTTGAAAGCCTTAAAGATGGCCGCCACATGGGCAGGGTGAACTCAAGAAAAGGACGAGGTGTTTTTGATGGTATGCATTCTTTGTAACGCTCAGACAAATCATGAAAGAAATCGCCTTTGTTAAAAAGCATCTGTTGGAGGTTGTATCTAGTTTATGCAACAATTGACGATTCCTAACGTGTTACTTACCCATCAGAAGGATGTTTGCCTCGACTCCAGATCCTCCTTAACACTGTGGATGGCCTAATGCATATTCTATTTTAGCAAGCAAATTATTGCTTTACCTTTTTATATATAAATATATATCTCAATATATATATCTATACTGATCTCACAAAATGTCTTATCCAGGAAATATGTTGTCCTTCTTCACAAGAGTACACCAAGCTGTGCACTATCCTCAAGCTTATCTTATCCCTTAAAAGAAAGCATTCCTGATCGGTGGCTGTGTGTCCGTGTCCTTGTGTATGCATGGAAGGAAGCCTGTGTGTGTGTGTGTGTGTGTGTGTGTGTGTGTGTGTGTGTGTGTGTGTGTGTGTGTGTGTGTGTGTGTGTGTGTGTGTGTGTGTGTGTGTGTGTGTGTGTGTGTGTGTGTGTGTGTGTGTGTGTCTCTGAGGTTGGATTTTAGGTTTGTAAGTGTGTTTGGTTTTAACTGCTCAAGCTAAAATAAAGGGCAAGATTACATGCTGATCTCTAAAGCAATAAGAATCTGTAATGTCTTGTTTCTATCCCTCCCATGTTCCGCATGGCTACATTCTAAGTTGAGGTTGAGTAAAGAGATAATCACGCAAAGGTGTGTGTATATATACAGTATATACATATGTATGTGTATATATATATATAGAAAAGGCTATCCATGTAACTGTTATTTGGCTTAATTACTGTACATTCCATTATCCGATGCAAAGAAAATCGAAAATAAGCACCTTTAACATCTTCAAGTGATCTTGTTTACATGTGCTGTAAAATTGCATGAACCGAGATTCTTTCCAAAATGAATAAATATCATCTTTATTTACACTCATGTGTACCAGGTTCTTTTATAATCATGTGTTATTGTGATATTGTCCACTGGTTGAGCTCTCTTGGTTTTTTTATAACCATGTGTTGTTGTGTAGAAATAGGTACACTACACCCTGATTGGGGGTCCTTTTCATAGTCCACATGTTATTACAGTGAGGGAGTCTACTTGGAGGCATATAGTATTAATTAAATTGTTTTTCCCCCCCTCAATCTACATACAATACCCCATAATGACAAAGTGAAAACAGGATTTTAGAAATATAAGTATTCAGACCCTTTACTCAGTACTTTGTTGAAGTACCATTTGGCAGCAATTACAGCCACTAGTCTTCTTGGGTATGACGCTACAAGCTTGGCACACCTGTATTTGGGGAGTTTCTCCCATTCTTCTCTGCAGATCCTCTCAAGCTCTGTCAGGTTGGATGGGGAGCGTTGCTGCACAGCTATTTTCAGGTCTCTTCAGAGATGTTCGATCGGGTTCAAGTCCAGGCTCTGGCTGGGCCACTCGAGGACATTCAGAGATTTTTCCAGAAGCCACTCCTGCGTTGTCGTGGCTGTGTGCTTAGGGTCGTTGTCCTGTTGGAAGTTGAACCTTCGCCCCAGTCTGAGATCCTGAGCGCTCTGGAGAAGGTTTTCATCAAGGAATTCTCTCTACTTTACTTCAATCATCTTTCCCTCGATCCTGACTAGTCTCCCAGTCAATGCCTCAGAACTCTACAGACAATTCCTTCGACCTCATGGCTTGGTTTTTGCTCTGACATGCACTGTCAACTGTGGGACCTTGTATAGACAGTTGTGTGCCTTTCCAAATCATGTTCAATCAATTGAATTTACCACAGGTGGACTCCAATCAAGATGTAGAAACATCTCAAGGATTATCTGTGGAAACAGGATACACCTGAGATCAATTTAGAGTCTCATAACAAAAGTTCTGGATACTTATGTAAATAAGGTATTTCGGTTTCTTTTTTTTTTTTTTTTTAATACATTTGCTAACATTTCTAAACACCTGTTTTCGCTTTGTCATTATAGGGTATTGTGTGTAGATTGAGGAAAGAAATACTTTCTGAATGTACAGTAGCACCCGACTGGAAATGTATAGGAAACTGAGTTATGCATTTTAACTGATGGGAAACTGTCATTGTACTGATGTACATTCTCTGTTCTGCTGAGTGAGAGTGTGTCTGTCAGAGGCTACAGTCAATTTCACTGACACTGTCACACAATAGCAACAACATCCAATGTCCTAGCAATGCCACAATGGCAATTTTCAACACCTTGTTGCCCTCTGTTCTCCTCTACCGTTTGAACTCTGACCCAATTGTCTCACTCCCTTTACTCGTAAGGAAAAGGAGCTTGTTGACCATGAAAGAGACATGGGGTGTAATGCCATAGTGATTTTGCTCATGAGCATCAAGATGTGGTGTTACAGTGCGGTTGTCAACGGCCCTCTAAGCTCTGTTGATATTTCAGTATAATCCAATACATTACTCAGATATTTTGTTGAAAAACATGGCCAAAGGTCAAAACTATTTTAATATCCTAAGATATTTGCAATTGACTGACATGTACAGATGACTGTGTGGGATATTTCTTAATTTGTACAGTATTTCACCAAATACAATAATACCCTGTTTCGTTGCTCTCCCCACTTAACACATTTATATGCTAGTTAATTAAACAGACTTGTTTAATTTTGTAAGGTGGCCATAAAAGTGTTGCCCTCCTGAACCATTTGTGTAATTTATATTTCATAACAAGCAGCCTGTTTCATAACCGGTATCTAATGCTGTATTGAAGAGGATGCTTTTATGATAACTGCCAGCCGGGATTACACAGGGTGCATTTTCTTTACATTTGAAGATGTTTGTTTGCACTTATTTAGAGAAAAAGAGTGTACGACTGTGTGCAAGATGTAACGTGATGTAATGTACTTGTTACGTTGTATAACAACGACAACAAAACAACGATAAGTAATTCTCACATCTTCATGTCATGTTTAGTCTTGTTTCTCCTTTCTAGCTTACAATCAGATGAGTAACGTTGAGCCACAGGCTTTCCACGTGTTATGTGTTGTTCCTGTGTGAATCGGCTGAAGTTCCGTTTGATAGACCCGCTGGTTCAAATTAAAGTGTGTCACTCCGCTGGTTTTAGCAACATAGTCGCTGCACACACTCCGAGCACCAACCCCACTGCTTTATGATTGCATGCTGCTACCTCTCAGGATTGAATTATCAGATTTTTTTTATATTTTGTTCATCAGCAGAATTCCTCTTTATTCCGCTAGGACTGAAGTTCACTGAATCTCAGCAGGTCCTCAGGAACAGCTGTGGAGGAGTTTTATGTTAATTTCAACTATTGTACACTTGGTTTGCATCAGTTTGACCATTTCTGAGGAAGTGTTTGGGTGTACAGGGTTCACAAACAGAGGGATGATTAGTCTCTAGCCATGGGGCACCATTGCCTTTCAAGCCTAACACATTCTCTGTTCAGAAAATATGAAATTCTACTTTTACCTCTCACAAAGAATGTCATGTTTCTGTCTTAACTGTAGTTATGAAGTAGCCTAAGGTTATAGTGATGTACTGTATGTAGGCCTTACAAACCCTTGGATTTCATCACATTTTATTGTTACAAAAGGGGATTAACATGTATTTTTGTGTGTCAACAATCTACATAAAATACTTTGTCAATGTGGAAGATAAGTTATATATTTTGAAAGATAAGAAAAATCATAACTAAAATTTGTCTGAGTGGTACACATAGAATGCATACCCCTTTGTTTAGGCAAGCCTACATTGGTTCAGGAGGAACATCTGGCTTAGCAAATCAAACAAGTTAAAATATTTGTAATGCCTAAACCTTCTTCTGTCCCCATAAGTGTCCCTCAGTCAAGTTTTGAATTTCAAGCTCAGATTCAACTACAAAGACCAGTGAGCTTTTTGAAAGCCTCATAAAGAAAGGCAGTGATTGGTAGATGGGTAACAACAACAAAGGCGACATTGAGTATCTCTTTAAGCATGGTCAAGTTAATAATTATGCTGTGGATGATGTATTAAACCACCAAGACACATCAAAGATACAGTCGTCCTTCTGAACTGAACTGAAGGACAGGAATGAAACTGATGTTACCATGAGGCTATTGGTGATTTTTAAAACAGCTACAAAGTTCAATGGCTGCGATGGAAGAAAACTGAGGATGGAACCAACAACATTGTAGTGACTCCATAATAATGACTTAAATAACAGAGTGAAATGAAGAATGCAAATATTCCAATGCTGGCCTTCTAGGCAGAGTTGCAAAGTAAAAGGCATATTTGTGTTCTTTTGCCCATCTTAATCTTTTATTTTTATTGGCCAGTCTGAGGATGAAAAGAAACAGAACGGAGCTAAGCACTGGTAAAATCCTAGTGGAAAAACTGCTTCAGTCTGCTTCACGCCAGAAACTGGAAGAGGAATTAATCTTTCAGCAGGACAATAACCTACAACACAAGGCCAAATATACACTGGAGTTGCTTACTAAGAATACAGTGAATGTTCCTGAGTGGCCAAGTTAGTTTGGCCTTTAATCTGCTTGAAAATCTATAGAAAGACAAAAAAAAGCATTAAAAAAACCTGAAATCACATTTATGTAAGTATTCAGACCCTTTACTCACTAAGCAAAATCAGGTTTTTAGACATTTTTGCTAATTTATAATAATACATTTTCATATGTATTCAGACCCTTTACTCAGTATTTTGTTGAAGCACCTTTGGCAATGAATACAGCCTTGAATCTTCGTGGGTATGATGCTACAAGCCTGGCATACCTGTATTTGGGGAGTTTCTCCCATTCTTTTCAGCAGATCCTCTCAAGCTCCGTCAGGTTGGATGGGGAGCGTTGCTGCACAGCTATTCTCAGGTCTCTCCAGAGATGTTCGATCAGGTTGAATTCCAGGCTCTGGCTGGGCCGCTCAAGGACATTCAGAAACCACTCCTGCATTGTCTTGGCGTTATTTATTTTGATTTAACCTTTATTTAACTAGGCAAGTCAGTTAAGAACAAATATTTGACGGCCTACCTACAGAGCAAATTAGGGTTAAGTGCCTTGCTCAAGGACACATCGACAGGTTTTTCACCTTGTTGGCTCGAGTATTCGAACCAGCGGCCTTTCGGTTACTTGCCCAACGACCCCAGTCTGAGGTCCTGAGCACTCTGGAGCAGGTTTTCATCAAGGATTCATCTGTACTTTGCTCTGTTCATCTTTGCATCGATCCTGACTAGTCACCCAGTCCCTGCTGCTGAAAAACATCCCTATAGCATGATGCTGCCACCACCATGCTTCACCGTAGGGATGGTGCCAGGTTTCCTCCAGACGTGACGCTTGTCATTCAGGTCAAAAAGTTCAATCTAGGTTTCATCAGACCAGAGAATCTTATTTCTCATGGTCTGAGTGTCTTTCGGTGCCTTTTGGCAAACTCCAATCGGGCTGTCATGTGCCTTTTACTGAGGAGTGGCTTCCGTCTGGCCACTCTAACTTAAAGGCCTGATTGGTGGAGTGGACCTTCTGGAAGGTTCTCACATCTCCACAGAGGAACTCTGGAGCTCTGTAACGGGGACCGTCGGGTTCTTGGTCAGCTCTCTGACTAAGGCCCTTCTCCCCCAACTTCTCTGTTTGTCCGGACGGCCAGCTCTAGGAAGAGTCTTGGTGGTTCCAAACTTCTTCCATTTAAGAATGATGGAGGCCACTGTGTTCTTGTGGACCTTCAATGATGCAGACACTTCCCCAGCTCTGTGTCTCGGAGCTCTACGGACAATTCCTTCGACCTCATGGCTTCGTTTTTGCTCTGACATGCACTGTCAACTGTAGGACCTTTTATAGACAGTTGTGTGCCTTTTCAAATCATGTCCAATCACTTGAATTTACCACAGGTGGACTCCAAACAAGTTGTAGAAACATCTCAAGGATGATCAATGGAAACAGGATGCACCTGAGCTCAATTTTGAGTCTCATTTCAAAGGGTCTGAATACTTATTTAAATACGTGTTTTACATTACATTTTTTACATTTGCTAACATTTCTAAACCTGTTCGCTCTTTCATTATGGGGTATTGATGATGTCATTATGGGGTATTGATGATGTCATTATGGGGTATTGTGTGTAGATTGATTGAGGATGTTGTATTTATTTAATCCATTTTAGAATAAGGCTGTAATGTAACAATGTGGAAAAAGTCAAGGGGTCTGAATACTTTCCGAAGGCATTCAAGGGTTTTTCTTTATTTTTTGTTTTGAGCCAATCAGTTGTGTTGTGACAAGGTAGGGGTGTTATACAGAAGATAGCCCTATTTGGTAAAAGACCAAGTCCATATTATGTCAAGAACAGCTCAAATAAGCAAAGAGAAACAACAGTCCATCATAACTTTAAGACATGTAGGTCAGAACTTTGAAAGTTTCTTCAAGTGAAGTAGTTAAAACCATCAAGCGCTATGATGAAACTGGCTCTCATGAGGATCGCCACAGGAAAGGAAGACCCAGAGTTCTGCTGCAGTGGATAGGTTCATTAGATTTACCAGCCTCAGAAATTGCAGCCCAAATAAATGTTTCACAGAGTTCAAGTAACAGACACATCTCAACATCAATTGTTCAGAGGAGACTATGTGAATCGGGCTTTCAGGGTCAAATTGCTGCTAAGAACCCACTTCTAAAGGACACCAATAAGAAGAAGAGACTTGCTTGGGCCAAGAAACACGAGAAATTGACATTAGGCCGGTGGAACTCTGTCCTTTGGTCTGATGAGTCCAAATGTGAGATTTTTGATTCCATGATCTCTGCATGTGTGGTTCACACCGGGAAGCATGGAGGAGGAGGTGTGATGGTGTGGGAGTGCTTTGCTGGTGACACTGTTGGTGATTTATTAAGAATTCAAGGCACACTTAACCAGCACGGCTACCACAGCATTCTGCAGCGATACCCCATCTCCTCTGGTTTGAACTTAATGGAACCATCATTTGTTTTTCAGCAGGACAATGACCCAACACACCTCCAGGCTGTGTAAGGGCTATTTGACCAAGAAGGAGAGTGATGGAGTGCTGCATCAGATGACCTGGCCTCCACAATCACCCGACCTCAACCCAATTGGGATGAGTTGGACCGCAGAGTGAAGGAAAGGCAGCCAACAAGTGCTCAGCATATATGGGAACTCCTTCACGACTGTTTGAAAATTATTCCAGGTGAAGCTGGTTGAGAGAATGCCAAGAGTGTGCAAAGCTGTCATCAAGGCAAAGGGTGGCTACTTTGAATAATCTCAAATATAACATATATTTAGATTTGCTTAACACTTTTTTGGTTACTACATGATTCCATATGTGTTATTTCATAGTTTTTATGTCTTCACTATTATTCTACAATGTAGAAAATAGTAAAAATAAAGAAAAACCCTTGAATGAGTAGGTGTGTCCAAATTTTGACTGGTACTATATATACAGTGGGGAGAACAAGTATTTGATACACTGCCGATTTTGCAGGTTTTCCCACTTACAAAGCATGTAGAAGTCTGTAATTTTTATCATAGGTACTCTTCAACTGTGAGTGACGGAATCTAAAACATCCAGAAAATCAAATTGTATGATTTTTAAGCAATTAATTTGCATTTTATTGCATGACATAAGTATTTGATACATCAGAAAAGCAGAACTTAATATTTGGTACAGAAACCTTTGTTTGCAATTACAGAGATCATACGTTTCCTGTAGTTCTTGACCAGGTTTGCACACACTGCAGCAGGGATTTTGGCCCACTCCTCCATACAGACCTTCTCCAGATCCTTCAGGTTTCGGGGCTGTCGCTGGGCAATACGGACTTTCAGCTCCCTCCAAAGATTTTCTATTGGGTTCAGGTCTGGAGACTGGCTAGGCCACTCCAGGACCTTGAGATGCTTCTTACGGAGCCACTCCTTAGTTGCCCTGGCTGTGTGTTTCGGGTCGTTGTCATGCTGGAAGACCCAGCCACGACCCATCTTCAATGCTCTTACTGAGGGAAGGAGGTTGTTGGCCAAGATCTCGCGATACATGGCCCCATCCATCCTCCCCTCAATACGGTGCAGTCGTCCTGTCCCCTTTGCAGAAAAGCATCCCCAAAGTATGATGTTTCCACCTCCATGCTTCACGGTTGGGATGGTGTTCTTGGGGTTGTACTCATCCTTCTTCTTCCTCCAAACACGGCGAGTGGAGTTTAGACCAAAAAGCTCTATTTTTGTCTCATTAGACCACATGACCTTCTCCCATTCCTCCTCTGGATCATCCAGATGGTCATTGGCAAACTTCAGACGGGCCTGGACATGCGCTGGCTTGAGCAGGGGGAACTTGCGTGCGCTGCAGGATTTTAATCCATGACGGCGTAGTGTGTTACTAATGGTTTTCTTTGAGACTGTGGTCCCAGCTCTCTTCAAGTCATTGACCAGGTCCTGCCGTGTAGTTCTGGGCTGATCCCTCACCTTCCTCATGATCATTGATGCCCCACGAGGTGAGATCTTGCATGGTGCCCCAGACCGAGGGAGATTGACCGTCATCTTGAACTTCTTCCATTTTCTAATAATTGCGCCAACAGTTGTTGCCTTCTCACCAAGCTGCTTGCCTATTGTCCTGTAGCCCATCCCAGCCTTGTGCAGGTCTACAATTTTATCCCTGATGTCCTTACACAGCTCTCTGGTCTTGGCCATTGTGGAGAGGTTGGAGTCTGTTTGATTGAGTGTGTGGACAGGTGTCTTTTATACAGGTAACGAGTTCAAACAGGTGCAGTTAATACAGGTAATGAGTGGAGAACAGGAGGGCTTCTTAAAGAAAAACTAACAGGTCTGTGAGAGCCGGAATTCTTACTGGTTGGTAGGTGATCAAATACTTATGTCATGCAATAAAATGCAAATTAATTATTTAAAAATCATACAATGTGATTTTCTGGATTTACAGACTTCTACATGCTTTGTAAGTAGGAAAACCTGCAAAATCGGCAGTGTATCAAATACTTGTTCTCCCCACTGTATATATCTTTTTTTTTTACCCTTACTACCCCTCACCTGATTGGAGTAAACTAACAGACCATAATAAGTCTTCTAACGCTACTTACAACTATTTTCGTTCACATATACAGTACATTTAGTTGACTAATTATACATGCATTCCTAATTTAGAGTTTCGGCAAGTGCTGGATTTTCATACAGAGCGGCCAATCCAACATTCATTCTGATCTTAACTCCAACCCTCCGATGTCCCCATTTTAGCGAATCTTTCCAAGTATAATACCATTTAGTTATTTGCTTTTTCAGTACAGTACATCACTACATTTTACTGTGATATTTTACAAGGATCATGAATCTTTCTACCAATATTACCCTAAAAATAAATACTTTACCCAAGAGTATAATATTTCCCATTGACTGAGCGTGTTTTTTTTTCAGATATCTTAACAATACAGTTTGCAGGTAAATCTGAACCCTGTTATTATGAGCGAGCCACCGAAAATGTTTCCTCCTTGCAGTCTGCACAAGGCTGACTGTTCAATGCCCGTGTATTGAGCATTATTTTTGAAGCAAACATTTTATGTAATAGCTTGAATTGAAACGAACAGATTGATGTGTCAATTGTTTTTTTACATATCGGTTTGTGTTTTTTTATGGATGGCAGACAGACAATCTTTAATTTAATCTTTAAATAATTACCTCTTCCAATGAGTTGGATATATTTTGTATTGAGCAGACACCTCCATACACTGTTGTTAGTTGCTTGTGTAACATAATTTTACAGACCTTGTTTACAATGTCCTTCATAAATATTACACCCTTGTACATAGTGTTTTTCTCTATCAGTACATTGGAGTTCAGCCATATTATTTGCTGTAATACTTAATATATGCCTTTTCTGGAGGAGGAAATAAAAATTGCAGCCAACTCTGTATGGCTTCATTTAAAAAAGAATATACTTTAAATGTGATTAAATGTCAATCCACTAATAATGTGAGGTTTAATCTGCAAAAAGGCAAAGAGCCTCCTCTAAACATGATGTAGCCTGCTGGAAAAACAGTTTGGATTTAGATATACACTGAACATGAGCTGAAATAAAAGCACAAAAAGCTTATTTTTCTCAAATGTTATTCGCAAATGTGTTTACATCCCTGTTAGTGAGCATTTCTCCTTTGCCAAGATAATCCATCCACTTGACAGGTGTGACATATCAAGAAGCTGATTAAACAGAATGATCATTACACAGGTGCAGTGGTGGAAAATATACCCAATTGTCATACTTGAGTAAAAATAAAGATACCTTAATAGAAAATGACTCAAGTAAAAGTGAAAGAAAGAAATAATTTCAAATTCCTTATATTATTCCAAACAGAAGGCACCATTTTCTTGTTATTTGTATTTACGGCTAGCCAGGGGCACGCTCCAACACTGACATCATTTACAAGCAAAGAATGTGTTTAGTGAGTCCACTAGATCAGAGGCAGTAGGGATGACCAGTGATGTTCTCTTGATAAGTATGTGAATTAGACCATTTTCCTGTCCTGCTAAGCATTCAAAATGGGTTTCAGGGAAAATTTATGGAGTAAAAAGTAGGAATATAGTGAAGTTAACACGACACAGGATGAGACCCAGATGCAGACACAGGAGGCAGATGGTTTGAGTCTCTGATATTTACTAATATACAAGGAGCAGGCAAGAGGCAGGTTGAGGACAGGCAGAAGTTCGTAAACCAGGTCGGAGTCAGATAGATAAAGGACGGCAGGCAGGCTCGATGTCCGGGCAGGCAGAATGGTATGGCAGGTGGATACCTGGTTAACCGGGGTGCCGGCGGTGAAAGTCAACGATGAGGGCCGGATCCAGGATGTCCTTAATGGGGACCCAGCACCTCTCCTCCGGGCCATAACCCTCCCAGTCAACCAGAAACCCCTGCCCAGAGGTCGAACTCTCAGGAGGCGTCTCACCATGTACGCTGGATGGCCGTCGATGAGACGGGGGAGGGGAGACAAAGGGCTGTGAGACAAAGGTTTAATCCTAGACACATGGAATGTAGGATGTATACTGAGGGTACGAGGCAACAGAAGACGAACAGCAGAGGGGCTAAGGACTATAGAGATGGGGAAAGGACCAATACAACGGTGGGGAAGTTTACAAGACTCCATCTGGAGGGGTAGATCTCACGTAGACAGCCATACCTTCTGTTCCGAGCTCTCTTCCAGGTACGCTGACAGCGGCGGATGAACATCTGTGCCAAGGGTACGTTGACCTCTTCTTCTTGCTCAGGGAAGAGAGGGAGCTGTTCTGGGCGTACTCCACCCACACGAGTTGCTGGCTCCAGGTGGTGGGGTTGGCCGAGACGAGGCACCGAAGAGTCGTCTCCCGGTCCTGATTGGCACGCTCCGACTGGCCGTTGGACTGAGGATGAAACCCGGAGGACAGGCTGGCCGACGACCCAATGAGGGTGCAGAACACCTTCCAGAATCGGGACGAGAATTTAGGACAACGATCGGAGACTATGTCGACAAGAAGTCCATGGAATCTGAAGACATGCTGCACCATGAGCTGGGCCCTCTCCTTGGCTGAAGGTAACAGGGAGTGGTTGAAGGATGCCAGCCGGAGCTTGCCGCGGATTCTTATTCTGAGCACACACTGTGCATGCAGCGACGAATGCAGAGACGTCAGGAACCATACTGGGGCACCAAAAGCATTGTTGGAGGAAGGCCAGGGTTCAGCAGGAGCTGGGATGGCAGGTTAGCTTGGAGGAGGTTAGCTTCCAGGACCGGAGACCGGATCGAATCTGGGACAAACATCCGGTTTGAGGCGCTTGGCGGTGCAGAGATATTCTAAATTCTTATGGTCGGTCGACACCAAGAATGTATGTTCTGCCCTTTGAAGCCAGTGCCTCCAATCCTCCAATGCCATCTTGACCGCCAGAAGTTCCCGATTTCCTACGTCATAGTTCCTCTCAGCGGGACTGAGACGATGGGAAAGGAAAGCACAGAGATACAGCTTTTGGTCTCGGGCAGACCGCTGGGACAGGACGGCCCCCACTCCAACGTCAGAAGCGTCGACCTCTACCACAAACTAACGGGACGGGTCCAGATGGATGAGCATGGGGGCTGTGGTGAACCAATGCTTCAGATCTGAAAACGCCCATTCAGCAACTGGGGACCAGGTGAATAGAACCTTAGAAGAGGTGAGAGCAGAGAGGTGGGTAGCCAGGGTACTGTAGTCCCGAATGAAACGGCAGTAGAAATGTGCAAATCCCAGGAAACGTTGCAGCTGCACTCTGGAAGTGGGTTGAAGCCAATCAGCCTCTGCTCTCATCTTGCCAGGATCCATCTGAATGTTCCCCGGCGCGATGACGTATCCCAGAAAGGAGATAGTGGAACGATGGAACTCACACTTCTCAGCCTTGACAAACAAGTGGTTCTCCAGGAGGCGCCGTAGGACTTTGAGAACATGACAAGACGTCATCCTTATGCATTTTTCAATGATGCCGGGTAGGCTACTTTGGTTTTATACCAGAGCATGTGCTTAATATGAAAAGCTGAGAAATACACTATATATACAAAAGTATGTGGACACCCCTTCAAATTAGTGGATTTGGCTATTTCAGCCACACCCGTGTATAAAATTGAGCAAACAGCCATGCAATCTCCATAGACAAACATTGGCAGTACAATGGCCTTACTGAAGAGCTCAGTGACTTTCAACGTGGCACCGTCATAGTCAGTTCGTCAAATTGCTGCCCTGCTACAGCTGCCTCGGTCAACTGCAAGTGCAGTTATTGTGAAGTGGAAACGTCTAGGAGCAACAACGGCTCAGCCGCGAAGTGGTAGGCCACACAAACTCACAGAACTGGACTGCCGAGTGCTGAAGTGCGTAAAGATCGCCTGTCCTCGGTTGCAACACTCACTACCGACTTCCAAACTGCCTCTGGAACCAATGTCAGCACAAGAACTGTTCCAGTGTAGGGTAAATCTTAACGCTACAGCATGCAATTCAATTCTAGACAATTCTGTGCTTCCAACATGGAACTTTACTGTGGTCATGACTCATGACTGCCGGTGTGGCGGTAAACTCACACCCTCTTTCCACATTTTGTTGAGTTACGACCTGAATTTAACATGAACCTGTTTATATACTGGTCCTTCAGACTAGGAGGTGACTGAACATGTTGTGTTGTTTAATGCAAGAAACAACAACAACACAGAGTTACACATGGGATAAACAAACGTACAGTTAATTACACTATAGAATATCTATATACAGTGAGTGCAAATGTAGTTAGATTAGGGAGGTAGGACAATAAATAGGATATAGTGGCGAAATAGTTACAATTTAGCATTAACTAGCAAAGGATATGAACAAAATGTGCAGACCTGGCTACATGCAGCTCTCGCTCAGAACAAGCACATCTACTCATGCTGTTAACACAGTCCAGTTCAAAGTAAATGGCACAGATCCATACATGGCAATGGTCTATTTGCATATAGGCCTACTGCAGCTCTGATTGGTTATGCCTCACCGGTATGGGTCTGTGTAGAGCACAGGCTGAGTAGTGTGTGTCAATGCAATAGAATCCTACTCTGATGCCTTCTGCCTACAACAGAATCTCTTGCATAGTTAGTTTTGTTTTGGCTAATGTTGATTCGATCACAATTGCCACAGCAAAGGGAAACGTTGATAGTGTTAACTAACAGGGAAAACTCTAGAAAGTTGAGTGATTTCAATCTAGTGCTTCTCTCCATGGGCTGATACTGTATTTCTTCTGCATGGCAGTCCCAGTGCAGTCCCAGTCCCAGGGGAGCTTAGAGGGAACATTGTTGGGCACTGATGTTGGGTGATTAGGCCTGGCTCGCAGTCGGCGTTCCAATTCATCCCAAAAGTGTTCGATGGGGTTGAGGTCAGGGCTCTGTGCAGGCCAGTCAAGTTCTTCCACATCGATCTCGACAAACCATTTTTATATACCTCGCTTTGTACACAGGGGCATTGTCATGCTGAAACAGGAAAGGGCCTTCCCCAAATTGTTGCCACAAAGTTGGAAGCACAGAATCGTCTACAATGTAATTCTATGACGCAGCGCTAAGATTTCCCTTCACTGGGCCAAGCCCGAACCATGAAAAACAACCCCAGATCATTATTCCTCCTCCACCAAACTTTACAGTTGACACTGCATTCGGGCAGGTATCGTTCTCCTGGTAATTTATAATTTTTATTTTTTACAACATTTACGTTTACTTCACTACATTCCTAATGAAAATTATGTACTTTTTACTCCATACATTTTCCCTGACACACAAAGTACTCGTTACATTTTGAATGCTTAGCAGGACAGGAAAATGGTCCAATTCACATCCCTACTGCCTCTGATTTGGCGGACTCTGGTCTGTAATCACTCATTCACTCAGGACTTATTCATTCAGGACTGTATATACATATTCATGTACAGTTGTTATATCATATCACGTGCAATATTGTAAGTAATTATTGGACTGAACTTACATAGTCATTCACTCAGGAATGCATATTAGTATACTGTCAGTTGTATATTTTTTCATTGCTTTTAGTATATCGAATGTGCAATACGTGCAGTTATCTGTAATTAAACCTGGCACTTAGCACTTTATTTTAAGGGAATTATTATTATTAACCTAAATTATATCATACGCACATTTAGCTATTTAAGAATCTCTTCCTGTCATTTACCTGTACAGTTAATGTAACCATGCAAAATATTCACTTACCTGTACATTTAACTGTACATTTACCTGTACAGTTAATTTAACCATGCAAAATATTCACTTACCTGTTCATTTAACCAGTCTGTATATTAAGTAAACTATTATTACCCTCACTTATATCATACGCACTTTTAGCTATTTAAGTATTTCTCTGCCATCGACCTGTATAGTATAGTTAACCATGCAAATATTCCTTATTTGTCTATATCAACTTGCTATATTTTATCTTTTTTTTTGTCCTAACACTCTGTAACAATGTATAGTGTACATATTCAGCCATACTATGTAATGTCCAGACTTCTTGTATTTTTATACTTTTTCATACTGCCGCTCTATGTATCATGTATCATATACTGTATCTGTCTTTTGTGTATTTTCGTTCTGGCATTTCGCACCAGCCCTGTGTTTTTTCATAGCTGCTTGACGAAGAAATTTCCCCTCTGGGATCAATAAAGTACCTACCTACCTATCTATCTATCTGATCACATCACTGATGACCTGAAGTGGTCCCTTAACACATACAGGAGGCTGAAGAAATGTTGCTTGGCCTCTAAGGCCCTCACAAACTTCTACAGAGGCACCATTGAGAGCATCCTGTCGGGCTGTATCACCACCTGGTACGGCAATTGCACTGTCCCAACCACAGGGCTCTCCAGAGGGTGGTGCGGTCAGCCCAGCACATCACCGGGGGCACACTGCCTGCCCTCCAGAACACCTACAGCACCGGTGTCACAGGAAGGCCAAGAATATCATTAAGGATCTCAGCCACCTGATCCACGGCCTGTTCACCCCACTACCATCTAGAACAGTGATGGGCAACTTTGACGGGGTGGGGGCCACAATAAATCTGAACTTATCATGAGGGGCCGTTTTACATTTTAGAGTTCATTTTGTGCAATTCTACTCATTTTTCCATGCTGGCGAAGAGAAATGTTTTGCTGTTTTTAATATGATACCTGAGTGAGACAGACTAACAAAATCAATGGGAGGCCCTCCGGGCTCTTATTCAACCTTGATTACTACATATTTAGATAGCTGGCCGCTAGAACAACTTACCAATATAAAACGTTTCAGCTGACATGGGCTAACTGAGTGACCTTCAGTGACCTTCAGTGACTGGCATGACGAGATAACATTTTTTTGATGCACAACCACATTTCTAAATTGCACCTTGTGTATTCTACCTGACAACAGTAAGTTAGGACCTCACCTGAATATTTTTGGTTGTTGTGGAAATGTATCGAGGGCCGCCAGTAGAGGTGCATCAAAGCTGGGACTGAAAGACTGATAAACAGTTTTCTATCTCCAGGTCATCAGACTGTTAAACAGTCACCGCTAGCCGGCCTCCGCCCAATAACCTGAACCTTAGTCACTCTCACTAGCCCGGCTACCACTCGGTACTCTACCCTGCACCTTAGAGACTGCTTTGCCCTATGTACATAGAGTCATTGAACACTAGTCACTTTAATAATGTTTACATCCTGTTTTACCCACTTTATATGTACTGTATATACTGTATTCAAGTAATGGCTCATCATATACAGTATAACTAGTGCTGTACACACCTTTTCTATTCACATACTGTCTATACACACCATCCTATATATATATATATATATATATATATATATATATATATATATATATATATATATTCCGGACTCTGACATTGCTTGTTTTCTATGTATTATTACTGCACTGTTGGAGCTAGAAACACAAGCATTTCCCTGCACCTGTGATAACATCTGCAAATCTGTGTACCCAATCAATAAACTTTGATTTGATTCGTTCGTATGTACGGACAAATAGCACCTTTTTGCAGCGAGAGTAATTGTTAATTTAAAGCATGCCATGTCTCATGGAGAGGAGAGTGATCTTGGAGAACTATCCCTGTGGTGTGAATACTACTCTGACCCATCAGGTGTTGTTTTCTAAATGAAATTGGTCCTCACGGGTCTATTCATTATTTTTAAAGGACCCTTTTCCACTGGGCCCACCACATCATTTCAGTGAGGAGAATTGGGTAATATTTAGTTG
The DNA here is from genome assembly GCA_023634145.1 of Thymallus thymallus. Taxonomy (NCBI): domain Eukaryota; kingdom Metazoa; phylum Chordata; class Actinopteri; order Salmoniformes; family Salmonidae; genus Thymallus; species Thymallus thymallus. The sequence goes on along the minus strand of CM042412.1, from coordinate 28,969,270 downwards.
ATACGTTTGTTGAATTCCCCAATGTGTTGTCACTATGCTTTCAAATACTGTATCTAAAAGCACAACCTAATTCCAATGAAAACTCTATGTCAGATTGTTGGTTTAGTTGTCACCTAAATGTGTTATCACAATGAGAATACAGTGTCAGATGTTTTGTTTATTTATACAACAATTTAACGTGTTATCACTGTGCTTCATCTAATAGCACAACCAAATGACCTGGATTGCAGTTGAGATTACATTAAAGTGAGATTCTTATAGATTATAATCTTATACAGATTATTATAGACCTTTGCATACTATTTTGAACATGCATGTTTTCTATGATTACATAAGAGGACATTTATTTTCACAGTAAGGCTGGACAAAGTTGAATTACTGTTTAACGGATGCCTGCCTCACTAATTGAATCCTGGGCTGAATTTATATACTGTAGGCCTAAATCGCACCATTGATGATATATGATTGATAAAGTATGGTAACATTTCATTTTCTCCGATAAACCTAGCATTTGCAATGATTTCCATAGCAACAGTGAATCTATTAAGTGGAGATTTCTCAACAATCATTCTCACGATAGCACATGGGTTACAGTTAGTGACAAATATCAAAGCGAAACTGGGCTTGGTTAAATACACTGAATGGGAGACCAAAGAGATAGCTGTAGATAGATCAACTCACCAGTAGGAGGTGCTGCCCAGCCTTTTGTTTTTTTCTTACAGTGGATATTACATTGATGATCTGAAGTTGTTTCAATAGTACAAATTCAACATATTTTATACAATGTTTTTCTAAGTTGAAAATTGGTTACCATGATGACATAATCCTGTCGTTTAAAATTAACCCTCAAAACAATGGTTAATGACTACTTGCAAATCCAATGTATTTTCCACGTAGATTCCACCTCACAATATGTTGACAAATTACATTGAAGCAACGTTGATTCAACCAGTTTTTGCCCAGTGGGTTATTTCATGGTTTTTAATTTTGTGAAATACAGATCGATATTTATTTGTGATAAATAACTCTGTCTGCCTCTCTTCGTGTGTGTGTGTGTGTGTGTGTGTGTGTGCATGTTTGTGTGTTTAAACACACACCATGTGTGAAGCTGTTAAAGCAGTTTTGTTGTTGAAGGCCAACACTTTAGATATGCTCTCAACAAACAGCCAAAGTGCAAATGCAGCTGGCACCACATACAGCCCATCTTCTGTACTTTTCTATACTTTTTAGCCAGTAGTTCTGAAAGTAGCGCTCATGAGTCCCTGAAAACTGTGTACTACGCCAGATACTGTATGTGCAGATATGTGCACCACGTCATTGCTCTCGCTCGCTCACTCTGCTCTGTGTGCATCATGCTAGCTGTCACTCAAATGGCGAGGGGTTGAAGCTCATTGGCTGAAACTTAAATAGCTTTGGAGCTGGTCCACGTGGGGGAAAATGTAGGAGAAATGGCACCACACAGCTTCCAGAAAACAGTCGCTTTCAAAATATGGATTTGGTGGCTAATGGAGGTAAGACAGTAAGTCTGCTCATAGGTTACGGATGTACGGTATGAATGACACATTGACACATCCAGCCTAAAGCGGGAGGTTTAAAAAATACTGACTAGTCTCCAAAGTTCCTGAACTTGACGTATTCTTCTTCTCTCTTGCCCTTCACTTTTCTATGGTGTTCTCGAGTGGCTAGATGTTCTTTACCATTCAGCCATCAGATTTGCCACCAATGCGCCTTATAGGACACATCACTGCACTCTATACTCCTCTGTAAACTGGTCATCTCTGTATATCCGTCACAAGACCCACTGGTTGATGCTTATTTATAAAACCCTCTTAGGCCTCACTCCCCCCTATCTGAGATATCTACTGCAGCCCTCATCCTCCACATACAACACCAGTTCTGCCAGTCACATCCTGTTAAAGGTCCCCAAAGCACACACATACCTGGGTCGCTCGTCTTTTTAGTTCGCTGCAGACTGGAACGAGCTGCAACAAACACTCAAACTGGACAGTTTTATCTCAATGTCTTCATTCAAAGACTCAATCATGGACACTCTTACTGACAGTTGTGGCTGCTTTGCGTGATGTATTGTCATCTCTACCTTCTTGCCCTTTGTGCTGTTGTTGTGTTGCTACCATGTTGTTGTCATGTTATGTTGCTACCATGCTGTGTTGTCATGTGTTGCTGTGTTGTTGTCTTAGGTCTCTCTTTATGTAGTGTTGTTTTGTCTCTCTTGTCGTGATGTGTGTTTTGTCCTATATTTATATTTGATTTATTTATTTTTTGTATTTTTAATCCCAGCCCCCGTCCCCGCAGGAGGTCTTTTGCCTTTTGGTAGGCCTTCATTGAAAATAAGAATTTGTTCTTAACTGACTTGCCTAGTTAAATAAAGGTTAAATATGTTTTATTTATTGTATCTATTTTAATAAGCAAGACATCGCTGGTGAGAGCAGCCAGGAACATTTCCTGATAACTAATAGGATTTATTGCATGCACCAGACTTCCTAGTACAGACTAGCTGTATCATTTCCATATCATCTTTATTTTCCTCTACTGATGAACCTGCCAAAGTTCCTCCTGCTGCCCATAATACTGAATGAATGAAAGAGCAGTTTGAGGAGACTCTTGATTCTTTACCTCTCCATAGCAGTGGATAGTTTTAGCTAGTAGCCTTGTTCAGGTAAAGCATGGATTTGATAATAAGGGGCTTTGAATGTCAGACTCACTTGAAAGCTGGCTCAGTGACGCAGGGAGATGTGGAGAGAGCTGTGTGTCTGATGCTGGCTCAGTGGAGCAGGGAGCTGTGGGAGAGAGCTGTGTGTCTGATCCTGGCTCAGTGGAGCAGGGAGCTGTGGGAGAGAGCTGTGTGTCTGATCCTGGCTCAGTGGAGCAGGGAGCTGTGGAGAGAGCTGTGTGTCTGATCCTGGCTCAGTGGAGCAGGGAGCTGTGGAGAGAGCTGTGCGTCTGATCCTGGCTCAGTGGAGCAGGGAGCTGTGGAGAGAGCTGTGTGTCTGATCCTGGCTCAGTGGAGCAGGGAGCTGTGGAGAGAGCTGTGTGTCTGATGCTGGCTCAGTGGAGCAGGGAGCTGTGGAGAGAGCTGTGTGTCTGATGCTGGCTCAGTGAAGCAGGTAGCTGTGGAGAGAGCTGTGTGTCTGATGCTGGCTCAGTGGAGAGAGAAGAACAGTGAAAATACAAAGGCTGCTGGGTAACCAGCCTTAGGAGGAGAAGTACACCCAAAAGGGTTCTTCAGCTGTCCCCATAGGATAACCTTTTTTGGTTCCTGGTAGAACCTTTTTGGTTACAGGTAGAAACCTCTGTGGAAAGGGTTCGACCTGGAACCAAAAAGAATTATTCAAAGAGTTCTTCTCCTATGGGCTATTAGCCAAAGAACCCTTTCAGGTTCTAGATTGCACCTTTTTCTTTCAAATTGGTTATTCTGTAGTAGTTAGAAAAGCGGAAAAGCCTCAAGTTGAGTTCAATGGGGAAACAAAATCGAGGTGGATGTAAGCCCAGAATCCACTTCGTATACATTTTTTTCTTTTAATCTAATCCAAGCCCAGCTAGCACAAACGTTTATTTGTTAGAGCTTGGTGAGAGTGTGGTTGTCCTATGGTTATTTTGCATACAACCTTAGCACAACTTTATCGGAATGATGCAGGATAGTTGCTTAGTTAAAAAAAATACTCAGCACATTTAAGGAACATTTAAGGTTCACACATGGTAACTTTAAGAAACAATGTTCTTCTGTAGATATTTCAGTACTTCAGCATAACGTTTCCTCATGGTTCTATTTAAAATCATGTTCTCAGATTGTTCAGAAAACGTTAAGAAACAACATTCTTCTGTGGGAATTTCAGTACTTCAACAAAACATTCCACACAAGTTCCCACATTCTGGGAACGTTCTCAAAAAATTGTGTGACTTAAGCTATGCTCTCAGAACGTTCTCCCTCCAAGGGCTGTATCCCGGGCCCTTGGCTTCGCATCGGGCCTCAGAACAGCGCTGGAGGGTTGAGCCACTAACAAAAACAGCCCACGTAAGTGCATGTACCCGTTGCTGCAGCGCCTCGCTGTATGGTTTTAACAGATAAATGGCAAGGGATAAATAACAGTAGTAGTCTAACCGTGTCTGACACCAGATTACTAAGACGGTTAAGCAGCACAGACAAACAGACCGATTAATGGCGAACTGTACTGTGGTGAGATGGGGAATTATCAGAATTACCATGTTTATTAAGACTACTGCAATACGATTAAAAAACTGACAGAGAATTATCTTACCAGTGCATAATATAGATTTTTAAGAATGGACAGAATCCCAAGGCGAAAGCTCATGATTGGTTCCTTGAAAGATGTGTTAACATGTTTTTAGTTTTAGATTGGTTATGGGAACGAAGCCTAAGTTTCCTGACTGGTATAATGCAATGGAAATAGTCTCTTCAAGCAACGCATCAAATCATCTTTGCCACTATGGTGAATGTATCATAGGAACTTTTATCCATATAATCACTTGAGTCAGTCATCAAATCAGGGATGCTCCAACCATCCATCCTCTGGTCATCGCATTCACAGCCCAAAGACCTTCATCAAATCAGGGATGTTCCAACCATCCATCCTCTGGTCATCATGTTCACAGCCTGAAGACCTTCATCAAATCAGGGATGTTCCAACCATCCATCCTCTGGTTATCACATTCACAGCCTGAAGACCTTCATCAAATCAGGGATGTTCCAACCATCCATCCTCTGGTCATCACGTTCACAGCCCGAAGACCTTTTATTCAGACCTTCATCATTAAAAGGGGTTTCTAATGATCAATTAGCCTTTTAAAATGATCAACTTGGATTAGCTAACACAACATGCCATTGGAACACAGGAGTGATGGTTGCTGAAAATGGGCCCCTGTACACCTATGTAGATATTCCATAACAAATCTGCCGTTTCCAGCTACAATAGTCATTTACAACATTAACAATGTCTACACTGTATTTCTGATCTATTTGATGTTATTTCAATGGTCAACAAATGAGCGTTTCTTTCAAAAAACAAGGACATTTCTAAGTGACCCCAAACTTTTGAACGGTAGTGTATATATTTTTACTTCTTTAAATAAATAAGTAAATAGGAAAACAAACCTAGTAAAATTCAACATTTGTATAAATGTAACCCTCGGTTGAACATCCTAACAAGACAGAACACAAACGCTTGGTAATTAATACCCGTACTGCAGTGTTCACTCGGCTATACAACCTGCGGTCCCGTACCAGGCCCCACCAAGCACCAGGGCGGACCAACCAGTCAAATAGTAAAGAATAATACATGTGGTCCTTTGGGAGTATGTACGTGTAGGGATTAAACATGCTCACAGTATGTTAGTAGGGTATCCTATTAAGCCATGGAAAGAGAGCTTAGTGGCTAGCTTTTGGTAGCGACTAGGCTAATTAGTACCACGCCACCTAGCACCGAGGCTGTACAGCCGCAGCTAGTTGGTAAAAGCTAATTGTGCCATGTACTGTAAATAGAATACTATTCAAACTATATTGTCCTTGTGAGAACATGTCACCTTATACATGTCATCATTGTTCATAACGTTGAGTTACTGGTTGAATAATTGTCATTTTTTTGGCAGCAGGGTGGAGGCACGTTTCTAATCAAGATATGAGTTCACTAGTTAGCCTTAGTTGCGTTAGCACGGCTAGCGCAGGGTCAGAGTATGCCGCCGTGTAGTCCGGGTAAATGCGAATCATCTGGTCGATCGTGGGTGATGGGAAGCGCTTGCGATGCCTTACGGAAGACATCCTCCTTCTCCTGAAGGTAGTGAAATTTGAATACGATTGGTCTGGGCAGCTCCCCATTCTTCAGTGCAGACTGTAGGCTTCGGTGGACACGGTCAAGGGTGGGGCGCAATCCAGACCTAGAATTTCCTGTAGCAGTTTAGCTATGGACAGGGTAGGCCGCATTCCGCCAAGTCTTCCTTAACTGAGTCGATCTTGGTGTTGACCTCGGTGGAGAGAACGGTTATTTGTGCATACAGGTCAGTGGATAGTGGCTCCACCTTAGCCAGAACAGTCTGTTCAGACTTAATGATAGCCGTCATTACCATGGCTAGGTCACTTTAGTAGAGGCCTCTTTTGTGACTCATGGCTGTTGTTGTTTCGACATTTAACGATGAAAAGGCCAAACATTTCAGAAGAAAATGCCAGATTAGTAAATTGGGTTTGATTCCAAATTAAATGTTACAAAATTAACACGGTATGGGGAGGTGTTCGTCAAGTATTAATAATAAATTGTTCGTCCTGGATAGGAGCACAGAGAAAACACGTCTTCACATGTTGCTGCTCACCAGCGCTCACACCTCTTCTATTTTTAGTCATAGATATGGCTACCACTAGTTGTTTAGCTAGCTAGCTAAATTAGCAAACAGAAAAATTATTCCTCCCACTGTAACACAGTAGAAAACTATTTTTTATTGTATATTTATTTGAAGGTAGTACAGTAGTTTTACTGTAGCTTTGTAGAATGTAAATATCAGGGCAGTGACAAGACATTGTAGCTAATCTGGGGCACATTCCAATCTCTGACTAGCTCATCGTCATACATCTACATTTCACTCTCTCTCTCTCTCTCTCTCTCACACTCTCACTCTCAAATTGCACTCTCGACAATACTTTTTGGGTAACATATCTGATTTACACAAGTCTTCACACCTCTGAGTCAATACTTTGTAGAAGCACCTTTGGCAGCGATTACAGCTGTTAGTCTTTCTGGGTAAGTCTCTCTCGCTTTCCACACCGGGATTGTGTAACGTTTGCCCATTATTATTTTAACAATTCTTTAAGCTCTGTCAAATTGGTTGTTGATCATGGCTAGACAACCATTTTCAGGCATTGCCATAGATTTTCAAGTAGATTTAAGTAAAAACTGTAACTTGGCCACTTAGGAATATTCACTGTCTTCTTGGTAAGCAACTTCAGTGTAGTTTTGGCCTTGTGTTTTAGGTTATTGTCCTGCTGAAAGGTGAATTAATCTCAGAGTGTCCGGTGGAAAGCAGACTGAAGAAGGTTTTCCTTTAGGATTTTGCCTGTGCTTAGCTATATTACATTTATGTGTTTAACTCCCCAGTCCTTAATGATTACAAGCATACCCATAACATGATGCAGCCACCACTATGCTTGAAAATATGGAGAGTGGTCCTCAGTAATGTGTTGTATTGGATCTGCCCCAAACATTACACTTTGTTGTTTGTCCACAGTACTAAAATAATTTAGTAGAAGGAAGCCTGTACAGACTAAAAATATTCCAAAACATGCATCCTGTTTGCAACCAAGGCACTAAATTAATACTGCAAGAAATATTGGCAAAGCAAACTTTTTGTCCTGAATACAAAGTTGTTGATCCATCCTCAGTTTTCTTCTATCAAAGCCATTAAACTCTGTAACTGTTTTATAGTCCCCATTGGCCTCATCATGGTGAAATCCCTGAGGGGTTTCCTTCCTCTCCGGCAACTGAGTTAGGAAGGACGCCTGTATCTTTGTAGTGAATGGGTGTATTGATACACCACCCAATGTGTAATTAATAACTTCACCATGCTCAAAGGGATATTCAATGTATGCTTTTTAAAATGTTTAATCATCTACCAATAGGTACCCTTCTTTGCGAGGCATTGGAAAACCTCCCTGGTGTTTGTGGTTGAATCTGTGCTTCTAATTCACTGCTCGACTGAGGGACCTTACAGGTAATTGTATGTGTCGGGTACAGAGATGAGGTAGTCATTAAAAAATCATGTTAAAACTATTATTGCAAACAGAGTGAGTCCATGCTTATTATGTGACAGAGTTAAGCAAACGTTTACTCCTGAATTTATTTAGGCTTGCCATAATTTCACTTTGACATTACGGCTATTGTGTGTAGGCCAGTGACAAAAACATCTCAATGTAATCCATTTTAAATTCAGGCTTAAACACAACAAAATGTGGTAAAAGTAAAGGGGTGTGAATACTTTCTGAAGGCACTGTATACAAATAATTATCTCTCACTAATGTTAATGTAACCAGTGTGAAATGGCTAGCTAGTTAGCGGTGTGCGCTAGTAGCATTTCAAACAGTGACATCACTTGCTCTGAGACCTTGAAGTATTTTTTCGCTTGCTCTGCAAGGACTGCGGTTTTTGTGGGTTGATAGGTAACGATGGTTTGAAGGTGACCATAGTCGATGTGTGCAGAGGGTCTCTGGTTCAAACACAGGTTGGAGCGAGAAGAGGGACAAAACAGGACTGTGATGTTTACTGTATTCATGGCTCGTCCTATATACAGTTGAAGTCGGAAGTTTACATACACCTTAGCCAAATACATTTAAACTCAGTTTTTCACAATTCCTGACATTTAATCCTAGTAAAAATTCCCTGTTTTAGGTCAGTTAGGATCACCACTTTATTTTAAGAATGTGAAATGTCAGAATAATAGTAGAAAATTATTTATTTCAGCTTTTATTTCTTTCATCACATTCCCAGTGGGTCAGAAGTTTACATACACTCAATTAGTATTTGGTAGCATTGCCTTTAAATTGTTTAACTTGGGTCAAACGTTTCGGGTAGCCATCCACAAACTTCCCACAATAAGGTGGGTGAATTTTGGCCCATTCCTCCTGACAGAACTGGTGTAACTGACTCAGGTTTGTAGGCCTCCTTGCTCACACACTCTTTTTCAGTTCTGCCCACAAATCTTCTATAGGATTGAGGTCAGGGCTTTGTGATGGCCACTCCAATACCTTGACTTTGTTGTCCTTAAGCCATTTTGCCACAAATTTGGAAGTATGCTTGGGGTCATTGTCCATTTGGAAGACCCATTTGCGACCAAGTTTAAATTCTTGACTGATGTCTTCAGATGTTGCTTCAATATATCCAGATAATTTTCCTTCCTCATGATGCCATCTATTTTGTGAAGTGCACCAGTCCCTCTTGCAGCAAAGCACCCCCACAACATGATGCTGCCACCCCTGTGCTTCACAGTTGGGATGGTGTTCTTCGGCTTGCAAACATCCCCATTTTTCCTCCAAACATAACAATGGTCATTACGGCCAAACAGTTCTATTTTTGTTTCATCAGACCAGAGGACATTTCTCCAAAAATTACGATCTTTGTCCATGTCCAGTTGCAAACCGTAGTCTGGCTTTTTTATGGCGGTTTTGGAGCAGTGGCTTCTTCCTTGCTGAGCGGCCTTTCAGGTTATGTTGATATAGGACAATGCTTGTTCTATATTTCTTAATTCCTTTCTTTTTCGTTTTTGGGATTTGCATGTATTGTTTTGTATTGTTAGGTATTACTGCACCGTTGAAGCTAGAAACATAAGCATTTCACTACACCCACAATAACATCTGCAAAATATGTTTATGCGACCAATAACATTTAATTTGATTTGATCTGTGTTGAGAAGCAGATTTGATTAACACAATAGGGTCTATCCTTTGGATATTAACTGAAGTGCAGAAAGAAAAACCAATGTAACCACTGATTGCTGTGCTACATGCCAGGATATCATTCACTAAACTGCACAGTGGACAGCATTCTTTCAGAGGAGATAAACAACATTTGAAAGGGTCATGTGAAATCTAGTGCTATTTATTGCTCCATGTGGTCTTTGTGATAGTCACATCCATCCACTGAGGAGGACGTGCAGCATCTGTGGTGCTGCAAACATAACCCCGAGGGCATTGGAGATATGTGAAGATTCCACCATTTCACAGGCTTGATTCACAAACAGACAAATAAGGGGACACATGGAGACATACAGTTTGCACTGTACAGGCCTACGCCATAAGGAGGGTTGAGTATTCTGAGTGATACAGCGTTGTGAAAATGACTCATTCAGTCACATCACATAAGAGGATTAAGGACGGCTCTTTCATCTCATTAGCTTTATCTGCTAAGCATTCAACAGAAATAGTTGTTTTTCTTGCATGCAGAGTGCAGTTTGCAGAAGCCACAAGTTGTAGGCCTAGATGTGACGTCTCAGACCACGATAGCACTGGGCAGTTTGAAAAAAACTTGTTTTTGTTTACTTGATGCGAGGGTTTTGTTTTCAGACTCTATTCACTAGAGTTTAGTGCAACATCTAAAGTATAACTTGGTTGATATGATGATGGCTAACAACATGTAAGAAATGGGTCAAAATGAGCTCCATGCATCATTGAGAGCAATGTCAGGTAAACATGTGCCCCCTGTTTCTACAGCCTCCTTGCAATATCCTATATGAGCACCTAGGGCAGCTTCCACATCTGGCAGCTTCAAGTAGCCTGCTCTGTGTTTTACATTGCCTGATTGAGATGGGTGGTGCTCGATCCACTGTACAATGAATAGGCTCCAGTGTGCATTCAAGTATGCAACATAGTTTGGATACTCCACTCACTCGGAGACTAATGAACGAGAATCAAACTCTTAGACTGGAACCTGACTGACTTCTTTGTATTATACAGAGAATACGCCTGATGACGTCCTGTTTTATTACGGTATGGTTATGGATTTTAGGGGTATCCAAAGAGGAGCCTGCGAGGTTTCCTGTTTGTGCAATCTAGATGGGATGTGTTTAATTCCGTAATGAAGTCAGCACATGACACTATTGTAGATGACTGAACGCAATGATTCTGCTGTGGTTGATTTACTCGCAGGGGTAGTTTGGAGGCGCCGCACATCACCAAAGCGCACTACTGAGAATCCCCCGCCAGGACGAAGAAAACAGGCTGTAGCACGGAGCGCAATCTCTGTCCAACCGGTGTACTATTACAAGAACAGTTACAAATTATTTGCTACAGTTTACTGTCGGTTCTTTATTTGGAGTTTTGCGGAAGGAGGCAGTTGGACAGTATTCTTTCGGTGGAAAGTGAACGAAACTACCGGGGATGACTGAAGATTTGTAAAGGCAAGTCATTTCTACTAAGACTCACTCACATTGTTATTATTATTCTATATTATACGATAATTATTTTGAGTCTTTGTGGAAGACTTAGATTTTATTTTCAAAACAAAAGTTGAATTGAATGTGCAATGTAGGCTATTCAGTTTGTTTCTCGTTACAATGTTGCATAGTATGCAAACCTCGCTCAATGCACTGTTAAGAAGCCAGGATATGTGCTGCATCGATTTAGTCTTTATTATAGGCTCCATCATTATCACTTTTGCAAATATCGTTAGTAAGTCAGTCATATGAGAGCCAACAATGCATTGTATACGCTATTACAGGACCGGTATATCCCATCCCACTGGGCAAAAACTGTTCGACTCAACGTGATTTCAATCAAAACAATCAATGTGATGACGTTGAAGACGGATTGGATTTGCAAAAAGGGCATCTTGTCTATTTTTCTCCGAACTTTTAACCTAAATCCAATGACATGGTGACATGTTTTGTTTATTTCACTTGAAGACACGTCAGTTGAAAACTCAACCAAATGTAAATCAAAATTAGACATTGAACTGAAGTCTGTGCCCAGTGGGTTGTGATTTATGTAATCATTCCTACGTTAATGAAATCATGTATAGAGGAGTAAGGCTGCTAATGGATATCACTGAATTATACCAGACTTGGTGCCCATGCGGTTAGGACGATTAATAGGCTATTCACATAACTCATCATTACTATAGATCTAGAACTTTCTGTAATGCATTTCTAGTTAGTTCAGCCAATAAAATCAATTATACAACTAACAGCATTTAGCAAAGGCTTCTTCCGCATGAGATACACACTGGATGTATAGTGCGTTCATTGTAAGCAGAGTGCGAATTATACAGTGACATTCAGGGGTCTCTATTTTTTCACGGGACCTCCTATGTGTCCACAAAAGCTGTTTATGGGCCTAATAGTAAACATGTAATTTAACGGTAAAAAATAATAAAAATAAGTAGGTTACCTGCGCATGTTCCTCCACTCCAAAATAATTCCAGAATCCAACCAGTGCGCTGTGCACCTGCCATTTGTTGAATGGAAAGACACATCTGTTACATAACGCCCAATGTGGTTGTCATTAGGTCTACATTCAAATTAATTGATGTCTTGCTGACAAAATTACCTTTATTTGTATAAAGAAAAGTAGGTACACCTGAATTTCTTTTTAAAGTAGGTATCTTAGCTTTTGAAATAAAAATATGCCCAAGAGGAACTAGCCTATAGCTGTTCAAAGTCAATTATCTTCCTGAGCAGAGTACAGACATTAATTGTGTCTCTTCTTCTCCACTACCTTTCCACATTACTTGCTGCTGACCTCTGCTGTGGGGGTCTTTGAGCCAGTGGATGGATTGATTCCAGCAAAACCTCTGTGAAAACAAAGAGCACATCCAGACAACTTTTTAGAAAGATGATTAGGTCCCCTGATGTCTTCAATAGTGTCGGAAGTGTGCTGCTTTATTCTCCCAACATGCCTCAGTTTAAAGCCCCCCCATGGAATTCTCCCAAGGAAGAAGCATATTTTTATTTACCTGTGAATAAACTCCAGGGTGCGTGAAGCCTCCTATTGGTACTGAAGATTGCCTCAAAGTTGGAGTGGACTGACACCACAACCTCCTTATCAATGCTTATCATCCATTTGGCATCAGTCATTGTGTCACCTGAAATCAGATCACATTTATGTTTCACAATTACCTCTTTGAAACATTGCTATTGTAGAAACAATTACTCACACAGAAAGTCTTATTGTATACACTGACTTGAACAATCAGTCTTGGTGAGTTGATGGCACAGCTCTGTAAGTAAAATTTTCCTTGCATGAGCTGCGAGAGTTGTCCTCTGTCACCTCCTGCCGGCCCTTCTCTGGAATAAAGCTGCTCCATTTCCTTACGCTTTGCCTTCAAAGGTTCTGCTGTTTCTTCTGTGGGAAAGTCAGGCTGCCTCTTATTCAGCCGTATTTGTCAGTTGGCCCTCTTGAACGGACTACAGTTTCTCTTTCTTAGCCGTACCAGAGGATTATCACGATTCTTATGCTCAACGCGTGTCTTCATCTGAAATTGAAACAATACAGGTCTATCTGTTTCTCAAGTTTATCTCCATCCCATGTCCTTGACCACACGCCCAGACCAGCTGCGGGGAGTGAGTGTGGAAGAGATGAACCATCCTTTCTCAGAAGCACAGCATTGACACTAAAGAAATGCCTTTACTATTGTTAAGCATATTATTAACTATTAATATTAAACAAATCAAGTAAATACATTATTTTTCTCTCACGAGATAATGGTGCTTTGGCTTGAGGGGTTTGTCAGGAAAATTCTCAGTTCTGAAATGGATATATACATCAATAATGACTTGAAGATATGCCACCTGGTCAGCAGTAATGGCTGATGCACATATATATTGACGATTTGTCTTAGGAGCAAAATCAACTGGCATACACCACTCTCTGGTGGATTTTTGATCCAATCTCCTACTAAGAGGGGGAGTACTCTCAACAGACACCACTTAGCTACTCACTGCCAGGGCTTTATCTCAGGCGGTGTGTCATTACCATCACTCCCAAGGTATTTCAATTGGCTGATGCATCTCTAAACCATGTAAATTGTAAAAACCACCTCTTAAATATGTAAATTGTTTCTCTTGATTGACCAAATGATTAATGAATAGTACAAGGTCGAAAGAGACAATGCCATCGAAGAGGTCATGACCAAGGCAAGGAGGCAGTCCAGGCTGGCAAACATGAAAGTACCTAAACTCATTAAATAGAGAATCAAATTTGACACGACATGCACTGTCTTTGTCATTAGCTTCTATGCACTGTATATGTTCTTTATAGGACATGGGCAGTTGTTGTTGAACCAGTTGACAGGGGATTAGACTCAATGTTGCTCTGTCAATGTCACAATATCGACAGAAATATGTACTTCGGCTGACATTTTCCACAAAGCCCCCAATACTGTGAGATCCCAGATTATCTCCAGCTATGGCACATAAAGCACCTCTCAAAACCCGTCAAATCTCTCAGTGTCACGGTGCGTATAGACGGGACGAGGCGCAGGGCTGTGGTGGAGCGACATTCCTTTATGGTTTAAAAACACAACACAAAAACAAAAGAGAGGTAGAGACCGTGAACTGGCGTGGATAGACACACACAAGAACCCACATCCAGGTGAAACCCAGTGGAACCTAAATGGAATCCCCAATTAGAGACAACACAAGACAGCTGCCTCTAATTGGGGATTAACCAAAACTCTACACCCACCCTGTGATTGTCAGGACCTGACTGTGGCCATCCCACTCCCTCTAGAGGAAGTCAGAGACCTGGCCTCAGTCAGGCCCTTACACTTAGCAATGGGTTAAGAAATCATTCCTGTCCAAAATGCTTAAAATCTTGCTATCTGCACAGAAGGACTAGTTGCATGTGATCAATATTTGACCTGTTCTAAGGCAAAATGTCACCTAGTGTAAGATAGACAGCAAACACCTCAAATGCATCTTGATGTAGTATTAAGGCTAAAGCATTGTCTGCAATATTCTGTCCATCCCAAATATCTTGAAAGATTTCCATATCAGAAATGTGAGCTTGTGCTTTTTCATACTGTGTCTTGAATGTCTCTGATTCAAAAAGGGCACCAAGTGTTTTATTTATAGGGACATACTGGGCAAAGCACTCTTTCCCAGATTTATTAGTGCCTAAATACAAGGGCACAGGTTCAACATAATTGAAAGTGTTTTTAAAGATAGTCTTCCGACAATGATCTGTTCATAAAGAACCGTTACATGCCTTGAGAAGATCCTCCTTCTGGAGCTCTTCAATTACATTTTGTATATAATTCTCAGGAATGCCAAGTTCACCCAACTTCTCCTTGAGCTTTGAAAGAAGATGTGATTGACCAAAGTCATGAATATCTTGAAAATCTTTTTTATTTAACTAGGCAAGTCAGTTAAGAACAAATTCTTATAACACAATGACGGCCTACCTACAGGGTCAGCCCTGTATAGACATAATGACAGAGACAGGTAACAATAACTTTGCCTGAAGCTTTAAATAAAACTCTGACTTCATCAACACTGTCCAAGGGGCCACCTACCTCTAGGTCCTCGGAAAAAAGTCATTGTCTGTAGACCCACCTGGGGTCTCAGTAACATTTTCAGTTTGTGTTTCCAACACTGTCTCATACGTAGAGATGAAACAGTATAAATACTTTATATCACGATTATAGTGACCAAAATGATCACTTTTATCAGTATTATCGCGGTATTGTTAAAATGTGCTGGAAATGTTAAAAAAGTACTGATACATTGAAATCATTTCACCAACTTGTATATTACAAACCAACAAATAAAATTAGCAGCACTATGCACTTTTTGTGTGCATAAACAGTAAAATAATAACATTAACATCGAAGATGGCACCATGTAGCCCATGAGAGGAAAACGTTTCCCTAGTGCAGGTTTTAATGAACACAACCTTAAGTAAGCAAATCAAATGTGTATATAAAAGCAACACAAGTAAAGCAATGTGGATGTAAGAACAATACAACCATGTGGAAACACATCCAATGTGCAGGTGTTGACATTAAAATAACAACACAAAATATGTAAATAAATCAAATGCACAGCACCGATCATATGTCCGTTCTTGCCTTCATCTTTTGTGTTGCTGGCCTAACATCCTGTATGTATGCATCTTTGTTCACTTGAGATTGAAATGTAACAATGTCAGCATATTTACTTTGTCCGGTTTAAGTAGTGATCTGCGAGGGGTGTTGTTACATTGTAATTATTATCACACACACACACACACACACACACACACACACACACACACACACACACACACACACACACACACACACACACACACACACACACACACAATCTTCTGTGTTGCATGTGAGTATATGCAATGACCCCATGCACAATTTACATAAATACAAATGAGTCATAAGAAAACAGTGATAGTAATTGCAATGAAGCCCAACCATTTTCAAAAGGTCACAGTATTATTCCTAACTCATAGTGTGGAAATATATATTAAACACAGGAACATTGTTTAATTTCAAGGATTTTGCATTCCAAATTGTATTCTCCTTCTGAGAAAAGAGAACTCGACACCTTTAAAGTGTAGTCATTGTACTTTCAGAGTTCTGCGTCTGCCACAGTAAACGTTCAGAAACTTCATGTCAATATATGAAGTCTTCCCTCCCCTCCTCAGCTAAATGCAGCCCTATCAGTTCTGTTTCTCCTAATCGATGATAAACCATTAGACCAGACGGTCGTTAGACCACAATATCAAGTTGATTGGGTTTCTGTTGCTATGGTGTCCTTAAACTCTGCACTGAGACGCCCTCTGAAAAATCCTGCATTGAAATCCATAATTAATGTGCCAACTGCCCCCACACTCTAACCTCTATATAAAAGCTCCCATCTGCAGTAGTTTAGCAGTCAAAGTTGTCAACACAAGGCATGCTGTGGACGTGCTATAGATGTTTGTCCCCATAGACAGCAACCTGGTCTCAGAGCATTTCGTATTATTCTGTATGTAAACCATAGACACTCCATTTAGTACGATATGATACGTTTGCTATGGCTACATAAAACAGATGGTTCCTTAAATGGAGTGTCTCAGATGTACTTTGAGAATTCTGATGTTTGACAGAATTCTCAAAGTACATCACAGTCAGTACTTCATCATGCAATTCACTGGGTTTGATTAAACATCAAACATACAGTCCTGATTAAACATCAAACATACAGTCCTGATTAAACATCAAACATACAGTCCTGATTAAACATCAAACATACAGTCCTGATTAAACATCAAACATACAGTCCTGATTAAACATCAAACATACAGTCCTGATTAAACATCAAACATACAGTCCTGATTAAACATCAAACATACAGTCCTGATTAAATATCAAACATACAGTCCTGATTAAACATCAAACATACAGTCCTGATTAAACATCAAACATACAGTCCTGATTAAACATCAAACATAAAGTCCTGATTCAATATCAAGCATACAGTCCTGATTAAACATCAAACATACAGTCCTGATTAAACATCAAACATACAGTCCTGATTAAACATCAAACATACAGTCCTGATTCAATATCAAACACATACTCCTGATTCTTTTGTTGAATACCAACAGTCATCTGTAACTTTAGGTCAAAAGATGTATATGGCAGGCAGCCAATCAGATGTATAGGGCAGGCAGCCAATCAGATGTATAGGGCAGGCAGCCAATCAGAGAACAATAATACATCCACAACGCACATTTCACTAACATCGTCTTAATCTGTAAACTCTGCATTTAATCTTATATAATTATTCATGAATTTACCATAGCCTATTAAAGCGAAGCAAATGCATTCCAGATTCAAGTCAGCCACAGTAGCCTGTAGGGGGTGGGAGCACCAAGTTGACTGCCTCAAGTTCTTTTCTATATTAGCTCAACCATTATTATTCCCCTGAAGACATATGCATTTGCTGTCGTACTGAATGTGTACATTTTTTTGCTAGATTCTGCTACCACCTTTCATGAGGTCACGTACAGTTCTTTATCGGGATATTCTCTCCTTTCAATATGTTAATGGAAAAATTCTTCCCTAACATTGCAAACTATAGTAGAAGTCCTGCTGTTCAGAGTCAGACTCTTCTGCCCTGGCATGGACTGCTCATCAATGATTCACATAAACCTACATTTTCCTAGGAGTACCGTATTATACATAATATACTGTGTGTGTGGTATGATATATTTTAGGGGATCCCGAGTGGCACAGTGGTCTAAGGAACGGCATCTCAGTGCTAGAGGTGTCACTACAGACTCTGGTTCGATCCTGGGCTGTATCACAAGAGTCCCATAGGGCGGCACTGTCACGTTCGGGTGTGTAGAGAGTAGACCAAGGCGCAGCGTAGCAATAGTTCGACATCGTTTATTGAATGAATAAACTTCACTAGACGTGAACTATACAAAATAATAAATGCAATATATAACTGGAAACACACTTACTCACGACATAGGACAATGAAACACGCCATGGGAGTGGAACACACACATATAAGTAGGATCCCTAATTAGAGGTAATGCATAGCAGCTGCCTCTAATTAGGGATCCCACACACAACACCACACAGACGTAGAACTAGAACTGCCAGACTCTGAACATAGAAATATAGAGAAGCAAAGCTTCTCTATGGCCAGAGCCTGACAGGCGCGCAATTTGCCCAGTGTCGTCCGGGTTAGGGGACGACACTGACTTGTTCTTAACTGACTTGCCTAGTTAAATAAATAAATACTCCCCAGTCCACACATACAGTGCCTACTGAAATTCTACACACCCTTTGTACACATCTCTTAATAATTCATTATATTCTGTGGTGTCCCTTGTCAGAAATATTAAAGTGTTTTACTCTTGATTGGCAGACGGTTGGCAGACTTTTTAGGTTGGGGAAAGTCATGATAATCTTTTACTGGAAGTAACCCCTAAAGGTGCTCCTGAAATTAAATGATTTGTTTTAAAAGCTTTAGATTTTCTTTTATTTAAGAAACCTAATATTACATATGTGACTGTTCACAGATCTCCCACGTGTTATCAACTCACATTAGATAGGCCTACACCATGACTTGCCAGATACAAGGAGAATAATAGAGTGTGTGATGATGAGACTGTCAAATCCAATCACATGCAGATGTTAAATGCTTGTGTTCCTATCTCCAACAGTGCAGTAATATCTAACAATTCACAACAATACACACATATAAAATTAAATGAATGGAATTAACAAATAGGACAAGCAATGTCGTAGTGGCATTGACTAAAATCCAGTAGAATAGTATACAGTATATACATATGAGATGAGTAAAGCAGTATGTAAACATTATTAAAGTGACTAGTGTTCCATTAATAAAGTGACCAGTGATTCCATGTTTATGTACAAAGGGCAGCAGCCTCTAAGTTCCAGGGTTGAGTAGCCGGGTGGTAGCCGGCTAGTGATGGCCTTTTAACTATCTGATGGCCTTGAGATAGAAGCTGTTTTTCAGTCTCTCAGTCCCAGCTTTGATGCACTTGTACTGACCTCACCTTCTGGATGATAGCGGGGTGAACAGGCTGTAGCTCTGGTGGTTGATGTCCTTGATGATCTTTTTGGCCTTCCTGTGACATTGGGTGCTGTAGGTATTTCAGTTTATCATTGATGTGTACGCCAAGGAACTTGAAGCTTTCCACCTTCTCCACTGCTGTCCCGTCGATGTGGATAGGGGGGTGCATCCTCTGCTGTTTCCTGAAGTCCACGATCATCTCCTTTGTTTTGTTGAAGTTGAGTGAGAGGTTGTTTTCCTGGCACCACACTTCCAGAGCCCTCACCTCCTCCCTGTAGGCTACAACTTAAATATGGCCCACATTTAGAGTCAATGCTTAGCAGCTGCCTCTAATTGGGGACCAAACACCAATCCCCACCATAGAGTTCTTCAGAACTCTACTGTCAGGCCCTGACCGTGAGAACATAGAAAGGCAAAAGGCCTCTCTACGGTCAGGACCTGACAGTAACCCCCCCCAAAGGTGCGGACTCCCGGCCGCACACCCCAGGACATGAAAGGGAAGGGTTTGGGAGGGCAACTGGCGTCGGTGGTGGCTCTGGCTCCGGTGCAGCGCAGTGAAAGAGGCTGTCGGTCCTAGACTGAGAACCGGCGCAATGGAAGGGTCACTGGAGGAACCGTCACTGGAGACCCCGTGCTGTGAACCGTCATTGGAGGCTCTGGTCTGTGGACCGTCACTGGAGGCTCCGGGCTGTGGACTGTCACTGGAGGCTCTGGTCCTAAAGCAGGGCTGGTGACCGGTCCCGGACTGGGCACCGGTTCAGCAGGGCTGCTGAGACGCACTGGATGTTGGGTGCGTGGAGCCGGCACAGGTTGCACCGGGCTGGTGACACACACAGGAGGGCGAGTGTGGGGAGCAGGCACAGGTCGTACCCGACTGGGAAGGCACACTAGAGGCCTGGTGCGTGGAGTCGGCACAGGACACACCGGACGGGACACACACTCTAGAGACCTGATGCTGGAGACTGGCACTGGACGGACTGGTTTGGAGCTATGCACTGGAGGTCTGGTGCGGGAGGCGGACACTTGACATACTGGATCTTGTGGACTGGAGATCCGACACGGGAGGCTGGTACTGTACGACCCGGACTGGGGATGCACACTCCGGGCACCTTCAACTCCAGTTCCGCTTTGTCGTCTTCGACCTCATCCCAATGCTGCCTGAATTCCTCCCATATTCCAACATAAACTCCCTCCAGGTACTGTTTCCGCCCCCCCACTTATACTCCGGCATCGCTAAATCCCACAGGGAGAGTGGTACTGGTGCTTCTTCGTCTACGCCAGACCACTCCCATAGCCCACCCCCAAAACATTTTCTTGGGATTGCCTTTCGGCTGCTCGTCGTCGTGGAACCCGACGACTTCGCTGTCCTCCGGTTTCCAGGGGCGACTCACTCTCCCAATGACAGCGCTGCTTGGTCCTGGTTTGGAGGGTTAATCTGTCACGATCGTAGAGAGAGGCAGACCAAGGTTCAGCCCTGAAATCATTCGACAGACTTTATTATATCGAACTTGCAAACAACAACAAACAGGAACACGTTTGTGAAAACAGAGCATAGACAAAACAATAACCCACAAAGACGATGGGAAACACTGCAACTTAAATATGGTCCCCAATTAGAGACAATGCTTAGCAGCTGCCTCTAATTGGGGACCAAACACCAATCCCCGGCCCTGACCGTGAGAACATAGAAAGGACCTAACAGCTACGGGGCGATAGTCATTAAGTTCAGTTACCTTTGCCTTCTTGGGTACAGGAACAATGGTGGCCATCTTGAAGCATGTGAGGACAGTTTAACATTTCCACTACCACATCCTTATGATATACTGTATATCTTGTCAAAAGCGCAACGTAACTGCAAACATAGACGAGATGCTCATGTCTCCACCCTAACAATGGGAGTCGTTGTCCCAAAGGCGGGAATGCAGGTGACCAGCTTAGGTCCAAAATAAACCCATAGAAACGCATTGGGCTTATTTTGGACAGATTTAGCCTCTTCCTCTTTGCTGGAATGTCAGACTGAAATACGGGACAAATCAACCTTTTTTGTTGGTGTTTGAAGTCGTTGATCAAATTCAGGACATGATTGTTCGGTTGTGGGACGCGGTACAAAGGGCCAAAATGCGGGAATGTCCCGCACAATCCGGGACATATGGTCACCCTAGGTGAGATGGTGCAGTGTGTGGAGGGAGAGAGAACCAAGGACAGTCAGCAGGAAACCAGACTGAACCCCATGGTGACTAATCTGGGATTTGTTCTTTATGGCCAAGAGTTTGATTAAATTCTCTCTCTTATCGCTGTCTTCCATTAAAAGTAATATACAGCACTGAACATCATGGAGATACACACTGATAATTCAAGACATGATTGAGTATTACGAATGCAGTAATAGAATGTGAGCTAGTAATCAGGTGTGTTACTGCTTTTTCTTTTGGCTCCCCAGGAAGCGGCTGACACTCCTAATTATGGCTCTGACGGGGAATGACACCTCAGCTCGTCCCAATTATGTCCCCCATTACCTCCTGGCGGGCGACCCTTTCGCCTCCAAGCTGTCCAAGGAGGCCGACATTGTGGCTGCTTTCTACATCTTCATCATAGGTAAGTGTCAATAAAGTACAGGGAAGTAGACCACATTGAAAAGTAGACTCATCAAGAGACTGATATCCTGTGCTCAATCATCTCTCTTGAGGCCTAGCTTAACCATTCTTCACTGCATCGACAGCAATTCTGATTTGATTACACTGGGGGCCAAAAGTTTTTCTTTATTTGCACTATTTTTTACATTGTAGAATAAAAGTGAAGACATCAAAACTGACATAACACATATGGAATCATGTAGTAACCAAAAAAGTGTTAAACAAATAAAAATATATTTTATATTTGAGATTCTTCAAAGTAGCCACCCTTTGCCTTGATGACAGCTTTGCACACTCTTGGCATTCTCTCATACACAAACTTTGACAGCCTACAGACATGTGGACTATAGGCTACTTAGTTGTAAAGGCCACCATTTGGTCTGCCAGACTGCGCGGGGCTAGAAATCTCAAAATACCAGTAGCAGTGCACGTGTAAAATCACTGGGGAAGCCAAGCCAGAAAAAAAA
The DNA here is from genome assembly GCA_023634145.1 of Thymallus thymallus. Classification (NCBI taxonomy): domain Eukaryota; kingdom Metazoa; phylum Chordata; class Actinopteri; order Salmoniformes; family Salmonidae; genus Thymallus; species Thymallus thymallus. The sequence continues at coordinate 28,947,129 of CM042412.1, read as the reverse complement.
TCCATGTGTTGTGATAATTGCGTTGTTTCCTCTATAAACTGTTAGTTCATATGCCTTGCTACCGTGATATGTAGACCTAAGGCCGAGACAAGTAGACACAGCGGCAGAATAAATTCAACCACTTCTTTGATTCATCACAAAACCGGAGAGCAACATCTGTCCGGTGAAGTCCACAAAGCATATTGCATGTAACAAACAGTTACATGACCTACAGCAAGGTCAAGCAAGGTCATGTTTCCAACATTTTCAGACAACTTAACAACTATTCCATGGAGAGTTATCGCAAGTCGCAAAGGAAACAGGAGCTCCCGCCATCATTTCAACTTCAACATTTCAACGTCATCAAATCACCAATGCTCAGTCTAATACAGTGACAACTAAAACATACCAAAAACAATTTAGTCCAGCCAACGTAAGGTAAATATGATGTGGCTGTCCATGGTTCTGATTTGTGTGTGTGTGTGTGTGTTCGTGCAAGTATAAAGAACATGTTTACTCACCCTACTTGTAGATATATGCTAATGCCACCCTCCTCTGTTTCATGTTGACTAAACGGTCTATCACTCTGTCATACAGTCCAACACTATCATACAGTACATGCTTTTATGTTTTGTTGTCCAGGCTACCTGGCTAAAATGCTTGCTTGCTAGCCTAACTTCCTTTCATTGGCACTGTTAGCTAGTTAACATTAGCCTTCTACATCTAGCTACATATTGAACATGCATCATCTCAGGCCAGAGGCACAATGTATGAATTTATGTTTGGATCAGAATTATAATCATTGGCCAATACGGAGAATTAAGTAAAGCCACAAGTCCAAATCCCTATCTCCATCCATGGCTAATTTTTATGAAAGGGACCATTTTAGCTAGCTAGCCACCAGAGGACAACAACACAACGAGATGCAGCAATTCAAGTTGTTTCTGTCAATTATGTAATTATCTTGATGCAATGTTGTAACAATGACGCTGTAAGTCGAGAAGCAGGTGCAGGTGAAACGTTTAATAAAATAACAAACACGAAACGATACAGCGTAACCGTGGCGATACAGCACGCACACATGAACACTACCGACTGAGGAATGAACGTAGGGACAGATGTTGACTATTACTTTTTCATTATCAAGGGAGGTCAAATGCTCACTGGCTTATATTATTATGCAAACCAGACAGCAATAAAAAAAAACATTTTTTACAGACCGCCAGGGGCACACTCCAACACTCAGGCATAATTTGTGTTTAGTGAGTCCGCCAGATCAGAGGCAGTAAGGATGACAACATGTTATATTGATAGGTGCGTGAATTGGAGCGTATTGCTGTCCTGTATGAGCATTTGAAATGTAAACAATACTTTTGGGTGTCAGGGAAAATGTATGGAGTAAAAATTACATTATTTTCATTAAGAATGTAGTGAAGTAAAAGTGAATAGTAAATTACAGATACCCCAAAAAAGTTTTTTTCTTAGTTAATTTACACAGCTGTATAGTCCTAATATTCAGCTGAGCTAATGAATGGCCTAATATCTAGCTAATATTTAGCCTCTTACGTCGGCTACACATCGTTAGCCTCTGTCTTCCAGCTGTTCTTGTGCACAATAAGCTAAAGGCAATGCAAGTCTTTTAACATTAGGCCATTCCTCTTCTCTTGAAATCCCAGGTAAAGCTAAAGGACATTTATGTTGATAATTGTTGTATACTATGCCTAATCGCCTATTCGGGGAAAGAAGTAGGCTTGCTCGTGCTAATTGCTGAATGTAGGCCCAAAACAGGCCTACAGCATAGGCCACATTATCTGTCTGGGAAAGCTGAGGAAAGAGTGCATTGGTGTGATCACCTTTGGCCGATTTATGATAACATTGTTGCACTGATACATTGCAAATAGTTGCACAGGACAGAGAGAGATGAGCACAGTGAAAAAGAAGACCCATGAGAAAAATTGAAATCACACGGAAACCACATGAGCAACGAGGCAATGACGTGCTGTAAAAGATATACGGCTAAACAGTGTTCGTAGTTGAATTGCTACATTTAAATATGAGTTAATATATTATCTGTGCGTCTTGTGTAACCACCTTATTAATAGTCAGCATGCAGTAGGATGTGTTGATCAGTTGATTGATAGGTGTAGGACTGCAGAACGATACACTCTAGTGTGGATACTCATCAACATTTTATAGTTAATAGTTTATCGTTATAGTATAGTTATTGGCTTGGTGGATGGCCCTTAATGCTGACACAACCATAGAGAATGATAGAGGCCTCTAGTGGCCAAACGGTCATTTTAGCATTGTAGCCTCAATGGCGCTGTCTATGCTGTCACAGATGCAATAATAGCACAGATAAAGTCCTCTATCTATCTCTATGGACACAACACAACTTAAGTTATCACAACTGAACTACTAGAGGGCCTAGCTAATGTTAGCTAACTTGAATGAAATAAATGTAAAATTACACTTATACACTTACTTGACTTTTATACTCTATAAATTGAGTCCTTCAAATCATTTACTCCGGCAAGTTTGCCAACGGATCCCTGCAGTACGCAAGAAAAGGGGAAGTCGAATCATTCACTCGAGTTGTTTTGCTGTGCCCATAGCAACGTTAAAAAATGAGGTGAATATGACGATTTGTATCCATGACTCAAATCGATTGAATAGATAGAAAATATCGATAGATGAATTTATAAATAGACACAGTTATGCAATCTGTCTCTTTTAATATGCTCACCTTCAAATGCAATATCACTTGTAGTCAGTGGAGAAACTCTGGGTTTTCTTTTCTTGGATGTCAAATTACGTATTTCTTTACTTGAGGCACACATCTCTTCTTGTCATTTTTTTTTCTCATGCCACAACAACTGCCTTGTGTTTTCACAGAAATGTTGTGTTCACAGAAATGTTCACACAGACTCATTTTTGTTGCCCTGTATAGTCTGTCCTGACCCAATGAACCGATGGACGGTGAAGAGTCCTCATGCCGGGGTCTCATGCATTTTGATGCGGTTATTCAGTGAGAAAGACATTTGGGGCTTATCTCTCTGAGCTCCTGAATCCCATGTCTCTCCTTCCCTCCATCTCTCACTCCCTAACACCCATAAATCCTACACCTGTCTACTCCATGATTTGCTCTGAGGGACTGTACCATCCCCGTCCATGGCCTGCACTCTCTTTACAGCTGTGTTGGTTGACTTTGACTATGCTAATGATGATAGCTAATAAGCACAGTTGTACAAGACCATACTATAAACCCCTCACAGTCTCTCCCGCTAGAAAGAGTAGTACCACTAGCAATGCCATAAATTACTAAATTAGAATGCATTACTAAGGTAGGATGGTAGGATGGTAGGCCCCCTACTCACCATGGCATGGATGTAAGGTAGGATGGTAGGCCCCCTACTCACCATGGCATGGATGTAAGGTAGGATGGTAGGATGGCCCCCTACTCACCATGGCATGGATGTAAGGTAGGATGGTAGGCCCCCTACTCACCATGGCATGGATGTAAGGTAGGATGGTAGGCCCCCTACTCACCATGGCATGGATGTAAGGTAGGATGGCCCCCTACTCACCATGGCATGGATGTAAGGTAGGATGGTAGGATGGTAGGCACCCTTCTCACCATGGCATGGATGTAAGGTAGGATGGCCCCCTACTCACCATGGCATGGATGTAAGGTAGGATGGTAGGCCCCCTACTCACCATGGCGTGGATGTAAGGTAGGCCCCCTAAAGTCTCTGACTGAAACAACAGGCAGAGATAACTTCCACAATGAGGCCCCTTGCTAACCACCACAGATGTGTGTACTTAGGTGTACTGAGTAGAGTCTGGTAGGTGGTGATGGGAAAAGAGAGCGAGGCAGGCAGCAGTGAACAGGGACACCCAATTCACCAGGAAGTGTCTAACAGAGAGACAAGAAATGCATTGACAAAGTGATGAGTTGCTGTGTACAAGGACATTCAGGACATAAATTACATACAACTTCAGGTCTGCTTGGCATTTCCTGGTGACCTCACAGTCCCACCAAACAGGTTCAGGACATTCCTTTATTTACTGAAGTTACTCCAAATGGAATTGTGGGGAGTTGTATTGTGTGGAGTTGTATTGTGTGGAGTTGTATTGTGTGGAGTTGTATTGTGTTGAGTTGTATTGTGTGAAGTTGTATTGTGTGGAGTTGTATTGTGTGGAGTTGTATTGTGTGGAGTTGTATTGTGTGGAGTTGTATTGTGTGGCGTTGTATTGAGTGGAGTTGTATTGTGTGGAGTTGTATTGTGTGAAGATGTATTGTGTGGAGTTGTATTGTGTGGAGTTGTATTGTGTGAAGATGTATTGTGTGAAGATGTATTGTGTGGAGTTGTATTGTGTGGAGTTGTATTGTGTGAAGATGTATTGTGTGGAGTTGTATTGTGTGGAGTTGTATTGTGTTAAGATGTATTGTGTGAAGATGTATTGTGTGGAGTTGTATTGTGTGGAGTTGTATTGTGTGAATATGTATTGTGTGGAGTTGTATTGTGTGGAGTTGTATTGTGTGGAGTTGTATTGTGTGAAGATGTATTGTGTGAAGTTGTATTGTGTGGAGTTGTATTGTGTTGAGTTGTATTGTGTGAAGATGTATTGTGTGGAGTTGTATTGTGTGGAGTTGTATTGTGTGGAGTTGTATTGTGTGAAGATGTATTGTGTGAAGTTGTATTGTGTGGAGTTGTATTGTGTGGAGTTGTATTGTGTGAAGATGTATTGTGTGGAGTTGAAGTCAAACACCTCATGGTCACATTGATATTGCAGCCATTCTACCATTCAACCATTAAGCGAGACATGGAGCTAATAATTGAAAATATGAAATGTGGTTTTGCCAGGATGTTCTGTCCACATCCTGTTCCCTCGTTCACTGAAGAAATAAACTGTATAATCATAATCCATTTGTTTTGTTTTTTTCGAAACTTTTTAATCATATGATAGAATTGGATTGCAATAGATAATTCATTTTTCCCCTCCTTCAATTTCTCTCAATAACTTGCTTTGTGTGTAAAACCAGGGTCATTCAGCTGATGCGATGCAATATCAATGTGACCATGAGGTGTTTAACTTTAGTGAGTAACTTATCCCTGAGCAGAAAAGAAAACACACAAAGAAGCATGCAAGAGAACATGCAAGAAATGAAGAACCAATACAACTTCCAGAGTGAATGGAACATTTCACCAGAGAAGGAGCACTAGAGAGCCTGCCCTTTATAGCAGGGGTTCCCAAACTCGGGCCTGGGGCACCCCCGGGTGCACATGTTTTTTTTGCCATAGCACTATACAGCTGATTCAAATAACCAACTCATCATCAAGCTTTGATTATTTGAATCAGCTGTGTAGTGGTAGGGTCTAAAACCAAAACATGAAGCCGGGGGGGCCCAGGACTGAGTATTACAGTGTATACACTCATATCACATGTCATAGAATGTCTGTCTAATCCAACATGAAGTGACTCTTTGTCTTCTATTCATGGGTGTTTCAATGGACTTGTACACACAACAGTAGCTCAATGTTTACAGTTAGTGCTACAGGTACATAACAGCATTTACTGTAAGCTCATTGACAGCCTACTATACATGGGTTATTTCATGCTTCTGTGGATGACCTCTGTCTAGTACAGGGATGGGCAACTCCAGTCCTTGGGGGCTTGATTGGTGTAAAAAAAAAAATCCTCCAGCTAACACTCCAATAATCAACTATTCATGATCTTCAGTTCAGAATGCAATTAGTTTAATCAGCTGTGTTTGCTAGGGATGGGGAAAATGTGTGACACCACTTTGGCCCCCGAGGACTGGAGTTGCCCACCCCTGGTCTAGTAGATATGGTCATGATGTATTACTAAGTAGCCTTGCTTATACAAGGTACATTTAGGTACACACAGTATATACTACATACAGGGCATTCGGAACGTTTTCAGACCCCTTCCCCTTCCACTTCCACATTTTGTTATGTTACAGCCTTATTCTAAAATTGATTAAATAAAATAAAAAATCCTCTTAAATCTACATACAATACCCCATAATGACAAAGCAAAAACAGGTCTTTAGACATTTTTGCAAAAAACAGAAATACATTATTTACATAAGTATTCAGACCCTTTGCGATGAGACTCAATTGATCTCAGGTGCTTCCTGTTTCCGTTGATCATCCTTGAGATGTTTCTATAACTTGATTGGAATCCACTTGTGGTAAATTCAATTGATTGGACATGATTTAGAAAGGCACACACTTGTCTATACAGTTGACAGTGCATGTCAGGACAAAAACCAAGCCATGAGGTCGAAGGAATTCCCCGTAGAACTCCAAGACAGGATTGTGTCGAGGCACAGATCTGGGGAAGGGTACCAAAAAATGTCTGCAGCATTGAAGGTCCCCAAGAACACAGTGGCCTCCATCATTCTTAAATGGAAGAAGTTTGGAACCACCAAGATTCTTCCTAGAGTTGGCCACCTGGACAAACTGAGCAATTTGGGGAGAAGGGTCTTGGTCAGTGAGGTGACCACTAACCCGATGGTCACTCTGACAGAGCTCTAGAGTTCCTTTGTGGAGATGGGAGAACCTTCCAGAAGGACAACCCTCTCTGCAGAACTCCACCAATCAGGCTTTTATGGTAGAGTCGCCAGACGGAAGCCACTCCTCAGTAAAAGGCACATGACAGCCCACTTGGAGTTTGCCAAAAGGCACCTAAAGGACTCTGACTATGATAAACAAGATTCTCTAGTCTGATGAAACCAAGATTGAACTCTTTGGCCTGAATACCAAGCATTACGTCTGGAGAAAACCAGGCACCGCTCATCACCTGACCAATACCATCCCTACGGTGAAGCGTGGTGGTGGCAGCATCATGCTGTGAGGATGTTTTTCAGGTGTTTGCAATCAGAGGATCACTGGTTCAAGCTCAGTAAGACAGGGACATTAAGGAAGCGAAGATGTTAGCAGCACACTGACGTTAGTATTGACAGATAAATACATGTTTGAATAACAATTAACTATTGATCAGCAACAACAAAATGCATCAATAGGAAGCCAATTAAGATGTGCAGACTTCCGGAGAAACTCTAACAAGACATATCTGCTTAGAGTCCTCAAGCTTTAGAAAAATGTTAAGGCATTTTGACGTGGTTTACCTGTTCATTAATAGTGAGTTGGAAGTTAAAACATATTTTATCGCCAAAACAAAAGGTATCACATTTTGCAATGCCTCAGACTAGGCATGGAAAAGTGGCCCCCTCTGACAGCCCTTCTTCAGCTCGGAAGAAGCACCAGCATGGTTCAGAATGGAGATAGACAAGGGTATAACAAAAATCCAAGAGACAGTGAAAAAGTTAGAGAAATACCAGGCTGCCATCCTGGACGTCCGTGAGGATGTGGATCAAAAGTACAGGAAGTTGGAATACGCCATTTCTAAACTCAAGGAGAAATTAAATTATTACGAAAATGTCCAAAAGCGCACAAATGTGATATTTCAAGGTTTCCCGGAGGCCGTGGGGGGAATAGACGCCATCTCCTTTCTACAGGAATGGATTCCCCAAATTCTATAAATCGAGAGGGCCCATCGTACGCTACGGAGGCAGCTGCCTGGCCAGGTTGCCCCCAAGGCATTTGTCATTACATTTCTACGGTACCAGGACACTGGCCGCATCCTCTCTGCTGCCAGGGCAAATGGAGAGCTCAAGTACGGAGATGCCAGAATCATGATCTTTCCGGATCTTTCTCCCATGCTACACAAGAGGAGGATGTCTTCCTCCCCGCTGAAGAGGCTTCTGCGGCAGGCTGGCTTGGCATACCCGCTTCCCGGCGACTGTGGACCGAAACCAAGAATGGTGAGCGCACATTTTACTCTGTGAAGACGGCTGAAACATGCATGAGGAAATAACTCCCTGACTTGTTCACTCCTACTACATCATGAGGAACTGTCTTTTGGACGTAGTTAATGTTGGCTGCGCTATTAAGCCAGCTTGCTAAATTTACAAGGGTGTGACTAGACTGTAGTTACAGACGCACTGGGTAGTTTTTTTCTTCCGGTATACTTTTATTATACGCATTGAGGTCCAGTCGTGTTTGGTTAAATAGTTATGTGGCTTTAGACTGGGTTTCACGTCTAACAATGTTGTTTATATTACTTAAGGGGATTTGAGCTACTAACGTTTGCTGGTTTGTTTATTGTTAAACATGTATTCTGGCGTTAGTGACACAGAGGCTGGGATAAGCTGCACACTAGCTGGCACTAATATGAGTGACTGGCTGCCTAATTGCCAGCTAGCTGATAGCTTTACAATTGTGTGTGTGTGTGCGTATGTACATTACCAGTCCAAAGTTTGGACACACCGACTCATTCAAGGGTTTTTCTTTATTTTTACTAGTTTCTACATTGTAGAATAAAAGTGAAGACATCAGAACTATGACATAACACATATGGAATCATGTAGTAACCAAAAAGTGTTTAAAAAAATCAAAATATATTTTATATTTGAGATTCTTCAAAGTAGCCACCCTTTGCCTTGATGACAGCTTTACACACGCTTAGCATTCTCTCAACCAGCTTCATGAGGTAGTCACCCGGAATGCTCCCTCTAGGGCAGTGTGCAGTGTGATGGCGATTGCATCGTCTGTGGGTCTATTGCGGCGTTATTGCAAATTGAAGTGGGTCTAGGGTGTAAGGTGGCGGTGATATGATCCTTAACTAGCCTCTCAAAGCACTTCATGATGACAGAAGTGAGTACTAGGGGCGATAGTCATTTAGTTCAGTTACCTTTGCTTTCTTGGATACAGGAATAATGGTGGACATCTTGAAGCAAGTGGGGACAGCAGACTGGGATAGGGAGAGATTGAATATGTCCGTAAACACTCCAGCCAGTTAGTCTGCACATGATCTGAGGATGCGGCTAGGGATGCTGTCTAGGCCAGCAGCCTTGCAAGGGTTAACACACTTAAACGTCTTACTCACGTCGGCCATTGAGAACAAGAGCCCATGGCCCTGTGTTGTGAAAATGTATGTCAAGTCTTATTAATATTTCTAGACATTAAAGGTGTTTGATCAACCCAAACGTTCAAGTGATCATCAATTGAGAGCAGTCGGATTAAGTAACAGTTAAATGTATTTGAACAAAGGTAATTACTTTATATGAACATGTATTGCAATGTGAAACACGTACAGTTGAAGACGGAGGTTTACATACACCTTAACCAAATACATTTAAACTCAGTTTTTCACAATTCCTGACATTTAATCCTATTAAATATTCCCTGTCTTAGGTCAGTTATGATCACCACTTTATTTTAAGAATGTGAAATGTCAGAATAATAGTAGAGTGAATTATTTATTTCAGCTTTTATTTATTTCATCACATTCCTGGTGGGTCAGAAGTTTACATACACTCAATTAGTATTTGGTAGCATTGCCTTTAAATTGTTTAAGGCTACCCGAAACGGTCAAATGTTTCGGGTAGCCTTCCACAAGCTTCCCACAATAAGGTGGATGAATTTTGGCCCATTCTTCCTGACAGAACTGGTGTAACTGAGTCAGGTTTGTAGGCCTCCTTGCTCACACACACTTTTTCAGTTCTGCCCACAAATCTTCTATAGTATTGAGGTCAGGGCTTTGTGATGGCCACTCCAATACCTTGACTTTGTTGTCCTTAAGCCATTTTGCCACAACTTTGGAAGTATGCTTGGGGTCATTGTCCATTTGGAAGACCCATTTTCGACCAAGCTTTAACTTCCTGACTGATGGCTTGAGATGTTGCTTCAATATATCCACATCATTTTCCTTCCTCATGATGCCAAGTGCACCAGTCCCTCCTGCAGTAAAGCATCACCACATCATGATGCTGCCACCCCCGTCCTTCACGGTTGGGATGGTGTTCTTCGGCTTGCAAGCCTCCTACTTTTTCCTCCAAACATAACGATATGTCATTATGGCCAAACAGTTCTATTTTTGTTTCATCAGACCAGAGGACATTTCTCCAAAAAGTACGAACATTGTCCCCATGTGCAGTTGCAAACTATAATCTGGTTTTTTTTTATGGCGGTTTTGGAGCAGTGGCTTCTTCCTTGCTATATAGGACTCGTTTTACTGTGGATATACAGTAGATACTTTTGTACCTGTTTCCTCCAGCATCTTCACAAGGTCCTTTGCTGTTGTTCTGGGATTGATTTGCACTTTTCGCCCCAAAGTACGTTCATCTCTAGGAGACAGAACGCGTCTCCTTCCTGCGTACTATTGTTTGTACAGATGAACGTGGTACCTTCAGGCGTTTGGAAATTGCTCCCAAGCATGAACCAGACTTGTAGAGGTCTACACATTTTTTTCTGAGGTCTTGGCTAATTTCTTTTGATTTTCCATTGATGTCGAGCAAAGAGGCACTGAGTTTGAAGGTAGGCCTTGAAATACATCCACACGTACACCTCCAATTGACTCAAATGATGTCAATTAGCCTATCAGAAGCTTCTAAAGCCATGACATAATTTTCTTGAATTTTCCAAGCTGTTTAAAGGCACAGTCAACTTAGTGTATGTAAACTTCTGACCCAATGGAATTGTGAAATAATCTGTGTGTAAACAATTGTTGGAAGAATTACTTGTGTAGATGTCCTAACCGACTTGCCAAAACTATAGTTTGTTAACATGAAATCTGTGGAGTAGTTGAAAAATGAGTTTTAATGGCTTCAACCTAAGTGTATGTAAACCTCCGACTTCAACTGTATTTCTAGATGAAACACTGGTTGAATTTGGTGAAAAGCAACTGTATGATTTTGTATGTTGTTCTTAGTCAATTGAAAACGTGCTTAGAGTTTTGAAACAACTATTTGATGTTAGTTTTTGTACTAAGAGTTGTGAAAATGTACCACATACTGGAGAAATGTAACCACTTTAAAGTGTTATAACATTATAATTAAACCAATTATACCAAGTATGTAAATTGACTAACCTGTAGGTACACCCTGTCATGTTGCATTTTACAACTTGTCATATCTTCCTCTTGTCCTCTGCAGGGATCATGTCAGCCACAGGAAATGGCTATGTTATATACATGACCATCAAACGCAAGACAAAACTAAGGCCGCCTGAGCTCATGACAGTCAACTTGGCCATCTTTGACTTTGGCATATCAGGTAAACTATTCCACAGTGTGTCTCCTGTACAGAACATTGTAAGGTGGATTAGAAATTCAAATTCAGAACAGCATGTATATGAACAATGATAGAGCTGCATGAACATTCTCTCCTGTGTGAGAGAGAGTGAGAGTTGTTTTAAAATCCTAATACATTAATAGAATAGGCATTTGATGTACAAGATATTTAGTTCCACTGTAAGCAGTCATCTTATTTAAGAAATTTAGTTTTAAAAAATCCCCTTTCTCTGGGAATATTCTAGTTTCTCAAAGAGTCCCTGTGACCCAGCCAGAAGCAGAATTCACAACAGTGTGTCTCAGTCTCAGAAAAAATCTCTGGCCAGCCACGAGATGCTCACTTGTTTATCTGTTTATTTCTTGGTCTCTGGGCCAACTGTGTCCCTCTGTATAGGACTAGAGCCATCGTTCACAGCAGACAACCAGCATGGTCTATTTGTGTCTGCCATCTTTGCCTGCATCTTGGGAGTATCACTCAGATGTTGGAGGTCCAAATGAATAAATTGTCAGAATGTTTGGTAGCCATTTTATCGTGATACTGTAGGAGTCATAAAGTAAGATAGATAGTATTTTGTTAACTGTTTCGGTTGTTGGAGAGTGCAGTGTGTGTACATCGTCATGTACGTAGAGACAGGGTCATAACTCTGCTCTCTGAACCTCTGTGGCGTCAGACTGTTGAGGATGCCACTTTCTCCTCACACGATAGAAACACTACTTATGATCACCTCTTCTGTCACATGCTTTGCCTCAGGATTATAACTTTACTGCATCTGTTATAATTGTGGGTTTTGAAGTAACTGCACTTCTGTTATGTGAAGTGGATGAAGATGATGTATTTACAGCACACACTGATAATTTGAGGTGGTTAACAACTGTGTGTTTGGTCTTGAAGTCACAGGGAAGCCGTTCTTTGTGGCATCCAGTTTCTCCCACCGCTGGCTGTTTGGCTGGGAGGGCTGTCGTTTCTATGGCTGGGCTGGCTTCTTCTTCGGTGTTGGCAGCCTCATCACCATGACCGTAGTCAGCCTAGACAGATACCTCAAGATCTGCCATCTCAGATACGGTTAAGTGTTCTCAGTTTGTGTTTGGTTTACAGCAGGGGTGTCAAACTAAATTTTGACCTGGGGGCCACATTCGGTCTTCAATGGGGTCCGTAGGGCTGCACTGAAAATTGGTAAGATTTCCTCGCCTAGCAAAGAATAGTCCTCTATCAAATAAAAATAGAATGTTATTAGTCTTCGTAAACAACAGGTGTAGACGAACAGTGAAATGCTTACTTACGGCCCAACAACGCAGAGAGAAAGAAAATATAGAAATACTTGAAAAGTAAAACATATTTAATAAAAAAAGTGATTATAAATACACAATGAGTAACTTGGGAGTCGATGTGCAGGAGGAGTATGAGGAAATTGAGGTAGATATGTACGTACAGTGCCTTTTTGTAAAGTATTCAGACCACTTGACTTTTTTCACATTTTGTTAGTTCACAGCCTTATTCTAAAATGGATTAAAACTGAAATATTACATTTACATAAGTATTCAGACCCTTTACTCAGTTCTTTGTTAAAGCACCTTTGGCAGCGATTACAGCCTCGAGTCTTCTTGGGTATGACACTACAAGCTGGTCACACCTGTATTTTGGGTGTTTTGCCCATTCTTCTCTGCAGATCCTCTCAAGGAGAGGGCCTGTTTGGATGGGGAGCGTTGCTGAACAGCTATTTTCAGGTCTCTCCAGAGATGTTCGATCAGGTTTAAGTCGGGGCTCTGGCTGGGCCACTCAAGGACCTTCAGAGACTTGTAACGAAGCCACTCCAGCGTTGTCTTGGCTGTGTGCTTAGGGCCGTTGTCGTGTGGGAAGGTGAACCTTCATCCCAGTCTGAGCAGGTTTTCAACAAGGTTCTCTCTCTACTTTGATCTGTTCATCTTTGCCTCGATTCTGACTAGTCTCCCAGTCCCTGCCGCTGAAAACCATCCCCACAGCATGATGCTGCCACCACCATGCTTCACCGTAGGGATGGTGCCAGGTTTCCTTCAGACGTAATGCTTGGCATTCAGGCCAAAGAATTCAATCTGGTTTCATCAGACCAGAGAATATTGTTTCTCATGGTCTGAGAGTCTTTAGGTGCCTTTTGGCAAACTCCAAGTGGGCTGTCATGTGCCTTTTACTGAGGAGTGGCTTCCGTCTGGCCACTCTATCATAAAGCCCTGATTGCTGCAGAAATGGTTGTCCTTCTGGAAGGTTCTCCCATCTCAACAGAGGAACTCTAGAGCTCTGTCCCAGTGACCATCGGGTTCTTGGTCACCTCCCTGGCCAAAGCCCTTCATCCACGATTGCTCAGTTTGGCCAAGCGGCCAACTCTAGGAAGAGTCTTAGTTGTTGCTGGATAATGGCGGCAACTGAAGCACGCTGTTGTAGATGTCGATCCAGAACATCCCAAACATGCTCAATGGGTGACATTTCTGGTGTGTATGCAGGCCATGGAAGAACTGGGACATTTTCAGCTTCCAGGAATTGTGTACAGATCCTTGCGAGATGGGGCCGTGCATTATCATGCTGAAACATGAGGTTATGGCGGCGGATGAATGGCATGACAATGGGCCTCAGGATCCCGTGACGGTATATCTGTGCATTCATATTGCCATCGATAAAATGCAATTGTGTTCATTGTCCATAGCTTAAACCTGCCCATACCATTACCCAACTGCCATCATGGGGCACTCTGTTCACAACGTTGACATCAGCAAACTGCTTACCCACACGACACCATACACGCTGTCTACCATCTGCATGGTACAGTTGAAACCGGGATGCATCCGTGAAGAGCACACTTCTCCAGCGTGCCAGTGGCCATCGAAGGTGAGCATTTGCCCACTGAAGTCGGTTACGACGCTAAACTGCAGTCAGGTCAAGACCCTGGTGAGTACGAAGAGCACGCAGATGAGCATCTCTGATACAGTTTCTGACAGTTTGTGCAGAAATTCTTCAGTTGTGGAAACCCAGAGTTTCATCAGCTGTCTGGGTGGCTGTTCTCAGACGATCCCAATATGTGAAGAAGCCAGATGTGGAGGGCTGGAGTGGTTACACGTGTTGTGCAATTGCACTCTCCCTCAAAACTTGAGACATCTATTGTGTTGTGTTGTGTGACAACTGCACATTTTAGAGTGGCCTTTTATTGAAACCACTGCATAAGGGATCCACGCTATCAAGAAACCAGCACAGATCAACATCGCCACCTGGAGGACACAAGTAGAACCACATCGCAGGTCTGTCTCACAATAATTAAAGCATCTCTGAGCTGAGGTTCCATGCGCGCGCGCACACACACGCGCGCGCGCGCACACACACACACACACACACACACACACACAAAAGAGTTAACCTGTGTAATGATCATGCTGTTTAATCAGCTTCTTGATATGCCACACCTGTCAGGTGGATGGATTATCTTGGCAAAGGAGAAATGCTGACTAACAGGGATGTAAATACATTTGTGCACAACATTTGAGAGAAATACGCTTCTGGGATCTTTTATTTCAGCTCATAAAACATGGGACCAACACTACATGTTGCGTTTTATATTTTTGTTCAGTATATTTCTTATGGCTTGGGAGTAGAAGCTGTCCAGGGACCTTTTGGTTCCAGGCTTTCCATTCTGTAGCAGAGAGAACTGTCTGTGACTTGGGTGTCTGGAGTCTTTGACTATTTTTAGGGCCTTTCTCTGACACCACCTGGTATAGAGGTCCTGGATGGCAGGGAGTTTGGCCCCAGTGAAGTACTGGGCCGTCCGCACCACCCTCTGTAGTGCCTTGCAGTTGGATACCAAGCAGTTGCCATACCAAGCGGTGATGTACTGTAGCCGGTCAAGATGCTCTCAATGGTGACTGTCTTTTGAAAAAATGTACCCTTTATTTAACCAGGCAAGTCAGTTAAGAACAAATTCTTATTTACAATGACGGCCTACACTGGCCGAACCCAGACAACGCTGGGCCAATTGTGCGCCGCCCTATGGGACTCCCGATCACAGTTGGATTGTGATACAGCCTGGAATCGAACCAGGGTCTGTAGTGACGCCTTGGGCACTGAGATGCAGTGCCTTAGACCGCTGCGCCACTCTGTGATTTTAGCGAGCTAGACACATTCAAGAAGTATAAAAATGACCAAACCACCCACTGGCTAGATTGGACCCGGGCCGTATGTTTGACACCCCTGGTTTACAGTAACACAAGACATTTATAAGAATGAATAATTAGCACTTTTTCATGAATAAGTTAATTGACATTATGATCTGTGATATCTGGACACTTTATTATACCAATTAATTATCAATCATTCTGCCCATAATTGTTCCCACAGGGACGTGGTTAAAGAGGCAACATGCTTTCCTGAGTATGGTGTTTGTGTGGCTGTACGCAGGCTTCTGGGCCACCATGCCCCTGGTGGGCTGGGGAAGCTACGCTCCCGAGCCCTTTGGCACTTCCTGCACTCTGGACTGGTGGCTGGCCCAGGCCTCCGTGGCGGGCCAGAGCTTCGTCATTGCCATTCTTTTCTTCTGCCTGATCTTCCCCACTGGCATCATCGTCTTCTCCTACGTCATGATCATCTTCAAGGTCAAGTCCTCAGCCAAAGAAATCTCCCACTTTGACACCAGGAACAAGAACAGCCATAGTCTAGAGATGAAACTGACCAAGGTGTGTGTGTGTGTGTGTGAGCCCTGCACAGGCAGGAATCGTAAGCCAGATCCCTACCCATGCCTGCAACGTTCAGGCTCTACCCTACCTAGGTCAGATTGCTTCTGCCGAATTTAAGGCCCTGCCCAAAACCCAAAATCAGAAATAACTTCCTCCATTAGTAAATCCATTAGCTGCTTTCTGTCTCACTCGCTCGCTGAGAGCTGCTCACTCTGCATGCTCTCTGCTCATGGTGGCTCTGAGTCTGTGAGTATCCATATAAACGGCTCCACTTGGGCTGCTCTGCTCAGTGATGAGACGAGAGAGAAATTTGCTTTTAGCTACTTTTCTTCAGTCTAAACTCCGACAAAATTCAAGGAACATTATTATTTTCTGTGAAATAATCTCTCCTGTCTTATATTTGACAAGGTTAAATCCCTTCTGACACCATGTTGTGATCTTAGTTAGATATGACTGTACTGTGCAGCAGAGCACGAGAAAATGGCTCAGCTTCAAAATGTTAGTGATCAATTTAGTGATACCCAAGCCTTGCCCGTACCCTAGTTATTCAGGAAAAAACAGGCCCTACCCGGCCCTAACCCATTGTATAATGTCAGGGCCCATGGGGCTCGGGTCGGGTAGCAGAGCTCGTGTGTGTGTGTGTGTGTGTGTGTGTGTGTGGACGTGTTCGTGTGTGCATGGATCCTCAGCTCAGAGATGCTTTGATTATTGTGAGACAGACCTGTGATGTGGTTCTACTTGTGTCCTCCAGGTGGCGATGTTGATCTGTGCTGGTTTCTTGATAGCGTGGATCCCTTATGCAGTGGTCTCAGTGGTGTCTGCGTTTGGCGAGCCCGACTCAGTGCCTATCTCTGTCTCTGTGATCCCCACTCTGCTGGCTAAGTCCTCTGCCATGTACAACCCCATCATCTACCAGGTCATCAACCTGAAACGCTCCTGTGCAAAATCCTCCTGTTTTCAAGTCCTGAAGAAGCGCACACATTTAAAAAAGTCAAGGTATGGAGTATTAATTTCACTGTTATCTATTCCCCTGGATCGACAGTTAAAACTGTATAGACCTAGTTTAACATTTATCTTGTTTAGTGGCTTTCAAGATCAAGAGTTAAAACGATTTAGTTTAAACATTTTCTCAAACAGCTTGCTAGATCTAGAGTTAAAGGTGGACTGCGCTAAATGACGTTGCCACGAGCAGCATCGCAGATATTAAGATGAGCGAGATGCAAGACTTCGCTCTCACACAGTCATACATAGTATCTGCTCATGTGCACGGGTTCGCTTCATGCTGTTCACAGCGTGGTAGTCAGGGCACCAAAAACAGCTGAGAAGTTGAGCCTCGTGCTTCAACACTCTTAGTTGTTGCGGTATTTGACCCGCTATGCTGTTTACTTTCTGCGTTTATGTCATATCGCTATACAGTGGGGAGAACAAGTATTTGATACACTGCCGATTTTGCAGGTTTTCCTACTTACAAAGCATGTAGAGGTCTATAATGTTTATCATAGGTACACTTCAACTGTGAGAGACGGAATCTAAAACAAAAATCCAGAAAATCACATTGTATGATTTTTAAATAATTAATTTGCATTTTATTGCATGACATAAGTATTTGATCACCTACCAACCAGTAAGAATTCCGTCTCTCACAGCCCTCCTGTTCTCCACTCATTACCTGTATTAACTGGACCTGTTTGAACTCATTACCTGTATAAAAGACACCTGTCCACACACTCAATCAAACAGACTCCAACCTCTCCACAATGGCCAAGACCAGAGAGCTGTGTAAGGACATCAGGGATAAAATTGTAGACCAGCACAAGGCTGGGGTGGGCTACAGGACAATAGGCAAGCAGCTTGGTGAGAAGGCAACAACTGTTGGCGCAATTATTAGAAAATGGAAGAAGTTCAAGATGACGGTCAATCTCCCTCGGTCTGGGGCACCATGCAAGATCTCACCTCGTGGGGCATCAATGATCATGAGGAAGGTGAGGGATCAGCCCAGAACTACACGGCAGGACCTGGTCAATGACCTGAAGAGAGCTGGGACCACAGTCTCAAAGAAAACCATTAGTAACACACTATTCCGTCATGGATTAAAATCCTGCAGCGCACGCAAGGTCCCCCTGCTCAAGCCAGCGCATGTCCAGGCCCGTCTGAAGTTTGCCAATGACCATCTGGATGATCCAGAGGAGGAATGGGAGAAGGTCATGTGGTCTGATGAGACAAAAATAGAGCTTTTTGGTCTAAACTCCACTCGCCATGTTTGGAGGAAGAAGAAGGATGAGTACAACCTCAAGAACACCATCCCAACCCGTGAAGCATGGAGGTGGAAACATCATTCTTTGGGGATGCTTTTCTGCAAAGGGGACAGGACGACTGCACCGTATTGAGGGGAGGATGGATGGGGCCATGTATCGCGAGATCTTGGCCAACAACCTCCTTCCCTCAGTAAGAGCATTGAAGATGGGTCGTGGCTGGGTCTTCCAGCATGACAACGACCTGAAACACACAGCCAGGGCAACTAAGGAGTGGCTCCGTAAGAAGCATCTCAAGGTCCTGGAGTGGCCTAGCCAGTCTCCAGACCTGAACCCAATAGAAAATCTTTGGAGGGAGCTGAAAGTCCGTATTGCCCAGCGACAGCCCCGAAACCTGAAGGATCTGGAGAAGGTCTGTATGGAGGAGTGGGACAAAATCCCTTCTGCAGTGTGTGTGCAAACCTGGTCAAGAACTACAGGAAACGTATGATCTCTGTAATTGCAAACAAAGGTTTCTGTACCAAATATTAAGTTCTGCTTTTCTGATGTATCAAATACTTATGTCATGCAATAAAATGCAAATTAATTACTTAAAAATCATACAATGTGATTTTCTGGATTTTTGTTTTAGATTCCGTCACTCACAGTTGAAGAGTACCTATGATAAAAATTACAGACTTCTACATGCTTTGTAAGTGGGAAAACCTGCAAAATCGGCAGTGTATCAAATACTTGTTCTCCCCACTGTACCTTAAAAACTGCATCGTTTTCAACTTTTCTAACTTTTCTCTCATTGTCTCTCCCACAGGTTTTACACAATTTCTGGCTCGCTTAAAGTCAGTCCGTCCGAAAGACAGTGATAATCTCCTGTGATATGACACCTGTCCAATCACAACACTGCTATCAACTACTAAGAAATTGACCACCGCTCATCACCCAGACCTACTGTACGCAACCCAGTCTTGCTGTATCTATGTTCCTGCTCCAAACAGCTCTCTGTACTTTCCTATCTCACGTCCCTCTGTGTTTACAGCTCAAGGCTATTGTCAAGATGTATTTTTACACTTTGTACAGATTGTGTATTGTGAAACCTGTGACATGCATATTTTAAATAAACTTAAACCTTTATGTGCTCCTGTAAGATCTGAAGTGATGTTAAGAAGGTGGTGTGGTATACAGATGTTGGATCTTAATTTGACCAGTTTCGTTGCAAAGTAAAATAATCCTGCAGCAGGATTTGATTATTCTCAAAAACGTTATAATTTCTAACAGGAAATTAGTTTTAGGCTAGAGTGAGATCTAGTGAGAGAAAGAGGAACTGCGGGTTTTCAGTGAATTTATGTTACTACTTGGCCTCTTAAATTTCCTGTGGAGCAGTGATCAAATTAAGGTACCGCATCTGTACAGAGAGCTGGAGAGACTGATGTTGGGGTTAAGCGTTATTCCCTGCTTCAGGCAGGTTTTGACTGTAGCAGCACTTTTCATCAACGATCAAAGTCATCATATGATTCTTACTGTCACTGGATACCATGTTCAGAGACGTCCTTGACATCTCAAAACAAAATACTATTGCACAAACCACACGCTCCACTGCAAGGTAGCCGCCAGCGTATGTAGTTAATTGGTCCAAATATCAAGTCTCAGCACAGCAATGTTTGTTAAGTGTAGTGGCTATGTGGTACAGCAACATGCTCCTGTCATCGTCATCCATTCTGCATGCACAGATGTTAGTCTTTATGTCTCATATACAAAACATTAAGAACACCTTCCGAATATTGAATTGCACCCTCCCTTTTGTCCTCAGAACAGCCTAAATTCGTTGGGGCATGAACTCTACAAGGTGTTGAAAGCGTTCGACAGGCCCAATTTGACTCCAATGCTTCCCACAGTTGTGTCAAGTTGGCTGGATGTCCTTTGGGTGGTGGACCATTCTTGATACACACTGTAAAATGTTGAGTGTGAAAAATCCAGGAGCTTTGCAGTTCTTGACACAAACCAGTGCGCCTGGCACCTACTACCATACCCTGTTCAAAGGCACTTAAATCTATTGTTTTGCCAATTCACCCTCTGAATGGCACACATACACAATCCATGTCAATAAGGGATCATAGCTTTCACCTGGTCAGTCTCTGTATGTTGAGTGACAAAACACAATTTAATGCAAATAATAATCCACATGATCAGGTACCTGTTTACCTTTTAATGACTACAGTAATGACAGTTTTCTTTTGAGAAATGTGTTTTTCACTGTGTGTGCTTGTGTATGGGGTCCAGCTTTGATTTATATGCAAGAAAACAATCTTCAGAAAAAAATTAAGTAGAAATAATAATAATTATCCTATTGGTTATTATTACAACTTTCATTGTCTACCATTTTATTTTGAATCCTTAATCTTTACTATAACTGTCAGCATTCAACACACTGGAAAATCAAAAGCATGGCTGTTTTGGGGGGCCTGTCAAGGCCTGACACATCCATAGGCACGGTTGGTGAAATTACAAACTTCATAAGCCTTTTGCATTTGCAATTCATTGCATTTTCCTAACTAAATCTAAATGTTTTATCGTGAAGAACATCATCTGAAGTAGCAAGTACAGTGGTCCAGGAGGAATATATCACATTGCTTATTGTCCTATGTATTTCCTATGAGCATGCAGTATATAATTGTATTAATTTAATACTACCTGTAGTTTGCTTTCAAGTACCATATGTCACACCTTATACTTCATTCTTTATGATGATTTATTTTTTGTTCCTTTATTTTGTAAAGAAAAGTACATTATTCCATGGCCATAGCAAATCTGTTGTGTTGAATAAAGATATGTGCAAATAAAGGTGCAGTTATGATACATATATTTTATTTATTTTTGACTCACATACACCTTAACTGAGAATCACATAACACTTCTACTGGAAAGTCTGTTTCGATCGTCATGAATTACATGCACAATCCATACATTAAATCGATCCTAAAATACAAGATGTCTATATAATATTCATGTGAAGCAGCATTTTAACTGAATATTGCTGTATTTAGTTGCTGACAATGGCACTTAACAGCAAACCATTTTATTAAATTTGGCAAAGGCTCAAGATCTTGCTGTAGAAATGGATATGTAGTACAAGATTGCTGAACGTATTCAGACCGCTTGACTTTTTCCATAATTTGTTACAGCCTTATTTTAAAATGGATTAAGTTGTTTTTTTCCCCCTCATCAATCTACACACAATACCCCATAATGATAAAGCAAAAACTGGTTTTTAGAAACTGAAATATCACATTTACATAAGTATTCAGACCCTTTACTCTGTACTTTGTTGAAGCACCTTTGGCAGCGATTACAGCCTCAAGCCTTCTTGGGTATGACGCTACAAGCTTGGCACACCTGTATTTGGGGAGTTTCTCCCATTCTTCTCTGCAGATTCTCTCAAGCTCTGTCAGGTTGGATGGGGAGCGTCGCTGCACAGCTATTTTAAGGTCTCTCCAGAGATGTTCGATCAGGTTCATGTCCGGGCACTACCGTTCAAAAGTTTGGGGCAATTAGAAATGTTGTTGTTATTGAAAGAAAAGCACATTTTTCAAATTGATCAAAAATACAGTGTAGACATTGTTCATGTTGTAAACGGCTGATTTTTAATGGAATAGCTACATAGGCGTACAGAGGCCCATTATCAGCAACCATCACTCCTGTGTTACAATTGCACGTTGTGTTAGCTAATCCAAGTTGATCATTTTAAGTGTAATTGACCATTAGAGAACCCTTTTGCAATTATGTTAGCACAGCTGAAAACTGTTGTGCTGATTAAAGAAGCAATAAAACAGGCCTTATTTAGACTAGTTGAGTATCTGGAGCATCAGCATTTGTGGTTTTGATTACAGGCTCAAAATGGCCAGAAACAAATAACTTTCTTCTGAAACTCGTCAGTCTATTCTTGTTCTGAGAAATGAAGGCTATTCCATGCGAGAAATTGCCAAGAAACTGAAGATCTCGTACAACGCTGTGTACTACTCCCTTCACAGAACAGCGCAAACTGGCTCTAACCAGAATAGAAAGAGGAGTGGGCGGCCCCGGTGCACATCTGAGCAAGAGGACAAGTACATTAGTGTCTAGTTTGTGAAACAGACGCCTCACAAGTCCTCAACTGGCAGCTTCATTAAATACCAGTCTCAACGTCAACAGTGAAGAGGCGACTCCGGGATGCTGGCATTCTAGGCAGAGTTGCAAAGAAAAAGCCATATCTCAGACTGGCCAATAAAAATAAAAGATTAAGATGGGCTTAAGAACACAGACACTGGACAGAGGAAGATATGGCTTTTTCTTTTCCCTGTTGCTCACTGGTGATTTTATCAATTGTAGATTTTAATCCCAGATTTAGTTTTTTTCCCGTCATAAATCTGCCCTACTCTTCTGTGAACATTGATATTTCTGTAAAACAATCCTCATATTGTAAAAAAGTACACATATTTAAATGACCAATTCTACTGACTGCATTGTGACCGATCATCATCAACCATCAAATACATTTAATTTGTATTGCTTTATACAAATCAACTTAAACCCCCAAAACAAAACCCAAGATTGCAAAAAAAGACTGATAATTAAATACACTTTCAAGCCCTATAGAGGGAGCCATCCTCCATGGCTTTAAAGTAACTCAACAACCACTGTTTTTCACTGACTGGATGAGATGCATTGCCATTCCACCACAGGAGGTTGGTGGCAACTTAATTGGGGAGGACGGGCTTGGGGTAATGGCTGGAGTGGAATGGTATCAAATACATGGTTTCCATATGTTTGATAACATTCCATTTACGACGTTCCAGACATTATTCCACTTATTCCAAACTTTTGGATTGTATCAGCATGGGGGTTTGGAAAATAAATAAAGAAAGACAAATCTATTGTTTTGTAGAAACAGTGATATTTACCTCCTAATCTCCAGTGCATTGCTACTAGGCTCCCCCTTGGCAGCAGACACCTGCATCTGGAGATGCATTCATTCATTATCCATTTCCCTGAGAACCTTTTGCATTTATTCCAGTGGAAGGAGGATGGATAGAGGTTGCCTTTGCCTGGCCCCTGTTCTTATAATAAACTGGGTGAACTCAGTAGGGTACGGCTGTATGATAGGCAGCAGATAAAATCCAGGTCTTCCATCAATATTTCATTCTTCGAGAGACAGTGGAGTGTGTCAGGAGCAGAAAGAGCGAGAGAGAGAGAGAGAGAGAGAGAGAGAGAGAGAGAGAGAGAGAGGGTAGGTGAGTGAGGGGGTGAGGGACAGAGAGAGGGGGCATAGCTCGACATAGCACAAACACGCACAGCTGATGAGAGATACCAAATCTCCAGGCCACAGCACTCCCTGTCTCGTTCTGCCTCCCCTTGCCTCAGCCAAATGGACTGTTTTCATAATCTGATGGGGTTTTATAATTAGTACAGATGCGGTTAGTCAGTTTCATTGGTGTTGCAGGGATCTGGTGGCCTAGCTGGTTCATTGGAATGCAGTAGGGACAACCTGGGCGCTGGTGTTTGTATGGAGTAGCTCAAATATTGGGTCCTGTCAGATGATTCATTGAATTTGTCTAGCCGTGATCCCCATGTTAATTCAAAGTAGAGTCGAATCACATCACATGCTTCAGCACGGCAAGGGTTGATAAATGGATTGATAATTCCTTTGCTTCGCATTTCCCCTGAATTCATAGAGTGCCAGGTGATTGATTTTGTAAACAGATATTGGATAAATATGGCAGGTTTGATTGAATCCCACTCTGACTATTCCTTTCTTAAATATATCATATAAACTATAGTGCCATCAGATACGAATTCATCCAAGCCTTCATTGTACCTACCCAGGAGGGCAAAAACACACACTGTGAATGGGAGGCCAAATGAACTGGAGGAGTTGTGTTATGCATTGAACTGGAGGAGTTGTGTTATGCATTGAACTGGAGGAGTTGTGTTATGCATTGAACTGGAGGAGTTGTGTTATGCATTGAACTGGAGGAGTTGTGTTATGCATTGAACTGGAGGAGTTGTGTTATGCATTGAACTGGAGGAGTTGTGTTATGCATTGAACTGGAGGAGTTGTGTTATGCATTGAACTGGAGGAGTTGTGTTATGCATTGAACTGGAGGAGTTGTGTTATGCATTGAACTGGAGGAGTTGTGTTATGCATTGAACTGGAGGAGTTGTGTTATGCATTGAACTGGAGGAGTTGTGTTATGCATTGAACTGGAGGAGTTGTGTTATGAATTGAACTGGAGGAGTTGTGTTATGAATTGAACTGGAGGAGTTGTGTTATGCATTGTGAATTGATTGAGGTTATAAATATTCCCTGCTTTAGGCAGTGCTACATACATAATCAATGTGGCTTAAAAAAAAGCCATTTAAAGCTGGTCCATGTTGGTCTGTGCTGGTCCATGTTGGTCTGTGCTGGTCAGATGCTGGTCAAGCTGGTCTGACCAGCATGGTCTAACTGGTTATGCTGGCAGACCTTCATTGTGTTTTTGCTGGTGACCAACCTTCCTTGTGTTTTTGCTGGTGACCAATCTTCCTTGTGTTTTTGCTGGTGACCAACCTTTGTTGTGTTTTTGCTGGTGACCAGCCTTCATTGTGTTTTTGCTGGTGACCAGCCTTCATTGTGTTTTTGCTGGTGACCGGCCTTCATTGTGTTTTTGCTGGTGACCAACCTTCATTGTGTTTTTGCTGGTGACCAACATTCATTGTGTTTTTGCTGGTGACCAACCTTCATTGTGTTTTTGCTGGTGACCAACCTTCATTGTGTTTTTGCTGGTGACCAGCCTTCATTGTGTTTTTGCTGGTGACCAGCCTTCATTGTGTTTTTGCTGGTGACCGGCCTTCATTGTGTTTTTGCTGGTGACCAACCTTCATTGTGTTTTTGCTGGTGACCAACCTTCATTGTGTTTTTGCTGGTGACCAACCTTCATTGTGTTTTTGCTGGTGACCAACCTTCATTGTGTTTTTGCTGGTGACCAACCTTCATTGTGTTTTTGCTGGTGACCAACCTTCATTGTGCTTTGGACATTGGTGATTAGCATAAGCTAAAGCTAAATCCACATCAAGTCACATCATGCTGGCTTGTGCAGTGATGTCTAATTTCTATTTGAATCCAGCCAGAGTGGATTCCCACAATCTTCATTCAGAATGACTACCAGGGTTAGAAAGATGAATGAAGGAGATTACCTAAACCATATAAACTGGAACAACCATTTCAGTAATGGTTGAAATAAATCCAACTAACAGATTGGAATAGTTAAAAAAAAAAAAAGTTATCTTTGTGTAATATAAAACAAATTAATTGTTTAATTAATTGTCAACCTCACTGGATATTTGAATTAATTTGGTGTCAATCTCATTGGGGATTTGAAGTCACAACCTCTCGGTTGCCAGTGCCTTGAATGTCTTGCTATCTGTGGGTATGATAAAGATTGTTAGACGATTAGACCCAATAGACATTAGGGAGAACCCTTTTGAGTTCCATTTAGAACCATCTCATGAAGAACCCTCTGGTTCCAGGTAGAACCAATGACAGTTATACTTATAGGATACTTCAGATGTGCTTATGGCACACAGTGACATAAATTACCTGTAATTTGACAGTAAGTTACTGGCCACTGAGTTGTAGTAAAAATATTGTATTTTTACAGTTGAATTAAGGTGTTATTGTTGTAAAATAACTTGTTGTTGTTTACCTGACTGCACTTTGAAACGTAGGTGGGCGGGGGCAATATGCTGGCAGAGGCTCATTAGCATATTTGGGGGCATGGTCTATAATGTTATGCAGTTGTGCCAACCGTTAGTGGAAGTGTTGTTCCAGTTTAAGTGGTTCGTTATCATAATGTTGACTCATTTGTCCACTCCCAGTTCTATAATCTTTATATGTGCGTGTGACACTCAAGTGCTGCACTGTTAAGATGTTGCTAAGCATTTTCTAGTAACTTAATGGCAGTTGGTCATTGTGAAGTTCATGTTTTCAATAGGTTACTGTCAGTTTGCTGTGAGTAGTTATTGTTGAATTCAGTTACTTACTGTGGCTGATCTCTGTCAAGCTCAGTGGCCTGATGGTGTGACAGGAAGGTAAGTTTGCTGACAACCAAGAGGTTGAGGCCAGTTGAGGCTGGATCCCAAGTGTGCTCATCAAAAAGAATACTTAGTTGTTACCTAATGTTATAAGCTTTCTTGTAATCAGAAATGTTCTGTGAAGGTAAAGCTAGCTACTGGCATCTATTATCAAGTTAATTTTACAATAACTTACTGACATCTGGTTGCCAGTTAAGCAGCCAGTCAGTTACTGGCAGTTAGTTGCCAATGCATTGCTCGCAGTTACTGGCTATTAATGTACTGTGAATTTTACAATAACTGGTTGCCAATTAGGTAATGCAAAATTCACAGCAACTACTTTCCATTAAATTACTGTGAAATTCACAGTAACCTTTTAATAGCGCAGCACTTTCATATCACATGCTCTTACAACAATTGCAGAACTGACCATGTTAAAAGAGGTGCTCAACCTTTGACAACATAACCATCAGCCACTTAAACTGGTACAATCCTTCCGTTTATGGTTGGCACAAATACACATACTGTATATTATATCACGCCCCCACATATGCTAATGAGTCCCACAGGTGCATTGTCCCCACCTACATTTCAAAGCACAGCAAAGACTGTACCTTATTTAAAAAAATATTGGGTAGGAAAATTTACCATTTACCATGTAGCTTCTCATCAAGTCTTACAGGCCCTACTTTTATCGCACCTGGTCTACTGCCCATCATATGGTTGCATGGAGAGTGCTAACATCAATAACATGCATGTCAATCTCTCCTGACTCAAAGTAGACTGACTGCATCAGTACTTGTCTTTGTGAAAGGTATTGACATGTGGAAAGCACCGAGCTGTCTGTTGAAATGACTAGCACACAGCTCAGACACCCATGCATACCCCACAAGACATGCCACCAGGGGTCTCTTCACAGTCCCCAAGTCAAGGTTTATCAGGTTTATCACCTCATAAATACCTAACCTCTACCAAAATGGAGTTTAGAAAGCCTTTCTTACCACAGAGAAAGACTTTGCAGTATGGTAACATCAAAAGGTTGGCAATATTTCTCTAATCCAATCAGTTGAAAGCGTCCGTTGGTGCTTAAAGAATATGATGTCAGAATAGTTGTTGTTATGGGATATATTTACAGATAATTGGGCAACATAAATTGCATCTTTTGAAAGTCTACACATTGTAGTTATCAGATTAACATGTAAATGTTGTCCAAATGTATATGATTCAATATGAAACTATTTGTGAGAAGATGAAATGTGATTTTAGTCTTCTAAAGGAGAGAATTGTTTGCATAGTAAACTTCAGCAACAGTCAGTGGCCACGCCCAAGTGAACAGACATTTGTTGAGAACTATGAAACACGCCCTTCTCCTTCCCGGTATAAAGCCCGTTGACGGAAGTCAACCTCAGGTTCCAAATGACGGGAGGACTTGTCCCCTCATTAAAAAAGGGTTAATTTAAACTACAACCAAATGAAATTTACATGAGATCAGATAATGTGGAGGTGACGATCACAACATTGAAATGGTGAATTTTGACTGGACCAGCTAGAATATCGTGTGAGCTGATTATGGCGAAATGGTATGAACTCTGAACTATTTGATCACTAAAGAAGAAGTGATATACTCTACGACCAGAAAGACTACAAAGGACAATGGCAATCTCTGCTTGGCAAACCAGAGCCTTACATCTTCGACCCATCTATCAAAGTGCAGCTCAAGAGTAAATATTCACATTTGCATTTCCTTTTCCGAATGGGCGGTTGTTAGAGTGCATAAGATTCTGTATTTACATTGAGTATAGCTTCATCCAGGTCCTATAGAGACACATCCCTTTGCCTTTCAGTCTTCCCGCTCTTTCATTCCCCCACCCACTTTCCTTTGTGTAACCAGCCGTCATATCGGATTAGTCCACTAGGGACTTTTCATTACATGATCAAGTAATCAATGTATAATCTATTGTTGTATGTATGTAATTCTGTGTGATTATTTAGTTAGTTAGTAAATAAATGATTAAGCCAATTTGTGTATTGCTGATTCATCATGGAGACTAGGGTTCGTGCAGATTAGGTCTTATGACCATCAGAATGAGACTGATAAAGGTAACGATGAATGATTGACTGCTATTGATGTTATATAAACCAATGCTTCTGTGGTGCCGCAGGTTATTAATGGGTTAATTGTTGCACTATTTAATTAAATCACGTAATCAATTAAACGTTAGGTAATCGATTTGATAAAATAGCAACGTTACGACATAGATATGTAGTGGTGTAATAATGTGTTGTACGATGGACCGTTTTATTTTTATTTATTTTTCTTAATCTTGTTTGGTCCTCAGGAACTAGGGAACTAATGGGGATCCTTGATAAAACACAAATAAATACAAATCACATGATATCAAATTCACAGGATGGACAGACAGACGTAATGGTTTGGACCACACATTGAAGAAACAAGGACACTGAGACTCTGGCGTTTCGTTTGAGTGTGTGTGTGTGCGTGCCTGCATGCGTATGTATGTGCCTGTGTGTGTGTGTGTGCCTGTGTGTGTGTGTGTGTGTGTGTGTGTGTGCGTGCCTGCATGCGTATGTATGTGCCTGTGTGTGTGTGTGCCTGTGTGTGTGTGTGCCTGTGTGCCTGTGTGTGTGTGTGTGTGTGTGTGTGCATGCAAACGTGTGTGCGTGCTTAGACGCGTGTGTGAATTGTTCAGAAGAGCAGAGTTACTGTCTGATTCAGCTCCAGTCTGAAAAATAGACCGATCTCCTAGTAAAGTGGAAATGTGTTCCACTGAAAATAGTTTTTAAAAAATGGTTTAGGTGGCAAACGGGTGAGTCAAACTGTAATTGTGCTGAGAATCAGGTCCAATTACTTAATCCCTGTTTATACCTGGTACACAATGTGTCTTTTGATTGTCTACACCTGACTAAAAATGTGGACAAGACCAGGACAAAGGACACAAGATAGAACCAGGTTTAAACAGGGCTTAATGAGAGCAAAATGCTTTGTGCCAGGGACCTTGTTGCCAGCTGTATATTATATGAGAACATTGTTGGTTAATACTAAATGAAGATTAATTATTTTAACTTTAGTTAGGTTGAGAATAAAGAATCACAGTCAGTTTCATAGACAAAGGTTTTAATGAAAAGTGTATTTTTTGGTCATATAAAAATGTCACATATGCATACTATTTATAGCTTCAACATAGCAGGCAGTAGAAAATAGTTAACAATTAAAATATTAATAGCATTCAAAAGCATACTTTCTTTACATAATCAATTCACTATGGTTTTATTTTTGGCTGGTCAGGTTGTTATACTGTTCCTCACTACAATTCAAATGTTAAGATGTTCCTAGAGTTGGATTACTTCAATTCATCTAGACACCTGCATAGCTAACCTTATGTCTAGAGTACTTATGTCTAGAGTACGTCAGCTGAGATGTACGATACTGCCCAAGAGGCCATTTATTACTCTGATTTCTGCATTTATGGAAGACTGTGCAATGACCATTTGTAGTATTTTGTTTAAGTATAAATAATTGAAGATACAACCGTACAGAATGTGGTCTTCGAGAGCAGGTGAATGAGCGTGCTCACAACAAAAGTTTAAATGCAACTCACTCTAACCACTGTCATCATCCAGCCATAGTACCAACCACAGCAAAACCTAAATCAGAACATTGTCTGACCACCGACAAGGCTCACTCATACAATATTCTCAATACACTCCTAAACAGTCCATTCTCTGCCCAGGAACACAGTGTTCAGCTGGGTTGAAACACAGTGTTCAGCTGGGTTGAAACACAGTGTTCAGCTGGGTTGAAACACAGTGTCCAGCTGGGTTGACATCCCCCCCGAAAAAAGAAAGTGGCAGAACTGAGGAAGAACTGAGGATGTGTCTCACTGTAACTCGGGACGGGAACAGTTAATTGAATTAGCCAACTGCAGGCTGCAATAGCCTGACCGGCCCAATGCAGCCCAACAGACGAGGGAAGGAGAGCCAGAGACGCAACACACATAAGCCCCAGCAGAATCAAAGACAGGAGCCAAGAATATCCCTCTCAGCATACTGAACAGTAAATACACAAACCAAATACATGAAACAAACCACCCTTCATTCTGCCAACTACTCCTCTCAGATAGTCTATGGAGACTTTAAAAATTAGAGTGTGTGGAAACTCTGGGTGTTTTTAGATCCAACTCTCCAACATGAGGAGTAAACGTTGCTGGTTGAAAGTCCTTCTGCTGGTGCAGCAATCAGACAGCTTGCAGTCATCTTCTGTAATGACTATCACAGTTTCCATCCTGCGCTAGCTACTAAAATCGTTTGAGATTAAAATGAGGGCTTACCTATCCAGTTCTCTGAATCTTTTAAATATTCTCCTGCTGCCACAAGATAAGGGAAAAGAGCGAGAGAGAGAGAGAGAGAGAGAGAGGATTGCTGCCAGCCCTGCCAGCTAGCTACCACAGCACTGGAGCCTAGAAAAGCCTATTCAGTCAGCCACTGAGGAGCTGTATAGCGCATCAGAAATGATGGTTCTACATTTCAACACTAATGGCCTGGTCTGAGGGCTCCCTTGCCTATGCTACCGAGTGGGAAAGAACGTTGTGGTCACTAGCCAGTGTTCCTGTGGTCTTGTGCCTCCCTCCTCCCTCCATCAGTAAAGTGTCTCCTAGAAGACCTAATGGGTGACTGACCACATTTACATTTACCATACAGTACATGGATTACATTTTGGGTGATTATACATGGAGAAACGTAGTCCCTAAATACAAGGGTTTATACAAAATATGCTAAGTGATTTAGCTAAAACATATGCAGCAGTGGCGGTCAGTGCCGTTTAAGATGAGGGAGGACAAAAATGTTTTTATGAGCATGTCCTTATTTCTATTACAGCATATTAGATGACTGTCGTTCATATTCCATTCACCCAGTTCAATGTAACATCCATAGGTTTAGGCTACTACATGATACTCAAACTTTCCCTATACCCATCATGATGTTGCTACTGTACAACCTAGCATACGAATTAAAGTTTACAACGTAGGTGCACAGGGCGAGAGAAAAACTTGAGTAATCAAGGTGACAGACAGTGACACATTCAATACCACCTTGCACACTCTTGCCTGCACCTAGCTGATCTAGGGTGTAGTCATTAGTCTAACAGTTGCCAACAAGAGTTTCTATTGGACAAATTCAGGTATGTTTATACCCGTTTCATTCCATTTGCTTCCATTTAAGAAACATTTTTCAACAGAATCGGTGGAATGAATACACCCCTGATCACAGCAAACAGTTCACTTTCATAGTAGCCACATACAAACAGCCTGATCATTTGCTCTTTGTACAATTCCTTCTCGCATCTACGTGCTCTCCTCCTCTCACCTTTTCCCTTGGCTTGCTCTCCTCATCACCACCATATTAGCTAAAGTCATAGTCAACACAGCTACTAGAATTAACACGTTAGTAAACCCACTACCATCATGCAGTACAGTGTTCAGTCAGCAAGCAGTTTAGCAGTTACATCAGCGCCCCCCAGTGGCAATAAATCAATAAAACCGAAATCTTACCTTGATAATATATTACATTTTATTTGGAACGGAAAGCAAGACAAAATTAAACGGGCCTATTTATATAATGAATATGAATTTGGAGGGTAGAAATGATTAAATATTAAAGCATTAGACCTTTAACTAAAGGCTTCAGTCATACAATAGTTATACTTAAATCTGAACTGGTTCTCTAGTAGATTAATAAGAATGTCTCACCCCATGTTTAAGAATGGCCTTTTTCCTTTTATTCAGATTACAACCTCTCACTTTCACTTATTTGAAAATGAAATAATCTCCAAAATATCGCTATTTTTTAAAGTTTGTTGCAATATATATACTGTAATTTACAGTATATCATAAATAGCACTGGTGGAGTTATGTCACACATGCACCTATCAAAAATACATGGAAATGTCTGCTCTATCCAAAATTACAACCAACTAATTGCAGCATTACCACAAAAAATGGAAGAGGCAAGTGGAAGGTGGAAAAAGTAAGGAACTTGTCTGTCGGCCCTGAAGCACTAAAGACCAGAATTGGTCTTGGACCAGAAGAGAATTGTCATAAATAAAAAAGTATACCAGTTTAACGACTACAAAATTGACAGCTGTGCCATATAGATCGCAAAATAGTTGGGAAGAGATTTTTGAGACGCAAAATGACGCCGGATTCAGTATATGGTGAATACAACCATCCCAGCTCTGCAGATTCTGCTGTGAAGAGACAGACTCATTAGGTCATTTGTTTTGGTACTGTCCATAAGTAGCTTGTTTTTGGTCACAGGTCAAGGATTGGCTGAAGAATTGCTACATTTACCTGGAGTTAACTCTGCAGATAGCACTGCTGGGGGATTTAAAAAGTCATAGTCAATCGATGAATAATAGAACAATATTTTCAGCAATAATGTTTATCTTTAATTTACAATATGTAGATACAATGAGAAGAGAAAGGTTCAGAAGGTTCATAAATTGAAAAATATATGGCAGATCATAAATGGATGGTGTTAAGAGATAGATGAGAAGGGTGGGATTCAAAACAAACAAAAGATAACTATTATAAAATACATTGTGTCCATAAAAAGTTTGGAATATTACTCATTCAAGGGTTTTTCTTTATTTGCATTGTATAATAAAAATGAAGACATCAGAACTATTACATAACACATATGGAGTCATGTAGTAACCAAAAAAGTGTTAAACAAATAAAAAAATATTTGATATTTGAGATTCTTCAAATAGCCACCCTTTTCCTTGATTACTTATCTGTGTCCTTTGGTAGTGGTTTCTTTGCAACAATTCAACCATGAAGGCCTGATTCACACAGTCTCCTCTGAACAGTTGATGTTGAGATGTGTCTGTTACTTGAATTCTGTGAAGCATTTATTTGGGCTGCAATCTGAGGCTGGTAACTCTAATGAACTTATCCTCTGCAGCAGAGGTATTTCTGGGTCTTCCATTCCTGTGGCGGTGTCACGCGAGGGTGCATACCTCGACCAAGACGCAGCGCATGGATTATAGTTCGACATGTTTTATTTATTTACTATGTATATACATTTTTCAACTGAACGAACTACACAATACAAACAAACACGATAGACAAAACGTCACGTTCACCAAACCAGACACGAATGAACGGACGTAACAACTGAAGCACACTTGCTGTCACCGTGACTGCGAAACATACGACATATAATGAATATATACATATAACGATAACGACCCACAAACCCCGTGTGAAACCTACAAACCTATGTAGGATCCCTAACTAGATACGATGCGCTGCAGCTGCCTCTAATTAGGGATCCCACACAAACCACCACCAGAAACAGAAAAAATAGAACTGTCAGACTCTGACCATGGCTACATAGAGAAGCAAATAGGCTTCTCTATGGCCAGAGCCTGACAGGCGGTCCTCATGAAGCTGGTTGAGAGAATGCCAAGAGTGTGCAAAGCCGTCATCAAGGCAAAGGGTGGCTATTTGAAGAATCTAAAATATAACATATATTTTGATTTGTTTAACACTTTTTTGGTTACTACATGATTCCATATGTGTTATGTCATATGAGTAATATTCCAAACTTTTGACCGGGGGTGTATATTGTATGTATAAGCTGGAAGTAGAAGCCTAAGTGTTGTTGTCCATTAGTTTACTACAATTAGGCGAGGGGTGGTAGGGTTAGGGGAATATAATAAAGAAAAAAATAAAATAATAAAAAATTGGAAATGATGCAGACAATTACGTTGATGGAAGCTACAATTTATCTGCAACATTAAAGCTGATCTACTGATAGCAGCATAGTGGTTACACCGTGGTTACACCGTGGTTACGTAGTGGTTACATAGTGGTTACAGCTGGTGTACACAACGTAAATAAAGAGTGATTTTAGGGATTAGGGGGTGTGTCCACTATAGTACACAAACACGCATTGTTGTCATAACCACATCCTTACACTAGCTGCTTGATCCAACATAACATTCAACCTTAGTCACAATCAAACTCCAAATACTATGTATTGATTGATACACAGTCGGCTCAACCCACCACCAGTTCTCAACACTGTCTGACAGGATCACAACAGCACAGACAAACCGTTCAGCACAATCCAAACAGTTCCTTTGCATAAAAGACACATAAAGCATTGACAAGTAAAGGAAGGCAACCAAAGCATTCTGACAAATCAAAAGTCATTCCATTGTAGATGAATGGTGTGCATCTATCCTGGACCCCACCCCTTTATGTAGAGCTGATGACGTGCACATAGCCATGTTATTTAAAGCTTATGATGGCACGTACATAGCCACAGCACGTAAGGCTCAGACATTAACATTCTCAAACCTAATCCAGACTCCAAATAAATAATCAAGTCATACTCTCTGAAAGATGGCTGACATGCATGTTCACTGTGTTAGTAGCGTTGTATTTAAGCTGGCCTAGCACACATGTCCTTATAAGGCAGTTCCCTTTTCCGTCTCTTGCTTATTTTAAGGGGGAAATCCTACTGCAGTAATAAATCGTTGACATTGACATGTGGTGTAGAAATGCTGTATGAAATTGCAAATGTAAAAGGGAATGACTTCAGTACTGATGAATGAGCAGAAAATAAATTGGGTTCACAGGAGGTTGGTGGCACCTTAATTGGGGAGGACAGACTCGTGGTAATGGCTGGAGCAGAATCAGTGGAATGGTATCAAATACACCAAACACATGGTTTGATGCCATTCACTTTGCTCCATTTCAGCCATTATTATAAACAGTCCTCCCCTCAGCAGCCTCCACTGTCTGGGTTACAACCAACGTGGAAATGGATACCGAACAATTAATGTGTTCTTGCTGTTATAACAGTTCTGATGTGTGGTTCTGGAACAGTACATAATGCAGCTTTAGTCAACCACAGTTTAGAATTGCATACTCTTATTGCACTGTGTTGTTGTGTTGTTGTGTTGTTGTATTACCTGAACATGCAAACGTAACTATGCTTGTGTATGATTGAGGGGCAGACATTAGTTCACCTACTGCTTCGGTTATTCAGACTTTCCCATGCATCTTACAATATTCTAATTCAGTTATCATGTTCAACGGTTGTTTCGACACATCTTATTGCAGTGTTTTTCCAGCAAGTATTATAAGCTAGAATCATGAACCCCACTGAAGTAGGTCTGATGCCCATCCTTAATATAACACAGTGAGGTGAAATGATAAAGTAGCTTATCACCTGATACTCAATAACAGTGTTTGGATTTTTATATTCACACACACAGCATCAGACACCACAGTGATCCAGATCAAACCTCAGATAATTACGTCTTCATGGACGTCGTCAATAAATGACCACGTTCTGATTTGTACAGTGAGTTGATGTCCAAACTCAAAACTCATCGACAAAAGTACACCCTATCACACATACAGTAAGCACCAACAAATTACTGCATCAGACAGCCTGATTTAAGGGATACATAAAACCATAAGCCATGGAGTTTGGAGATCGAGATGATTTGGACACTGGACAGCCACATATTGTATTTTGGATATTGAATACTAAGCATTGGTGAAGTTGTTAGACAAGTGATGATTGATCGCACATTAGAACACACAGACTCAGAAAGATAGCGTTGAACGTAGCTTCATCAGAGATTACAGCAAGCAGAGTATTTCAAAACATGAGTCGCCTATCTTGTATCACGAGGGTCTTGCAAAAATGCAATTAAAGTTATTGGAGGGTTAAGAATGTTCATGGATCATGTATAATCACATTGTAATCTGGATATTCTACAGACGTTATGTACATATGGGTCATAACAGCACGGCAAGACTTTAAGCTCAGTCTTAAGACATTTTCTGCGTATAAAATGTAAATACTTTGTCGTTATTGTTTGTTATTTTGCAAACTATTCTGGTAGAAATGTTTTTTTTCATAACCAAGTCAGATAAAATTGCGGTGTAGTAAAAAGAGGCTGTAATATTTCCCTGTAATAATAATGGCCAGGTTGTGAGGAATAGACAAACAAACAAGTAAATAAACAAAGAGGTCTACCCATAGAAAACATGTTACATTTGTTGAAGCACAACAAACATGTATGTTCCACTGCAGTGTGCGATGGGTCAATCTATTCTGTATACCGTTGACATTCCACAGTTTATTACTGGCCTGCTGTGTTCAACCTTTTTTTTTTCTTTATTGCTTTTTTTATAATAACATTTCAGCTTTAAAAAAATCGTATATTATTGAGATTTTTCCTTTTTTTTTCTTATAAAATCTTACAAAACAAATCATATACAATTATATTACATGTCATAATGTGATTCTCTGGCTTTTGTTTTGTTGAACATAAAGGACATTTAGTTTTTTTGTTGTATAAGATGAATTGAAACAACCAATAGGTTACTACAGAGGAGCAAAATAAGGATATACAGACTAGATGTACAAAAATTAAATACATGCATACATACATTACAGTGCCATGCGTACAGTCATTTTGGGAAGTCAATGATTTCAATTGGCATTTTGTTCCCATTATATTAAATGTTCATGCTTTCTTGCTATACATACATGACATGGCTTTTACTAAATGCAGTGACACCAACAGCTGCAGGTGTTGTAGCTAGCCTATAACCCTCACTTAACTATGTCTCGTTAAAAGTTACGAGATTCTCTCTTGCTATTCAGGCTGAAACGCTTATGATTAATCATCACCACAGACAAGAGATTTGAGAATGAAATTGGGGATTTACCTTGTCAACATTTCCAACACGACAGATTAATTGCTAACTTTGAGACAAAATGGCTGTCTCTAGAGTATTTTGTAAGGAGGGTGATTTCTTTCATGAGGGAGAGGATCCCTTTTATCCAATTTCTTTCACTAAAGGAGGAGTGCTGAAGTATAAACCACTCTTCGTTTCTTTACATTAATATGTAGGCCTACAATATGATGCTTTCATGATGGTTCATTGTACTAACCATTTTTCTCCCTTCAAGCTTCCCTAACTTTAGGTCCACACCCACACAAAGCTGCTTCAGCTGGCCTGCTAGCTTTATTTGTACCTCAACCCTTTCAAGCAACATATAAAGACAGCAATGCAAGTCATAACTTTCAAATAAGAATAACCTATGGACAGCCACATCCTTTTACACGAGAGTCACATGCCACAAGCCACTCTAAGATGATGTGTCAGAGGTCAGTGATGACTATCTCCTGCAATCTGACCTTGAGAGTGATCTTATCCGGACTTAGCTAGTTAATGCGCTTGGTTTTCCCCAGGGGAGAAGGACTTCATTTGAGCCACTCTGGATCGTAGAGAGGCTACTGGAGGAGAACGTTGATATTCTCTGGAAAGTTCTAAAGTACATCAAGCATGGGCCCATAAAAGCCATTGGAATATGAATAGACCACCAATGGTTGCTTAAACTAGAATAATTGTGACGTAGGGCATTGCTTTGAGGTTAGAACCAATAAGATGTATTTTACGTCATGATTTCATTTGACAGAATGTCCACATAAAAAAAAAAAATGTTTCGGCACCATCGAATTTCACACAAACAAAAAGAGATTATATACAGTATCTCTGATTAAATGATGACCTCCCAGGTAGCCTGTGGTGTCTAACACACCTAATAATTGATCTTGTTCATGACCCATAATCACGGGGCCAATAAAACGTGTAACACTGAAAATGTGTTAAACACTAACCATTGCTCGTCTCACCACGATGTTCAGATGATTTCTAAGACACCCCATATCATAGCCCAGTTAGAATGGCAATACGATCTTCAACCTCTGCAGTACTTACTGCTTTAAAGTTGCCCCTTTCACCCCTAGTTAATTCTGCTAGGATTTCTAGAACATGCATGACTTTTTTAAATGATGCACCTTGCTGCAGTTCCACTGTAAAGATGCGAAAATGGAAATAAAGCCGATATACTTGTCTTCCTGTATAATTAACCTTGACAATTGTACCCGCACAATGTAATGTTCAAGATAATTCTTCATAATGGACACAGTGTATGCCATCTGCCCAGTTCAGCTGTTCGCTTGCTTGTTTACTGAAAAATAAAGAATGGATTGTACTGTTGGTAATGTATTATATCTTTGCACTCTCGAAACACATTCAAATGTATAGATCCTTCTGCCTGTCATTCATCAAACTAATCATACTATAAGGGGTTGTTTGTAGTGGTCGTATGAGCCAGTGTATGGCCGTATTTAATATGACATACAGTAGAAAACGATTTAGATAACTTTGACAACCATCCTGGAGGTAGACATGTCTCTCATTGTCATGAGGTACTGTAGACTTACAATTGTTAAAATAAGATGTATTATTCACTTACACATAACACTGTAAGTGAATGTAGGCGTTTGTAGTTGCATCCTGGCTGTGTGCATGTGTCTGTATAAACAGCAGAGGGAACCATGAGCAGACTGTGCAGATAATATACACTGTCCCATCCAGTTTGAAGGAGTAGCTGATCTATGGGTCTGATCTGGTCTGGTTTCTACTCTGGACAGCATGGCTGCTGGCTGTCTGGCTGGGTCATGGCTGCTAGCCTATCTCTCCCTCTGAGGACCGGTCAGCTCTAACCCCTTGGGCCCTGTGAGGTGTTACACCACATGGCCACCTTCACTTTAGGAAAGGCTTCCAACACCTCACCCACCAATCACTGAAGACCGTCCTGCTGCTCACCGCTCGCCGATCACAGACACACGGCCTCTCAGACGTTAGTCACATGATCAGGGTTCTCCCTGACTTCGATGCACTCTATCTCCTCCCTCTCCCTCACTCTCTCCCTCTCCATCATCTCCCGCTCCCTCTCCCGCTCTTTCCGTTTGGCACGTTTCTTCTTCTTGTGTCTTTTTTTTGATGGGGGAAAAAACGTTAGAAACACAGGCAGGATGACGAAGCAGTGCAGCACTGTGCAGCCTGCGGTGAGGAGGGAGCACTTCAACAGTGTGTAGGTCAGGTTGGAAGGCACAAACACCAAGGGCAACATCCCGATAATGAAACAGCAGGCGTTTTGCAAAATGGCCGCCCCGTGCTCCTCCAGTGAGATCTTAATACACTGGGTCCTGGTGTGCTCTGTGGCCAGTACGAAGGTGTACAGGTGGGGCGCACAGTGATCCATGGCAAAGTTGAGAGTATAAATAAGGCACAGGATAGAGATGCTGTCCATGTGTACATTCCAGAGGGTCATGAGGCCCAGGACCCCCAGCTCTACGGAGGTGACGGTCAGGATCAACCAGAAGTTCCCCAGAGGGTTGATGACTAGGAAGAAGGTGAGGATGAGGATGGTGAGCACACTGAAAGCCGAGGTGAGGATGGGTGAGACTACGGAGGAACTGTAACGGTCCATGAAGACGAAGGTGGGGTTGAAGACGATGAACTTGATGTTGTTGATGAGCGAGAGTGGGCGGAGCCTCTCCAGCAGCTCCACCACCTCCTCCCTTGTCTTCTCCGTGGTCCGCGCCACCAGGTACATCCTGGACGCGATGATCTCCATTTCATCACCATCTGTCTTGGACAGAATTATGTCCTCCATGAAGTGCTGATACTCCGGGCTGCGCAGGAAGGAGCCCTGCAGGATGGTGATAAAATCACTTTTGGTCGAGGCGCTCACATTCACCACCTTCAGATACTGAAAGTAGTTATCCATCCAGGAGATCTTGTTGAAGCCGTGGCTCAGCGTTGTGAGGTGCTCCTGCACCGTGGAGTTCCAGTACTCGATGGGCTCATAGATGTAGAAGCCGATCACGGGGCTGTAGTTACTGAAGTACTTCTGTTGGGTCGTAGCGTAGGACACACTGGGTGTGTTGCTGGCTAGGAGGTTGACGATGTTGGATCCATCACTGATTTGTAAACATCCCATGAAGGAGAAGGAGGCGTAGATCAGATAGAGGATAACCACGAAGGGCTTGACGTAGGTGTTAGTGATCCACTCCGTGTAGTGCTCCCTCAGGAAGTGCTGGATGAAGTGGTTCTGGTAGGGCACGACCTCGTGGTGAGTGACGTGGTCATGGCCGTCGCTCATCATGGTCTTGAACCAGGTGGGCTGGCGGTCCAGATACTCCACTGAGGGGATCTTACAGCAGAACACACTGTGGTAGCGGTTTTGCTCCAGCTGACCAGCGAACACCAAGCAGGAACCGTAGAAGGAGAACACGTAGAAGTAGTTGACCAGGACGGCCACGCACATGCTCTGGCAGAAGATCTTCACAGACTCGATGTTGGTGAAGGGGCTGGCACCCATGCCGAAGGTGATGATGTACAGGGAACTTGTCATGGTGTAACACACCATTACGTCGGCGAAGGCATCTGCCACCCTTTCCTTGAAGGGAAGGCTCTCTCGAGTTCTTCTCCAGCCCGCCAGGAGCTCAAACACTCCTTTGGTTCCATGACCTAAAATCACAGGAACACATACCTTGTTAATGCCAATGCATTATGCTCTGTGTATAAGTATGGTAACATTAAAAAATTCATATAATACATCACATGCACTGTAAAAATACAAGTGAGTTAAATCTGTGGGATTGCTCATGAGCTATAAAAATAGATATGAATAGATGCACTCAGGGGACATATTCTCCATATTCACCCACACAGGCACACACCCATATTTCACACACACACACACACACACACACACACACACACACACACACACACACACACACACACACACACACACACACACACACACACACACACACACACACACACACACACACACACACACACACACACACACACACACACACACACATATTTTTGACATATTTCTGGCTGTGAGCTGCCTGCCATGAATGTATTGGCTTTGAAACATTTGAATAAATTTAACGCTCATCCATCTCCTAAATATTTCAGTGGGAGTCGTGGATTTGGCTGGTCTGCATGCTGTGTCCACACTGTTTTAAAGGTTTCAGTGGGAGTCGTGGATTTGGCTGGTCTGCATGCTGTGTCCACACTGTTTTAAAGGTTTCAGTGGGAGTCGTGGATTTGGCTGGTCTGCATGCTGTGTCCACACTGTTTTAAAGGTTTCCTGAAAGATCTGCCTGGTTGGTTCTTTGCTCTCAACGGCAAAATAAATGTAGACTCATTTGACACAAGGAAAAAAAGTGAATTAACTATAAAGGATTAGGCTGATATAATGAGTCAGGTGGATTTACTTGGCTTGCTTTTAGTTTTATTAAGCTGCGGTACAAGTCAATTAGTTAGTGTCAGTTCAGTTAGATGGTGTGTGGGAATTTCACACTACAGTATATGCAGCAGTTTACTAACATTACTCAGTAAGGATGGTATCCATGATTTCCATTTCCTAAATATCTGGCATTTGAAAAGCCCTGGGTT
The DNA here is from genome assembly GCA_023634145.1 of Thymallus thymallus. Taxonomy (NCBI): domain Eukaryota; kingdom Metazoa; phylum Chordata; class Actinopteri; order Salmoniformes; family Salmonidae; genus Thymallus; species Thymallus thymallus. The sequence continues at coordinate 28,905,578 of CM042412.1, read as the reverse complement.
ACATTAACGTGATTTATGAGTTGCAGGTGGGGAATGGATAATAGCTTTGGGCCCATCTGGTAAAATATCCACAGATAATATCTCCACTCCATTACCAAAGCCTTGGTCTGATGTCACCATAACGACTTAATCAGACTGGGACAGTGTTTCCACTCAGTTTGTGTAACAAAAAGGGGAATGAATTAGCCTCCACACACGCTCCACCGAACCCCTGACAGGGCCATTATCATTAAACTCACTCTCGATATCTAGAACCTAAAAAGGTTCTTCGGCTGTCCCCAAAAGAGAACCCTTTGAAGAACGTTTTTGGGTTCCATGTAGGACCCTTTCCACAGAGGGTTCTCCATGGAACCCAAAAGGGTTCAACGTGAAACCAAAAAGGGCTCTCCCTGGAACCAAAAAGGGTTCTTCTATGGGTACAGCCGAGGAACACTTTAGGAAAACACTTTTTTCTATGAGTGCCGTTAACTTAATGATTGGGTTAAATAATCAAAGTTCTGAGACCCATAAAAAAAGTGCAGACGCATTATATAATTGTGCTTGTGACTCAACCAGTCTGTCCTTCTATACAACAACATCAGTCAGAAAAACAGCAGCGGCTCTGATAAATACAGTATGCTATCACTCCTTTCAAATGTTACTATTACACTGCATTTGTTAGCTAATGTAAGATGTGAAGCTGGCCATAAGTTGGGAGAAGATCTGGGTAAGGTGGAATTGACGTCAGGCGACGCGAGGAGGCACTCTCGGCGTGATACAGATGTGTCCCACGTGGCTCTATGAATCACAGTTGCATATTCTAATCATGGGCTGCCCAAGGTCAGGAGCACTGCTGGCTGCTTGATTCATACAAATCTGCTGCCTCCCTCTGACACTCTGCCTGCCTGCTCGCTGTGGCTGCTGTTTGTGGAGAGAGCTAGCGGGAATACACTGCGCATGCCTGTGATGCAGCAACACATGGGGGGAAAGCACCAGGAAGAGATGAGGGGAAGGGGGGAGGGAAGGGACATGGGAGGGGAGGGAAGGAGGGAAGGAGATCCACGCCCCCTAGTAATGAAGATGCTTGATAATATGTTTATCTAGTTTTTAAAGTGACTCTCTCTGAGGTATGGTGGTATCTGTCTTTACTGTTTGAGACACAAAATGCAGGGCTATGGAAGCTGGTAGCTCGCCAGGAATCTGAGTCGAAAGATAATATATAATTCTATACTGTAATTGAGCATAGGCATAGCTCTTTCTTTGATCTAATCATTCTGTATAGGTAGAATTGAAACAAGTGAAGAACAAGACTTTAGTTTGGGGAATACGTTCAATCCATTTTTGCCTCTGGGCAAAAACTTGATCGTTTTGATTTAATACTGTTTAATGAATACGCACTTGGAAGATTACAGTTTCACCTTGATTACTTTGAGGTTTACATTTAAGAATTTTGCTACTTTAACAAGAAACCAAGATGTAAAACAGGGAATGTAACAGAATTCAAATTAAGGGGTGAGAGCACTTTCAGAAACAACATATTCTCGAGTGTGATACTCATTCAGGCAGAGCAACCTCAAAGAGTTCTGGAGACGCTCTCACATCAAATACTAAAAAAAAATCTGAAAAGCAATGTCTGAAAGAATTCAAACTCCTCCATCAAACATGAGGTCTTAAAACATGACTGTTCAATGCTAATCAGCTTTCCTCTAAACAGAGAATGCTCAGAATGTTCAAGGATTGATGCAAAACTGAAAAGACAAATTGTAGCTTGCAGCACACATATAAATGCATAAGCTTGAGAGAGAGAGAGAGAGAGAGAGAGAGAGAGAGAGAGAGAGAGAGAGAGAGAGAGAGAGAGAGAGAGAGAGAGAGAGAGAGAGTTGATTTGCAGTCCACTGGCCTTCCCAGCCATGCCCCTCATGTGCTGTAGAGCCATACTGTTGGCAGCACATACAGTATGGGCTGAGGTTAAGGCCTAGCATGGCTTCAACTCAGATCAGTCTGCCAATAAAACAAAACCAGTGCCTCTTGATCCTTCACAATCTCTTCTTAACAATTGTCTTATCGCCAATACGGACAGGCAACCCTTAGCCAAACAGTCAGACGTTTAGAGCCATGAACAATAGGCAAGGGAGGCACAGACACTTTATGTTTCCGTAAATTGTGTTCCAGACGGACGGAGGACAACATCCGGGGAATGATCTCAGACGCGGCGTGCCATGAGGCAGTGGCCAACGGTGTCTCAGGAGGAGGCAGGCGGTTAGATGAAAGGTTCTTGCCTGGTTTAGATCTTATCTGTCGGAGAGATATCAGTTCGTCTCCATGGATGGTTTCTCCTCTGACAAATCAATTGTACGTTTCGGTGATCCTCAAGGTTCTGTTTTAGGGCCACTATTGTTTTCACTATATATTTTACCTCCTGGTGATGTCATTCGGAAACATAATGTTAACTTCCATTGCTATGCAGACGACACACAGCTGTACATTTTGATGAAACATGGTGATGCCCCAAAATTGCCTGCCCTGGAAGCCTGTGTTTCAGACATAAGGAAGTGGATGGTGGCAAAGTTTTTACTCCGACAAAACAGAGATGCTAGTTCTAGGTCCCAAGAAACAAAGAGATCTGCTTTTGGATCTGACAATTAATCTTGATGGTCGTTACTTTAGACCCTATCTTTTAATGAACATATCAAGAATATTTCAAGGACAGATTTTTTCCATCTTCGTAACATTGCAAAAATCAGACATTTTTTGTCCAAAAATGATGCAGAAAAGCTAATCCATGCTTTTGTCACTTATAGATTAGATTACTGCAATGCTCTACTCTCCGGATACCTGGATAAAGCACTAAATAAACTTCAATTAGTGCTAAACACGGCTGCTAGAATCTTGACTAGAACCAAAATATTTGATCATATTTCTCCCTTGCTAGCCTCTCTACACTGGCTTCCTGTTAAGGCTAGGGCTGATTTCAAGGTTTTACTGCTAACCTACAAAGCATTACATGGGCTTGCTCCTACTTATCTCTCAGATCTGGTCCTGCCAGAGCTCAATTTTTATGGAATGGTCTGCCTATCCATGTGAGAGACGCAGACTCGGTTTCAACCTTTAAGTCTTTACTGAAGACATCTCTTCAGTAGGTCCTATGATTGAGTGTAGTCTGGCCCAGGGGTGCAACGGTGAACGGCAAGGCACTGGAGTGACAAACCACCCTTGCTTTCTCTGCCTGGCCGGTTCCCGTCTCTCCATTGAGATTCTCTGCCTCTGACCCTATTACGGGGGCTGAGTTACTGGCTTACTGGTGCTTTCCATGCCATTCCTAGGAGGGTGCATCACCATCTGTCCGGTTTGTCGCTCCCTCGGGCTTGTGCAGTGGAGGGGATCTTTCGTGGGCTATACTCAGCTTTGTCTCAGGGTAGTAAGTTGGTGGTTGTTGATATCCCTCTATTGGTGTGGGGGCTGTGCTTCGGCAGAGTGGGTGGGGTTATATCCTGCCTGGTTGGCCCTGTCCGGGGGTATTGTGTCTCCCAACCCCCCCTGTCTCAGCCTCCAGTATCTATGCTGCAATAGTCTATGTGCCGGGGGGCTAGGGTCAGATGTTAAATCTGATGTTATTATCTGGTGTCTTGTTTGAATTTAAGTATGCTCCCTCTAATTCTCTCTCTCTCCCACGCTACCTCCCCTCCTGGAGGACCTGAGCCTTAGGACCATGCTTCAGGACTACTCAGCCTGATGACTCCTTGCTGTCCCCAGTCCACCTGGTCATGCTGCTGCGCCGGTTTCAACTCTTCTGCCTGTGGTTATGGAACCCTGACCTGTTCATCGGACGTGCCACCTGTTGCAACCTCTACAACCACTATGATTATTATTTGACCCTGCTGGTCATCTATGAACGTTTGAACATCTTGGAGAAACTGGCCTTAATGGCCATGAATTGTTATAATCTCCACCCGGCACAGCCAGAAGCGGACTGGCATCAGAGCCTGGTTCCTCTCTAGGTTTCTTACCAGGTTTTTGCCTTTCTAGGGAGTTTTTCCAGCCACCGTGCTTCTACAACTGCATTGCCTGCTGTTTGGGGTTTTAGGCTGGGTTTCTGTATAGCACTTTGTGACACCAGCTGATGTAAAAAAGGCTTTATAAATACATTTGATTTGATTTGATGTGTACCTCATGTCCACCGCAGCTCGCAGGTACAATGTTCCGTTGAGCTTAAGAGGGCAGTTTGTTAAAGGCCTCTGGTGGACAATTTCAGGCACGACACTGAGGAACTGAAACCCCTATTGGAAGAAGGGAACTTTCAGCTCTAAAACTTCAGTGTTACACAGGCAGAAAACATATGAATCTGGGATGAGGAAAGGGTTATAAAGCACATACATTTGTCACAGGTGATGTGACAGAGCAAATATTGGAAAATGTTTTTTCTTTGTGTGTATCAAACTCGATAAAAAGACAGAGTAGTATGTAAAAGAGAATGTGGCTTTGCAAAGTATAGCTTACCAATATCGAAGTCAACTAATGTCAAATGCAATATCTTTAGATAAAAACCTACTTTATAATCTTTGTGTATCATTCTATTTCAACAAACTAGTTCTTGCTAGACTTTTGAGACATTCGTTAGGCTTTCATTAAGCTACAGCTTTCCCAGTGCTGTCTACTCACCCTGGCCTAGTTAGCAGAATTCGTTCTCTCTGTAGGTGATGCAAGGAGTGTAGCCTACAGTACTTTATGAGAGAGAGGGAAGCCCTGAAGACAGACCCACAAACACAGCGGCAGCCTAGCTAGCATCACACATGTTGCCAGCAGCACAATACAGCACAGCCACATCCACCCACTGCCTGTCCAGTATTATATACTGTACAAACACAATCTGAGAATATTTTTATTTATTTTGTGGCTCTTTTATTTTGTTTCTCTTTGTCCATCGAGTGCACATCTAAAAACCCAAAGGTGGCCAAGTTTGCTCTATTGTAAATGTTCTGTTTCTGCAGTGAATCTTGAGATTTATAACAGGAGTGTGTCCCTGTGCAGATGGGGAAGATAGAACTGAATTTACGATACTTCAGGAATTCAAGGGAAATCATAAATTACTGTTATAAAGTTAAAATGGGGGACAAATAAAAACAAATTGAATGGAAGGGAATGAATACGGTCTACAAAACTGTAGACCGTACAAAACTGCACAAACTGGCTATGGGACTTGATTTATTTGAATGAGAAACAACATTAGAAATGCATGGTATTCATTGTGTTGTTGAACTAGGAGCAGAACAAAATATACAAATAGTAACTGTCTCATCAGCTAGGTTTCCATCCAATTAGCGACAATATTCGAGAATCCACCAAAATAGAATATGCGCATTTTCCCACTAGTGGTATGTTTCCACAAATTTTCTATAGGATTGAGGTCAAGTCTTTTTGATGGCCACTCCAATACCTTGACTTTGTTGTCCTTAAGCCATTTTGCCACAACTTTGGAAGTATGCTTGGGGTCAATGTCCATTTGGAAGACCCATTTGCGACCAAGCTTTAACTTCCTGACTCATGTCTTGAGATGTTGCTTCAATATATCCAGATAATTTTCCTTCCTCATGATGCCATCTATTTTGTGAAGTGCACCAGTCCCTCCTGCAGCAAAGCACCCCCACAACATGATGCTGCCACCCCCCATGCTTCACGGTTGGGATGGTGTTCTTCGGCTTGCAAGCCTCCCCCTTTTTCCTCCAAACGATGGTCATTATGGCCAAACAGTTCTATTTTTGTTTCATCAGACCAGAGGACATTTCTCCAGAAAGTACGATCTTTGTCCCTATGTGCAGTTGCAAACTGTAGTCTGGCTTTTTTGGAGCAGTGGCTTCTTCCTTGTTGAGCGGCCTATCAGGTTATGTCAATATAGGACTCGTTTTACTGTGGATATAGATACTTTTGTACCTGTTTCCTCCAGTATCTTCACAAGGTCCTTTGCTGTTGTTCTGGGATTGATTTGCACTTTTTGCACCAAAGTAGGTTCATCTCTAGGAGACAGAACGTGTCTCCTTCCTGAGCGGTAAGACGGCTGTGGGGTCCCATGGTGTTTATACTTGCTTACAATTGAACGTGGTTTCTTCAGGCGTTCAGAAATTGCTCCCAAGGATGAAACAGACTTGTGGAGGTCTACAGTTTTTTTTCTGAGGTCTTGGCTGATTTCTTTTGATTTTCCCCATGATGTTGAGCAAAGAGGCACTTGAAATACATCCACAGGTACACCTGCAATTGACTCAAATGATGTCAATTAGCCTATCAGAAGCTTCTATAGCCATGACATCATTTTCTGGAATTTTCCAAGCTGTTTAAAGGCACGTCAACTTAGTGTATGTAAACTTCTGACGCACTGGAATTGTGATATAGTGAATTATAAGTTAAATAATCTGTCTGTAAACAATTGTTGGAAGAATTACTTGTGTCATGCACAAAGTAGATGTCCTAACCGACTTGCCAAAACTATAGTTTGTTAACCTGAAATCTGTGGAGTGGTTGAAAAATGAGTTTTAATGACTTCAACCTAAGTGTATGTAAACTTCCGACTTCAACTGTATATACACTACCGTTCAGATGTTTGGGGTCACTTACATTTTTTGTCCATTAAAATAACATCAAATTGATCAGAAATACAGTGTAGATATTGTTAATGTTGTAAATGACTATTGTAGCTGGAAACGGCTGATTTTTAAAGGAATAGCTACATAGGCGTACAGAGGCCCATTATCAGCAACCATCACTCCTGTGTTCCAATGGCACGTTGTGTTAGCTAATCCAAGTTTATCATTTTAAAAGGCTAATTGATCATTAGAAAACCCTTTTGCAATTATGTTAGCACAGCTGAAAACTGTTGTGCTGATTAAAGAAGCAATAAAACTGGCCTTCTTTAGACTAGTTGAGTATCTGGAGCATCAACATTTGTGGGTTTGATTACAGGACAAGTACATTAGAGTGTCTAGTTTGAGAAACAGAAGCCTCACAAGTCCTCAACTGGCAGCTTCATTAAATAGTACCCACAAAACACCAGTCTCAATGTCAACAGTGAAGCGGTGACTCCAGGATGCTGGCATTCTTGGCAGAGTTGCAAAGAAAAATACATATCTTCCTCTGTCCAGTGTCTGTGTTCTTTTGCCCATCTTAATCTTTTCTTTTTATTGGCCAGTCTGAGATATGGCTTTTTCTGCTGTTTCCAGCTACAATAGTCATTTACAACATTAACAATGTCTACACTGTATTTCTGATCAATTTGATGTTATTTTAATGGACATAAAATGTGTTTTTCTTTCAAAAACAAGGACATTTCTAAGTGACCCCAAACTTTTGAACGGTAGTGTATATTGTTACATTTTTATTTTTATATATATTTTTTTTTTTTGTTCTTTGCCTGTTTTGCATGTTATTTTGGCATTAATATGTGTCACATATCAGTTTGCAAACTATGTATATAATTGAGTTAATAAAGCTGCATACAAACATGGTCTCTTTTTTTGTTTTCTTGAGTAAGGCAGCTCCAAAATGCAGGTGTTTCAGCTTAGCTCAATGATTTCTGTGGTGGTGGGGCAAGCCAGCAGAAAATAGGAGCATTGCGCCTGATTGGCTTAGTGTTCTGTCACTCATGGGGACTCATGGGGACACTACGTCACAGTCCATATAGTATTATATGCCCTTCCAAGAAGGCTCAAGGTCATAGTCCACAGATAAAATGGCGTCAAATGACATTATATGTACAGTAGCTTTGATTGGACTGATCATGTCAACATCTTACTTTCAAAATCTTAGCTAGCAGTCATCATCATGAATCAAGTCGACAATCTACTGGCAAATCCTGTCATATGAAGAGAAATAATGAAGAGAAATTATAGATAAAACGTATCAGTGCTCATCGGCCATTAGACATAAACATTACACAACAAGATGGAAATCGCTAATTCAACAATGAATGGTTTGGAAGGACTGCCACGCCACCTTCCTGTTTAAGTGAGCAAGGTGAGTCCAAAATGTCTTGTATGATAAATGATGTAATATGCCAGGGAAATATGTATACTATAGCTAAGAAAGTAATACTAAGTGTATGTTGTGTAGTAAACTGTTAGTAGCCCATGTGCCTCACCCTAATATTTTGGTCTATTTTCACCAACGCGGTTTTGTAAACACATCGTTCATGGCCGGTGTGTGATTGTTTGCAGAATTTATTTGTACAGCTTTGACAGTGCTGCTGATAGTACTGGTGGGGCTTGGCTTGCACGTGAAAATTCAGCACACACATTCTATAATAGAATTGTATTATTTGACGTGTCCAACTAAAAGCTTATTTAACAAGTCAAATAACGTTATTCGACGTGTATCTTTTTTCTCACGCAACGACCCAAACGGCGTTCAATGTTCACCCGAATAATTTGGTCTATTTTCACCTCTTAATTTCACCTACTGTTCTGACTTGGTGGTGCACATATTGGTGGTGCCTATAACCTGTTTTAGAGAAATGTAAACATTGAATATTGTAAGAGCTTTCATTGTCTGCTTATATGCCTCCTTTATTTATCCTACTGTTCTGACTTGGTGTACAGGGAGAACACTGTAAGAACGGCCCATGTTCTGAATTCTGTCAATGTACATTTAAAAAGTGCTGAACAAATAGTTATATTGACTATGTCCGTCGTCGCTCGCTCATTAATGTCTTAGTCAGAATTACAGATTGCCTCTTATCCGCTCGTCGTCCCCTTATACCATAGTTTGTACATCTCAATTGTCAGTAGAAACCATATTTGTTTAAGCAAGTCAGCCATATGAGCTGTGTTTTTTTTAAAGGCAGTAAATGAGGCTGAATGAACCGTTTCCCTGCCAGACAAGGCTCCGCTGTTAGCCAGGTGTAGCAGTGGTAAGCTGTTGGGACTGCTGTTGGGACTGCTGTTGGGACTCTGCTGTTGGGACAGCTTTATGTCGGCCCTAACAGTTTGTGGGCACCGTTTGTCACCGTTATAGTGTAGTTAATGTATTGTTTAGTGTTGTGTTGTGTAGTTAATGTATTGTTTAGTGTTGTGTTGTGTAGTTAATGTATTGTTTAGTGTTGCGTTGTGTAGTTAATGTATTGTTTAGTGTTGTGTTGTGTAGTTAATGTATTGTTTAGTGTTGTGTTGCGTAGTGACTTTGCTGGCATGCATCCCACATTTTGTTTTTGCTGCTCCACCAAGATCTACATGCTAAAATCACCACTGGTTTTGTCACAAAAAAACTGTTGCGTTGATTAGCAAATGTGCCTTCTCTGGTCTTGGCACCTGCTCTCTAGCCAACATCTTGAGATACAGTGCCGGTAGGCTGTGCGGGTTGTCAAGTCTACATGATGAGATTATTATGGATAAAAGCTATAATATTTTGATTTGTCAAACATCGATCACCATTTTTTTATTTTTATTTTACCTTTATTTAACTGGGCAAGTCAGTTAAGAACAAAATCTTATTTACAATGACGGCCTATCTACAGGGTCAGCCCCTGGAGCAGATTAGGGTTAAGTGCCTTGCTCAAGGACACATCAACAGGTTTTGTTCACCTTGTTGGCTCAGGTATTCAAACCAGCGACCTTTCAGTTACTGGCCCAAAGCTCTAACCGCTAGGCTACCTGTCATTAATTTTGTTTATGCTACTGTATATGACTTTACTCACATAGAAACTGTGGATGAAACGTGGTTAGTGTAATCAGTTTATTAGTTCTATGTTCATCGGAAGCAGGCTCAGTTAGACCTGCTTTATAACATGGGACAGAATGGTTGGTTCTGTGTCTATGCATATCTACATGTATCTGTCAAACATAGGTACATTATATATTCATTATTTCTGGATGGATCAAACCCATTTCATAGTTCTGTGACCCGTATCCATATCACTCTAAATCAATTACTCTGACTTGTGTCTGAGTTTGATTAAGGGTGATAAATTATTATTAAATATGTGAGCTCAGACAAAGCCGCTCCGGTAATACAGCAAAGAGTCGCGTTTGGCAGAAACAGATCCGGAAAAATTCCTGCAGGTATGGAACAGCAAATGTTTTAATCTTCCTGGAAGAAAACTACTTAGCATGAATTGTTAAAACCGTGTTTTCATGGTGTTTGTACTAGAAATTCACACGAGGAGAAGAAATCCTCTTTACTCAATAGGTCTGTGTGTTTGTGTGCAATTAGAACTTATTCACTATTTGTGCATTGGGTTATTACACTCCTGAGGGAACACTAGGTACATGACTTTCTATTGGATATTTGATAAGTCATACACCAATCCAGACAGACAGTTGATTTGTAAGAGTGAGTGAGTGAGTGAGTGAGTGAGTGAGTGAGTGAGTGAGTGAGTGAGTGAGTGAGTGAGTGAGTGAGTGAGTGAGTGAGTGAGTGAGTGAGCGCTACCATCTGATAATTTCACAGTAACATAAACAAGCACCTTCACTATTGTCTATAAGTCCATAAAATGGCATTGCAGTTACCATGTCAATAACCGTGACACTATCAGCCAAGCATCAATCCTGATTCAAAATGTTGGTACCTTTACCAATATTACACCAAAAGGATAATGCTCCATTACACTCAAAACAGTTTCTCCAGTTACAGGCACTTTAGTTCACTCTGTACTGCATAACAGAGTGCAGAGTGTTTGGGTCACATCAATTCAAGTACAACTTATTGGATGCAGTTTTGCTGTAAAGTTTTATTGACACTTGCTCTCTCAGACATCATACACGACTGCAGTGGGCGGAGAGTCTTCATGATTCTGTTACATCCCATTGGTCCAGCAGTCTCTGGCTAATTTACTCTTCCACTTCAGAAATGTGACCAAATGAAGGAGCTATTCAGACATGTCTGCAAGAGATTAAACAGTTTTACCACAAAAAGATTACTTTTTGAAAACATTCTCACAGTTATATAATTTGTTGTTATTGTTGATAAAATAGACTATAAATCTTACAGTATCAACACAGTATTTGTCTAGAAAATAATAGTATAGAATGCAACTTTATCATCCATTGGCGTCTAGACACAAAACATGGTGGCTGTCCTATCTCTTTTCATGAACTGGAGCAATACGGCTTGGGAGGCCAATAGAAGTAAATACAGCCCTGGCAGGAACAGATCTGTCAATTCAGTACATTTCCTGCTGATTATTCAATAAAAATTGGATTACCCTAACATACCACCACATTAATTAAAGATGGATTACCCTAACATACCACCATATTAATTAAAGATGGATTACCCTAACATACCACCACATTAATTAAAGATGGATTACCCCAACATACCACCACATTAATTAAAGATGGATTACCCTAACATACCACCACATTAATTAAAGATGGATTACCCTAACATACCGCCACATTAATTAAAGATGGATTACCCTAACATACCACCACATTAATAACCTTCCCAATCGATACTCGTCTTCTTATTTACCACAAGGTAGATCACTTAAAACAGCATCAGGATAAGTCTTACTGCTGTAAACTGGAGTATATGGTAAGAAAAGACAGAAAAGAGACATTTGACAAACTTCTTCTCTCTCTGAGTTCATTATGTATTTATACAGGCATAAAACCAAAGTCAAGATAGATGACGTGAATGAATCTGGGTCAAACATAGGCCTATGTATGGGTAAAAGTTCAGGTAGAGGAAAGTTTGTGTCATCTACCTGTACTGCAGAGCGAGTGGTTCCTCTCTCTGCCTGGATGAACATGGAAATGCCATACTAGCTTCTGCATTGCCCTGAATTCTCCCTGACTCCCTGGCCCAACACAACAACGGGATATTAAATAACTGATAGCTTAATGACATGTAATATGTCATGCTTGAGTACATTAGTGATGAGTAGCTCTATCAGAATGGCTCTAATGTCTTCCTGAATATTTGTCCCTCTCCTTGGAGAAGGACCAGATCAATACATTTTGTTCAAAACATACACTTTCCGATCCAATAAATTGACATCTTTTGGTCTGCTCTGCAAGGTACATTGATTTGTGTGAATCTCTCCCTCTCTCTCTCTCTCTCTCTCTGTGTGTGGGTGGGAGTGTGAGTGTGAGTGTTTGTGTTTTGTGAGATTGAGAGAGAGAATGCGTGAACGGCATGTCTGTGTGTGAGAGAGAGAGCGAGTCCATGTGTGTTTGAGAGAAAGCAAGAGAGAGCATGGCTGTGTGTGGTCTCTCTCACTGATTGGGGGAGACACTGTCATTGGCTTCCCAGAGCACCTTGTGCATGTTTACCATGACCACACACAGTCATGTGTACGTGCAGAGAATTCCAAACAGGACTGGGGCTACCTGCTAGTGTGCTGGTGCATGTACGAGTGAGTAGTGCATACGTGAGTCAAGCTGTTATAACAGGTGTGCGAGTGTGTATGTGTGTGTCCTGGAGGCAAAGGGTCTATGTGCATCCATGTGTGATGTGTACGTAGCAGACATTCCTCCCCAGTCTAAGGTCTATAAAAGTAATGAGTTGGATCAATGAGCTGATGTACTGAGGAGGAGCTATCTCGACCGTCTCTGGTAGCGCACCAACCCACCAAGTGCTAGTCTGTATCACACATATCCTATCGGAGGCCATTGACTCAAGGTTGCTGGCAGCAGCGGCACATTACTGAATACGAATGGCTTCTCTGTGACGCAACAGCGGTGACAAATTAGCCCAAGAAGTGCTGCCTGTGAACCTACATTATTACACTGCTTTGACTGCTCTTAGCAATCAATGTGTTATGTGGAATGAGTACATGTGGTGGTTCCTTCTTTGGTGGTGTATCAATTTGAGACGTTATCTATTATCCATTATCCACGAATGATAATAACCAACACATTACTAATTGAAATCAATCATCAAGCTGCTACATTGTTCACTTACTCCCTCTTCTCTGAAAATCCCACTTTCACTCATGTGATCATTAGGTACCAAACACATCAGCTGTAGCATTTCCCACCGCTTCCCTCTCCATTCTCATTGGTCCTGGTGGACCAAAACATACACATATCTTCAGTGTCTTCAGTGGTAAAATGTTTGTAACTTGACCATACTGTATACTGTACATAGAACAACTAACTGTCTGCATTGACATACACTCCTTAAACACATCCCCTCATCCTGACATTCATTCACCATGGAGTTCTCTCCCAATGTTTCTCATATCTGTTTCAATCACTCTCTGATAGGACTGTTCCTGGACACTAATCTGAGTGCAATTCATGGGTTCTTGCTAATCAAGCCCTAAAGAATATCGTATTCCCTATGGCCATAATCGTAATAGCTGTGAAGTTGTCACATGTCACATCTATAATCGTCATCCTACGCTCATGACAATAATATTCATGAGTGTGTTATCAGTGTTCCAATCCATCAGCGGCCGGCTGGGTCCTAGAGGACCAGTGTTCAGGCCTGTAACCAGCCGTGTCCAGTGTCACTATTGGTCTTAGCCTGTGGGATAAAATCAATTCCTCCAGAATGATGTTTTCCAGAAAGGATAATGCAAAACTCTGTAAATCAGAAAGGACCTCCTGTAGAGTGTTCACTGTGATTGATCTGACTGTGGACTAGGGAGAGGAGGCATGGTTTAGTACTAGGTTTAGGCTTTTACCAGTTCTTCCAGGGTCATTCAGTAGTCACAAAACAGGAGAAATGACTTTGAAATGGAGTGAAACTCCCACAAAGGCCACTGTGCCTGCCTGCCTGCCTGCCTGCCTGCCTGCCTGCAGAGCACATTCTGCTAAGCACACACACAACGTCAAGACATTTTAATTTGGTCCATTAAAACTATTTGTTGACAAAGATTTATTTTCCAATCTTTCTAGGACAAAGAATAACATATTTAGTAAAATGGAGGAATCATTAGAACTGCAGAAAGTAAGTAGTTATTTACAGTACAGTAAAGTGAATATTGTGTGAGTGGGTAAGATCAATGTCCACAGCTCATTTGAAGCAGAGAGAGAGAAAGACAGGCAGTGCCCTGACAGTGGTTCCGTGTCACGTAGGTTTCAGGAGTCCTGACACAGAGCCCTCTCTCTCCTTGGGGGAGGAGAACTGACAGGCTCAGCCCTACAGTAATTGGCTTCACTAAGATGACATCCAAAATAGACATAGTTGGTAAAATACATGAAAAGGTGCACTGTGTTAAGACTGTCCGGCTGTCTCATCTTCCGTTGTCCACTGACATGTGGTGACAGTTTACTGCCCTCACGGGGGTTAGCCCAGTCCAAAAAGACTATCGTTGAATGGTTGAAGTCTGATTTGGCTGATATACGATTTGTCAGATTATTTAACATTACAAAACTAAAAGATAATTTGGACTTTGAGTCTGGCGATAACCATGTTGCATTCATTTCGAGGATAGCTACAAAACTAATTTTGGACAAGGAGAGACTCAAGTAGAGTCTTTGTTTACTTTGTGAGAAACTACAGTGCCATCCCAGGAGGTGGGTGGTGGAAGTCTTTCGTCTTGGAGGACCTGTCACATGTATTTAGTGACATAAAGCGTCAATCAGCAGTTGAAACAATAACAAAGCGTTGTCCCAGCCTCTGTTTCGGCTCCTCCATTCCTCCCAGCCTCTGTCTTTCCTCCTCCATTCCTCCCTGACTCTGTCTCTCCTCCTCCATTCCTCCCTGACTCTGTCTCTCCTCCTCCATTCCTCCCTGACTGTCTCTCCTCCTCCATTCCTCCCTGACTCTGTCTCTCCTCCTCCATTCCTCCCTGACTCTGTCTCTCCTCCTCCATTCCTCCCTGACTGTCTCTCCTCCTCCATTCCTCCCTGACTCTGTCTCTCCTCCTCCATTCCTCCCTGCCTCTGTCTCTCCTCCTCCATTCCCTGGTGAGACACAACCTGCCGGTCACCAAGATGCCTCTGCCCCCTGTTCCTGCTTCTCAGCCTCCTTGACTGACCTCTAAATCTTTCAGACTGGGACAATATGGCAGAATACACAGGAGATCTCTTTGTGATACTGTGGCTTGGAACAGTTTGAGTAAAAACTTGTATTACTCTTCACAGACAATGGGACGATTAAGATAGTGATGTTTGTAACATTATTGCAGCCATTAGATGATGTACAGTAATGCATTGTAACATATGTAATCAGATTACACACACACACACACACAATTCAACACACTCCCACAAAAACAAACTGAAAACAATCAGTGGAGGACGGGGTGGCCCTGTTTGAGGAAGCCCACAGCAGCCAATTAAGATAATCATCTCCCCAATCAGCAACATGGCTGTCCCTGATAGGACGGAGCAGCCTTAGACTCACCCATGGAAAAGAAGGGGATCCCCAGCAGCGTGGAGTTAAACTTCCCGTCGGAGAGGAAGAAGATGCCAGCTGCAGTCACGTTGGCGATGGCTATGGTGAGCACACCCAGTAGACCCAGGAAGGGCTTCCCCCTCAGGCAGTCCCTCATGGAGCTGGAGATGGTGGCCGCCAGCAGAAGGAGCACCATGCTGACCAGCACCTCCCCTTTAGCCAGAACGCCCGTCTGGTGGAAGTCCCTCCACAGGCTGAAGGAGGTGAGAGACTGGATGTGCAGGTCCTCGCTGAGCGTGGACAGGCGTGTGATGAGGGCGCAGAAGGCGTTCTCCCACTTCTCTGCGATGACGTCCTGCACCGCGGGGCCATGATTGCGGAGGTAGTAGGTGATCTGGACAGCCCGGGCAAACTTCACCTGCTGGTCTCGGCTGTTGGACGAGAAGGCCACTCCACCCAGCTGGTGGCCGATGAAGGACACCCGACCGTCCTGGAAGAGGGAGCACAGCAGACAGGTTACGATCAGACACACTGACAAAGCCATCTCAAGTCCCTACAGAGCACAGCTGGAGATATGCTGTTTGGTTTCTGTTGCCTGAAATGAGCAACAGTTGGTTATGTTTTTGGATTATGATTCTTGTGAATGATTTGAACACCGTGACCCATCAATCAACCATTAAAATAAGCATGAATTCCCTGCAGGAGAGATAATTACATATTTAATACATTTTATGGTAAGATAAATAATGTTATAATATCATATTTACTAAGCAATAGTCAAATTGTTCTCTGACAATCTATTCCTATTATTTCTACTATAGTAAATTGTGTATCTTGGAATCATGCCTGAGAATGTCCCATTACTACAGCTACTACAGAATCTGTTGAATAAGACATGTGTTAAACCAATCACTGGCTGCCTAGCTGTTTTTAGAAAGCCATATTGTGGGTGTCAAATCAGATCGGAGCACCACAAGTATAGGGATGCAGTGCTATTAATTCCTGGGGAAGGTGACTGATATATGGAGATGAGCTAAAGGACACCACTTGACTGTCCTCCCGAGAATATGGATCTCCTGGACAAGTGGAGGAACAGTTAACTTGTCTGCCAATAGTGAAATTATGCAAATCTACTAGAGCATTGTAGGGCCCTAGCTGGTCTGATTTGATCACTTTGTAATCTGCAACCTACTGTACTGTACAGACAGTCCTGGATCTCTTCAATGCAATATAACTGTTAACGTCAGAAAATGAATGATTCTATGGGGTATTGTAATTAAATATCACTTGCACTGTCAGCAGAACAGGGAATTGCATTATAGCCAACCCTGTAACAAGCAGAAGCCATGAAAGTCTGACATACCATCCAGAGATTGAAACGTTAGTAGTTCAGTGCTGTGGCTTGGTTTAGCATCAGACTAGTAAACACATGAATAAAGCCACCAGCTGACATCACAGCACTGAATGAAGAGCAAGAAATGTGTCAAGACAATGAGCTCAGACAGACGAGGAATATCAATGACGTAGACGACAACGCTTGGCGCCGTGGAAGTACGTGCCAAGACTGGTGGAAAAGAAGGTCAGTGTATTCCAACCTTAAAACAGAAGCCTTTTACCCCCATGAGGCGAAATGGGTTGGTGTCAAAGGGTGCACAAGGGCCAGAGACGTAGAGGTAACTCAGGCAACTAGCTGCAATAGACGTACTGTCTAGAAGTGATTTAGGGACAGCCCAGTATGAATGAACAGAGCAGGACCCAGTGCATTACACAGCTAGGCCGGGTGTAGGAAGATTCGCTAGCTCACACTAGAAAAGCTGTTATTGGAGGAGATGAAACTGTAGCTAGACATGTGCCTTGCAATTTAAGATGCTCTGTGTAGCGCAGGCCTAATTTAGTACAGTACAGTTTTCAACTCAGTGGCTAGGCTAATCATGTTACCCAGCATAGTGAGTCTTACTCAAGGCAGATCATTACCTAAGGCCTCTTTCTACACTCATTCATTTAATTGGCTCAATGTGTCATGGTACTAGCAACAGATCTGGTCACCTGTTGTAAAATTAGGCTACCTGTTGAAATTATGTAACAGCTGATTTAAACATTAACCTCATTTATAGGATACTGTTGAAAATGACACCAGCAGAGGTTGCCTAGCAGCCTAGCGATACACCTGCAGAGGGCTGCAATCACAGCATACACTTAGGAGGCATAGCAATGTCTTACAGGGGAAGACGGGATGCAGGCCGATCAGCTATGCCATTATATACAGTATGTGCAGGAGAGGGAGAAAAACACGGCATCCGAATAGAAAAGGAAGGGGAACATTATATTGTATATTGGAGCAGTGCAGGGCTATGCATGCCGATTTACAACCTGCAGCTAACAGATAGCCTACACACCGGCTGTTCAATCAATCTATTCAGGGGGTTTTCTTGCCTTGCCGGCCCGATACGAAGACCGCAGCAGCCTACATAACAGGCTTAGTGAATACAACCACTGCATTCATTGAGACATTATTGCAGGTTTCAGACAGTGGGTTAGGGGTCTCATTACAGAAACATTGTCCCACTCTTACCTTTAATGTTGTATTTGGATAGCTCACGGGCACCTTCGAGAAAGTGTAATTCGATAGAATAGCTAAACGGATATCTTCGAATATCGTAATTATATCATCCAAGATGCATCGCTTATCCTGATGGCTCAGGACACAGAGATGAGCGAAAGTGTAATTGAATCCTTTGTAATTAACACGTAAATCCAACACCTGCTTGTGAACCTGCAGGACCTGGTCGGCGAGCTCCAGTATATTTCCCCCAGACTTGGCCAGCAGAATCAGTCTGCCATATCTGCCGGGAGTGTGCAGGTCGGAATACAGCTTGTTTTTAGACTGGTCGATTGGGAAAAGGCTGTTCGCTAGACTCCGCTCTACTTTAGCAAAGCTGTGGGTCGGGGCAACCAGTATCTCGAGGTCCGTTTCGGGCTTGAATCTGCTCAGCACGGTAGATCCGAAAATGATGGTTAAGACTGCGGGAACGGTGAGGAAAAAAACCGGATGCCTACTAACAAATAAGCCTAGCCAGTAGAAAGAAGCTTTGAGCCCTCTGTGTATCATTTGCCGCAGCATCCTCCTCCAGATCCAGCTTGCAGATGCCCCGTTTCTTCCTATGAAGCACATGTGACATGAGACTCTGTTGCCCAGTTTAGTCAATCTGTATGATAAAACACTACACCTGGAAAAAGAGCACTGCAGCGATTTGCAACAAGACTGTCAGAGATTGCTCCTCTCTCGTTGCTTTTTATGTTGTTGTTTCATCTCAAGCCATTCCTCCCCCTTATTAACCTCGGATCCGTGACAATTCCTATTGCTCCTGCTGCAATAGCAGCAACCTGCGGCTGTCTGATGTGCTTGTGTACCTAGTTCTAACTACTCTATCGGTGCCGCCTACTTGACGGTACCCATGTGCTGGTTGAAGGGGGAAGACAGAGAAATGCTGATGGTGGTCTATTTTAGGAACACGCGCAATAGCCATAAGAGTCGTGAAATATTCACTGGTGGCAGAATGGCCAAATACACTTCCTGAAATCCCTCCCAATACCTCATGAATGGGAACCATACTGTTGCGCTTAAAGCTAAATAGCCAGTAGCCTGGGTGTATTTTATACATGGATGTATTTGATAAATCACATAGTCTTGCTCGGATTTAAAGCACTAGCTAATGAATTAGATGGGGTGACAGAATGGGGAGTGATAAACTGATAAAGTACTTTTACATTTTTGTCATTTAGCAGATGTTCTTACCAGAGCGACTTGCAGGAGCAAATTCAACTAAAGACAATGCTGGATTGCCTCTCAATACAACACTTGTTTACACCTGCCACACAATCTGGGACAAAACTGTCAACTATACCATGGGGTTACAGAAGGCTACATATAGCTCACTTTTATCTGTCGGGATTCATCGGTAGTAAATAAACAAACAAGCAATTCAGCACCATTGAGGCGATTCATCGACACAATCGGAATTCGGATGTTCAGGACCAGGACAGCGTGGACAGCGACAGTCACTTGACACTGGAGAGTCCCTGGACAGGATACATGGAAAGAGGCCTATCCAGGAAGGAAGACGCCTAGAATAACCTGGAAGGTTCACCCCTATGAACTCTGCTTCCTAGCATGACTCTAGCTGCAACTACCTCCACTGGGCTACACACAGTTGAAGTCGGAAGTTTACATACACCTTAGCCAAATACATTTAAACTCAGTTTTTCACAATTCCTGACATTTAATCCTAGTAAAAATTCCCTGTCTTAGGTCAGTTAGGATCACCACTTTATTTTAAGAATGTGAAATGTCAGAATAATAGTAGAGAATTATTTATTTCAGCTTTTATTTCTTTCATCACATTCCCAGTGGGTCAGAAGTTTACATACACAGAATTAGTATTTGGTAGCATTGCCTTTAAATTGTTTAACTTGGGTCAAACGTTTTGGGCTTCCCACAATAAGTTGGGTGAATTTTGGCCCATTCCTCCTGACAGAACTGGTATAACTGAGTCAGGTTTGTAGGCCTCCTTGCTCGCACATTTTTTCAGTTATGCCAACAGATTTTCTATAGGATTGAGATCAGGGCTTTGTGATGGCCACTCCAATACCTTGACTTTGTTGTCCTTAAGCCATTTTGCCACAACTTTGGAAGAATGCTTGGGGCCATTGTCAATTTGGGACCAAACTTTAACTTCCTGACTGATGTCTTGAGATGTTGCTTCAATATATCCACTTAATTTTCGTTCCTCATGATGCCATCTATTTTGTGAAGTGCACCAGTCCCTCATGCAGCAAAGCACCCCCACAACATGATGCTGCCACCGCCGTGCTTCACGGTTCGGATGGTGTTCTTCGGCTTGCAAGCCTCTCCCTTTTTCCTCCAAACTTAATGATGGTCATTATGGCCAAACAGTTCTATTTTTGTTTCATCGGACCAGAGGACATTTCTCTAAAAAGTAAGTTCTTTGTCCCCATGTGCAGATGCAAACCGTAGTCTTTTTTATGGCGGTTTTGGAGCGGTGGCTTCTTCCTTGCTGAGCGGCCTTTTAGGTTATGACGATATAGGACTCGTTTTACTGTGGATATACAGTGGGGAGAACAAGTATTTGATACACTGCCGATTTTGCAGGTTTTCCTACTTACAAAGCATGTAGAATTCTGTAATTTATATCATAGGTACTCTTCAACTGTGAGTGACGGAATCTAAAACAAAAATCCAGAAAATCACATTGTATGATTTTTAAGTAATTCATTTCCATTTTATTGCATGACATAAGTATTTGATACATCAGAAAAGCAGAACTTAATATTTGGTACAGAAACCTTTGTTTGCAATTACAGAGACCATACGTTTCCTGTAGTTCTTGACCAGGTTTGCACACACTGCAGCAGGGATTTTGGCCCACTCCTCCATACAGACCTTCTCCAGAAGGTTTTTAAGGTTTTGGGGCTGTCGCTGGGCAATATGGACTTTCAGCTCCCTCCAAAGATTTTCTATTGGGTTCAGGTCTGGAGACTGGCTAGGCCACTCCAGGACCTTGAGATGCTTCTTACGGAGCCACTCCTTAGTTGCCCTGGCTGTGTGTTTCGGGTCGTTGTCATGCTGGAAGACCCAGCCACGACCCATCTTCAATGCTCTTACTGAGGGAAGGAGGTTGTTGGCCAAGATCTCGCGATACATGGCCCCATCCATCCTCCCCTCAATACCGTGCAGTCGTCCTGTCCCCTTTGCAGAAAAGCATTCCCAAAGAATGATGTTTCCACCTCCATGCTTCACGGTTGGGATGGTGTTCTTGGGGTTGTACTCATCCTTCTTCTTCCTCCAAACACGGCAAGTGGAGTTTAGACCAAAAAGCTCTATTTTTGTCTCATCAGACCACATGACCTTCTCCCATTCCTCCTCTGGATCATCCAGATGGTCATTGGCAAACTTCAGACGGGCCTGGACATGCGCTGGCTTGAGCAGGGGGACATTGCGTGCGCTGCAGGATTTTAATCCATGACGCGTAGTGTGTTACTAATGCTTTTCTTTGAGACTGTGGTCCCAGCTCTCTTCAGGTCATTGACCAGGTCCTGCCGTGTAGTTCTGGGCTGATCCCTCACCTTCCTCATGATCATTGATGCCCCACGAGGTGAGATCTTGCATGGTGCCCCAGACCGAGGGAGATTGACCGTCATCTTGAACTTCTTCCATTTTCTAATAATTGCGCCAACAGTTGTTGCCTTCTCACCAAGCTGCTTGCCTATTGTCCTGTAGCCCATCCCAGCCTTGTGCAGGTCTACAATTTTATCCCTGATGTCCTTACACAGCTCTCTGGTCTTGGCCATTGTGGAGAGGTTGGAGTCTGTTTGATTGAGTGTGTGGACAGGTGCATTTTATACAGGTAACGAGTTCAAACAGGTGCAGTTACTACAGGTAATGAGTGGAGAACAGGAGGGCTTCTTAAAGAAAAACTAACAGGTCTGTGAGAGCCGGAATTCTTACTGGTTGGTAGGTGATCAAATACTTATGTCATGCAATAAAATGCAAATTAATTATTTAAAAATAATACGATGTTATTTTCTGGATTTTTGTTTTAGATTCCGTCTCTCACAGTTGAAGTGTACCTATGATAAAAATTACAGACCTCTACATGCTTTGTAAGTAGGAAAACCTGCAAAATCGGCAGTGTATCAAATACTTGTTCTCCCCACTGTAGATATGTTTGTACCTGTTTCCTCCAGAATCTTCACAAGGTCCTTTGCTGTTGTTATGGGATCGATTTGCACTTTCGCACCAAAATACGTTCATCTCTAGGAGACAGAACGCGTCTCCTTCCTGAGTGGTATGACGGCTGCGTGGTCCCATGGTGTTTATACTTGCGTACTATTGTTTGTACAGAAGAGCGTGGTACCTTCAGGCGTTTGGAAATTGCTCCCAAGGATGAACCAGACTTGTTGAGGTCTACAATAATTTTGGCTGATTTCTTTTGATTTCCCCATGATGTCGAGCAAAGAGGCACTGAGTTTGAAGGTAGGCCTTGAAATATATCCACAGGTACACCTCCAATTGACTCAAATTATGTCAATTAACTTCTAAAGCCATGATATAATTTTCTGGAATTTTCCAAGCTGTTTAAAGGCACAGTCAACTTAGTGTATGTAAACTTCTGACCCACTGGAATTGGGATATAGTGAATTATAAGTGAAATAATATGTCTGTAAACAATTGTTGGGAGAATTACTTGTGTCATCCACAAAGTAGATGTCCTAACCGACTTGCCAAAACTATAGTTTGTTAACATGAAATCTGTGGAGTGGTTGAAAAATGAGTTTTAATGACTTCAACCTAAGTGTATTTAAACTTCTGACTTCAACTGTACATTCAAAAGACACATTAACAAAATAGTTGGCTAATATAGTCATGTTTGTTCCCTTGTGCATTGTGAATTGTGCCTTCTCCTTAGAGAACGGATTCACTATTGCTCCCCTCACTGATTGACCGAACCACTTGCCTTTGAATACGTTGGTTGTGTGCTCGATTTTATACACCTGTTCGGCAACGGTGTATCTGAAATAGCCTAATCCATTAATTGGAAGGGGTGTCCACATACCTTTGTATATATAGTGTATCTACCTGAATTACCTCGTACCCCCGACTCTGTGTATATATCCAAGTTATTGTTACTCGTTTAGTTAATATTATTTTCACCATTATCTGTTTTACTTTGCTATTATTTATCTATTTTCTTTCTCTCTGCGTTGTTGGGACGGAAGTAAGTATTTCACCGTTCGTCTACACCTGTTGTTTACGAAAGCATGTAACAGATAACATTTGATTTTAAATGATAGCAAGCCTTGCGTAAGCTATGTGTTTCTTAAATGACAGTCAACCGATTGTAGTTGTAAATATGCAGTTCTACCATATGCTTTCCTTCTTTAACAGTTTTTCTTCCGTTAACTTTCTATGGACAGTGTTATTTAACTTCAGCTGTGGAGTTTTGAATGATATCACACTGACTCCAATTCAGGGACTCCTGGTTTTGATTTGAAACATGCCATTCATTTTTTCTGCTTTATATTTCTTGTTGGGAACCAGCATTGGGGTTTAATTTGTTCCTAGCTTGCCACGTTTATCTTTTTTTTTAGGGAACCCACTATAGCACCTTGGGCTTATCAGGTCTGTCTGCAGTGCATATTATTTAAATGTAGACTCTTTATGAAAGTCATTTTCTGCCTCGGTGATCGTCTTCCACCCTTGTGATGCCCTGTAATCCTGTAAACTGCTATTAAGGCTTTAACATCGCCTCTCACAACTAATCACCAGTATTCATCAACTCCCCCAAACACAGAGAGAAAGAAAGAGAGAGAGAGAGTGCATACGCGTTTACACGCTGAATCACGGATTGCTCTCCTTTGTTGTGGAGTTCCATGAAAATGACAGTCACTGTCAAGAGGATGGTTGGCCTTGCAAAGCACACTGTACAGTACGTCACAACGGTGTGTTGATATACGCGTGTACACAAATCTCTATGTGGTTTTGCAGCATGACAAACAGAGATAACATTTAAAACCTCTAGTACCTTAAACTGTGACTGCAGTACATCCTGTACGAACAGTAAAGCTATGTTTCAAATACATCCCCATACCCTTTTATACACAACCTTGGTTAATTGATACCTGATAATGTTTTATTTCAGCACAAAACTGCAATACACATTCGTCATCACATTATGCTATAATATTATAATATTACAAAACAAGCATTTCTTTAAGCCATATGATTTCAAATATTATATTGCAAGGAGCTTTACGGATCTGTTATTCATCTTTTGAAATAGAGTCAAGGGGATCAGTAAACTGTCAGTGAATTCCAGGAGGACTTGAGCAAATTAGTCTTTAATTATGCTCAAATTAGCTATTTCTGTTTCGAAATTTTGCTGCCAGCTGATTTTTTTTCTGTAGTTGTAAATTCACAGAGCGTCTTAAGAGCAGTTCTTTCCTATCTACATGTAAAGGTGACACTCCTTGTCCATAATGAGGTTACAATGGAGAATGTCACTGATTAATTCAGCTTGCCTATTCCCGACAGACAAACCAAATGAGTACTGCATTCTACTTTTCTCAGTTAGCCAATTTAAGGCAAATTAAGAGTCATTAAGTCTCAATCAGCTCAAAGATTTCCTCAGTAACGCCACGGCAAGGCAACAATTACGCTACCCTATGGAGGATTCCTGTTTTCAAACTCATAGCTGCTGATATTGCCTGAGATATGTGTGTTGTGTTACTCCAGTTAAACGTTGTTGTTTTGTTGTCCATGGAAATACAATGTACATCCATTCAGTAATACTTCATTATGGAAACATGTGCGTACATATGTTGGATGGACAGTACATGATGCTTTCCTTTAATAGGTATTGCAAAATATTATTATGTGTATCTCAGGAAATACAAGACATCATCAATTCCCCAAAGTACATTCACAGCGCCTAGAGAAAGAGATGGACTGAGTCTTGGAGAGATGAGATGGAGAGACCAGAGTGAGAAAGACTTCATGCATTTAGAGGTTGTGATAGGGTTGAGAGAGACAGAGAAACATCGTGGAGGAGTGGGCATGAGGAGGATGTGGTTCAGGATGGGGTGCTCCATGGGTTAGGGATCCTTTCTCTGTGCAGGGATACAGGGATGTCGGGTGGATCTGGGCCTGTAGGCTGCAGCCTAATGTAGCGCTGCTGCCAGGTGCTGCACCGTGGAGGCGTTCCTCCTCAGAAACACGGCCCAGAACGACTTTTACATTCATAAATCACACGGCCACAGACAGAATCCACAAGCACTACTGTCAGACCATCAATCCTCTTTAAACCACTCCAATCTGCCCTTGTCCATCGCAACAAATTGGCAGTAGGCCTGAGCTACTGCAGTAAGATAAAAAGCAGGGCGCTAACAGTATATTGGATTTTCAATAGTACTGAACTTCAGTATAAGGTTATTAAAGACTATCTTATGAAACATCCATAAGCTGTGTATATGATATATCTTATGAAACATCCATAAGCTGTGTATATGATATATCTTATGAAACATCCATAAGCTGTGTATATGATATATCTTATGAAACATCCATAAGCTGTGTATATGATATATCTTATGAAACATCCATAAGCTGTGTATATGATATATCTTATGAAACATCCATAAGCTGTGTATATGATATAAACATCTATAGATGTTGACTGAAATCTCACTATGTTACCTATAATTGACATCAGCTGAGAATTAGCATTTGTGATTGCTATTGTTTATGTGGGTGGTATATTGTTTTAATTGTTATGTATATATTAATATTCTCTGTACTGTAGCAAAATGATAATTCATTTTAATTTCTTTAAAGTATAGAATTGTACATATATTTACATTATTAATGCAAGAAAATGGTATATTGATATTCTTGTTTGTATGAATACAGAAGTATTGACATGTGTTCTGGTTAGAAGCACACCAGCCACATGAGCTGACACTAATGTGTATAGATCACCACTGGGCCCATCCTAACATCCCAGCTAAAATGAATGAGCCTCTTTGATTAAGACTGGCTTTAAAACAGAGCTTCTTCTTAAAGGGACCCACGTCTACTGCTGCTGTCAATACACCCATATCATATAAATACTTAACCTTATGCATTATTTAATATCTACTTGCGTAATGCAGTTTTAAAGACGTCCCATGTGGGGTGTGATCGTATCTACAAGCTGGAGATATTTGGAGAAGTGTACTTAAAGTGTACGCTATAGGCTATTTCTTTTTTTAAATTTTAATCTCGACTGTTGATGATCAACAACCCTCAATTGAAAGCGAGTCAACGTTGCAGAGCCATATGTATTCAGCATTCACATTTACAATGGCCTAATGTACCATAGTTTGATTTGCTTCAACTTACAAACTAGGCTTACAACGGGTGTATGGCGATTTGAAATGATGGGTGTTTTGCTCCGATGTGACACGCTTATATACAATAGGGTAATTCATAACACCACTTGGTTGGCCAAGTGTTACACTGCATTTATGGCTTCTGGTAAACATCGTACTAGCTCACAACATATTGGAGGGGGGGGGAGAGTGAGAGAGAGAGAGAGAGAGAGAGAGAGAGAGAGAGAGAGAGAGAGAGAGAGAGAGAGAGAGAGAGAGAGAGAGAGAGAGAGAGAGAGAGAAGAAGAAGTACACTATAACAAAAGAGAGCTAGTATTTGATCAATTTATCACCAACAATGCAACAGCCGTTTAATGGAACCTCAGCCAGAAAAGGACAGTGTCGGCGGCCATTGTTCCTAGCCAGTGTTATCAATAGGCTTTTGTACATACAGTACAGTATGTACCTTGTCTCGTGCTGACTCCCGCCTCTGATTCCCACCCAGCAGTGTCAGAGAAACCTTGAGTCATGGATGGACTTGGCACCCGGTCAGAGGAACAGGAAGCACCACCTGCTCTGGAAATCTGACCGTAATTTCCCTGAGTACGTCTTCATCGAGCACACAACCGTGAACCCTCCTGTAAGAAGGAGAGACAGGCCAAGCCCAGCTCCACACTGGCTCTGCTATACTGTAGTACTATGCTGCTATAGGTAGTGTTGTGCTGCTGTGATTGTAATGCAATATCTCTTAACCACATCCCATAAATAACAAGGAGCAGGGTGGGGGTTGTGGGGGTAAAAAGGTGACTTTTTTCAGGCATGCTGTTTTTAACCATCTTTCAAATGTACTTACTGCTAAGCATGTTCATCAGAAATATTGCCTCTCGTTAAACGTCTACTGCAGCCCTTCATAACTTATTAATCATTTCACAGTGGATTGTACTGCCACCGAGCTGTACCCCCACCCTGTTCAACCAACCCTCTCCTCACCCTTGTTCCCTCTCAGTGCTCACTCATATGTAGAAAGTTGAGTAGTCATAGTTAATTGGCTAGGGGTTCCTCCCGTGCTTTCTCCTCCTGGTGACTATTGCAGTCGCGTGACTGGTGTAATGGGTCGTCCGTCATCCCATGGCCCTTTCCTTCCTGTGAGCCTGCTCTGCTCCCCCAATCCCAGGTCTCCATCCCAAATGGCATTCGATTGTCTTCATAGTGCACGACCAGATCCGAATATAGTGGATAGGGTGCCATTTGGGATGAATCCCAGTTCTAGGTAACTCATCCGGCTGGCTAAGGTAGATAATGCAGCTGAAATAATCAGTAGATGAAGGTCAAATGAGTCCTTGAGGTGTGAGAGCTTTGGAGGGGTATTGAGTGATTTGATGGCAAATAACCAGCACTCCATTGAGCCAAGACCAACCAGCTGGCTCACACTAAAATATCATACCAATGTTGTAAAGGAGAATTACCATTTTTATCTCCTCAGACCCAAGAGGGTATATGGGGCTTTTTCTTTCAACTGTTCATTAGTACACAGTACATGGTTTCTGTGTCCTTTCTACGCATATTCTATTCGGAGGCTAGATGTTCTCATGTTCCTTTGCACTGCAGAGGGATCTCTACTGAGCACTCTTTTCAAGTCCATTCCATCATGTGGCCATTACTTCAGTTGCAGACATCAATACTTTAACATGATATTATCTTAGTGATTCACACTGGGCTACTCCACACAGTAGCTGAATGAGAAGGCCAAGATCTGGCCTGTGTGATAGATTTGAGAGACACTAAAATTGCATTGGTCAATCTATCTGGAAGGCCTCATTTTTAATTACACACAAAAGTCATTTTGGAGATTAAATGAATGAAATCCACAGTTAACAGCATATATATATTAGGACTATAATGATCATTGGTAGGTGAGGAAGTGACAAGGTTAGTGAAGGTGAGGGAGTGACAAGGTTAGTGAAGGTGAGGGAGTGACAAGGTTAGTGAAGGTGAGGGAGTGACAAGGTTAGTGAAGGTGAGGGAGTGACAAGGTTAGTGAAGGTGAGGGAGTGACAAGGTTAGTGACGGTGAGGGAGTGACAAAAAATAATTTATGCATATTGGGTTCATTTCGGAACAGGAGCAACATTTTGAACCCGTGAAGACCTCAAAACACACACTCACACGTAACCACAACAACCACAACAACCACAACAACCACACGTAACCACAACAACCACATTGCAAAGGCGACAAAGAAATAAACAACAATTGGTGGAAACTTTCTAATGAACGGAACTACATTTTGATCAAATTAGAAAGATGTGAGTGTGATGATGGGAGTGGATGGGGAATAATCTCTGATCTGCCTAATGAAGTTATTTCTCTGAGTTAAATAAGGCTCCGTCTTTCCCCGAAAAACACATTAATATTAATAGAACACTAAATGATAAGGTTCAAAACTTTACTTTACATAATGGTAGACTTATGGACAAAAGATCACTCAAAAACATTGCAAAAAAGTATTTGAAAACACTCCCTCATATATTATTTGAAAACTGTTTCTATGCTTTCATAGTAATTAAATAAAACATAATTCCATTTACTTTTGGACTGAATAATATAGAAAGCCTTTTTCTATTACGTTCCTTCGCCCTCTACACAAAATTTACTGACCTTCCAATAGAATATATTTCCATTGATTTGTCGTTCACAGGGCTCAAACAGAGATCCACTTGAGCCTGTAACCTAGTAACATGCTCCTAGGTATGCACTAGGAAGTCTTTATAACGTGACAGAGGTACGCCTCAACCAGAGATCCATGAATATACTGCACGTCTTCTCAATGTGGATTCGTTAATTTCGTAAGGCAGCTTGGCAAAGCAAAACAAAAAAACGAACTGCTATAAGGAAGTGGATATAATCCAACACCAGCAGGAGTCAGAACTGTAAATAAAGCATCAAAAGGTAGAAAGGACAGAGAGAATACATGCTGTATGTCTTAACTATTAAGCAGATGGAATCTAGTCGAGTCAGATTCAATGCATGGACTCTTATATTAGCTCCTTGACAAGATGGTGATGGGCTCTATGAACTAGGACCAACCAGCCTCTCCCTTTTGAACATGAGAGGAGTGCTTTTCAAGGCAGAACCTTGATCAGTGTCATTATGACCGTGATTGTGTGTCAGCAATTCCATTATGTGTGTGATCAGTTGGAGGGGAGAGAGTATCCGGATCTGTGCAGATAGCTAGAATGCACAGCGAGAATGATATGGGATTCCAGATGCAATTGGGGTCCCCAGAGAGAGTAGTCATTTTCTAAAGTAGCATCTGTGATGGAGGAGAGAGAGATTAGAGGGAGAGAGAGAGAGAGAGAGAGAGAGAGAGAGAGAGAGAGAGAAATAAAGGGTGTATGTATTGTTTAAATGTGTTTGAGTTCCTTTTACTTAATCTCTGTAGCATAAAGAAAGCAATGCCACCACATAAAGCATTATGCTCCTGGAGATGGAAGAGGAGAACTGTAGAAGAAAGCCAACAGCATATTATTTTCTCTCTCTTTTTCCTGAGAAGCACAGCTTTGTTCTGAGGGCTGATTCTCCCATGATTTAGCAGGGGATTATCCAAATGAGCAGCGCCAATGAGCCAAACGGAAAGCAACCTACTTTTCCCTGTTTCCTCTTTTAGAGTCGTTCTGGAATTTAGAAATTTCCCCAGTTTCTCACAGTTTCTCCCTGCCATATCTGGTGTATATGGTGAGGCCTTCGCATGCTATGATGTAGTCTACATACACAAACAGTGTTGTTACAATAGTGGCATCTGGTCACCAAAGAGACTAGTTCTGACAGCATGGATTCGTATTACCTCCCAGCTGTCGTTACCTCATTCACATGCACAGGATTGACACAGAATGGCCTTCAACATGGTTCACAATGAGATGAATGCATGCAAGCACGCACGCACTCACATGCACATGTAGGCTGCAATGTTCCCTCTAAGCTGCACGAGTGCGCAGGTCCCAGGGACTGAAGAAATATCAGCCAGCACAGAGAAACGTCAGATTGAACTTCACTCAAATTTCTAGTTTTCCCTTTTAGTTAACACTATCAATGATGTAATAGTAATGGCAGCGGAGGGGATGGCTGCCGTTTTACGGGCTCCTAACCAACTGTGCTATTTTTAGTGTTTTTTCACATTGTTTGTAACTTATTTTGTACATAATCTCTTATGACCAAAAAGAGCTTCTGGATATCAGAGCAGCGATTACTCACCTCTAAATGCCCGGAAGGATATGCTGTTTCTCCAAGATCAGGCCCAAATCGCTGTCATTCGGAGGTACAGGGATCGGGCTGCCTTCTGAGAATTCATTGGTGAGTGGGTAACCCGCATCTACCATCCGTTCTATTGGCCAACATGCAATCACTGGAGAATAAACAGGATGAGCTCCGTTTGAGACTATCCTACCAACGGGACATTAAAAACTGTACTATCTTATGTTTCACCGAGTCGTGGCTGAACGACGACAGGGATAATATAGGGCTGGCTGGGTTTTCCGTGCATCGACACGACTGAACAGCTACTTCTGGTAAGACGAGGGGCGGGGGTTTGTGTCTATTTGTCAACAACAGCTGGTGCGCGATGTCTAATATTAAGTGAGTACCTCGTGATAATCTGTAGACCATACAATCTACCGTCCTGTGTAGCTCAGATGGTAGAGCATGGCGCTTGTAACACCAGGGTTGTGGGTTCGATAACCCACTGGGGACCAGTAAGAACATGTATGAACTAACTAACTGTAAGTAACTCTGGATAAGAGCGTCTGCTAAATGATTAAAATGTAAATGTGAGAGAGTTCACATCTACATTTTTCGTAGCCGTCTATTTATCACCACAAACCGATGCTGGCACTAAGACTAGGAGGACTATTTGATCACGCTCTCCATAGCCGATGTAAGACCTATAAACAGGTCAACATTCACCAGGTCACAGGGCCAGACGGATTACCAGGATGTGTACTCAGAGCATGCAGGGACCAACTGGCAAGTGTCTTTACTGACATTTTCAACCTCTCCCTGACCGAGTCTGTAATACCTACATGTTTCAAACAGAACACCATAGTCCCTGTGTCCAAGAAAACGAAGGTAACCTGCCTAAATGACTACCACCCCATAGCACTCACGTCGGTAGCCATGAAGTGCTTTGAAAGACTGGTCATGGCTCACATCAACACCATCATCCCGGAAACCCTAGACCCACTCCAATTCGTATAACACCCCAACAGATCCACAGATGATGCAATGGCAATTGCACTCAACACTGCCCTTTCCCACCTGGACAAAAGGAACACCTATGTGAGAATGCTGTTCATTGACTACAGCTCAGCGTTCAACACCATAGAGCCCACAAAGCTCATCACTAAGCTAAGGACCCTGGGACTAAACACCTCCCTCTGCAACTGGATCCTGGACTTCCTGACAGGCCACCCCCAGGTGTTAAGGGCATGCAACAACACAGCCGCCACGCTGATCCTCAACATGCGGGCCCCTCAGGGGTGCGTGCTTAGTCCCCTCCTGATTTATTTGATTAACATTTCCCTCTACTGTGCAAATTGTGATAGAATTAACGCAATATTAGCTACTTTCAATGCAACAAACTGAAACAAAACTATGTAAGAGATTTTCTTGTATGCAGAGCCCATTGGAGTAGGATTCTATTGCATTGACAGGTAGGACTCAGGCCCATACTCTACACAGACCAGTGCACCATAACCAATCAGGGCTGAAGTATCTCTATATGCAAATAAACCATTGCCTTATATGGATCTTTGTCATTCAGAGTGTAGCATAATTTGTCTGATTCTCTGTAATAATGGTATGGAAATAATAATACTTTTTATTTTGTTTCTTTCATCAAACAATAACATTTTCAGTCACCTGCTTGTGGACAAGTGGATAAACAGGTTAATGTCAATCAATGTTTTTTTTCAAAAGTCTCATGGAACGTAGGCCTACATTGAACACCACACATTGGCTGCTACTGTAGGCTGAACGATAGAACAGCTTTGTCCATGTTACAATGTTATCGGATGTATTTTCTTCAGAGTTTTTTATGGTACGCCACTCTGATGGGCCTACATTATGATCAAATACCCACAGTAGCCTGATCAAATAGCCACTGTTATAAATGTAACCTGAAGCGGGTACAGCCTCAGTAATCACAGTAAACCCGCAACAGAATATTTACAATGTTCAAGTTTGCGCTCAGCAGACCTGATATTTGCTCAATGCTGAAAATAATATAAGGGAACATTGGTAGGCAGGCAGACACACAAACACACACACAAACATACACACAAACACACACACAAACATACACACAAACACACACACAAACATACACACAAACACACACAAACACACACATACACACACAAACATACACACAAACACACACATACACAGGCAAATCTTATAAAGAGCTTAATTAATGCAACTCAAAGGGTCAAGGGTAAAACCACTTGTTCTTGCTACAGCAGAATGTGTTTATAGGGTAAAACCACTTGTTCTTGCTACAGCAGAATGTGTTTATAGGGTTAAACTCCTTGTTCTTGCTACAGCAGAATGTGTTTATAGGGTTAAACCACTTGTTCTTGCTACAGCAGAATGTGTTTATAGGGTAAAACTCCTTGTTCTTGCTACAGCAGAATGTGTTTATAGGGTAAAACTCCTTGTTCTTGCTACAGCAGAATGTGTTTATAGGGTAAAACTCCTTGTTCTTGCTACAGCAGAATGTGTTTCTTGATGATGTTGCCTCGGCTGCTACTCTACTCTACTCTCTAATTTCCTGGCAAACAGGAGCAGACTGATGGCTCCCTACAGACTCCACTGGTAGGCTGATTCATCTGGAGCTTCTATACATCCCAGCACCACACAGGTGTTCCAGGAGTTCCTAGATCAGAACACAGGACACATACTGGAATCAGGTATACACTAAGCTAGAGACATAGAACACAAATGACTGCGTGGATAAAACAAACCATTCATGCCAGTCTTTTTCTCAGTCATGGACTGGAGATGTACAGTATCTCTATTGCTCCCCCCCCCCCGCACACAGACACACACACACACCATTTGTACACAAACCACAGAAGCATGGTATGAGCCTATCGATGTGATAAATTCGCATAGTAGGTGACACAACGACAGATATACGGGACCCAAAAGCGGACACGGAGGCAGAGATATGATTGACTGTTTAATGGGAAGAATGGGACAAGACAGGTTCGTAGTCAATGACAGGCAATGTTCGTAACCGGGAGTCTGAATGGCAGTCGTCCAATAAGGGGAGTCAGGCTCGTAGTCGTAGTTCAGGCAGCGTTCGGTACCGGGAATCAGAAGACTGGCAGTGCAGAGGAGTAGACAGGCTCGTAATCCGTAATACAGGCAGAGTTCGTTTGGCAGCAGATCAGATGGTCGAAGGCACATGAGGGGGCTAGACAGGAACGTAATCCAACAGGCAGGTAGAGGTCCAAATACCGGGAAACAGACTGGCAGAGTTAATAATACGAGAGAGTGCTGGAAACGACTGACTAAGCAAGACGATCTGGCAAATGCCAACAGCACCCAAGAGACTAAATACCCACACTGATTAATGCTGGTGATAGGGTGCACCTGGTGTGGGGAGGGGACAAACACAGACAGGTGAAACATATCAGGACATGACAGTACCCCTCCCCCTACGGGCGCCACCTGGCGACCGACCCGGGTGCATACCTGGCTGACCGGGATGTCGCCGATGAAAGTCAGCGATGAGCTCCGGGTCGAGGATGTCCCTGGTAGAGACCCAAGACCGCTCCTCCGGCCCGTAGCCCTCCCAGTCAACCAGGTACTGGAAACCCCGGCCCCGGGGACGGACTCTCAGGAGGCGACGCACCGTCCAAGCAGGTTGGTTGTCAATAACCCGAGGAGGAGGGGCAGGCCTGGGAACAGGAGACAAAGGACAGTGAGAGACAGGTTTAACACGGGACACATGAAAGGTGGGATTAATGCGGAGGGACCGGGGCAACATGAGGCGTATAGCTGAGCGATTGATAACCCGGGAGATCTGATAAGGGCCGATGTAACGGGACGAAAGCTTGCGACTTTCCACCCGAAGGGGCAGATCTCGGGTGGACAGCCACACCCTCTGGCCAACACGGTAGTGGGGAGCCTGGGTCCTGCGACGGTCGGCCTGCCGCCGATACCTGGTATTTGTTTGTAGAAGAACAGCCCGGGCCTTTCTCCAGGTCCGACAGCAGCGCCTAACAAACAGCTGGGCTGACGGGACGCCAACCTCCTCTTCCTGCTCCGAGAACAGCGGAGGCTGGTAGCCCAAGGAGCACTCGAAGGGTGAAAGCCCAGTAGCGGAGGAAGGCAGGGTGTTGCGGGCGTATTCCACCCAAACGAGTTGCCGGCTCCAGGTGGTGGGGTTGTCCGAAACCAGGCAGCGTAGCACAGTCTCTAGATCTTGATTGGCCCGCTCTGATTGGCCGTTAGACTCTGGGTGGAATCCTGAGGACAGGCTGATAGAAGAACCAATAAGGGTACAGAAAGCCCTCCAGAACTGGGAAGTGAACTGAGGACCCCGGTCGGAGACGATGTCAGTTGGTAATCCGTGGATCCTAAACACGTGCTGCACCATCAGTTGGGCCGTTTCCTTGGCCGATGGCAGCTTAGGCAGGGCGATGAAGTGTGCCGCCTTCGAGAACCGGTCCACAATGGTGAGGATAGCGGTATTGCCGTCGGATTGCGGCAGGCCTGTGACAAAATCCAGGGAGATGTGCGACCATGGACGATGCGGGACCGGAAGAGGCTGTAGGAGACCAGCCGGGGCCTGGCGGGGCGTCTTGTTTTGGTTACACACTGTGCATGCAGAGACAAAAGAGGGAACATCCACTCCCATGGTGGGCCACCAAAACCTTCGACGTATAAATGCCAGGGTCCGCCGTGAGCCGGGGTGGCAGGTCAGTTTGGATGAATGACACCACTCCAGGACTCGGGATCGGACAGAGTCAGGCACGAACAGGCAGCCTGGCGGGCCCCCTCCGGGGTCAGGGCTCAACTGTTGTGCGTTACGTACCTCCTCTTCAATACCCCAGACCAAGGACGTAGCCAGACAAGAGGCAGGGAGAATGTGCTCACTACCTTGGGCAGCAGCAGGACTGAACACACGGGAGAGGGCGTCCGGTTTAGTGTTCTTGGAACCAGGTCGATAAGATAGGGTGAAATCAAAGCGGGTAAAAAACAGAGCCCACCTGGCTTGTCGGGCATTGAGCCTCCTGGCTGAGCGTAGATACTCCAGGTTTTTGTGGTCTGTCCACACAAGAAATGGCTGTTCCGCCCCCTCCAGCCAATGTCTCCACTCCTCCAATGCAGTCTTGACCGCCAGCAATTCCCTGTTGCCGACGTCGTAGTTAACCTCAGCAGGTGTCAGACGACGAGAGAGGAATGCGCAGGGGTGCAGCTTCTGGTCGTTGTCCGACCTTTGTGACAAGACGGCCCCCACACCGACATTGGAGGCGTCCACCTCCACCACAAACTGCCGGGCCGGATCTGGATGAATCAAAATCGGGGCTGAGGTGAAGCGCTGTTTGAGGGCAGCGAAAGCCTGGGCGGCTTGGGGGGACCATACAAAGTTCACCTTAGTCGAGGTTAAGGCAGTGAGTGGGGCTGCCAAAATACTGTAATTACGTATGAATCGCCGATAAAAATTGGCGAACCCCAGGAAACGTTGCAGATCCAGGCGTGAAGAGGGTTGTGGCCAATCAGTGACGGCTTGGACCTTGCCTGGATCCATTCGGATGCTACCCGCAGCCACTATGTAACCCAGGAAAGGAATGACAGATCGATGGAATTCACACTTCTCTGCTTTCACAAACAGTTGGTTCTCTAATAATCGTTGAAGGACCTGTCTTACGTGTGCCGTGTGTTCCTGGGCTGAGTGGGAAAAATCAAGATATCGTCCAAATACACAAAAACAAACCGATTAATCATGTCCCGGAGTACGTCGTTTACCAGAGCCTGGAAGACAGCGGGAGCGTTAGTCAACCCGAATGGCATCACCAGGTATTCATAGTGCCCACTAGCAGTGTTAAACGCTGTCTTCCATTCGTCCCCTTCTCGTATCCGTACCAGGTGGTAGGCGTTTCGGAGATCCAGTTTAGAGAATATAGTGGCTCCTTGGAGCAGCTCAAAGGCGGAGGCGAGCAGTGGAAGTGGGTAACGGTTTTTCACCGTAATGTCGTTCAGGCCCCGGTAGTCAATGCATGGGCGTAGGGTCTTATCCTTCTTGGCCACGAAGAAAAACCCCGCCCCAGCAGAAGAGGATGATGGCCGAATAATCCCAGCCCTGAGGGAGGTTTCCACATAATCCGCCATGGCCTTAGTTTCCGGACCGGACAGGGAGTACAGACGTCCACGGGGGGGTGATGTGCCTGGATGGAGATCTATGGCGCAGTCATAAGGCCGATGAGGTGGTAACGAGGTAGCCCGAGACTTATTGAAGACCTCCCTTAGATCCCAGTATTCGGAAGGGACAGACGACACATCGATGTCCTCTGTGGAATGTGAAACCTGTCTGTTCAGAACATGCGGAGCAGCCTTCAGACAATGAGCAAGGCAAAAAGGGCTCCAGTTAATAACAGAACCAGTAGTCCAGTCGATGTGAGGGTTGTGCTTGACAAGCCAAGAATGGCCTAACACAATCGGAGTGTTAGGAGAATGTAAGGGCAGGAACTGGATCTCCTCCCTGTGGTTACCAGACAGGATTAGAGTGACGGGCACCGATATCTGAGACATCCGCCCAATAGAACGACCGTCCAGGGCTGTGGCCTCGATGTGCGTGTTTAGAGGGCGTGAGGGAATGCCTAACTTAACCAGAAGTGAACTATCAATGAAGCAATCGTCAGCCCCTGAATCCATAAGGACATTTACTTTCAGGGTTTGGGAACCCCAAATAATAGTGGCTGGAAAAGGAAAACGAACCGGGGATACCCACGGGGTTTTAGTTTGACTCACCCGTATTCCTGCTGTTACGGATGAGCCCGCCCTTTTTAAAGGACAACTGGCTGCATAATGTCCTTTCTCTCCACAGTAGAGGCAGCTGCGACTGTCTATCCTGCGTCGACGTTCCTCGGGCGTCAGCTGTGCCCTCCTTATTTGCATGGGTTCAGACGCAAGGACCTCGGACGCCCTCGGTGGTTCCCGGAAGAATTCGGGTGATTCTGGCAGTCCCGGTGACGCTCTACCACCCGGTCCGCCGAAATGCGGAAGTGCCTGAGCATGACGACGATTTTCTCTCTCTCGATTTCGTTCCTGAAGTCTACTTCCTATACGCATGGCAATGGAGATGAGGCTGTCTAAACTGGGAGGCACCTCTCGGGCGGCGAGTTCATCTTTGATGGGATCACATAATCCGTCATAGAAGGCGTCGAGCAGAGCCTCGGAATTCCATGAGCACTCCGCTGCCAGAGTACGGAATTTAATAGAGTAATCCGACACGCTGCTAGTCCCCTGTCTTAGATGTAGCAGCTGACGTGCCGCTTCTCTTCCGGATAATGGAGCATCAAAAACTTTTTTTACCTCCGTAATGAACGCTGCTAGACTGAAACAAACGGGAAGCTGCTGGTCCCATATCGGCGTAGCCCATGCCAGGGCTCGCCCCGTCATCATGGTTATCATATAGGCGACCCGTGACTTCTCTGTGGGAAAGGAGGATGGCTGCAGCTCGAAAATACGCGAGCACTGGGACAAGAAAGGACGACAATAACTCGAATCACCAGAGAACCGTTCGGGGGCAGGTAAGTGCGGCTCTCTAAGGGATACCGGGGAAGGTGTTGGGTTGCTGGGTATAGGTGGGACAGGAGACGGGAGGGGAGCGCTCTGTGCCGGTAGTGCCAGTGTTAATCTCTCCAAGTGTTGGAGCAGGCATTCGGTGACCCGCTGCTGGTTATCTCTCTGCTCACGGATTTCCTCTGCTATTGAACGTAGCACCTCCTCGTGTCGACCCACAACAACCTCTTGGTGGGCTATTGCGTTCTGTAGATGGGTCAACTCCGCTGGGTCCGTCATGGCCAGATCGTTCTGACACAACGACAGATATACGGGACCCAAAAGCGGACACGGAGGCAGAGATATGATTGACTGTTTAATGGGAAGAATGGGACAAGACAGGTTCGTAGTCAATGACAGGCAATGTTCGTAACCGGGAGTCTGAATGGCAGTCGTCCAATAAGGGGAGTCAGGCTCGTAGTCGTAGTTCAGGCAGCGTTCGGTACCGGGAATCAGAAGACTGGCAGTGCAGAGGAGTAGACAGGCTCGTAATCCGTAATACAGGCAGAGTTCGTTTGGCAGCAGATCAGATGGTCGAAGGCACATGAGGGGGCTAGACAGGAACGTAATCCAACAGGCAGGTAGAGGTCCAAATACCGGGAAACAGACTGGCAGAGTTAATAATACGAGAGAGTGCTGGAAACGACTGACTAAGCAAGACGATCTGGCAAATGCCAACAGCACCCAAGAGACTAAATACCCACACTGATTAATGCTGGTGATAGGGTGCACCTGGTGTGGGGAGGGGACAAACACAGACAGGTGAAACATATCAGGACATGACAGTAGGGTTTAATCGTTCGGGGCACATGACAAATTATATCCAACACCACTTCAATCTATCTGCACTGCATCATCAGTCCACTACTCATGTAAATTATCTACATTAACGTCACTCAATAAATAATGCCTTTCTTTGCTAGAGTGGCTAGAAGAGGCTCCCTCACCTGATCACTGGAAAGAACCTCACAATAGGTGATGACAGTCTTTCCAAGAGAGTGTTCCGCAATTGCAGCCAACTGCAAAACAACACTACTGTTGCTCCAGCAGAGATCTAACAGTAGTGAACGGATGGTAAACAACCAGATGGAGGAGGAGTGGAGATTATGGCTCCTTCTCCTATTCATCTAATTGGAAAAGAAGGTACAGGAAGTATAACTGCTGTAGTTCTGGTCAACAGAGCAGAACGTCGGTAAGAATGAAAACCATTATAGCTAAGTCATTGACCACAACCTCCAAGCTAATGTTGGGTCTTTTGAAAATACACCTGAACATTCCCCCGACACAGGAAGCAGGCAGCTAGCTACTGATATTACCAACATCATGCACGTTATTGTTGGACCTCACAAGGTGTTCTACTTATATACTCTACAGTGACTTGATCCAGGAAGAGTGCATTTTGGGCTGATGTTTAAACAGACTGACATCAACATGCACGTCACACACAAGTGTTAAACCAGTAGGCCTCTTTACTGTACATAGTCCATAGTAACTTGATCATCCTAATATGCTACCCCAGCATATACAGGGTGGTCCAGATGGCTGTTCTGTGCAGATGAAGGTCCATTCTGTCGGTGGCCAGTCAAGGTGCCAAGTGGCGCAGTGGTCTAAGACACTGCATCTCAGTGCTAGAGGCGTCACTACAGACAACCTGGTTTGGATCCAGACTGTATCACAACCGGCCGTGATTGGGGGTCCCATAGGGCAGCGCACAATTGGCCCAGTGTCGTCTTAACTGACTTGCCTATATAAATAAAGGTTAAATAATAAAATATTAAAAAATGTGCTGTGGACCGGACCTCTATCATTACAGTATAGTACAGTAGAGTAGAGGGTCCTGGCTTCACACACCCCATGATACCATTACAGTAATGTCAGTTAAACCCTGGCCACTGACATATGACATTGCCAAGAGTAAGTGTTGATTTATTAAGCTATTAAAGCCATGCAAAAACTCACCCGAAAGTTGAGGGGAATCTTCACACTTTTATTTTGGAGTTTATAATGACCGTGCAGACACAACTACGAGGTACATTTCTGATGACAGTGACAGCCATGTGACAAACTTGTCATCTCTTCTGATCAATAAATACAGTGAGCCACTGTCAACATGTCAGTTGTGATGTGAGCTCTGGTGACAAGCGCGTACCTTCATTGTAATTGATAATGACATTGTCGCTTCAAAGTTGATGACCACATGCTTCAGGTAGAGCTTGCCCTTAGGCACAGATCTAGGATCAGCTTACCATCCCCAAATCCTATTTTAGGCAGCAGTTGGGTTAGGATGAAACTAGCCTTAAAGAGAGCGTCTGAACTCATCGATTACCCATGCGTTTTTCTTTTGCTTATTAAGAAAAACACAATTTCAGTCTTGGGGCTGTGGTTCGATTTGTGTATTATCGTAACCTGGCAGTTACTGTTGTTTGTCGCTCTTGAGACACCGTAGCAACAACATAATCACTAGCCTACCACGTTAGCTAAATTAGCTTTATCAAGTCGCGAACGGGTTTTAGAATTGTTTAATATTGACAAATGGCAGTTGAGATACAAATAAGTGTGCATCGTCTCAATTCTCATTTCGCCTGACAATTCCTCCCAGGCGTTACAATCCCGTTAGTGGGCAAGTTGGCATAATTGAAATCAAAATCCAAGCCCATGTAAATCGTGACAAACTCAGTAACACAAATCTCACAAAACTAAATTTTGGAATATACTGACTTCATGACCAAAATGATCCTACTTACACTTTTTAGTAAAGTTTTGCTCTGGGGTGAATGTTTCTGACTAATATCGATGTCACATAGGCTGTTTTCAACGGCAGAAGTTGGTTATTGCGTTCAATTGCCCTTTAAATCAGTGCATAGGGCACAA
The DNA here is from genome assembly GCA_023634145.1 of Thymallus thymallus. Classification (NCBI taxonomy): domain Eukaryota; kingdom Metazoa; phylum Chordata; class Actinopteri; order Salmoniformes; family Salmonidae; genus Thymallus; species Thymallus thymallus. The sequence continues at coordinate 28,864,683 of CM042412.1, read as the reverse complement.
TTTCATCCTACTCAGTCTCTTTAGGCTACAATACTCAGATAACGTTCCCATATGGCATCCCTCTCTGCACCAAACCAATCCTGCCAGTGGAGATGGACGTTTGCAAGGATATCAATGTTGGGGATAAATCAGAACAAATCCAGAACCCTAATGGTCTTCTCAGCTCAATCATGGGCAGATATAACTGCAATAAAAAAGCCATCATGGGTCCATTTATCCCATTCCCAGGCTCTGGCTCCGGCCCATCTCTGGCCCCTTTCACGGATCACAGCTAGAGATGCTGGGTATGGATCATAGAAATATGTGGAGGGCTTTCTATCAAGGACTGGAGCTATATGGGATATATGCTATCCTCTATCCTCCTGTAGGGAGGGTTTAATGTTATTTTGCATCATTCATCTATTTTTCATTAGAAATTAAACTTTGCTTTTGAACTACAGATGGACATTTGGCCCTAAACAAACAATATATTGTAGGGCAGGCTATAAATCACTATAAATAAATTACTATAAATCACTGTATCTGAGCTCAGTGATAAGAGTGAGAGTTACTGTATGAGGAGAGCACAGCCTTATCAAAAAATACGGAGCTTATAGAAAACGAAACCAAACGCAATTTCAAACAAATACAGAACAGTGTTATTCATCACAGCTGTTTTGCCATCCAGTGCAATACACATTAATTCCATTGTGAAGACTATAGAATTATGAACCAATTAAAGTCATCATTCCCATACTAAATGTGAGAGTACTGTTCAGTGATGTGTAAGGTAATGTCTGTCCAGCCTCTACGTAGGACGGGAACACACCAGCTTGTCCTGAGTACATGCACAGGCACACAACGTCTGGCCCCATCTACATAAGCACTATATACACACGTACACATGGATTTTGAACTGTATATATGTGGTAGTGGTGGAGTAGGGGCCTGAGGGCACACAGTGTGTTGTGAAATCTGTGAATGTATTGTAATGTAAAATTGTATAAACTGCCTTAATGTGTTGGACCCCAGGAAGAGTAGCTGCTTCCTTGGCAGCAGCTAATTGGGATCCCTAATAAATACAAATACAAATATATTAATGCTCCTAATACCCATCAGGCAATGAAGTGTATATGTGCACATCAGGGGCCTCTTCCATTTTCTAACTGAGCATTTTCTTTACGCTTCAGTGCAGAAGGGAGGCATTTCAGAAGTCATTTGTGGGTTATCTGAGATAGCTAATAGAGACGTGATCAGCAAGTGGCTATTTCATGTCTGGCATCAGTCAGCCAACAGAGGCACCATTGTTGTCCCACTCATTTCAGCCATGTGGCAGACATCTGGCATGATTGACTCTCACAAGATAACTCACTGCTGTGGCTGTACACTGTAAGCAAAGTGGACAGGACTGGCTCTCACAGGATAACTCACTGCTGTGGCTGTACACTGTAAGCAGAGTGGACAGGACTGGCTCTCACAGGATAACTCACTGCTGTGGCTGTACACTGTAAGCAAAGTGGACAGGACTGGCTCTCACAGGATAACTCACTGCTGTGGCTGTACACTGTAAGCAGAGTGGACAGGACTGGCTCTCACAGGATAACTCACTGCTGCGGCTGTACACTGTAAGCAAAGTGGACAGGACTGGCTCTCACAGGATAACTCACTGCTGTGGCTGTACACTGTAAGCAGAGTGGACAGGACTGGCTCTCACAGGATAACTCACTGCTGTGGCTGTACACTGTAAGCAAAGTGGACAGGACTGGCTCTCACAGGATAACTCACTTCTGTGACTGTACACAAGCAAAGTGGACAAGACAAGATAATCAATATGACTTTTTGACTCACTGGTGTAGCTTTCCCTGTTCTGTTTGTGGGATGCTGGGGACAAAGTGAGGAGCATGAGCATTATTTCAGTGATAATGCAAAGGAGAAGCAATGATTGAGAGTTTATTAGACATACCGATCTTGTTACATTATTATGACAGGTTTATTACCTAAGTAAACCACAATGTGAAGTAATATATCCCTGTACGGTAGATCTGTGTGCCTTCATATCATCAGGGAGCACTGACAGTAATGAGAGCACTAACACGACCTTGACGTCACCGGAGGACTTAGTATGCCTTCATCAGCACAAACACACAGCCAAGAAAGATGGAATGCATATTGATGAGGATGAGTCAACAGCTCTAGCGTTTTGCTACACCTGCAATAACATCTGCTAAACACATGTATGTGACCAATAAAATGTGATTTGACTTGGGCCTTCCTTAAGGTGCTCTGCGGTGATTGGTCCTCACGGTGACCTTGCTCGGCTGTGTCATCCCAGCCCTTCATGCCCCATGGCTCAGTGTGGCAGAGAATCAAAAGCAGAAAAAGGTAACACTTTATTTTAAGGTGTCCTTGTTACAGTGTACTTACACTTGTAGTTTGTTTATTTGTTAAAAAGGATCTGATCCATTGTGGATGCACATGGTGTGCAGGATATGACAGCGCACTCTAAAAAGCCGGAAAACTTTTTCCATCAGTATGTACTAATGATAATAACCCTAATATTTGTACAATGTTAATTAATCAAATTATGACGATAAAGTGAAATACTACATTCTTGAATTCAGTAGACATGTGTTATTTTTTTAAGCATGTGTAACAATGAGTTAGTACATTCAGTTACAATAGTTGTAACAAGCATGGTAACAAGATTTCTGTTGTTACACATGTGTAATTACAAACTGTAACACTACTATAGTTACATTACGTTGTTACAGTGTAACAGTGATTGTTACGCGTAGTTACAACACTTGTTACAGTGTAACTACAAGTGCAAGTACACTGTAACAAGGACACCTTAAAATAAAGTCTTACCCAGAAAAATTCTAAAAAATTCTAATACAGCACAGAAAATCTAAACATGGCTATCAATGATGTGCAACTAATTATTGTCAGTAGTATTCTCCTATTAGCATGGAAGAGCATGCAGAGACAGCCATGATAAATTATAATAATTTCGCAGAACATGGCCACAGCCTATTTGCCTGCTGGCCAGTTTATCCTGAAATTGAATTGATCCATTCAACAATTTCATAGGAGTGAATAGAAAGCTATACATTTAGTGAATTCATATTTAGATAAGAAACTACTGTGTTAAATTGAAAAATCACATTCTCTCTTGCCCTTGAGATGACAAATGTATTTCATTAGTCCGGATATTGTATGACTGAGTGGTTTTACAGGAAGTGTATATCAAGGGCAAGCCAAGGTAATGACAGATTTCTCTTTGACGCTTACCAAACATTAAACAGCTATAGATCTCCCTTTTTAAACCTTAGAGACTTTTTGTGTCCCTTCCACCAGCCATGGTTATTCTAGCCAGATTCCTCTCCTCTCATGTTTAACCTTTATTTTTATTTAACCTTTTATTTAACTAGGCAAGTTAGTTAAGAACAAGTTCTTATTTACAATGACGGCGTAGGAACAGTGGGTTGACTGCCTTGTTCAGGGGCAGAACGACAGATTTTTACCTTGTCAGCTCGGGATTCGATCCAGCAACCTTTCGGTTACGGGCCCAACGCTCGTAACCATTGGTCAACTCTAACTTGTCTTTGGATTTGGATAAGCTGCTTATCAAATTCACTCTACAAAGATGATCAATGGCCTTTAATTAATGCCACTGGACTGAAATGGTATCTATAGGTGAAGGGTATGATCTGTTTGTTGCTCTGCTAGCTAGCTAGGATATAGTGTTCACTTAGGGAACTAACTTAATTCCTCGGATGCCCTGCTGGATCTCTCCTAGATCTTTCAATTTGGCATGGTTCACAAAAAACTTGAACATTGAAAATGAATCTGGTCTTATCAGTCCAACCCTATAATGACTTTGGTTCAAAATTTCAATAAATAAGTCCCATCAAATCAATGTGGGTGAAGATATGGAGCATTGGTTAGGTTTTTATAATTAAGCAAGAGAGAGAGGGAAGGGGGAGAAAGAGAGAGTGAAAGAGAGAGAGCGAGAGACAGAGAGAGAGAGAGAGAGAGAGACAGAGAGAGAGAGAGAGAGAGAGAGAGAGAGAGAGAGAGAGAGAGAGACGGGACATAATATTTTATTAATGCTGGGGCAGGTGGTGCAGTATACAGAATTAGAAAGGGCCCCTGACAACATTGAGGGAGGGAAAGAGCCTCCTCTTGCTTCCCCCATTCCACAACTTTTACATTTAGAACACGCTTTTAGAACACGCTTTTAGAACACGTTTTTAGAACACGCTTTTAGAACACGTTTTTAGAACACGCTTTTGGAACACTCTTTTAGTGTAAAGGGGCAATTTCAGGATGAGAGGCAACTTTAACATCATATACCTTATGGTAAGAATGGTCTCAATGAAGTGGAACACTATAAGTGTGGGGGACATAATTACTATAAGTGTGGGGGACATAATTACTATAAGTGTGGGGGACATAATTACTATAAGTGTGGGGGACATAATTACTATAAGTGTGGGGGACATAATCACTATAAGTGTGGGGGACATAATCACTATAAGTGTGGGGGACATAATCACTATAAGTGTGGGGGACATAATTACTAGTGTATCAATTCTTGTTATTACAGTATATAAAAAAATTAGACAAATTTACTCTGAACAGATTCCAAAGAGGAATCCATGAGGAGACACAAAATAATATTGTTAGTACTGAGGATACTATAGTACTGAGGATACTATAGTACTGAGGATACTATAGTACTGAGGATACTATAGTACTGAGGATACTATAGTACTGTGGATACTATAGTGAATACTGTAATCTTTCCCCTCCTTGCATATAACCTGTACCACATTGACGTGAGCCTTTTAGAAAGGGCAGAGGGTCTGGGAGTGAGGTAGTCAAAAGCCATCTTCGCTATTCTCCCATCGATAAATGTTCATGTCCCACAGCCACATAAAACAGAGCTGATTAACTATCCATGAGGCATTATTCAGACAGTGAACACAGCCTACAGCGTTGTTTACCCCTGAGATGAGCCATTTGCTGTGGTGTTTCTCTGTCTCATATGGAATGCCTGGGTGTTCTCTCTTTATCTTTGTAAGCAGAAGGGATCTGTGGGTTTTGCTGCTGAAACAAAGATTTTAGGACAACCTCTCAGAATACTGTCACAGCTTTGAGACACGAGCATCTGCTTAGCACCTGATTGTGCATGGATGCTTGGATAAGCATTAACACTGCAGAACAATGTGTCTGTTTCTGCATGAAGAGAAGTACAATGTTCAAAGTTGAACAATGTTTGACTAAAGTGCCACAGTAAACTATAACTGATCAGGACAATGGCAGCATAACAACATATGATAAGAGATCCAAAAAAATAACACTTTCTTTACATACAAGTGTTTACACCGAATACAGTCCTAGATTTTAAACCAATGAAATTACTGGATTTCCTACATTTTCCTGCTGATAAATCTGGTCTCTGCTTGTGTTCTTATTTACTGCTAATGAGATAAGAGGCTATCTCCTACAGTCTGCCTCCAGCCACCATTGAAGTGTGACTGGGCAGGCAGGCATGCTTCTGTATGGGCCAGATGATGCGTGCAGGTGGCCGCAGGTTAGAATGGCTAACGCACCTTGTAATATGACAAATATATAGATGGGGCTTCTGCCGCTCCAGCAAAAATGCACTGTCCAGATGAGCTGTGCAAACAGTTCTTTAAGCCCTCCATCTAAGAATAGCCCTCCATCTAAGAATAGCCCTCCATCTAAGAATAGCCCGTCGGCAGCTGGATAAGGAGGGGGGTTTATGCCAGGGACTCACTTGGAGGGGATAAGGCGGGGGGTTTATGCCAGGGACTCACTTGGAGGGGATAAGGCGGGGGGTTTATGCCAGGGACTCACTGGCTCACCAGTTGAAGGATGAACATCCTGCCAGATTTCATGGTTTGAAAGCAAAAATAATTTCATGCTTTGTGAGCCGGGAAATGAATTAAACCTCATTCATGGGTTAGCGGAGAGCGGGGTGAGTCAAACTTGATTAATATCAGGTCAGCAGGGAAAGGTAATTTGTAACCAATTCTTCTGACATAGAAGGTCGAACTCTGGGAGAGCCGGACATTAGAATAAGACCAAGCTCAATTAGATCCATTGGTGCAGTCGGTTGTAAACAGTGTTAAATGACCCTAGCCAGACTGGAAAGTTGCATTGTTTAGCTGGTTGAATTGGGATGATTCTCGGTTGAATTCTGGGGACATAGTAAGTGTCAGAGATCAAGAAACTAGTGATCTCATATTGACCTCCATCTAAAATCAAAGACAATGGATTGTGTACACAGACATTCATGTCTTAAAGTAATGCTGTCATTTCTCTTTGCTTATTTGAGCTGTTCTTGCCATAATATAGACTTTTACCAAATAGGGCTATATTCTGTATACCACCCGTACCTTGTCACCACACAACTGATTGGTTCACACGCATTAAGAAGGAAAGAAATTCCACAAATTAACTTTTAACAAGGCACACCTGTTAATTGAAATGCATTCTAGGTGACTACCTCATGAAGCTGGTTGAGAGAATGCCAAGAGTGTGCAAAGCTGTCATCAAGGCAAAGGTTGGCTACTTTGAATAATCTAAAATCTAAAATATATTTTCTGGTTACTACATGATTACATATGTGTTATTTCATAGTTCTGATGTCTTCACTATTATTCTACAATGTAGAAAATAGTAAGTGTGTCCAAACTTTTGACTGGTACTGTATATACAGCGGGTGAAATAAGTATTGAACACGTCACCACAATCCCATTGAAAATCTATGGAAAGAACTGAAGATCAAGATTCATAGAAGAGGCCCACGGAACCTTCAAGATTTGAAGACTGTTTGTGTGGAAGAATGGGCCAAAATCACACCAGAGCAATGCTGTCATTACCAACAAAGGCTTTTGTACAAAGTATTAAATAAATATCAGTAAGTGTGTTCAATACTTTTTCCCTGTGTCATTTCACATTATTACACATAACTTAATTTCTGAACGTATTTGTTGTGGATTACTTCTTTGTATGTATGGATTACTTGGGTTGTTACCAACATCTGGTGAACATTTCATGTCAATAGCACCTTTGGAAATATACTTACTGAGAAAAATGGTGACGTGTTCAATACTTATTTCACCCGCTGTATATATATACTATGATGTTACTTTAGCTAATATGGTGACAACGATGTAGGCTGTGTGTAGCGGTTATGATATGGTTTGGCTTGGAAAGGTTTTTTCGCCTGGTCACATACAGCTGATGTGTTGTGCATTGAAGTCCACATGCGAAGGGAAAAGGTGAGAGGAGGAGAGTGCATAGATGCTAGAAGGAATACAACGTGGCTGCTATGAAAGTGAATTGTATTTACGCAGAATCGGGAGTATTCATTCTGTTGAAAAACATTTCTTAAACGCAAGCAAACAAAAACAAAACAGGGATAAACATGCCTGAATTTGTCCAATAGAAACTCTCATTTGCAACTCCTGGACTAATGATTACACCCTAGATCAGCAAGATACAGGCAAGAATATTTTACTGTCTATCAACGTGTCACTGTCTGTCACCTCAAATTTTTCTCTGACCTGGGTGCACCTACATTGTAAACTTTCATTCATAGGCTAGGTTGCAGTAACCTCATGATGGGTATAGGGAAAGTACTAGTGTACAGCAGTAGTTTTATAGGATGAGCCTTGTCTAGAATACAGTATATACATATGAAGTGGGTAAAACAGCATGTAAACATTAAAGTGAGCATTGTTCAATGACTCTATGTACACAGGGCAGGGTAGAGTACCGGGTGGTAGCCAGTTAGTAACAGTGACTAATGTTCAGGGCAGGGTACTGGGCGGAGGCCGGCTATTGATGACTGTTTAACAGTCTGATGAACCTGGAGATAGAAGCCATTTGTCAGTCTCTCTGTACCACCTTGTACGGATCTGTACTGTCTCCGCCTTCTAGATGGTAGCCCCATGGCTCGGTATCTGTGGGGTGCCCACTGCCTGTCATTCATGTTGATAGTTAAGAGCTTTTATCACTTAAAGCATCGCAGGGTGTATCAAAAATATGTTGTCATCACCCATGAGCCTTTGGGCTACACTGAATTCAAAGGCTGTGACTGTGAATACAAAAGCTATGTGATCCTTGAGATTTGCTTCGGTGCTTTGAAACGTCGTCTAGACTGTGTCCTTTAAAGACGTCTACTGGGGCAGTTTGATGAGTATTTTTCTCAGTTTAAGATATCTAGGTTATACATTAATAGACACTGTCCCTATTTTTGAATTCTCAACAGGCTGAATGATTCATAATCACAACCTCTAAACGGCGCTAAATGTTCTCTCCGACTCAAAATAGTCAAGTCACCCAAGGTGACTCCTTCTCATGCCTAAAAAATGAGGGCTACTCAGAGAGGGCTGAAATAGTTTGGTGTGTCACAGATTTGTCCAGCTTGTTATCTGCTAATGGGAAGCCTAATTGGTCCCACCTGTTTGTCTTCTGCCTGGTCTCTTCTTCAGAACACTACACAGCCATGGATAGATTATTCTCTCACCAAACAATTATTAGCCCATTAGTTAGCCTGATTAGCTAGCCTACTTCTCAAAGCAGCATGTAAAACCATTCCACACTGATTAGCCAGATGGGCTCCCAAGTGGCGCAGTGGTCTAAGGCACTGCACCTCAGTGCAAGAGGTGTCACTACAGACAACCTGGTTTGAATCCAGGCTGTTTCACAACCAGCTGTGATTGGGAGTCCCATAGGGTGATGCACAATTGGCCCAGCGTCGTCCAAGTTTGGCCGGTGTAGGCCGTCATTGTAAATAAGAATTTGTTCTTAACTGCCTTGCCTAGTTAAATAAAGGTTAAATAATAATTTTTAAAAAGTATTAATTACTATGGCTACGACCAGGTTACCTGTTTCATAAGGCAAGAACACTAATGTACTTTCTAACTACACTGCTCCCTGTACTGTAAGTGTGAATAGTTTGTATTCATATTTTAGCATCCATTAGAACAGCACGTGGTACAGTTAGCTGACTGTAGATGCAGATAAGATGTGAAAGAGCGAAATAACAACATAATATTGGCGCTCTGGAAATGTGGTGTATAAATAGAAAGCCTTAAGTGCTGTCAGAGGCCCAAGGCGGGCACCCATCCAGCCATCCACCCATCCACCCATCCACCCATCCACCCATCCAGCCAGCACTCTCTCCCTACGCAGCAATCAATTCACACACTTGACATTTGTGGCCACATGAACCTTCCCCATTTAATACCGTCTTAAATAGCATAACCATGCTTTCAGAAACAGCAGCGACCGATTCATGCATTTTTTTGACTATAAAAATATTTAAATGTCTTTTGTCTCCCTGTTTTAGGAAGAAGTGAAACATTTTTCTCTCCTCAGTCTCAAATCTACTTTACAGCAACCCTCTGTTCTCTCTGGGAGGCGCCTCCTCCCCTTCCTACATTCCTCTCTCAAATTCTCTCTCCCCACCTCCCCCTCTCCCCTTCTCTCTCCACACTTCCCCCTCTCCCCTCCTCTCTCCCCACCACCCCATCTCCCCTCCTCTCTCCCCACCTCCCCCTCTCCCCTTCTCTCTCCCCACCTCCCCCTCTCCCCTCCTCTCTCCCCACCTCCCCATCTCCCCTCCTCTCTCCCCACCTCCCCTCCTCTCTCCCCACCTCCCCTCCTCTCTCCCCACCTCCCCCTCTCCCCTCCTCTCTCCCCACCACCCCCTCTCCCCTCCTCTCTCCCCACCTCCCCCTCTCCCCTCCTCTCTCCCCACCTCCCCCTCTCCCCTCCTCTCTCCACACCTCCCCCTCTCCCCTTCTCTCTCCACACTTCCCCCTCTCCCCTCTTCTCTCCCCACCTCCCTCTCTCCCTACCTCCCCCTCTCCCCTCCTCTCTCCCCACCTCCCCCTCTCCCCTCCTCTCTCCACACCTCCCCCTCTTCCCTTCTCTCTCCACACCTCCCCCTCTCCCCTCCTCTCTCCACACCTCCCTCTCTCCCCTCCTCTCTCCCCACCTCCCCCACTACCGTCCTCTCTCCCCCTCTCTCCCCTTCTCTCTCCCCACCTCCCCATCTCCCCTCCTCTCTCCCCACCTCCCCCTCTCCCCTTCTCTCTCCCCACCTCCCCCTCTCCTCTCCTCTCCTCTCTCCCCACCTCCCCCTCTCCCCTCCTCTCTCCTCCTCTCCCTCTCTCCCCTTCTCTCTCCCCACCTCCCCATCTCCCCTCCTCTCTCCTCACCTCCCCCTCTCCCCTCCTCTCTCCTCATCTCCCCCTCTCCCCTCCTCTCTCCCCACCTCCCCCTCTCCCCTCCTCTCTCCCCACCCCCCCTCTCCCTTCCTCTCTCCCCACCTTCCCCTCTCTGCTCCTCTCTCCCCTCCTCTCTCCCCCTCTCCCTCTCTCCCCTCCTCTCTCCCCACCTTCCCCTCTCTGCTCCTCTCTACCCTCCTCTCTCCCCCTCTCCCTCTCTCCCCTCCTCTCTCCCCACCTCCCCCTCTCCCCTCCTCTCTCCCCTCCTCTCTCCCCACCTCCCCCTCTCCCCTCCTCTCTCACCACCTCCCCCTCTCCCCTCCTCTCTCACCACCTCCCCCTCTCCGCTCCTCTCTCCCCTGCTCTGCCCTCTTTCTCCATTCCTCTCTCCCCTCCCTCTCTACCCTCCTCTCTCCCTTCTCTCACCCCCCAGGTTCCCAAGTTGAATAATGGGCACGATTGTTCCCACTCCAAATTTGTCAGTAGTTTACCCAAAATAAAGCGATAGCAATTAATTACATTAATCAAAAATGTAAATGAATCATCATAATCCATTTCGACATGATCTACTTTCTTTGTCTCACAGCACCAACACAATTAAAACTGAAATAGGAGGATTATCAGACAGCAAAGCCACATGAGTAACTTCCGACATGAGGGAGTTAACATTGACTCCACAATGCCTCCATGTAAATTATTCATAAGAAAGAAACAAGCAATGCAACTCACTTTGTTGTGTACTTCTGTCTCCCAGGAAAGATACTCTATCTGGGAAACTGATCTAATACTGTAAAACTCTGCACGGCACACAGCACATTGATTCAATCAGCATGATGGGTTCTGATGAAATGATTCCCAACAACTTTTGGTGTAAGCAAACTTGTATGGAAATAATGTTATGGCTGTGCATTAGTGTTTATTCTGTGAGGGATGTATCTTGATTCTGACACTGTGTCTGTGTGGGAGCACAGCCGTACCTGTGGTGGAGGATGTACAATTGTAGGATCTTAATTTGATCTACCTGTTGCAGGATAACTTTTCTGCAATGCAGGATAACTTTTCTGCAACGCAGGAAAACTTTTAAAAAAGTTTGTTTATTTGTGACCAGTTTCAGGAAGTTAGGCATATGTAGCACATCACTACTTCACAGGAGAGGCATTTCAATTTAATAATTTTTAATTTATTTATGTGTTTTTTTGCAGAAATGCCTTCTGGAACATGTGAACTTTCATGTGCCTTGATAACAAACTTGTATGCCATCTGTAAATACAACTACAATTGTTAAATTACGAGCCCAGTTGGTTTAGCCACGGAAAAAGACAGGAATCGTCTCGCTAGCCATGATTGGCTGAGATAATGGATGGGCAGGACATTTCGAGAGATGAGTTCGGATTGGTCTGCCATGTAGCACGCATCTGTCTATAACATGAGCTGCTCAGTATGTGCAGATAATCCTTGCTACCGAGGCTTTTTTGAAAGATATAACGTTAGCCATGGAAAACTGCAAATGTGTTGCTACTGCTCTCAACAACATTGCTGCCCTGAATTTGGCAGGCGCTATCGACAAAGATTGGTGGGAAAAGGTTGTGATGGACTACTTTCTGCGCACGGTATGAACCAGAGTGATTGACACAATGGGCCAAACAAGCTGTAGCTACAAACAAATGGAAACGACACAGGACGTCTTTCACCATGAAGCGTTCATCCATATACGGGTAAGAGTCTAGCTACATTTTCAGATATTATTATTTTCTAATTTAGACAAAAAGTTGTTTTCATTGGTGGCTAGCTATGACAATCCATTTGTACTGTATGGGTTGGGATTCTACTGTATTTTAGCAAATGCCACTGCAACATTGCTTGTCCTAATATTATAATATAGAATATTCTATCTTAATTTAAAAAAAACTTGTGTGCATTGTTGCGAATTGTTAGATATTGGAGGTAGAAACACAAGCATTTCGCTACAGCTGCAATAACATGTATTTGTGACCAATCAATTGTCTGTCTGTCTGTCTGTCTGTCTGTCTGTCTGTCTGTCTGTCTGTCTGTCTGTCTGTCTGTCTGTCTGTCTGTCTGTCTGTCTGTCTGTCTGTCTGTCTGTCTGTCTGTCTGTCTGTCTGTCTGTCTGTCTGTCTGTCTGTCTGTCTGTCTGTCTGTCTGTCTGTCTGTCTGTCTAATTGTTTGGCTAGCTAGCTAGCTACATGTCTAAACAAAAGACTCCACTTCGCCAGATGATTACATGACCCATCAAGTTAGCCAGGTGTGTCTGGGGGTGATTACGGCCATATTTTGTATTAGCTAGATGTGGCTGGGGGGTGGTTAGAGCACTTCTTTCACATGACCAATCAATTTAGACAAGTGTGTCTGGGTAAGCATCATCTAATAATTATAAAATATTTATACAATATTTTATATCTGGAAACGTTCTATTTTTGATATTGCTACTATCCCAAATATGCAAGTAACCATGTCACTGTACCGTTTACACCTTCTATGTCCTGTGCATGTGACAATTAAACATTGATTTTATTTGGTATAGTGTGTGTTTACCAGAGATGGTAATGTGAAGAACAACATGACCTGCACCAAAGTCAGCTTAAGAGGGTGTGAACAATTCGGAATAGTTGTAGACAAAGAAGAGCTCTTATTCTCAAAAGTGGGGTTATAAGTTTATCAACTTTCAAAGCAGAATTACTTTCCCATCAACTGCAGTCTCTACTTTTATCCAACGTAAAAAACACAATTTCAAATTTTGCAACATAAGATATAACCGAGGTGGTCGGTCCCATTTGAGGTTTGAAAAGGCTTCTGAAGTTTGTAATTTCCACTTATACATTTTTTTTATCAACCCCTACAAACATTTCAATTAATTATTATATTTCTTATTGCTGGAGGATTATTTTCCTGCTGAAGAAAACTGTCTCAAATTAAGATCCTACATCCATATGACAGAACACAAGCTGATGGTTAGGCCTACTCAGCTCTTCTGACTTCCAGAACTCTCTCTGGAAATGATGGTTTGTGAAATTGCCCGAAAGCCTCCCACATACTGTGTTTCAATTAACATGCCATTTGCCAGTCAGCATGGCCATGACTATAAACTGGGAGGCGAGTTGGGAGCAGCCATTATGCTCCTGAGGAGAGCGGATCAGCTAAGGCATCGCTTAGGTGTACTCTGTGCTGTTTAGAATCTGCAGAGAGGCACTACCTGCTGAGAAGCTCAGGAGCAATGCTTTTCCTAAATACCACTAAATAAACCTACCTCACCAATGAAACCACACTATTTACTCTCCAAACCACGCTATATATTTACATCAAACAGAATTTAGAATATTGTAACATTATCCTATAAAAAGGGAAGCATCTGTGCTTTGATTGGAGCTATCCATTGCATGTTTCTGATGGTATTTCTTTATCATATAGTAGAAATGAAAGACTTCAATGACGGCGTTCATGCATCCATTCACACGTTATCTATGCATATGATGACAATGAGGATGTGTTCTGGGGTTGCAATCAAACCTGTCATAGTTCATTTTGTTTGATTTCTATTCTGTGTGGGGGGAGAAATATGCTTCTGGAATTGTGCAGCCTCGGCAGTCAGATCATTTGCATTTAGGCAGCATCTCATCTGAAACTAAAATTAGCCGTAGCAATGAGGCCGGGAAAGCTAGCAGCTAATTGCATCACTGCTGCAAGAAGGAGTAATAATGCTGCAGTAGAAAGATAGCAGAGAGAGAGAGTGGGGGGGGGGAGAGGGAGAGGGGGAGAGAGAGAGAGTGGGGGGGAGGATGGGAGAGGAAAGGGGGAGAGAAGAGAGAGAGTGGGGGGAGAGGAGAGGGGGAGAGAGAGAGAGTGGGGGGAGAGGAGAGGGGGAGAGAGAGAGTGGGGGGGAGGGGGGGAGAGAGGGGGAGAGAGAGAGAGTGGGGGAGAGGAGAGGGGGAGAGAGAGAGAGTGGGGGGAGAGGAGAGGGGGAGAGAGAGAGTGGGGGGGAGGGGGGGGGAGAGAGAGAGTGGGGGGTAGGGGGGGAGAGAGGGGGAGAGAGAGAGAGTGGGGGGGAGAGAGAGAGTGGGGGGAGAGGAGAGGGGGAGAGAGAGAGGGGGAGAGAGAGAGTGGGGGGGGGAGAGAGGGGGAAAGAGAGAGAGTGGGGGGGAGGGGGGGAGAGAGAGGGGGAGAGAGAGAGAGTGGGGGGAGAGAGAGATGGGGAGAGAGAGAGAGTGGGGGGGAGAGGGGAGAGATGGGGAGAGAGAGAGAGTGGGGGGAGGGGGAGATAGGAGTGGGGGAGGGGGGAGAGGTGAGGGGGAGAGAGAGGGAGTGGGGGGGGAGGGGGGGAGAGGGGGAGAGAGAGATGGGGAGAGAGAGAGTGGGGGGGGAGAGGAGAGGGGGAGAGAGAGAGTGGGGGGGAGGGGGGGGAGATGGGGAGAAAGAGAGAGTGGGGGATAGGAGAGGTGGGGAGGGGGGAGAGAGAGAGTATGGGGGGGAAGAGAGCAAGAGAGAGCTTCTCTGTGTGATTTATGTAAATGTATTAGATGATTTGTCACAGGAAACCGACTCCTCCTTCCAGAGTCAATCAGGTGATCAGTCAGCACCAAGTCTCTAAACCGTGAGGCAGTTCAACGGATTAGCTAACTTCCATTATTATCACCGGTTCTCCCCTGCAAAGACCAGAGTAGAGATCTAATTATTATCATTAATGTAACATGTCAAGTCACATTAATGGATCATATTTTTTATTTAACCTTTATTTAACTAGGCAGGTCAGTTAAGAACTAATTCTTATTTACAATGACAGCCTAGGTACATTGGGTTAACTGCCTTGTTCAGGGGCAGAATGACAGATTTTTACCTTGTCAGCTTGGGGATTCGATCCAGCAACCTTTCAGTTACGGGCCCAACGCTCTAACCACTAGAATCACTGGATAGGCCTTAGGCGAGATGTAGGGAATCTAAAGGCCAATTGAAAAGGCCCTGGGATATTTTAATGGACATCAATTGAATGAAACAGGAATTGCAGTGGAGAGGTAAAGAGGCATCATACCGCAGGCATAGAAATGTGTGTGTGTGTGTGTGTGTGTGTGTGTGTGTGTGTGTGTGTGTGTGTGTGTGTGTGTGTGTGTGTGTGTCTGTGTGTGTCTGTGTGTCTGTGTGTGTGTGTGTGTGTGTGTGTGTGTGTGTGTCTGTGTGTGTGTGTGTGTGTGTGTGTGTGTGTGTGTCTGTGTGTGTGTGTGTGTGTGTGTGTGTGTGTGTGTGTGTGTGTGTGTGGCCCCCTGCCTCCTGCCCATAGGAGAATACTGTAAGTTATTTACCCCTCTTGTCCAGTGAAGACTTTATTTGATAACTGCCTACATGTCAATGTGTGAAGAAACAGCAACCTTATTTTATAACTGCCTACATGTCAATGTGTGAAGAAACAGCAACCTTATTTTATAACTGCCTACATGTCAATGTGTGAAGAAACAGCAACCTAATTTAAAACTGCCTACATGTCAATGTGTGAAGAAACAGCAACCTTATTTTATAACTGCCTACATGTCAATGTGTGAAGAAACAGCAAACTTTGGGAATCTTGTCCTTAGACTTTAGGGTCAGAAACAAAGACTGACTCTCACCTTCTATCTCTGTAAAATCAAGTTGGATTTTTTTCCCACACACAACATGTCTACAGTACTGTAAATTGAGCAAGTTATGGGGTTTGGAAATGGGAGTATAAGGACTTTATAACTTGCGCCTATAATTTAAAAGGCCTATTGTGATGTTTGATACTATATTGAGTTCCCCAAGAATCTTCCACAATACAACACTGATAGAACCAGTTTGTAGTGGTTGAATGCACATAATAAAAACAACAGAATCCCTATGTTTTGATTGGCCTGCCATCTTTATCCCTGAAACAAAACAGCCACCAATTTAGAGTGTTGTCTTGCTTTTTGATTGCTTGTCATGGATGTTCTTTCCATCACTTTTTTAATTAGATCCAAATTGGAACCAAATCATCAAACAGTGTATCACTGGCACCTCAGTCAGTCTTAAGTCTTCTTGAATGCAAACATGCACTTTGTTTGTCTAAATATAGACTCTGATGCTTTGTAGCGGATCACAATGTGAAGATGATCATCTTCAGAAAGAGTTTATTCTGTACTGCCTAAGATGTGTAATAGAAGGCCAGTGATATACTGTAGAATTGACCGATAGTGTCCATCTATAAGGGGCTAAGCAAACCTGCTTACTCTCCTCTTCTTCATAACCATCTACAGTAATCTCACAGGGGGAGAGACAGCACCCACTGTCTCTCCCCGTCTGAAACACTGAGGAGATGGATTTGGGTAATGGCCCAGCAACAGCCTGGTTGCCAGCTGCTTCACACCACTGAGAGCAGGGAATACCCCAACCAGGCACCAGGCCTGGACCAGGACCATGTGTCCTCCCCTCCATTGCCCCAGCAAGGCTGTACCTCCCTGGGCTGGCTCAGCACCACATCACACCTCAATGGTGGATGACCAGCGGTCAAAGTTGAAGGCAGAGGAACACCTAACGCTGATGATTGATGATTTCCATGGCCTCGTAGCCGAGCTGGAGCCCTACTCAGGAAGGTGACAGGGTGTGGAGAGACATCAGAAGAGGGTGTTGACTAAAGGGCCAGGAGTTCATCGGTTTCTTGGCAAATACTAGTAGCTCCAGGTCTAGAGCTGTCAATATATACTACATAGACAGGTAGACCAGAGATGGACATTAAATAGGCAAACATTGTATTTTGTACATATTCTGGAGATGAGAAGCAGGTACAGGGAGTTAACATTTAATAACACGAACAGAACAAGACAGGACCAGAACAGCGTCAGAACCAAGTGACAAAATATAAACAACAATTTACATTGAAAGCGGAAGCAGGGAACGGAGCTGAGGAACAGACAGACATAGGGGAGGTAATAAACAGGATGATTGAGTCCAGGTGGGTCCAATGATCGCTGATGCGCGTGACGAGGGAAGCAGGTTTGCGTAATGGCGGTGGCAGGAGTGCGTAGTGCTGGGCAGCCTAGCGCCCTCGAGCGCCAGAGAAGGAGAGCGTTGAGCAGGCGTGACATTTCTGGTACATATATGGATGTTTTCTTATCAAGTCAAGAGCCTGGATGCTGCCACATTCACAAATACATTGTTGTCCTTTTGCCAATCTTTGAACATCAGTCTTCCATGCGAGGTTAAATTAATTCCTTCATATCTCAGGGATATCTACTGAGGTGTTTTTCCATCACCTCATTGCCCTTGTTTGTGTTTCAAGCTGGCCCAGCATTCTTCTGTGTGTGTGTCAGTGTGTGTGTGTGTGTGTGTGTGTGTGTGTGTGTGTGTGTGTGTGTGTCTGTGTTTGTATTTTACTATGTGTACGCATCTGTATTTGACTATGAATGTGCGTGCCTGCATGCTTGTGTGTGTAAGAACCGACGCTGGAGTAGAGAAGCAAGTACGGACCTGTGTTGTTCCAGCCAATCGCAGTGACAGTCAGAGTGGATTTGTCCATCCCAACTTGGCGTGATTGATTTGCAGGCTCGTGACCTGACCATCTTCTGGCCTCTGTGTGTGTGCGTGCGTGCGTGCGTGTGTGTGCGTGCGTGTGTTTGTCCGTGTGTGTGCGTGCGTGTGTATTGACAGCGAGGGTTACCACCAAAGCGGCAAGAAGTTTCTCTCCATTGAACTGTGAAGTGCAGCAATTTATTTTTTACTGTGAATTGATGGCTTGTGACTGGTCAGTAGATACATGGGCCATTCCCTGCTCAACTTGGGGTCTCCTTCTACTCTCTGCTTAAGAATTATGTGTACTTTTTTATAATGACTGTAGTAAATGTAAAGTGTGCTGTCATGTTGTGGCTAGAGATATAACAGACAGCTTTTTGTAAGCCACTAAATATACAGTAGTTTCAATGTACTGTGATATACGTTATTTATCGCTGTGCCCTTGTCTTTGAGGACTAGCTACCATGATTTTTATAGTTTGGCTTTTCTTTTGTTTTCCTCTGAGAGTTGAAAGTTTGAGTTTGTGATGTGGTTTTACTGCCGAGCTGAGACCCAGCATCATCAAATCAATAGCCTTTGAGACACAACATCTCACCCGAGAAGACTGCATTCATCAAGTAAAAGCAGTCTTCTTCAGCGACTCACGCTGACCAGTACTCTTCAAAGCTACAAATGTGATCTGGTAATAGATGGGCCCAGAGAGACAGAGGGTCGAGGAACAGAGTGAGAGAGAGAAGGATGACTTTATTACACTTTTCCCCAGTTGTTTATACATTAAAACTGGCCCGTGAGGCACAATGACCCAAACCTCATTCAGCAGAACCATACACATGTAGGCAGCAGAACCATACACATGTAGGCAGCAGAACCATACACATGTAGGCAGCAGAACCATACACATGTAGGCAGCAGAACCATACACCAAATCTGTAAT
This sequence comes from Thymallus thymallus, assembly GCA_023634145.1. NCBI lineage: Eukaryota > Metazoa > Chordata > Actinopteri > Salmoniformes > Salmonidae > Thymallus > Thymallus thymallus. The sequence goes on along the minus strand of CM042412.1, from coordinate 28,845,987 downwards.
ACTACTGACATATGTTTTGTTTTACACTTTACACTGCTTTGCAGTTCTATAACAAACATTTGGCAAAACACAACACCCAATCCCCTACCTTTTGCACAACCTTCACAACTAAAACATCTTGTGTTCAAATGAAAAAACAACACTGTTCAACAAGCCAAGCTCAATTACTACTTGATCACTTTCACTCTTTAAATGAAGCAAACACGAATTGCGTAAATGTTCACTTTGCAATCAGACCTTTGGTATGGATGAAAAGACCACAGGTTAGCACTCCTGTGTTTGGAGAACATTGTAAGCAAACTTGGCAGAGAGAGGTATAGGTGGGGGTGGGGGTGGGGGTAGAGTTAGAGATGGAGGTGGATGAAGACCAAAAGCAAGGAGAGTAATCTTTGATGAAATTTGAGTTACTGTGTTGGACCATGTGGTTTGACCTTGAGAGGGGCTGGGCAAAGAATCTCAGCCGCTTCACCATAGCTTCACCATAGCTTCACCATAGCTTCACCATAGCTTCACCATAGCTTCACCATAGCTTCACCGTAGCATCCATCATCCGGACGTTCCAGAATGAGAATTGGTATGTACTGCACACATACTACTTGACAGTAGTACGATTCCAATACATACTGTAGATTCCAATACATACTGTAGATTCCAATACATATTGTAAGGGGAAACAAAGTAAATGTTTAATGTATTACTGTATGTATGTATGAAATTGGGAGCTGTACTACTTTGTAACATGTTTATCCTGTATACTGTATTACTGTAGTATGCTATTTTGTTTTTGTAGAACCAAAAGACAACCGGTAGAACGCGTCTGTTTACAGACAAACAGGAGGCTGCCATTGTGCAAATGGTAATTGAAAATAATTCCATAAGACTGAGGGAAATCAAACAACAGATTATTTAAAACCCTGCCATCTTCCATAACATCAGAGTGAGCTTATCAACCAGAGCCAGCATCCTCAAGAAACATCATCCCCAGATGAAGCAAATCTACAGTCTCATTTTAAATAAATTCCTAAAGAGTGAAGGATAAACGGTACGAATATGTTCAAGTAAGTAATGAACTAGCATTACACTCTAGAAAATAGAGACTCATTGATGTTTCCAGTGAACTTTACTATACAACAATTACAGTATTTACTGTCATTTCAGAGAACAACGGAGTTGGATGCAAGTCCCATCCTCCAGGAACTCATATCCATAGATGAGGCTGGATTCAATTTAGCGAAGACGAGGAGAAGAAGGAATATCATTGGTCAACGTGCCGTCATTGAGGTACCTGGCCAGCGCGGGGGAAATGTCACCATATGCGCAGCTGTGCGGCACAATGGGGTCCTCCACCACTATGCCACCCTTGGACCACACAACACTGCCCATCTCCTTCATTTCCTGAACACCTTACATGGCAATCTTTTTCCGACAGAGCAGAGAGGGACAGATTATCCCGAGCAGCAAATGTATGTTCTAATTTGCGACAACGTGAGTTTCCATCGGGCTGCTCAGTTCCGCAACTGGTTCCATGATCATCCCAGCTTTACAGTTCTCTATCTCCCACCATATTCCCCATTTCTCAACTCCATTAAGGAGTTGTTTGTCAGTATGGCGGTGGAAGGTGTATGATCGCAAAACCCATGAACGTATGGCCCTTCTCCAGGCAATGGAGGAGGCCTGTGGTGACAATACTGCAGAGTTCTGTCAAGGGTGGATGCGTCATGCCAGAAGATATTTCCTCTGCTGTCTGGCCAAGGAGAATATCGCCTGTGATGTTGATGAAAATCTGTGGCCTGACCAAAACAACAGTTTTCACAAAGGAGAATTTGTTTCTTGAATTATGATTTTGATTTGCATGTATTTTGACAGTCTCTTTAGTTATTACAATTGATCTAACATATGGTACAGTAGTACACTTCGGCTTATTTTTCTTCCTTTACATGTACAAAATATATTTACTGTATGTTTGCATTTGTACTGTATCTGTGCTAACAGGATGCTGTTTGACATGTATTGTCATGTTGAAGTATACAACCTTGCATTTCTGTTCCTTTCTTGTTTGAGGACACAAACAATATACAGAATAACAACAACATCTTAGTCTTTACACTGAACTAGGTTCTGATAGTAGTGTTTTGAAAATATGTCACATTTGATGTGTGTGCGTCATTTGTATCTAGAGTTTCATTTTGAGCAGGGAGTACATGATTCTGATTGCTGTGTTTCATTTTGCAAGATGTCTGTGGGGTTCGGGGAAACGGTTTTGTGTTTTGTGTTTAGGAGTTTGAGTACCTGAGATGTAGTTTCAGCCCAAGCGTGTTAACAATTGGGAAAGCCCCCCCCCCCTTTCCGTACCTGAGCCCTGTACTATGTATGTGGTTTGAGGAGTTAGCGATGTAACTTTGGTTAACTCGGGATAACCGGTACCACGAAAGTGACTCACATTTTAGAAAGGTACGTTTCAGGGCTAACTCCCGGGCAGGCTAACTCATGGCTAACTCCCGGGCAGGCTAACCCATGGCTAACTCCCAGGCAGGCTAACTCATGGCTAACTCCTGGGCAGGCTAACTCATGGCTAACTCCCGGGCAGGCTAACTCATGGCTAACTCCCAGGCAGGCTAACTCATGGCTAACTCCCAGGCAGGCTAACTCATGGCTAACTCCCGGGCAGGCTAACTCATGGCTAACTCCCAGGCAGGCTAACTCAGGGCTAACTCCCTTTATCCTGAATGGAATGTCTGAGCTGCGAGTTGAGGACTAGTGAAAACAGATTCCCTCCCTCTCGCAAAGATTGCGTCATCATCCCCATCGTTTGAGAAAGATGACTGATTCAATATTTTATTACTCAAATGTTTTTGTGTGTGTTAAAAATAGTAATATATATATCACATTACACATTTAGTAATGACAGAATGCATTTGAAACTTCACGCAGAGTAAAACTTTTGTATAACCTAATTATTATATCAGTAGGAGTGGGGAAAAAGGTGCTTGTGCAATGATAAGCACACCAAAGACGGCGTTAACGATAATGTATCAAATAAAGACGCCACTTCAACAAGCCTATTTCACACCATAGCCTGCTGAATTTGCAAGATAACTTTTCTTTCATTTTGGCACAAATGAAAATTGATGATTGACGTTTCAAGATTGTCTCAATGAAGAGTTTGACCTTCGACTAGCAACATGCAACATGCAAGCGCAGTTACAAGCTTGCTAGAGTTAGCGGCAGAAGGACGAGCAACATCCACCTTCGTAGTACGGATGAAGCCTGAGCTGAAATTTGAAGCTAACTGAAGCTGGCTAGCTTTAGAAAACCCTGAGTAGTTAGCTTCAATCATAGTATATCTCTCAGGTAGACATTTTGGACTTTCTGCTCTAGTTTCAGGGCTAGTTTGTGGTCTGTGTGAACGGCAGTGATGAGTTTGTATTCTCAAGACTATGATACTCTGGAATGTGGGAGCAGTGAGATCTCCTCTGTCGGTAATCTTTTGTGTGCTGACCCTGCAGGAGTTCTGCTGGAACCAGATCCAGCAGATTTGACCGTACCTGTCCACCGTTTATTTTTTCTGGCTGCCCAGAGGCACAGAGAAGAATGTCATCATCAAGGAGACCTGGGAACTCATAAAGAAATTCAGATTTAATCACATTGTATAATTATATTTACTATAAATGCTTTTTGTGTGTATTAGTGTTTTGGTCTGTCTTCAAAGTTATTGAATAAACAAATGATACTGAAACTGAGAAAAATGCCATTGCTGATAGAAAATGTTATTACAAAAGTGCATAACCCATGGATATTGTATTCTTCATTGTTGTCACATGGAATATTATTTCGTAGCAGAGCTTGACATACTGACATTCCATCTTATTCATAAACAATTACATTTGGTTAATAATTTCCTTGCTGGAGGCAATGCTGAAATATTGACGTGTTTAATTTATCAGAACAAAACTGCAGTCTGGCTAATTAAGCCATCATCCCAGGCGTAGATTGCCCTGGCTCAGAGAAAGTCTAATGGAATTTAATCTTCAAAACATTCTGAGGGGAAAAAACTTCTACAATTGTGTTGCTTTCACGTGATTGTTCGTTGCACACGAGTCACTGTAAACGAATTAGGAGTACATCAGAGGAGAAGGCAATATGCTTTCCTGCGTTCACTCTGATTGGGCCTGCAGCGGAAAAACCATTGTGCCTGGGTGACATTTGTAATGTGTTGTAGAATGTGGAACAGTGCTGGGTGTCAAGGACAACCATAATACATGTATTGACTGTAGATCTGTATGACATTGAAAAATGACAAAGCGTTGTCCAGTATACAGATATAGGATCTTATTTTGATCACTCTTTTGGTGCCAGATGAGCTTTGTGATTGACATAAATTCACTGAAAACCTGCACAAACACATGGTTATATTAACAGTAATTCATTTTTCATGTGGTCTAATTTTGGCCGACTAATAGTCAAATAACATTATGGACTAAACGTTAAAATCTTGTTGCTGCGGGATTATTTTGCAGTGACAATACGGGTCACATTAAGAGCCTACATCTGTAGTTCCTATTTGATCCAGCTAGCGGATGACCTTCAGCCAAAGTGTTCCACTGGCTGTAAGTACTTGAACCTTCATGCCCCTCAAGTTGTCCTCCAAAAGTGTCCATTTGTGATCTAAGGAGGCTTATTATAGAAATGGAAAGTGTAAAAGGTCCTTCTAAATAGCCTACTGCACAGTATATTTATAAGTCACTCTGCCTTCATCTCTTTTCTATTTGTAACCATACAGCACTGACTCAGGGACTTCACAATACACATATGTCATATCTATAAATGCCAAATGTAGCTATTGTTGTCTTGTTGGCTTTGTAATACTATTGAATTGTTACAACATTTATAAACCATCAACAGGAGTGTATTTAGCAATGAAAACCCTTTTTGTGCTTGGTCCATTTTTTATTTAGACTTGTTTTCAGATACTTGATAAACATCGTTTGATAAAATAACTTTGTCAGAGCACCAATTTTGGACAGTACACCTACACTAATGTACCCCCAGTGCAGTGCATACTGTAGCGGAGTCTGATGTATAGCTAATTACCATTCTTTCAGCAATATGTATTAGTACTGTATCTTAGCCTCGCTCAACAAGCACTCTATCAACCCCATCCATCCCCACCACAATTCCCAAACGTTCCCCAATCAACATCTCTGTGTCCCTGTGAGGTATCCCTGAGGAGGGGGTATTTCCCTCTCTCCATGCAACCAGAGATCAACTGTGCTGCAAAGTCATGGCGTCTGTGAAAACTCTGTTGAGTAACACAATAAAGGGTTGCCATCTGTCGCCATCTCATTAAAGTGGAGCATATGCTAATGCATCTCTGCTGCCTAGAAGTGCCTGGGCTAAGTCAAGGACAAAATTAGATTGCGTCTGAGATTGTTCCCCATATGCCTTGGCATTTTGTTATGTCTTTCTGATTAAAACTTTCCCTCACTCCTGTCCGTGCAGTTTTTTTCTCCGGCTGTTCAGGGAGGCAGTGTAGGAGTCTTTAGGAAGATCCACACCTCCTTTGAGCACTGCCTGAATATTTTATGACTTAATACTTCATCTGTATTTTATTTATTTTTTTACTCAGAAATGTAATGACCTACTCTTGGAGATTCTACTCTATGTAGACATTTCTACTGGCTCTACGTTGCTCATTGTGACAGATGGGGCCAGCATGTTATATTGAATATAGTAGGTTTGATTGACTGCTACTGTGCTACCAAAGAGTATCATGATTTCCCGTCTGTGAATTAGTTAGTCTCAGTGAAGCGCTTTAACCAGATATACAGTATATTTGGTTGTGAAGTTTTGTATTTGGACTGTTGTGAGAAGTTATTTCCAGCAGCATATTTGTTTTCTGTCAAATTTCTTTGTATCTCAACTCTAAGTTTATTCTTATTCTTATTTTTCACTCTGTCAACAAAGAGGTGATGAAGCAATTCTGTTCCAGAGACAGTCCACCTGTGTAATGTGCGCACATCATAACTCTTTCATTCTGTTGACATAAATTATTCCTAGCCATCAACATTAATTTTGTCTACTTTCCTCTCAGGCCTCCAGTCTTTTTGTTGTCAAAGTATTCCAATAAAGAATTTACCGCTGCAGAATTCCAAATCGACCCTTGGCTTCTAATCCCAAGGCATTTGTGTAAATCTGCTTGATTTTGCCTTCTGACAGGCTGGGTTGGAGTTTGGGTTTATTGCCCAATAACATCAGATTACAGTAGTGTAGAGGGGTAGGGTGGAAGGGTTGGAATGTTGGCCTATTGGGATGGAATTTATCATAGCACTGCTTATACTGCTACAGTATTGAGTTCTTCCTATCAACTGCACTCAGTTTATCCTCTGATTGGAAATGGCAGGGAATGAACTGGAGAAAATGGCGACTATTTAATCACCAAAACACCAGTTGGTATTTCTGCTGCTGTCCACACTGAAGCTGTCCACACTGAAGCTGTCCACTCTGAAGCTGTCCACACTGAAGCTGTCCACACTGAAGCTGTCCCACATTGCTGCTGTCCACACTGGAGCTGTCCACACTGGAGCTGTCCACACTGGAGCTGTCCAACACTGAAGCTGTCCCACACTGAAGCTGTCCACACTGATGCTGTCCACACTGAAGCTGTCCACACTGAAGCTGTCCACATTGGAGCTGTCCACACTGGAGCTGTCCCACACTGGAGCTGTCCACACTGGAGCTGTCCACACTGAAGCTGTCCACACTGGAGCTGTCTACACTGGAGCTGTCTACACTGGAGCTGTCCCACACTGAACCTGTCCACACTGATGCTGTTCACACTGAAGCTGTCCACATTGGAGCTGTCTACACTGGAGCTGTCCCACACTGCTGCTGTCCACACTGGAGCTGTCACACAGCTAGAATGTATTGCCTAGAGTGCTGAGCCACCAACGAGACAATCACCTCCTTCATCCAAGCTGGCCACTTCACTTTCCCATGTGGATTTCAGATAATTTTTACCCACAGGAAAGAGTGGATGTACGGTATACTAAGGGCCTTTCTCTAGTCTCTGACAGAGAGACTGACTGACTGGAAGTAACATGCAGACACACATTGTAACATAATTGAATTTGTAAATTTATTGAACCTCCCATGCAGACAGTACTTGTTTCATGAATTCCACCATGGACCTGCGACTCTGACTGCATGCCATCAGACACAGGGCTGTGATAACTTTGCCTTTTTAGAGCATTTCCAAACAGCTCCCAAAATTGACTCAGAGATAAATAGTGAATCTCTGACACTGGTCAAAGAAGGGCAGAAGGGTCAGCTGGTTAAATTAATGTATTCCAAAAATATATTTGGGTTGATACTTTAGGCCAGTGAGGTATATGGACCGATGTGGTTTACTATACAGTCATTACTGAATATGACTTATGCTGTTAGCTATGATAAAAAATAACAGAATTAATACTTAAGACCTTGAACTTTGTTTCGTCCATCAAACTAATTACTTTCCCTTTCTTCATGTTGACGTAAATAACCATCCAACTGTAAACATCTCTTTTAGAAGATATTTGTTTGATAGTTGGTAACATGACCCACAGGTCTTGATGCTATTAAAATCTTTTTGGAGTGACGCTCCAACCAGCAGCAGTTCAAAACAAGGCCTGACTTCTCAGCCTGGTCTCATAGACTAGATGTAACATAGTAAATGAAATTCTGGGAGACAAATGAGTATGATATGTTACGTTTGGAATGGTTATACAGTACATTCGGAAAGTATCCCTTGAGTTTTTCCACATTTTGTTATATTACAGCCTTATTCTAAAATGTATTAAATGAAACATTTTCCTCATCAATCTACACACAATACCCCACAATGACAAAACTTACAAAAGTATTCCGACCCTTTGCTATGAGACTCCATTGATCTTCCTTAAGATGTTTCTACAACTTGATTGGAGTCCAGCTGGGGTAAATTCAATTGATTGGACATGATTTGGAAAGGCACACACGTCTATATAAGGTCCCACAGTTGACAGTGCATGTCAGAGCAAAAACCAAGGTCAAAGGAATTGTCTGTAGAGCTCCGAGACAGGATTGTGTCAGTAAATTGAAATAAATTCATTAGGCCCTAATCTATGGATTTCACATGACTGGGGATGTGCATCTGTTGGTCAGAAAAAAAGTAGGTGCGTAGATCAGAAAACCAGTCAGTATCTGGACCACCATTTGTCTCATGCAGCACGACACATCTCCTTCACATAGAGTTAATCAGGCTTTTGATTGTGGCCTGTGGAATGTTGTTCCACTCCTCTTCAATGTCTGTGCGAAGTTGCTGGATATTGGCGGGAACTGGAACACGTTGTTTTACACGTTGATCCAGAGCATTCCAAACATGCTCAATGGGTGACATGCAGGCCATGGAAGAACTGGGACATTTTAAGCTTGTGTACAGATTGTTGCGACATGGGGCTGTGCATTATCATGCTGAAACATGAGGTAATGGATGAAAATGTCACGACAATCAGACTCAGAATCTCATCATGGTATCTCTGTGCAGTCAAACCACCATCGAGAAATGCAATTGTGTTCGTTGTCCGTAGCTTATGCCTGCCCACATGACACCATATGCGTGGTCTGCGGTTGTGAGGTCGGTTGGACATACTGCCAAACTCTCTAAAACAACGTGGGAGGCGGCTGCTGGTAGGGAAATGAACATTAAATTCTCTGGTAACAGCTCTGGTGGACATTCCTGCAGTCAGCATGCCAATTGCACACTCCCTCAAAACTTGAGACATCTGTGGCATTGTGTTGTGTGATAAAATGGCACATTTTAGAAGAGTGGCCTTTTATTGTCCCCCAGCACAAGGTGCACCTGTGTAATGATCATGCTGTTTAATCAGCTTCTTGATATGTCACACCTGTCAGGTGGATGGATTATCTTGGCAAAGGAGAAATGCTCTCTAACAGGGATGTGAACAAATTTGTGCACAACATTTGGGATTTTTGTTTAGTATGTTGCGTATACCCCTAGTCCATGTTGGAGTTCACCACAATTAGCCAACTATCTTCCATTTTAGAGATTGAATGAAGAATAACATGCTGACCTGTTCTTTATCCCAAACTACCTACAGATGAGTGACAGTACAGAATAGCCCCTGCAGAAACAGCGCTGCTTCTCTGAGATAATACTCTGAAGAGGTGCATGTTGTGCCATGTCTGTTTGGCACTTATATCTACAGTGGTAAAGTCATCTCTGGTTGAGGACCGGGCCAGTGGGACTCTCTTTTGATGAACAGTACTTTACTAGGCCTCTGATGAGGGGGAATCACACCTCCACTCACTAGTAAACACATCAACCTGCAGGACGTAATGACATCCCTTCCTAGGGGATTGACTGGAACTGCAGGTATAACAGTACAGTACTCCTCTTCGGTGACTGAGGTGTGTGTGTGTGTGTGTGTGTGTGTGTGTGTGTGTGTGTGTGTGTGTGTGTGTGTGTGTGTGTGTGTGTGTGTGTGTGCAGTGGTGGTAAAAGTACCCAATCGTCCAACTTGAGTAAAAGTAAAGATACCTTAATAGAAAATGACTTGAGTAAAAGTCTAAAAGTACTTGGTTTTAAATATACTTAAGTATTAAAAGTAAATGGAATTGCTAAAATGCACTTAATTATCAAAAGTATTTTTCATTTCAAATTCCTTATTTTAAGCAAACCAAATGTTCCTTTTTTTTCCACACGGATAGCCAGGGTTTTTTTCCACTGATAGCCAGGTTTTTTTCCACTGATAGCCAGGTTTTTTCCCCACTGATAGCCAGGTTTTTTTCCACTGATAGCCAGGTTTTTTCCCCACTGATAGCCAGGTTTTTTTCCACTGATAGCCAGGTTTTTTTTCCACTGATTGCCAGGTTTTTTTCCCACGGATAGCCAGGTTTTTTTCCCACGGATAGCCAGGGTTTTTTTCCACTGATAGCCAATGGTTTTTTCCAACACTCAGACATCATTTACAAATGAAGCATTTGCGTTTAGTGAGTCCACCAGATCAGAGACAGGGGACGACCAGGGATGTTCTCTTGATAAGTGTGTGAATTGGAACATTTTCCTTTCAAAAAGTAACAAGTACTTTTAGCTGTCAGGGAAAATGTATGGAGTAAAAAGTACATCATTTCCTTTAGGAACGTAGAGAAGTAAAAGTAAAAGTTGGTAAAAAAATATAAATAGTAAAGTAAAGTACAGATACCCCCAAAAACTACTTAAGTAGTACTTTAAAGTATTTTTACTGAAGTACTTTCCACCGCTGTGTTGGCCATGTAAATAGACAACGGTAGATGTTTGCGACTCTCGGGGCCCGGATGCCAGATGGTGATTAGTGATGCCTTTGAGGATGGTTATCCTGTCATCACTCCTCACAGGGGAGTCTTCAATAAATATCAGGAAACATTGACTTCTGGACAGATGTTATCGCTTATTCAGGAGCCTAGGATTTTAATCAATAGCTGCCAACCCATTCCAGGGTGACGTGTGAGGTGGTCAATAAACCCTCGCTGTTGTTCCCTGGGTTTTCCTAAAGTGTGTATCATACCGTAGCAGGCTGTTATAAACAGCATGTCAGCACTAGGATTTTGTGTTTGGCAGCTGATGGTCCAGAGTTAGCGATTCGCCTCGTGGGTTTTCTCTCTTCAAGGTTAGTCTAATTAACGGTGAACTCCCAGCTCAAAGACGAGTGCATTGTTCTGACTGGATGGATTTTGCTCCAGTGGAGGTACTGTGGGCCAGAGCTGTTACGCTGCACAAGCTTCCCTAATCTAAGGCCACCGAGGACAAGGAAACAACACTGCTACAGATGCTGTCATGGTTTCCAAAAGTAAGCAGAACTATTCTCTATTTTGTTGTTTTCAACCTAAAGGAGACATGACAAAAACACTTTCCTCCATATCAAATGAAATGCTAATGAGAACATAGGAAAAAAGCTAAGGGTGCTTTGACCTTTTGATGATATTCATGATTCACACATCTTTGTGTTGATTCTCTGAAAATATTCATGGGTAATACACAGAGAAAGACCAAGCATATCAACACATTAAGTAATCTCTCTCTCTTCCTCCCTCTCTCTCCTTCCCTACATCCATGCTCCCTCCCATTCTAGGTTTATTCTCTCCTAAAGGTAAGGATAAATCTGATGGTCTCGTGCAGTTTTTCTAGGCTAATTCAGATTCTGCATTTAAGCATGACACCATGAAGAGTCCATTATACCCATAATTCACACGCGCATTACCCCCCTGTTGTGGTATAAATCATTGTGTAGCTGTAGTATATTGACTATACCTCCTCCACTCCAGACAACAGAGACACATCTGCTAGATGTAGATACCATATAAACTGGAGTGGAAAGGTTGCAGCAGAACAAATCCAGTTGGCTCCACCACAAGTGGATGTGTGACTGTGCACAGCTCAAGAGGTTTAGAGAAACTACAGAAGATAAATGAATTTCTCTTGGCCAGACTCGCTATGGTTTTAGGCTCTTGGATGTTTATTTGTCCTCACAGGGCATGCCGATAGGGGAGCAGAAGTAGTACGTCTTTGCAAAAGTGTCCTTTCTCAAGTATCACTTCTTGTAAACAATGGACTAAGGACTAGGGCTGTGGCGGTCATGAAATGTTGTCAGCCAGTAGGCCTAAGTGTCATGAAAATAATAAGGATATTTTTCCCAAATTGTTTTTGTGTTGAGCGTTAACAAAGTGATCATTTAAAACATACCTCCTATATGCTTAATTTTGCGTGATTTATGCAAATGTGATACAAACCTTAAGTTATATGTTTTGATTTGTAATACATTCTAAGGCTGCGTAATGTGACTAAGGATGATTTGAAAAAAGTTGCATGAAAGGCATGAGCTCTGCTCTGTTTCTGGCGCTGTCTCTCATTCACAATTTGACAAACGTTTCATAATACTGTATTCTCACCTATCAGACTATTCTGAATTAAATTAGGTCTTTACATAGCCTACTAATAATACCCAATACCAGTCAAGAGTTTGGACACACCTACTCATTCAAGGGTTTTTCTTAATCTTTACTATTTTCTACATTACAGAATAATAGTGAAGACATCAACACTATGAAACAACACATATGGAATCATGTAGTACCCTAATTGTTACAAAAATCTAAATATATTTTATATTTGAGATTCTTCAAAGCAGCCAGCCTTTGCCTTGATAACAGCTTTGCACACATTTTCTCAACCAGCTTCATGAGGAATGCTTTTCCAACAGTCTTGAAGGAGTTCCCACATATGCTGAGCACTTGTTTGCTGCTTTTCCTTCACTCTGCGGTCCAACTCATCCCAAACCATCTCAATTGGGTTGTGGTCAGGTGATTTTGGAGGCCAGGTCATCTGATGCAGCACTCATCACTCTCCTTCTTTGTCAAATACCCCTTATACAGCCTGGGGTCATTGTCCTGTTGAAAAACAAATTATAGTCCCACTAAGCGCAAACCAGATGGGATGTGAAGCATTTAATTGGGCTGCAATCTGAGATGCAGTTAACTCTAATGAACTTATCCTCTGCAGTAGAGGTAACTCTAGGTCTTCCTTTCCTGTGGCGGTCCTCATGAGAGCCAGTTTCAACATAGTGCTTGAGGGTTTTTGCGACTGCACTTGAAGAAACTTTAAAAGTTTCCGGACTGACTGACCTTCATGTCTTAAAGTAATGATGGACTGTCATTTCTCTTTGCTTATTTGAGCTGTTCTTGTAATAATATGTACATGGTCTTTTACCAAATAGGGCTATCTTCTGTATAACACCCCTAGCTTGTCACAACACAACTGATTGGCTCAAACTCATTAAAAGGAAAGAAATTAACAAGGCACACCTGTTAATTGAAATGCATTCCAGGTGACTACCTCCTGAAGCAGGTTGAGAAAATGCCAAGAGTGTGAAAAACTGTCACCAACGAAATGGGTGGCTACTTTTAAGACTCAAATATAAAATATATTTTGATTTGTTTAACACTTTTTTGGTTACTACATGATTCCATATGTGTTATTTAATCATTTTGATGTATTCACTATTATGCTACAATGTGTGTGTGGAATATGGAATGTATGTGTGTCCAAACATTTGACTGGTACTGTATGTGTGGAATAATTGTTTTATTTAGAATTGCCCACAAAATAAAATATCTTTAGCCTGCACTCCAGCAACAAATGGAAGGAGGGAGCAGTTACTTTTTTAATATGCCCGGATTAATGTGCTTAGTTTGAAGAACTTTTTCTATTATGTAATCCCACATTTTTTATGGATATGTGTGCAATAAAAGTTTAACATTCATCTTTTGCTACTATTTCTGTCAAATCTATGCATACAATGTGAGGCATATATGAACACAGAACGCACTGCAACTTCCTCTGCAATGCAATGCTGGCAGGCAAACATAGTGTTCCACTGGAAATGAATGTAGGCTACTTCTGGTGTAGACTACCAGAACGCAATGAACCTGTCGGTCAGATTGAACCTTTGATTGCACATGCTATTCTCAATGTCTTTACATATACTAAATAATATATATGTGTAAATAGTTTTGATTTAGAATGGGCCATTATCATGCACCTGTCGAAACAGGGGCAGGGGGAAAAAATAAATGTAATTCGTATGCACATGAGTAGCAAATGGAGGATTTTTTCCCAGAGGTTAATTTTCATGCCAGCCAGGCTACTCCTGTTGTAAAGTGAAGCAATGTGCTTAATATTAGCTGATGGGTTCCTCTTCTTTTTAATAGAGGCCATCAATTTTATCACGCAATTGCGTAGCGTAGCCTATAGAAATGTTGGTTTATAGGAACACATTTTATTCCATACATCAACCAGCTATGAGGAGAGGGCTTTCGCTGCGCAACAGGTTATCCTATTCCACTCAAACTCTGAATGCCAGGGCTCTCATGAAGTAGTAGTAGTAGTTCAGCAGTCTTAAGGCTTGGGGGTAGAAGCTGTTAAGGAGCCTTTTGGTCATAGAATTGGCACTCAGGTACCGCCTACCATGCGGTAGCAGAGAGAACTATGACTTGGGTGACTGGAGTCAATTCTTTGTACCTTCCTCTGACACCGCCTAGTATATAGGTCATGGATGTCAGGAAGCTTGGCCCCAGTAATGTACTGGGCCGTACGCACTACCCTCTGTAGCGCCTTACAGTCAGATGCCGAGCAGTTGCCATACCAGGCAGTGATGCAACCGGTCAGGATGCTCTCAATGCCCTCTTCACAATTCACAACTGTCTTGGTGTGTTTGGACCATTATAGTTCGTTGGTGATATGGACACCAAGGAACTTCAAACAGTCGATGTTAATGAGGGCCTGTTCATCCCTCCTTTTCCTGTAGTCCACGATCAGCTCCTTTGTCTTGCTCACATTGAGGGAGAGGTTGTTGTTCTGGCACCACACTCTCATCGTTGTCGGTGATCAGGCCGACCACTGTTGTGTCATCAGCAAACTTAATGATGGTGTTGGATTCGTGCTTGTCCACGCAGTCGTGAGTGAACAGAAAGTACAGGAGGGGACTAAGCACGCACCCCTGAGGGGCCCCAGTGTTGAGGATCCGCGTGACAGATGTGTTGTTGCTTACCCTTACCACCTGGGGGGGGCAGCCCGTAAAGAAGTCCAGGATCCAGTTGCAGAGGGAGGTGTTTAGTCCCAGCGTCCTTAGCTTAGTGATGAGCTTTGTGGGCACTATGGTGTTGAACGCTGAGATGTAGTCAATGAACAGCATTCTCACATAGGTGTTCCTTTTGTCCAGGTGGTAAAGGGCAGTGTGGAGTGCAATTGAGATTGCGTCATCTGTGGAGCTGTGGGTGCGGTATGCGAATTGAAGTGAAGTCACTTACCAGTCGGTCTGCGCATGCTTTGAGTACACGTCCTGGTAATCCGTCTGGCCCTGCGGCTTTGTGAATGTTGACCTGTTTAAAGGTCTCGCTCACATCGGCTATGGAGAGCGTGATAACACAGTCGTCTGGAACAGCTGGTGCTCTCATGCATGCTTCGGTGTTGCTTGCCTCAAAGCGAGCATAAAAGGCATTTAGGTCATCTGACAGGCTCGCGTCACTGGGCAGCTCGTGGCTGGGTTTCCCTTTGTTGTCCGTAATATTTTTCAAGCCCTGCCACATCCGACGAGCGTCAGAGCCGGTGTAGTAGGATTCAATCTTAGTCCTGTATTGACGCTTTGCCTGTTTGGTTCGTCTGAGGGCGTAGCAAGATTTCTTATAAGTGTCCGGATTAGTCCTGTAGCTTAGCATCCGCATTATCTGACCACTTCCGTATCGAGCGAGACACTGGTACTTCGTGACTATAATACAATCTCCATAATAACCCTAATGAGTACGCAGGTTGAAAAGCAGTGCTTTCAAATGGTATCAATGCACAAACATCACTACCAATTACTCGGAAACATGTAATTCCCAATAAAACGAAAAGAGCCAATAGGTCTTATATGTATGTGGTCTAATTAAAGCCATTTAAATGCAAGCCTTGAGCTCACACATTAACCACATGGCATAATTGGTCATCATTAATGTGACCCAACACTTTCTTCCAGCAAAATCAATTGAAACTGTAATGAAACTGAGGCTTGATGTAGTTTTTTTTTCACCATGCAGCAATTAGCCCTCAAGAATGGAATCGATCATGCTACGCTTTGTATCGTTACAGCCATGGTAAATCAATTGATATCAATTAAATTGTTTGCCCTCATTAACCCTAGAGTGTGTAGAACGTTTGATGTTCAAATGAAATACAATTTTATTTGTCACATGCGCCGAATATAATGGGTGTACACTTTACCAGGAAATGCTAACTTACAAACGATTTCCAAACAATGCATAATTAAATAGTAAGAAAAGATTAGCAAAAATAAATAAAAATTAAATAGTAACCCAATGAAATAACAATAACGAGGAGTACTAGTACCAAGTCAATGTGCAGGGGTTAGAGGTAGTGAGGTTATTGAGGCAATATGTACATGCAGGTAGAGGTAAAAGTGACTAGGCAATCAGGATAGATAATAAACAAAGGAGCAAATCATATCAAATCAAACTACTAAACAGAGTAGCAGCAGCATATTTTTGTTTTATTTTATTTCACCTTTATTTAACCAGGTAGGTCAGTTTACAACTGCGACCTGGCCAAGACAAAGCAAAGCAGTGCGACAAAAAAAACACAGAGTTACACAGTAAACAAACGTACAGTCAATAACACAAAATATATATATACAGAGTGCAAATGTAGTGCAAAATGCAGTTAGGTTAGGAAGGTAGGACAATAAATAGGCCATAGTGGTGAGATAAATATGTGTGTGATAGGGTGTCTATGTGTGAGTGTGTGAGTGAGTGTGGCGTCAATATGTATGTGTGTGTGTGTGTGTGTGTGTGTGTGTGTGTTTTGTGTTTGTGAGTGTATGTAGTGTGAGTGTGTGTGAATCCAGCGAATGTGCACAGAGCCAGTGCAAGAATGTCAGTGCAAAAAAAAGGGGGTTTAATGCAGATAATCTGGGTAGCCATGTGATTAACTGTTCAGCAGTTTCATGGCTTGGGGGTAGAAGCTGTTCAGGAGCCTTTTGACCCCAGACAATTACCATGCGGAAAGAACAGTGGCTGGAGTCTTTAACGCACAACCTTCTGAAGCACCAAGCAGTTGCCATACCAGGCGGTGATGCAGCCAGTCAAAATGCTCTTGATGGTGCAGCTGTAGAACTTTTTGAGGATCTGAGGGCCCATGACAAATCTTTTCAGCCTCCTGAAGGGGAAGAGGCATTGTCGTGCCTTCTTCATGACTGTGTTGATGTGTTTGGACCATGATAGGTCCTTAGTGATGTGGACACCAAGGAACCTGAAGCTCTCAACCCGCTCAACTACAGCCCAGTCGATGTGAAAGGGGACGTGCTCGGCCATGCGTTTCCTGTAGTCCACAATCAGCTAATTTGTCTTGCTGACGTTGAGGGAGAGGTTGTTGTCCTGGCACCACACTGCCAGGTCTCTGACCTCCTCCTTGTAGGCTGTCTCAACATCGTTGGTGACCGGGCCTACCACCTGATAATAATATAAAATAATGCCACGGAATTCTAAGCAAATCCTGTCTGCTAAACAAACTAGTGTAGCCCACAGCTATATGTCATAGCCAGACCAGGGCCTACCATGAGGACAACTCACAGTATGCTATTCTGTTCTTCTGAAATAGACTACATTTTCTTCATATCATGTTTCTTTAGACCTGTCTAAAATAAATAATGGTCTTATTGTGATGGTGATAGGCTATATTAAATTGATTTATTAGACATTTTCAAATGTAGCTGTTCCAAAGGTCTGCATCAGTGGCTCGTAGGCTATGCGTGGAAGCCAGGAGATGCTAAATGTTTTTATGTTAATTAACGGTCCATTACCATGCAACTGGTAGTTATTTGTTTGACAATCACCGGCTGACAAAATTTCATGACCGCCACAGGACTAGTGCTACGAGGCGTTAAACATTTAGAAAGGCTATTCTTGGGCACAGGGACCGGTCAGTTCATGCTCTGAGTACGCGTCCTGGTAATCCATCTGGCCCTGCGGCCTTGTGAATGTTAGCCTGTTTAAAGGTCTTACTCAGATCGGCTACGTAGAGTGTGATCACACAGTCATCCGGAACAGTTGTTGCTCTCATGCATGCTTCAGTGTTGCTTGCCTCGAAGCGAGCATAGAAGATATTTAGCTCATCTGGTAGGCTCGTAGTTTGCAAGCCCTGCCACATCTGACGAGCGTCAGAGCCGGTGTAGTAGGATTCGATCTAGGTCCTGTTACGGAGTTATGGTCAGATTTGCTAAATGGAGGATGAGGGAGAGCTTTGTATGTGTTGGCCTGGTCCGGGATAATCAATAAGTCCTTTGCCTCCGACTCATTAAAGTAGAAGCCCTCATCCAAATCAAGTTCAGTTGCTCTGATGTCCAGAAGCTCTTTTCGGTCATATGAAACTATGGTGGAAACATTACAGTATGTACAACAACAGTTAAGAAATAAATAAATACACTAAATTGCGCAATAATTTTGGTCAGGAGCTTGTAAAATGTCTCATTCATTATCCTCTCTAACTGTGATAATCACAATTATGAGCCTAGAACCACAACTGCAACAGTATTGACAACTATGCAATAACATGCTACTCAAGATAGTTTCTTGTGTCAAAATGTTATTTTAAATATTAAGTTAGGCCTACCGTGTAATGTACAGCATTAGTCAAATGTCCTTGGGATCTTGAAAAGGTCTTTACAATGATGATTAACTATTTTAGTTGCTATTATTATTATCATTCTGAAAATGTGAAGTGTATCCAGAGAAACGTAGTTGGAGATGCTGGTGCCTCTCACTGATAACCTGAAACACTCTGAGTGATGAGTCGTCTTGACCTACCTGGCTCTGATTACTAATACGTACATCCATTAGCACTGTCAACGAACCCCGCTCAGGTGGCCACCGTGCCATCTCCGAGCCTCCCCCGCCTCCCCCGGCCTGCTCCCAGCTGTTAGCACAGGTCCACATCCCTCACGCATCCACACACCTCCATCAGGGCCTCTCCAATGATTTATCGACATGTCCAGGCAATGCTTCGAAAACACTGAGACATACTTTGGAAATATCTATGCTTTCCTCAGTTGCATTGATCTCCCCCATCCTGGTGCTCCTTCTCCAAGGGGTTGATGCCTCTCAGATGCAAATTTCCTAACTACCAAATTCCACTCAAACTTATGGGGAGACAGAGACAGACAGCTAAAGCACCATAACTTTCTCACAGAAAGAGAATGGCAGACAGGCTTCCCTTTAAGTGACCTATTTTCTGATATAGACTCAAAGGAAGGTGAATTTGGTTTCTTTGTTGGATCAGTGGAGAGACTTCAGAACGGTTCTTGTCATTTATCTTGAGACTTAGAGTTAGAGAACTCCACAGGGAGATATCATACAGAAACTATTTAAGCATTTAGAGTATTTCCAGTTTCAACCTAGTATGTGACTCGTTTCAGGAAACTAGGCATATGTCGCGCATCACTACTTCAGAGGAGAGCCATTTGAACGTAACTTTTTTTTGAGGGGGGGGGGGAATGCCTTTTGGAACAAGTGAACTTAATAACAAACTTGTATGCCATCTGTAAATATGAATAAAATGGTTAAATTACAAGCCTAGTTGGTTTAGCCACAGATAAAGGCAGCAACCTTCCCACTAGCAATGATTGGCGGCGATAATGAGTGGGCTGGACATGCCGAGAGACGAGTTGGGATTGGTCTGTCATATAGCATGCTTCTGTCTATTTGAGCTGGACAGTATGTGTAGGTAATCCTGACTAATGCAGCATTTTAAAACATATTGCGTTGTAGAACTGCATAGGTGTTGCTGCCCACTTTCTGGAGGACCGAGTTTTGAAATCAGTGGAATTAGAGTATGATAGTTAAGGAGATGGAGAAAACACCTGTCTCTGGATTACATCTTCAAACTAAGGGCAACCATGGCATCCGTGACAGGGAGAAGCGTCTGTGATGGAAATATTTATGTTTGTGCTTTTCTAAATAACCCATTTCTATGTTCTGTTGGTGCTTTTCTATAAACCAATGTCTGTGTTCATGCAAGTGACCAATTGAATGCCTATGATAAATCCTCACTCTAGTATCTGCAATTTGGCAGTACGCCCAGACCTTTGTTTTGGGAACGATATCTCAGTTTCAAGTTCTCAGCCTTGTGAGGCATTGGTCTGTCACATGTTATGAACCAGTATTGGTCTGTCACATGTTATGAACCAGTATTGGTCTGTCACATGTTATGAACCAGTATTGGTCTGTCACATGTTATGAACCAGTATTGGTCTGTCACATGTTATGAACCAGTAATGGTCTGTCACATGTTATGAACCAGTATTGGTCTGTCACATGTTATGAACCAGTATTGGTCTGTCACATGTTATGAACCAGTATTGGTCTGTCACATGTTATGAACCAGTATTGGTCTGTCACATGTTATGAACCAGTATTGGTCTGTCACATGTTATGAACCAGTATTGGTCGGTCACATGAATGAAACAAAACGGTAATGATGAATTCATTTTGCTAAATCATGCAAATATAACTTGTCTGTGTATCGCCATATATAAAGCAACTGCTGGGACTGCCCGGGAAAAGCTTATGATCGATATGTGTACATATGGTGCATTGAGTTGGTTGGAACATCTCAATTTGTCCAATTTGTAGTTACGGTCTTGTCCCATCGCTGCAACTCCCGTATGGACTCGGGAGAGTAGAAGGTCAAGATCCATGTGTCCCCCGAAAAACAACCCTGCCAAGCCTCACTGCTTCTTGTCACAATGGGCGCTTAACATGGAAGCCACCAATGTGTCAGAGGAAACACCGTAGACCTGGCGACCGTGTCAGCGTGTATGCGCCTGGCCCGCCACAAGAGTCGCTAGAGCGCGATGGGACAAGGACATCCCGGCCGGCCAAACCCTCCCCTAAGCTGGACGATGCTGGACCAATTGTGCGTCTCCTCATGGGTCTCCCGGTCGCGGCCGGTTGCAACACAGCCCGGTATCGAACCAAGATCTGTTGTAACGCAGCTAGCAATGCGATGCAGCCACTTTGACAGCTCGCTAGCTAACATTATGTATATGATCTGTGTAGTAATATTATTTGTATCTCAGACCCATTTGCTTTGCTAGTTATAGCCTTATGTTAGCTAGCTAACATTGAAGCTGGTTGGTTAGCTACCTGCAGATTTATGCAGGGTAGTAACATCATGAGTTGGAATTATTGTTAATTATTTAGCTAGTTAGCTACATGTCTTAAGAAAAGACTCCACTATAGAAGTATCTCTTTCAATAGGGCGAGTAAAATGGTCAGTGAGCTGTTCTCTCATTTGTATCTGGAAGTAGCTAGCAAGCTAGCCAACGTTAGCCAGTTAGCTTTGTCATCGTTAGAGAGTGAGGAGAGTGATGAACATTCCCATCTATGCAAATGTAATTACTAGTTAGATCCTTGTTGGTAATAACCACTATGGACGATCCATGAAGCATTAAATTGGTAAATATTTGTTTTGGACATCCTGCACCCTAGGTCAGTTTTGATGACGTGCCCACTGATAACACTTTTTCATCACATGATAATTTCTCTCTCACCATGGCAACACCCAGGCGGACTCATGATATATCAGGTTTCCCTGAGAGGCTCTCTCTCTCTCTCTCTCTCTCTCTCTCTCTCTCTCTTTCTCTCTCTCTCTCTCTAGTTGTAATTGCTCCTGGTATCATCACTCCACACAATAAAGGTCATTGTGGGACCCAGAGCGATAGAGAGGCCTCGCCAACGTGGTCATATTTCATAAGCCACCGCTGATTGTACTAATGCATTTCAATTAGCCAACCTGGGAGTTGTGGAAATTGTAAACCGTAAACTTCAGACATTTTGTAGTTTTGAGAGATAATTAGAAAGAGTAATAAAAGGTGGATTTTAAAAGGGAAATGCTGTGTGAGAGATTTTATTGCATAATAAACAATCGCTGCATCATCTGTAATGAGGATGACTTACTTGTGTAGAAAAGCAATAAGCAATCTCAAGTGTTTGAAAATATATTGGTTTTATGTTTGCTTAATTTCTACTCATTGAATATACAATAAACTGTTATTTTCCAATTCACTGTGTGTCATATAGCATTCACGCAGTCAGCTGCCATTCGTAGGTAGTCGGAGCATGACCTGATGTTTACCACTGTCGCCTCAGTGGTAAACATCTGTCCACCATTGATGTGTCGGATCCCTTCTTTTTACCATCTACACTGTTGACACGTTAGCAATAGGGCAGCTGAGTTATATTGCACTAAACCCAAGGGGAGACGAAGCTAAGAAAAACCGTGTGCCAAGGAAAAAAAGAGAAAGAATTGCATCACGGTCGATATGTAATGGATTTCGGCTGCACACTTCAATTTGAGTAGTTCATCACAGAAGCCTGACTGTAGTTAGCTTTATATTGTATAGCTAAATTTGAAATAAACCCATTAAGGCGATCTGAATGGCAAATAGATATTTCTAATCAGCAGTGAGTTTTCGAAGCGTCAAATAATTTCCCTACACTCAGCCAAAACTATTTTATGAGAGAGAAAGAGAGAGGCACTATAGCAGGACACATTTATATAATTTGCATAAATAGGCCACAGTAAGTAGTGCACAAGTGTCTAATTCAAGAATGTGCTGTAAATACAGCCTACTGTCTGCTATTTGGCATTATTTTGACTTTTTATTAACCCTTAGCTACGTACTTGTTGGTTATTCAACGTACTGCTAATTCATAATGCCTAAATATGTATCTATTTAGTTGATCTTATGGCTGTGTAGTAACACTGTTATTACTGCAATAACATTGTTATTATCCCGTAGGTAGAAACTGCAACATGACTCAGTGGATGGATCTCCACTACAGCCTGTGAGAACAGGATCGGCTCACGTATGGGAAATAGGAGAACTAAGCTGTGTGTGTGTTTCAGACTCAGAAGAAAGACCTGCTACTCTTCTTTATGCCATAAATAGACTGTTAGTAAGGCCTCTCTAGCCCTCTTTGATCAGTCTCGACAAACACACACTGTCTGCATATAAGATATGTATTTTCTACTTTGTCCATCCATTCTAAGCTAAATAAATATTCCCATTTCTAAATGTAACTCTTGGTCTCTGGCCTCACCAACACAATCACCATGTCAGAGACAAGTGTTAGTGATGCATCCAGGGGCATTCATGGGATTTATGGGACCAAGCACCAGTCAGGGGTGGTAATGGGAAATCAGCAAATTCTTTCACAAATAGCATTGAAAATTGGCTTGAATTACAATGCATTATATTGAATTACTATGTCAACAGATTTGAAAATGAACACAGTAAAAATATTAAAGTTAGATACACTGAAGTAGTAACTGACTGGAATTGAACAATAATCAACCTTTCAAAGTAGCATCAGTGATGAGATGGAATGATAGTGATACTTCCTTCTTTTCATCACTGATCTTATTCTGACATGTTTATATTAGTGACAGCAACGAGGTGGGAACCTGGAATCCAACCATGCCCTTACCAATAACAGTGCATTCGGAAAGTATTCAGACCTCTTGACTTTTTACACATTTTAAAATGGATTAAATACAACAAATATATAGTATTAAAATCTACACCCAATACCCCATAATGACACAATACCCCATAATGACACAATACCCCATAATGACACAATACCCCATAATGGCACTGTCAGCAGCCACTGGGTGATTCAAAAGGTTTTTCTGCTAATGACAAAAGCACAGAGGTTTTAGCCTGCCAGGGGTGCTGGATCAGTGCCGGCAGCGTTTATATCTCCTTTATACCTCACTGGAGCGAGCAAAACAATAACTCCACCCAACGGGCAAACCTTTTCCTCCTCAATCTGAGATAGATTGACACATTTCTGATCTAATGAGAATGGGGGGCCACCAAGGGCGGCCAATCATATTTAAGGAGGCTAGTACCCACTCTTATAACGCATCGTTATAAAAACGCATAGACATCCAGTAAGTGATGTCTGATAGCAAACAATCTGTGATTATGCCAAAGAAGACTACTACAGTAAGATTACTACAGTAAGACTACTACGGTAAGACTACTACAGTAAGACTACTACAGTAAGAATGCTACAGTAAGACTACTACAGTAAGCTAACTACAGTAAGACTGCTACAGTAAGACTACTACAGTAAGCTTACTACAGTAAGACTACTACAGTAAGCTAACTACAGTAAGATTACTACAGTAAGACTGCTACAGTAAGACTACTACAGTAAGACTGCTACAGTAAGACTACTACAGTAAGACTGCTACAGTAAGACTACTACAGTAAGACTACTACAGTAAGACTACTACAGTAAGCTAACTACAGTAAGACTGCTACAGTAAGACTACTACAGTAAGTCTGCTACAGTAAGACTACTACAGTAAGACTGCTACAGTAAGACTACTACAGTAAGCTAACTACAGTAAGACTGCTACAGTAAGACTACTACAGTAAGACTACTACAGTAAGACTGCTACAGTAAGACTACTACAGTAAGACTGCTACAGTAAGACTACTACAGTAAGCTAACTACAGTAAGACTGCTACAGTAAGACTACTACAGTAAGACTGCTACAGTAAGACTACTACAGTAAGACTGCTACAGTAAGACTACTAGAGTAAGACTACTACAGTAAGACTGCTACAGTAAGACTACTACAGTAAGCTAACTACAGTAAGACTGCTACAGTAAGACTACTACAGTAAGACTGCTACAGTAAGACTACTACAGTAAGACTGCTACAGTAAGACTACTACAGTAAGACTGCTACAGTAGGACTACTACAGTAAGACTGCTACAGTAAGACTACTACAGTAAGACTGCTACAGTAAGACTACTACAGTAGGACTACTACAGTAAGACTACTACAGTAAGACTACTACAGTAAGACTACTACAGTAAGAATTCTACAGTAAGACTGCTACAGTAAGACTGCTACAGTAAGACTACTACAGTAAGACTGCTACAGTAAGACTACTACAGTAAGACTGCTACAGTAAGACTACTACAGTAAGACTGCTACAGTAGGACTACTACAGTAAGACTGCTACAGTAAGACTGCTACAGTAGGACTACTACAGTAAGACTACTACAGTAAGACTACTACAGTAAGACTGCTACAGTAAGACTACTACAGTAAGACTACTACAGTAAGACTGCTACTGTAAGACTACTACAGTAAGACTGCTACTGTAAGACTGCTACTGTAAGACTACTACAGTAAGACTGCTACAGTAAGACTACTACAGTAAGTGCCTCTTGGGCATGGAGGGAAGAATAACATTAATAGCAGAGGAAAATATGGAAAGAAAAAACACACTGGTGACAGTGTTTGACAGATGCCTCCAGCATGTGTCTGGCAGTGTCTGTGGAGACAGCTGTGCATATAAGGTCACTTTGAATATAATTACTCTTCCTGATAATTAAGAGGAATGGAGCATTCAACTACAGCCCATTATGGCCAGTTACTTTTCTGGTCATTACTGGATTTCAACATTTCTGTAGTTAGCGAAAGCTAATCATCATTGTTTGTCTGTTGGTCCTTCATCACAAAAAAATATGCATGAAACTGAGAAGGAAAAAAAACACCAGCACACTTCATGCCCACACCTCCAAATATAGCTATAAAACAGTAAAGATATTTTTTTATAATATGCAAGTTGAATGAAATATATGATTTAATGAGTGGCAGTGAATCTCCACTAGCCACGTTAGCATGTTCCAGGTCATTCTGGGAGGCAGGAAATCTCTGAAGCATGTGGCTGAAATTGCCGGGTGGATCTCCAGGGTTATGTATTTTTTAGGGAGAGGGAGAGGGAGAGATAAGGGGGGTTGCCTACACTGAGAAAACCCCTTTACAGCAGGAGATTTTCAGTTATGGAAAATAACTAGTGTTCTTATTCAATTAATACATTTCATTTCTTTTGTCGAAAGATTTTAGTGAGAGGAGAACGCAATTCTGTAAGGTTATGGACACTACAGTAGGCCTATGTCCTTATTAACTAGTATTTCATATGGGTACTATATCACTTACTACATTGTAATACTTTGGATGTAGTACTATACAGTCATGTGAAAAAGTAAGTACACCCCCTGGAAAGTTATCTTTTTCTTTTGGGACAGATGGATATGGAATCTTCACTTCAACACTATTATGTAATCCCCTCAACTTTCCAGGGGGTGTACTTACTTTTTCACATGTCTGTATGCAGTTTTAGTACATGCATAGCACACATATTTCCTAAGATATCAAATCAAAGATCATCATTGCCACAACCAGAGATCAAGCAATAAGCAGAGACCATGGATGAAATGCTGAACAACTACCACCTGTCAGGAGAATAATTACTGGCTAATTTCAGGGCAGAGACACATCTATCTTAAAGGCCTCATATCCATGTCCCAACAATGGTGGGGAATTATGGGCCAGAACAGGAGGGTATAATGGAACACTGACAGAGAGGATCTTGGTCCCTCTTTTACATTGGTAATGACATACTGTACGTTGCTGGGATTAGTTTGTATGGGATAGTATGTTAGTAATAGTATCACTACAGTGACATGGGTAAAGGTAAAACATATATTATGTATATATGCATGTGGTACTATTTTTCCGAGCCTTTGATATTTTGACAACCCGTCCATGAAATTCCATTCTAGCAGTATAGCCTATAGCAAATCTGATCAAAGCTCTCATATGGAGAGCAGAAACTACTAGGTGCTCGTCTTCCCAATGGACACCTAGTGAACCAGATAGATGATTGTCTAATACAGCAAGGCTTGTTGACAGGCCAGTATTACATATTGAAATATAGTTCCATTCATCCATAGGGTTTATAAACTGCTGTGTTTTCCTATTCCGTTCCCTCATACATCAGTTTCTGTTGTGTTCTCAATCAGAATCATCTGACATAGTACTCTGGGCATAGTACAGAGTAATAGTAATATGATCACCCTGTTGCAGGAAAACATTCCTGCAATGCAGGACGTTTAACACTTGTAGTGTATTTGAGGTTTAAAAAGGCTTCTGAAGTTTGTTATTTTTTAAATTTCCCTCACAACCCCTACAAAAATGTCCATTAATTACAATCCACTTAATAATTAGTATTGCTCTGCTGTAGCAAAGTGGCTCAAATTAAGATCCTACATCTGTATATGGGGGAGGCAGTGTGTATATAGCGTCTCCACAGTCTGAGAAGATTCCAGGAAGTGTATTCCTTCCTGGTGATTCCATGATACCCCAGACAGAACACTGTGGTGTGTTTGGAACCATGGAGTCAGAATGGAGTTTTCCATCGCCAGCAGGGTAGGGAGATGGATAGTGACAGTGGGCTGCTGTATATCCCTGAGTAGAACAACCCCTTGCGCATGCATGGCGGGAGGTACAGCTTGTGAAAACTGCATGGTAAATAATTGATCATGTACATAAAACATCAGAGGGGGACAGAGGCTGGGAAGGAGGCCGAGGTCTCACCATAAATAAACCAACAATTACCTTCCCTGCGCCATGACTCCTTGATTCACTTGCTGTTTTTTTTCCTAATATACAAAATGAGTCCAAGAGTGACCAAGGCTTTCGAAATTTAAATCTTATGATTAAACTGTCAGTCTGCAATAATTTTGGCTATTTAAAAATGTATTGGCTGTGGTAGAATAGCTTCATGTCAGATCCATCAGATTTCTCAAGGGACTATGTAAATGCAACACAGCTTGTGCAGAGACCCTCGTCAACGCATTCTACATAAATTATGAAAGATGTCTTCTCAAATTGGGACCTAGATGCAGTGAGATGCAGGTGAATCCGGTGGAGAGTGGGAGGCCATTACACACAGAGAACAGGATGGAGACAAACATTTTACCTCATTTGTTTTTGTGTCTAAGGATGGGATGGCAGAGGTCGTGTTTGTGTGTTTGCACGTTTATCTGAACAAAATAAATATTTCAACAATTCCACTGAGGATTATTTGTGATGTATTTTGTATATATTCCGTGCCGGGGTATAGTCACAAAAGAAGATAACGTCAGGTGTAAGCCGTCATCTCAAACAGGGGAGGCTGGCTCATAATAATGGCTGGATTGGAGTTAATGGAATGGCATCAAACACCTGGAAACCATGTGTTTGGTGTATTTGATACAATTCCACTTATTCCACTCCAGCCATTACCATGAGCCTGTCCTCCCCAATTAAGGTGCCACCAACTTCCTGTTATCTCAAATGTCAGCTCGGGGATTTGATCCAGCAACCTTTCGGTTATGGGCCCAACACTCTAACCACTGGGCTACCTGCCGCCCCATGAGCCTGTCCTCCCCAATTAAGGTGCCACCAACTTCCTGTTATCTCAAATTATACATCCAATAGGAACAACACCATGATATTATAAAATCAAAATACAAACCCCAGAGCTGTAGTAAATCTGAATGGTTTATACCGTACAGCAGCCAACCAGTTTAACTGAATTGCAATGCATTCATGTTGTTTTCAGAGTCTAACACTTTTCGGACCACCATTGTAGCAGAGCCAAACGATCAGAGTTTAATTTCCTTGAAAGCCTCCATCTGTGTGTAATAAATAAAACTACACTCATCGATTGAGTATAAACACAAAACAAATCTCTGCCATATATTATGGCCAGTAAGGCCGGGCTAGGAGGTTTGTGGCAGGCAGGCAGGCATGCAGGCAGGCAGCAGAGTGGCTTGTGAGAGGTTTAACCACAAGAGGTCCCATGGATAAAACAGGAAGCACATACCCCCCCCATTAGTCACAGTGCACAGGGCTGGTAAAATCAGCATAATGCCTGCTGTAGAACTTTACAGCAACAGCACCAACAGCACCAGTGGTACCATTACATTGCATTCAGCTCATTCTCTTAAACCTACTGGACTCCAGTGCCTTCAGGATTTTAAGTGGATCTGTGTAATGAGGACTTAAGGGGTTTGACATTGGGTTTGGGAAAAGTGGATCTGCTTGCCTCCAACAGAAGAAAGATACAGATGTAGGATCTTAATTTGACCACTCTTTTGTTGCTGAGAATTTTCTTGCATAGCAGGACATGCAAACTTGTAGTGTATTCAAGGTATTAAAAATGCTTCTAAAGTTTGTAATTTCTACATTAAAATTACAGACTTGATTTGCCCTAACGAGAAATGTATCAACCCCTACAGAAAATGTCCACATAATAATTAACATTTCTGTTGCTGCAGGATTATTTTCCTGCTGTAGCATACTGGCTCAAAATAAAATCCTATATCTGTAAATGTGAAGAACACATCTGAAAGTAGAGGAAGAAGGTCCCAGTTTGGCTCCAGTTTTTATGGAGGGCCTGGGCAACCCAAGACTAATTACTGTATATCCTCAAGGCTTGAGAAAGTGGTGCCTGTGTTAGTACCTCAAGTGCAAATATTGGGCTGAGTGACTTAGAGATGATAAGAAGAACTTGAAGTACCCGGTAAAGTGGAAACATTTCCAGCACAAGCCTGGACAGATAAGCCTCAATCTAGTACAAACGCAAACAGCATAAGAGCACCATTCGCTCTGTTTAAAGTGCTTATTTTATGGATGCAAATATCTCCCTGACTTCCAGTGGTGGAAAGAATACAGAAATATCCTACTGAAGTAGCCTACTGTTAATTTAATCAAATTTTACTAAAGTAGAAGTAATAATACTGGTGTAAAAAAAACAACTCAAGTAAAACTAAAAAGTAACTCATTTAAATAGTGCTCAGAGTAAAAGTAATTTAGTTACTATTAAAATAAAAACATTCAGATTATAGCTAATTTTGCTAAGGTTACCTGAACATTGTTACACATGATATTTTACATGCAAAACATTTAAAAAAGAAAAGAGGAAATGAAAGTACAGTATTGACTAAGTTAATGTATTGTGTGATATGCAGCAAGGCACATCTGTAAATAAAGAAAATGAAGCAATTATCAATACTATTCATATTTGAAAACATTCAAAGCAATTCAAATGTATTGATGAATTATAAGCAGTACAAAATAAAGTACAAAAAATTGCAAAAAAATCACCTTTTCCTCACTCACTCACTCACTCACTCACTCACTCACTCACTCACTCACTCACTCACTCACTCACTCACTCACTCACTCACTCACTCACTCACTCACTCACTCACTCACTCACTCATCAACCCCCCTGAAATATAGAAAGGGCTGTAGATCTGGCATTAGATTGATAAACAATATATAGGCTACATTTACAGAGGAGCAAAAACAATGGAGTTCTGTCCTAAAGTCTTCACTTCTCTCTGATCTCGCTGTTCAGTTTCAGTCAGAGCTGATTTTCCAGATGAATAGAGTCTTTCCTGGCTCGTGTAGAGCAGCTAAAAAGATTCTCACAGGTGGCTGTGGAAAGCAGGCCTCTGTTCAGTTTGAGGGCCACACATCTGAAAGTAGAGTTTCATTCCTTTCTGTCTGTATGGAAAGGAATGAAGCAAGTCCATCTTGTCAAATCACATCACATTTTACTGGTCACATTCACATATAAAGTAGTATGTAAACATTATCAAAGTGACTAGTGTTCCATTATTAAAGTGACCAGTGATTCCATGTCTATGTATGTAGGGCAGCAGCCTCTAAGGTGCAGGGTTGAGTAAAAGGGTGGTAGCCGGCTAGTGATGGCTATTTAACAGTCTGATGGCCTTGAGATAGAAGCTGTTTGTCAGTCTCTCGATCCCAGCTTTGACGCAGCTGTACTGACCTCGCCTTCTGGATGACAGCGGGGTGTGTTATTACTATGGTGGCGACAGGTACTAAGCATTATGTATGCATGACTGTATCATCGTTTGTACTAATGCTATGGTTTCAACATGCACTAAACATTATGTGTGCATGTCTGTTTTATTTTTTGCACCATTACTATGGTTTCGCCACTATTGTTTTATACCCCAAAGTCTGAGTGCCAAAGGGGGAGGGAAAAGGGCTTAGACAAACCAGAATTAAAAGGCTTTGAAACAGTAGTGGAAGAAGGTTAAGAGGCGTTAATAATTTTACATATGAGGGAAGGACTATGCATGCTATGTAACCACAAACCCTGTATAACAGGAGTGAGCCAAGACTGGAGAAGTCATTTGTCTCCGGAGATACACTCGGCTGTATTACTTCTGTAATAAAGTCTATTTTATTTTTACAAACTTTGAAAGTGCTTTGTTTTAAAGAAAGAAGGCAAGATATTCCACAACAAGGCTGGGTAGTTTTCCCCCCGGTAATGGGCAGACCGCACCACCCTCTGGAGAGCCCTGTGGTTGCGGGCGGTGCAGTTGCAGTACCAGGCGGTGATACGGCTCGACAGGATGCTTTCAATTGTGCATCTGTAAAAGTTTGGGTCTTAGCGGCCAAGCCAAATTTCTTCAGCCTCCTGAGGTTGAAGAAGCGCTGTTGCGCCTTCTTCACCACACTGTCTGTGTGTGTGGACTATTTCAGATTATCAGTGATGTGTACTCCAAGGAACTTGAAGCTTTTTATCCTTGTGGGGCTGCTGTGTTGAGGATCAGCGAAGTGGAGGTGTTGTTTCCTACCTTCACCACCTGGTGGAAGCCCGTCAGGCAGTCCAGGACCCAGATGCACAGGGCGGGGTTCAGACCCAGGGCCCCCGAGCTTGATGATGAGCTTGGAGGGTACTATGGTGTTGAAGGCTGAGCTATAGTCAATGAACAGCATTCTTACATAGGTATTCCTCTTGTCCACATGGGATAGGGCAGTGTGCAGTGCGATGGCAATTGCATCGTCTGTGGATCTATTGGGGCGGTAAACAAATTGAAGTGGGTCTAGGGTGGCAGGTAAAGTGGAGGTGATATGATCCTTAACTAACCTCTCAACGCACTTCATGATGACAGAAGTGAGTGCTACTGGGCGATAGTCATTTAGTTCAGTTACCTTTGCTTTCTTAGGTACAGGAACAATGGTGGACATCTTGAAGCATGTGGGGACAGCAGACTAAGATAGGGAGAGATTGAATATGTCCGTAAACACTCCAGCCAGCTGGTCCTGCATTTGCAGGAAAATGAATTCTCAGCAAAAGACGACTGATAGTCCACGTAGTTTAATGGATTTTTGACAGAGGTAGATCACAATATATTGTGTATTCTGTATAGTTGGATGGATAGATCCGCAGTAGAGGTTAAAGCTACAGCATACTCCCTCCTACATAGGTTTGCAAAGGGAGGGTATATTACTGGAAACTTTCAAAGTTTACCAGTAAGCTATGAGAATGTTGGTATCTTTCAAGGATTTTATGTAATCTATCACAAGACATCTAGTGGCCCTTTTGGGTACTTCAAATGTGTCTGTAATTATCTCTGGCCCTCTGTGTGGCCTTATCACATTTAAACCATAAGAAATAATTAAATAAGATGATTAAAAAATATATACAGAATGACAAAGCTGTAAAACATTATCCTAAATATAAACCATCAACTTAGTGAATACCATTGGTGTTCAATACGAGGGTTCCAGCATGAAATACACTTTATATATATGTTCACGCACTTATATTTCTTTTACTATGTCATCATATATTTGTTGTACATTTTTTGACGTCAAACTGGTGGCAGTTGTGAAAAAAGTAAATAGTTTGACGAGTTCATTGAAAAATAATGCCATTGTTGACTAGATGCTTTTAAAAATTAATTAGCCTATTTTCTTTTGAACCATATGGTATATCTATTAGAAACGTCTGGAAAATATGGACAGATATAACAAAATTATACTATATATGAATAAAACATTTTAAAAGTTTACCAAGTATAGATTACCAAAGTTATGATAGATTGCCATAGATTTTCTTTTAATTACCAAAATTCTGTTAACTTTGGTAAACTAACCCTACAGTATAGTAGTCTTCCTTGAATTTGGTTGGCCTCAGGATGTCATGTACTGTAGGGTTTGTTTGGCCTCTGTCTTAATGAACTACAGTAACAGCATTCTACAAGTTATATCGGTCTTTGTGTGTGTGTGTGTGTGTGTGTGTGTGTGTGTGTGTGTGTGTGTGTGTGTGTGCGTGCGCGTGCGCGTGCGCGTGCGCGTGTGTGTTCACATGAGTCTGTGCACGCGTGTGTTTTCCTCGTGGAGAGTGATGTGTCGACAATGCTAATTGTCCCATTCCACAGCAGGCTACACAGTAGTACACACAGAGAGAGAGAGCTCCTATCAGGAATATGAATCTGGTGCTTAGACCCACTGAAAGGTTGCTTTACAGACTTGTTAATGTGATAAACATCTTAAGTCTGTTCCTATCATAGCTACTCTTGTCAGACCGCACCTTCCCCATCCTGCTATTGATATACTTCATCAGACATTACAAACACACCAATAAACAGTAACAACAGCATTCTTTCAGGAACTATAGAAGGTTTCTTTGTAGGGTGGAAGTAAGTCTCGGCTGTAAATAACATACTATATGACCTAAATGACCTAACCTGGAAGAGGCACCGCAGCCATCGCTCTGGTTAGTTGGCACCGAATGTTAGGGATTCTCTAATAAAGATCATTATTACCCATTATCTTATGTCAGATAGCGCGTCGATTCCACCTGCGCTGAGGGACGAGCGTCAAGTAGATGTCACGCTATCTGACGTAAGACACAGCATCATTACCCTCAAGCTTTACACCGCGCAAGGTTACAATACTCTATGTGCATCTATAAGGACTGTCTAAAGGCTCAAAAGCAGAAGAGCAGAAGCTGAGATAGTGACGCTGGCATGACCATAACATTGAATATTAAAACAATAATGTTTATTTGGTCTGTCTCCTCCAGTTGACGTTAACATGTATGCCTTCCACTTCAATGTGATGTAAATAAAACAAAGATGAGCACGCTAATGGTAAATGGTTTCAACATGCTTCATACAATAGCTACGTTGAACTGGAAAACTGTTGCCAGCTTCATGAGTTCTTGAATCACACACAAAATGTCAGAGAGCCAACTAACACCATGAAGAAATAGAACATCATCATGAGGAGCATGCAGATGTCCAAAACACTCCATGATGCTGCTTAGCCGACATATTAATCATATTTGAATTTGACTAAATAATATCCTGAAATTGAAAGGCAATTAACGGGAGAGCAATTTTGGACGGCTGTAGGTCAACAAGCTACAGTAATACTGGGGGGAGAATACACTATTAAATAAAATAGAACAGACAGACATAGAGAGGATTAAATGAGGTGTTTATAGAAGGAAATTATGAAATACGGGGGAGGGGTGAATGTAATGGACGCTGTTGTTGTTGTTGTTAAAATATAACAAATCTCCCCTCAAGAATAATTTTGCATTCTGGTAATTTCTTACATAAGAGAAGACAAGAGATTGTCTGTGGTGATGGATGGTTAAGAACCTTTGCAGAATAACTACAGGCTGTTCCTATTCCATATCGGAGTGTATTTCATAAACAAGCACAGCAGATACTGAATTTAATATTATTATCTCAGCCTGATCATGAAAACATAAATGAGTCCATTGTATGTTTCTTGATTTAATTACGTTGATATAATTTTTCGGCCAATCCACATCCTCCATATTTGTCTGTGATTTTTCCTCAGGTCAAGTTGAGTTCAAGCAGAATTAGCCCATAGTTCTGTGGCTGTTTATAACTTCCATATGGCTAATTTCAAATCAAATCAATGTATTTATCATGCGCCGAATACAACAGTGAAATGCTTACTTACAAGCCTTTACCAACAATGCAGTTTTAAGAAAAATAAGTGTTAAGAAAGTATTTACTAAAATAAACTGAAGCAAAAAAAATAATAAAAAAAATAATTAAAGAGCAACAATAAAATGTCAGTAACGAGGTTATATACAGGAAGTACCAGTACAGAGTCAATGTGAGGAGGCTATAAACAGGAAGTACCAGTACAGAGTCAATGTGAGGAGGTTATAAACAGGAAGTACCAGTACAGAGTCAATGTGAGGAGGCTATAAACAGGAAGTACCAGTACAGAGTCAATGTGAGGAGGCTATAAACAGGAAGTACCAGTACAGAGTCAATGTGAGGAGGCTATAAACAGGAAGTACCAATACAGAGTCAATGTGAGGAGGCTATAAACAGGAAGTACCAGTACAGAGTCAATGTGAGGAGGCTATAAACAGGAAGTACCAGTACAGAGTCAATGTGAGGAGGCTATAAACAGGAAGTACCAGTACAGAGTCAATGCGAGGAGGCTATAAACAGGAAGTACCAGTACAGAGTCAATGTGAGGAGGCTATAAACAGGAAGTACCAGTACAGAGTCAATGCGAGGAGGCTATAAACAGGAAGTGCCAGTACAGAGTCAATGTGAGGAGGCTATAAACAGGAAGTACCAGTACAGAGTCAATGTGAGGAGGCTATAAACAGGAAGTACCAGTACAGAGTCAATGTGAGGAGGCTATAAACAGGAAGTACCAGTACAGAGTCAATGTGAGGAGGCTATAAACAGGAAGTACCAGTACAGAGTCAATGTGAGGAGGTTATAAACAGGAAGTACCAGTACAGAGTCAATGTGAGGAGGTTATATACAGGAAGTACCAGTACAGAGTCAATGTGAGGAGGCTATAAACAGGAAGTACCAGCACCGGTTAGTCAAGGTAATTTAGGTCTGTACATGTAGGTATAGTTAAAGTGACTATGTATAGATGATAAACAGAAAGTAGCAGCAGGTAATATGTACATGTAGGTATAGTTAAAGTGATTATCCATGGATGATAGAGAGAGTAGCAGCAGCGGGGGTCAATGCAAATAGTCCGGATATCCATTTGAATAGCTGTTCAGGAGTCTTATGGCATGGGGGTGGAAGCTGTTCACCACACAGTCAGAGGAGAGCCAATTTAGAGAATTTGGGAGGATTAAGTGAATATATTAACTTTTAGAAAAATGGTTAGAGGAGGATATATCATTTTTTAAGCTCTCAGCCACACTCGTGTTCAAAGGGAATGGGAGAGCTGTGATTTCCTCCGTATATATCAAGGGGAGCGACGTTGTCCTTATTTGCAGGAGTGAGTGGAGACGTGGAGTAGTTTGGGTACCTTGAAGCACTGTTTTTTTTTCTATCAAAACATAATTAACATTTGGTGCACAGTCATTTGTAAGGTCCATCTCGACGATACAACTTTGCTGAGTTTTTGAGAAAAAAAAAAGAAAAGATAAACAGGATATTGATTTTGTTGCCACGACTCCCCAGAGAGGACACATTAAATATAAGGGGATGCTTCTTCTGCTAGCAGAGAGCAGAGACCTACAGGATGGTTAAGTGTCACAGACATTTTAATTAGGAGGACTAATGAGAGAGCAGAAAGTTCTGTAAACATGTCACTATTAACTATGAATACACAGTACAGTGCAGCCCAAATACTACCCACCAAAATGACAGAGCCAGAGGCCCTTTGTTACAGTGTATTTTCCACTCCTATTACCCTTGCCAATACAATCTTTTCCAAATACTCTTCCTGTTTCGTTCTTTCTTCCTCATTTATAGGTCCTGCCAGAGCTGTTGCTTTCATTTTCTCTCTCCCCTAGTTGCCTTTACGTTTCCCCATAATGTTCTATAAGGAGACGACAGAGTGACTAAAAAATGACTCATAGCCATCCATTTATGTCAGCCAAGCATGTCATACATAATACATTATGCTTAGCGTGTGTGAAATGGGTTTCCGCATAGGAGAGGAAGGTCTCTCTCCCGGCCCAGTGAAAGTCTATGCAGACTGTATCAGACAGCCAATGTTGCTATCTGGGATGAGTGATTCCCTGGTGGAAATTCTCCATTCCTCCATCCTAGCCCATTCTCCCCAGTCACATCTACTCACCTACATTACATCACCATGCGTCCGTCTGCTGTGTCTGCTGCTTGCATGGCTGGAGGGCCCTGCCTGCCTGCCTGCCTGCCTGCCTGCCTGCCTGCCTGCCTGCCTGCCTGCCTGCCTGCCTGCCTGCCTGCCTGCCTGCCTGCCTGCCTGCCTGCCTGCCTGCCTGCCTGCCTGCCTGCCTGCCTGCCTGCCTGCCTGCCTGCCGTGTGAATGAACCAGAGAGATAACCAGAGAGATAGACATGGTGGTGAGAACAACATATTGTGAAGAGTAGAACACATAGTGAACTGTGGTGGGTTTGTGGGTGGATGTGGGGTGAATGCTAAATGAAGCAATGTGAAGTATGGGAGCATGGGTGTTCAACGAGGCATGGGTGTCACGCTACGGTGGCAGAGGTGGGTCCCTGGGCACCCTGTGTCATGACCTGTTTACACCTCTACAGGGTCCCTTTCCTTTGTGGAACAGGTGACACAGCTGGGATGTACAGAACCTGCACTATGCTATGCTTCAGTGATTCACTTCATATTGTAACTGCTACTGTATATAATGATGCATTTATCTTTTTTTAGTTTTAAGAGTAGAAAAATAGTCTGTTTATGCTTATTTTGTTGGAAAGATATGGCACAACAACAACAATGTAATAAAAATCTGCATGGTTCTCTCCATTTAAATCCGGCTCTCATTTCCTGGTTCTGCTGAGTCGCTGCCTGGCTGCTCTCTAGCGTCCCTGGATGATTCTGCATTACAGAAAGAAGCATCTTTTTAGATTAGCAGAGGTTTCATAGCATTAGAGGGTTGTTTTGATTAAGACACAATCTCCCATAGGATCACATTGCCTGATAGGATCTGGTTTGCATAGTGTCTGCGATGAAAGACTCTTACCTCAAAAGTGGGGTACTTTTTCATTATCTCTCTTTTCCAACGAGACGGAACTATTTAGGGAATATACGAATCACAGAAACTGAGTCACTGAAACAAAAAACGAAATTTGGGGGGGTTTGGTTGTTAGTCAGTTGATAAAGTGTCTCTCATTATTTGAACTCTTAGGGGAGAGCTCAGGATTGATGGAAACAACCCATAAAGATTAGCCACGTCTGCCCTTCTGGACAGGGTTGTAATCAGTTATGGCGTCGTAGAGGTTAATAGTAGGGGTTAATAGTAGAGTTAATAGTTATGGAGAAACACAAGAGAAACACTTGAGTAGGGTCTCAACCGGGAATTCTGGAAACTGGGAATTTTTGAAAAGTTACCGTAATGATTGGGTTTGACCGGGATGACATAGCTAAGGCCCTGAATTCTTCCTTCCGGTTCAGTGAGTCACACATGAAGTTCAGAGGTGATGACCAGGCTCAATCTGGGCCCTGCAGTAAAGGGAGGGATCTGGAAGCCACTTCAGGGTATGTTGATCTTGTCAATATTACCTCACAAATCATTTGTAACAAATTCACGTAGTGTTAGTTTCAAGATATGGCCGAATAGTGTGTAATCAGAGTTACAGGTCTCGAACACTGACAACATAAATTCTACTTCACTAATAAGACTACACAGTCTCTTAAAGGAAACACCCTGTTGAGACCAGTTTTAGAATGAAACAGAATAGAAAAGGTTATTCAAACTCATGTAACACCAGCACATAAACACAACCTCTGCTGCGGTGAAGAAACCAAGGCCCGGGCAATCAGGTCCAGTAGTGCCACAGAGCACACTCAGTAATGAGAACAAGGTATTGGCATCAATGGGACCCTTAATAAACTCAATCCCCGGCCTGCATCTAAAGCGACAATCCTCTGGATCCTATTGTTGTGTGTATATTGTACAGTATTAATTATCCGTGTATTTACCTCAAGGTGAACTCTAGGGATGCTGCTAACTCTATGAGGACATCAGTTTAGTTTGCCTGGATGAATAACAATCCCTTCCTTCCTGGGGATATTTGTCAGGCTGATTGAAAATATACTAACAATTGCCTACTGGGCTGTCAGGCTCTGGCCATAGAGAAGCAATAGGCTTCTCTATGTAGCTATGGTCAGAGTCTGACAGTGTCGTTCTTTTCTGTTTCTTTGTGGGTTTTGGGTGGATCTCTAATTAGAGGCAGCTGCTACCCGTTGTCTCTAATTGGGGATCCAATATATGTTGAGTCTGTCCCTCACGCGGGTGTGGGTCGTTATCGTTATATGGTATATGTAATTCGCAGTCACGGGTGAAGTAAGTGTGTTTCTTTTCGTCCGTTCATTTGGTGTGTGTTGTGAACGTGACGTTAGTCTGTTCGTTAAGTCTTTTTGTTTTTCGTTAGTTCGTCATTTGGATTTGTTTTTACATAGTATAGCAGTGTTTTTATTCTATACATAGTAAAAATAAAATCATGTCGAACAACTATCCCTGCGCTGCGTCTTGGTCTCTCCAAACCCCATTTCGTGACAGAACGACCCAACCGTATGAGACCAAGCAACGTGACTGGGGAGAGAGGGAGAGAGAGAGTTTCCCGCGTCGGTATACGGACACGGAACTCCTCGGAGGGTTCGAGTCGGACTCGTCAGAGGAGGACGACGACGAGGACGTGCTTCAGTTCCTTTACCCGTGGGGGCTCCTGGAGGAACCAACTCCACTTCGTATGCCCACAGATCTAGATCGGGAGCGGCCAGAGGGGTTCTATGAGTACCCGGAGGAGGAGCAGACGAGGTGGTGGAGAGCCTGGAATGCTCTTCCTTTGGAGACTCAGATGGATCCGCTGGTCGTCCTGGCGTTGGAGGACTTCAAGCGCCAGATGAATCTCGTGGCTAGGCGTGTGATTGGACCGGAACCTCCAGCGATGGTGAGCGACCCTGCACCTCCAGCGAAGGTCAGCAGCCCTGCACCTCCAGCGAAGGTCAGCAGCCCTGCACCTCCAGCGAAGGTCAGCAGCCCTGCACCTCCAGCGAAGGTCAGCGCCCCTGAACCTCCAGCGACGGTCAGCGCCCCTGAACCTCCTGCGAAGGTCAGCGCCTCTAAACCTCCTGCGAAGGTCAGCGCCTCTAAACCTCCTGCGAAGGTCAGCGCCTCTAAACGTCCTGCGAAGGTCAGCGCCTCTAAACCTCCTGCGAAGGTCAGCGCCTCTAAACCTCCTGCGAAGGTCAGCGCCCCTGAACCTCCAGCGACGGTCAGCGCCCCTGAACCTCCAGCGACGGTCAGCGCCCCTGAACCTCCAGCGACGGTCAGCGCCCCTGAACCTCCAGCGACGGTCAGCGCCCCTGAACCTCCAGCGAAGGTCAGCGCCTCTAAACCTCCTGCGAAGGTCAGCGCCTCTAAACCTCCTGCGAAGGTCAGCGCCTCTAAACCTCCTGCGAAGGTCAGCGCCTCTAAACCTCCTGCGAAGGTCAGCGCCTCTAAACCTCCTGCGAAGGTCAGCGCCCCTGAACCTCCAGCGACGGTCAGCGCCCCTGAACCTCCAGCGACGGTCAGCGCCCCTGAACCTCCAGCGACGGTCAGCGCCCCTAAACCTCCTGCGAAGGTCAGCGCCTCTAAACCTCCTGCGAAGGTCAGCGCCTCTAAACCTCCTGCGAAGGTCAGCGCCTCTAAACCTCCTGCGAAGGTCAGCGCCTCTAAACCTCCTGCGAAGGCCAGCAACCCTGAGCCTCCTGCGAAGGCCAGCAACCCTGAGCCTCCTGCGAAGGCCAGCAACCCTGAGCCTCCTGCGAAGGCCAGCAACCCTGAGCCTCCTGCGAAGGCCAGCAACCCTGAGCCTCCAGCGAAGGCCAGCAACCCTGAGCCTCCAGCGAAGGCCAGCAACCCTGAGCCTCCAGCGAAGGCCAGCAAGCCTGAGCCTCCAGCGAAGGCCAGCAAGCCTGAGCCTCCAGCGAAGGCCAGCAAGCCTGAGCCTCCAGCGAAGGCCAGCAAGCCTGAGCCTCCAGCGAAGGCCAGCAACCCTGAGCCTCCAGCGATGGCCAGCAACCCTGAGCCTCCAGCGAAGGCCAGCCACCCTGAGCCTCCAGCGAGGGTCAGCCACCCTGAGCCTCCAGCGAGGGTCAGCCACCCTGAGCCTCCAGCGAGGGTCAGCCACCCTGAGCCTCCAGCGAGGGTCAGCCACCCTGTGCCTCCAGCGAGGGTCAGCCACCCTGAGCCTCCAGCGAGGGTCAGCCACCCTGAGCCTCCAGCGAGGGTCAGCGCCTCTAAACCTCCTGCGAAGGTCAGCGCCTCTAAACCTCCTGCGAAGGTCAGCGCCTCTAAACCTCCTGCGAAGGTCAGCGCCTCTAAACCTCCTGCGAAGGTCAGCGCCTCTAAACCTCCGGCGAAGGTCAGCGCCTCTAAACCTCCGGCGAAGGTCAGCGCCTCTAAACCTCCGGCGAAGGTCAGCGCCTCTAAACCTCCGGCGAAGGTCAGCGCCTCTAAACCTCCGGCGAAGGTCAGCGCCTCTAAACCTCCGGCGAAGGTCAGCGCCTCTAAACCTCCTGCGAAGGTCAGCGCCTCTAAACCTCCTGCGAAGGTCAGCGCCTCTAAACCTCCTGCGAAGGTCAGCGCCTCTAAACCTCCTGCGAAGGTCAGCGCCTCTAAACCTCCTGCGAAGGTCAGCGCCTCTAAACCTCCTGCGAAGGTCAGCGCCTCTAAACCTCCGGCGAAGGTCAGCGCCTCTAAACCTCCGGCGAAGGTCAGCGCCTCTAAACCTCCTGCGAAGGTCAGCGTCCCGGAGCCTCCAGCCATTCCGGGCTCAGCCGTCTGCTCCGCCTCCGAGCCAGAGCAGTCCGCCCCACCGGTGCCCATTCCGGGTCCAGCCGTCTGCTCCGCCTCAGTGCCAGAGCAGTCCGCTCCAGCCGTCTGCTCCGCCTCAGTGCCAGAGCAGTCCGCTCCACCGGTGCCCATTCCGGGTTCAGCCGTCTGCTCCGCCTCAGTGCCAGAGCAGTCCGCTCCACCGGTGCCCATTCCGGGACCAGCCGCCTGCTCCGCCCCAGTGCCAGAGCAGTCCGCTCCACCGGTACCCAGTCCGGGTCCAGCCGCCTGCTCCGCCTCAGTGCCAGAGCAGTCCGCTCCACCGGTACCCAGTCCGGGTCCATCCGTCTGCTCCGCCTCGGTGCCAGAGCAGTCCGCTCCACCGGTGCCCATTCCGGGTTCAGCCGTCTGCTCCGCCTCAGTGCCAGAGCAGTCCGCTCCACCGGTGCCTAGTCCGGGCCCGGTTGTTTTCCCCGCTCCATGGCAGGAGCCGTTTACCCCACCGGGGCCCAGTCCGGGCCCGGTTGTTTTCCCCGCTCCATGGCCGGAGCCGTTTGCCCCACCGGTGCCCAGTCCGGGCCCGGTTGTTTTCCCCGCTCCATGGCCGGAGACGTGTACCCCACCGGTGCCCAGTCCGGGCCCAGTTGTTTTCCCCGCTCCATGGCCGGAGCCGTTTTCCCCACCGGTGCCCAGTCCGGGCCCGGGTTTTTTCCCCGCTCCAGGGCCGGAACCGTTTACCCCACCGGTGCCCAGTCCGGGCCCGGTTGTTTTCCCCGCTCCATGGCCGGAGCCGTTTGCCCCACCGGTGCCCAGTCCGGGCCCGGTTGTGTTCCCCGCTCCATGGCCGGAGCCGTTTACCCCACCGGTGCCCAGTCCGGGCCCGGCTGTTTTTCCCGCTCCATGGCCGGAGCCTTTTGCCCCAGTGATAAGGAAGGGGCACGGGACAAAACTGTCCACATCGCCGGAGCCGGAGCCACCCCCGATGGACTAGTTTTCCCTCCCATTTACCCCCCCGGTTTTTGTGTGTGTTTTTTTGTTTAGGCGTCCGGGAGTCCGCGCCTTGGGGGGGGGGTACTGTCAGGCTCTGGCCATAGAGAAGCAATAGGCTTCTCTATGTAGCTATGGTCAGAGTCTGACAGTGTCGTTCTTTTCTGTTTCTTTGTGGGTTTTGGGTGGATCTCTAATTAGAGGCA
The DNA here is from genome assembly GCA_023634145.1 of Thymallus thymallus. Taxonomy (NCBI): domain Eukaryota; kingdom Metazoa; phylum Chordata; class Actinopteri; order Salmoniformes; family Salmonidae; genus Thymallus; species Thymallus thymallus. The sequence goes on along the minus strand of CM042412.1, from coordinate 28,803,690 downwards.
GCTGCTACCCGTTGTCTCTAATTGGGGATCCAATATATGTCGAGTCTGTCCCTCACGCGGGTGTGGGTCGTTATCGTTATATGGTATATGTAATTCGCAGTCACGGGTGAAATAAGTGTGTTTCTTTTCGTCCGTTCATTTGGTGTGTGTTGTGAACGTGACGTTAGTCTGTTCGTTAAGTCTTTTTGTTTTTCGTTAGTTCGTCATTTGGATTTGTTTTTACATAGTATAGCAGTGTTTTTATTCTATACATAGTAAAAATAAAATCATGTCGAACAACTATCCCTGCGCTGCGTCTTGGTCTCTCCAAACCCCATTTCGTGACATGGGCCCTACTGATTGAACGGCAGGCAAAACTCTTAGTGAAACGATGAAAGAGAAAGACAGTGGAAGAGAGAATAAGAGAGGAGAGGAATAATGAGGAGAGGAGGCGCTAATCCCGGAGAATAGAAAAGGTAAGAGAAAAGCGCTGATCCAGCACACTGTGTCCTACACAGACAGAATCATGCTCGCTGGCAAATTTAGAAAGGCGTACAGGCAGGCATTGTTGCCCTGGTTAGGGAGCCGAGTGGTTAGAGTGTTGGGCCCGTAAGAGAAAGGTTGCTGGATCGAATCCCAGAAAAATCTGTCGTTCTGCCCCTGAACAAGGCATTTATCCCACTGTTCCTGGGCCGTCATTGTAAATAAGAATTTGTTCTTAACTGACTTGCCTAGTTAAATAAATAAGAATATTTTAAAAAAATGTGCAGAACCACCCTCAGCCAGACTGCCTTGACTTCGCAGCAGTCTCTCTCATTGAGCCAGTGCAGCACAGCAGGCAGCTCTCTCATCTCCACAACAGTCAAGCCTGACAGAGTTCCCTAGACTGACACATGTTGGCTATTCATCACAACAGAGATTAAGTTGAACATTAAGAATCATCTGTACTGTAGGCTACTGTATGTCTTTCACCTTTGCTGCAATCACTCACATAACAGAGGACAAAACAGAAAGAAATGTCTGATAACACTGCAGTTCCTCACAATAAAATGTTAGCTCTTAATAAAGATCGATCAAAAAAAAGACCAGCTCTATAAAGTTGTAATTGCTTGTGTAAAGGAATTGCATTTATTAAAGTTTCCCAAAAACCTATTTTAAACATGACAGCTGGAGAGGAAGGAAAATAAACGCTGTCCTCTAGTGGTTTGTCTCTATAACACAGTGCCAATACTGCACTATCCCTGTCTTTACCAGTAGGCTACTGTACATTTCCACACAGGTTTGTACTGTGGTTTATTCATTCCTTATCGACTGTATTCATGGATGGATGGATCAACAGGTAACTTGTCCGGGACGTTCACGTCCCAATGTGGCTGAGGTTATACAGTACTATCTGTCACACAACTGGCTAGACTGAAATATAGTGTATGCTATAGCACATATAAAATGGTGTAAATTGTACATGCTATTTTGCTCTGGTTCCTATGCATGCTGTACATAGTTACCCGCAAACTGCTCATTAATGGGTACCTGGTTAAATATATATATATATATTAAAAAGGCACACATCCATTATTCTAAGTCTAGATTGCAATATTGATTTATCTCAAGTGATTGATAAAGCTTTAAGTCTCACCAGTGTGATTCAATATACACCTTTACAGATATGCTTGAATGCTCTCAGAGAATGAAAACCTACAATACCTGTGGGTAAAGAAACATGACCATACCTTTCATGTCTGAAAGGCATCAAACGCACAAAATACAACAAAGCATCTTGGGTCATGTAGATAACACCCAGACTCTCCCTATGGAATGGAACATGACTAAAGATCGCCATGGAGAATAAGCAGGTGTGCAGAATAGATCTAATCTTCAAACTTAGACTCCCTGGTTGTGTTCGAAACTTCCCTTGGATATTGCCTGAGAACACGGTTGTGAGTAAAAAAGCAGCATAAGAGGATGGTAGTGTATGGAGACTGTACAAGAACCATGAACAAATACTTGGAGAGTGCCCCAGAAAATGAAAGGTTAAATACGTAAAGCCTCATTAATCTTTGTGACATACAGTATATTGACCATATATTGGACTGCAAACAAAATTGGAGTTGAGGACTGAGGGGATATAATGGATATGGTTTAGTAGTCATCTGGTAAATGCATGTTGTGGGAAGGACCAGCCCGATAAACACACTGCACTTAACTTGTATTTGAGCCCTGTATGTCAGAGTCAGTGGATACATACAGTGCAGGAGGGTCCCTTCCATTTATCTGTGATGGGGTGTATACCACTAGAATAAAGGCCAATTGAAGAAAAAAGCAGTCTGGTTAATAATGTGAGGGTAAAGCAGTCCCTCATGCAGTCTGAAACAGATCCATATAGAGTGCTGTGTAGGGTTTTTCTCTGATGGCGACGGATCAATGTGTATTCTGAAACCATCATAGACGTCTATGTTTCAAGTTTGGACATCACAGTACAGAACAGTACAGTACAGTATAGTTCAGTACAGAACAGTACAGCACAGTAGAGTTCAGTACAGTAGAGTACAGCACAGTAGAGTTCATTACAGTAGAGTTCAGTACAGTATAGTTCAGTACAGAACAGTACAGCACAGTAGAGTTCAGTACAGTAGAGTACAGCACAGTAGAGTTCAGTACAGTATAGTTCAGTACAGAACAGTACAGCACAGTAGAGTTCAGTACAGTAGAGTTCAGTACAGTAGAGTTCAGTACAGTAGAGTTCAGTACAGTAGAGTTCAGTACAGCACAGTATAGTTCAGTACAGTAGAGTTCAGTACAGTATAGTTCAGTACAGTATAGATCAGTACAGTAGAGTTCAGTACAGTAGAGTTCAGTACAGTATAGTTCAGTACAGAACAGTACAGCACAGTAGAGTTCAGTACAGTAGAGTTCAGTACAGTATAGTTCAGTACAGTAGAGTTCAGTACAGTATAGTTCAGTACAGTAGAGTTCAGTACAGTAGAGTTCAGTACAGTAGAGTTCAGTACAGTATAGTTCAGTACAGAACAGTACAGTACAGTACAGTAGAGTTCAGTACAGAACAGTACAGCACAGTAGAGTTCAGTACAGAACAGTAGAGTTCAGTACAGTACAGTATAGTTCAGTACAGTATAGTTCAGTACAGTACAGTACAGTACAGTATAGTACAGTACAGTAGAGTTCAGTATAGAACAGTACAGTACAGTAGAGTTCAGTACAGTACAGTACAGTACAGTTATGTAGGTTCAGTAGAATACAGTACAATAGAGTAGTTTATACTGTACTCTACTCTAGTGTGCTCTACTGTACTATACTGAACTCTACTGTACAGTACTATACTCTACTTTTCTTTACATTACTTTAATGTACTGTACTGTTCTGTACTGTACTGTTCTCTGCTGTGCTGTCCAAACTTGTGAAACACAGGTGGACTCCAATCAAGTTGTAGAAACATCTCAAGGATGATCAATGGAAACAGGATGCACCTGAGCTCAATTTAGATTCTGCAAACTTACAAGGTATTTCTGTTTTTTATTTTCAATACATTTGCAAACATTTTCTAAAAACCTGTTTTCGCTTTTGTCGTTATGGGGTATTGTGTGTAGATTGATGAAGGAAAAAAATAATAATTTAATATATTTTCGAATAAGGCTGTAACGTAACAAAATGTGGAAAAAGTCAAGGGGTCTGAATACTTTCCGAATGTACTGTGTGTGGGACCTTCCACCCACACCGGGGATACGGACGCCAGATGAAACATTGTTATAATAAAATCCGCAGGGAGCATCAGCAGCAGTGGGGCAGCTCATTTTTATCATCTTTATCAAGGGATCCAATCATTCAACTGTGTTATGTCAACAATCCTTCCTCCAAAGGACCCTTCTATGGATTAAATAGATCATTATGGTTTTTTATCACCCTTAATGAATGTCAGGGGTTTTAAATGTTCTGTCATGGTAAGCAAGGCCGCTGCTTTAAATGTCAACAGGCACCTACCCTATCAAAGAAGTGTTTCTTCAGTTCTACAATACAACCACGTACAGAAAATACACAGACAACATTCAATACAAGAGCTAAGTGCATCAAATGCAAGGTGGTGGATGTGGATACGGTGTGTTCTTCATTCTTCATTCTACATAACTTTCCAGCAGCATACCACCCTGCATCCCACTGCTGACTGAAGCTAAGCAGGGTCTGTTCTGGTCAGTCCCTGGATGGGAGACCAGATGGTGTTGGGGGGGGGCAGTAGGAGGAACTCTTTCCTCTGGTCTAAAAAAAGATCCCAGGACAGTGATTGGGGACACTGCCATATGTAGTGGGCTGTCTTTAGGATGTTAAATGGGTGTCCTGACACTCTGTGGTCACTAAATGATCCCATGGCACTTCTGTTAAGAGTAGGGGTGTTAACCCTGATGTCCTGGCTAAATGTCCAATCTGGCACTCATACCATCACAGACACCTAATCATCCTCAGCTTCCTATTGGCTCATTCATCCCCCCTCCTCTCCCTTGTAACTATTCCCCAGGTCGTTGCTGTAAATGAGAACGTGTTCTCAGTCAACTTACCTTGTAAAATAAATACAAACATAAATGTGCCTGTAGCAATAATACCTACTTACATTATATCTTTATCATCTAAATCTCCCGAATCTTTCAAATCCTGATTTACTGAGTAATGCCAGGACTATACAGCTACTGCTCTCAGAAAGCAATTATCTGTTACACCCAGATAAGGTAATATGAAGCATGGGGGAACCTGGCTAGAGTCATACTGCTGCCAGACAGCCACAAGCATGCACAGACCTCCTGCAAGGGGAATACAATTACACTATATTTTTTTCCATTTGACTCCCTCAGGATCTCGTCGTGGTATCCCTGTGCATTCAAATTGCTATTGATAAAATGCAATTGCATTCGTTGTCCGTAGCTTATGCCTGCCCATACCATAACCTCACCGCCACCATGAGGCACTCTGCTCGCCCACACAAACTGCTCTGCCATCTGTCCGGTACATTTGAAACCGGGATTCATCTGTGAAAAGCACACTTCTCCAGCGTGCCAGTGGCCATCGAAGGTGAGCATTTGCCCACTGAAATACAGTAGGTTACGACACCAAACTGCAGTCAGGTTAAGACCCTGGTGAGAATGAAGAGCCTACAGATGAGATTCCCTGAAACAGTTTCTGACAGTTTGTACTGAAATTCTTTGGTTGTGCAAACCCACAGTTTGGCTGGTCTCAGACGATCCCACAGGCGAAGAAGCCGGATGTGGAGGTCCTGGGCTGGTGTGGTTACATGTGGTCTTCGGTTGTGAGGCTGGTAAGATGTTCTGGTAGAGAAATTAACATTCAATTCTCTGGCAACAGGTCAGGTGGACATTTCTACAGTCAGCATGCCAATTACATGCTACCTCAAAACTTGAGACATCTGTGGCGTTGTGTTGTGTGACAAAACTGCACATTTTAGAGTGGCCTTTTATTGTCCCCAGCACAAGGTGCACCTGTGTAATTATATTATAATTATAATAATCTTGGCAAAGGAGAAATGCTCACTAACAGGGATGTAAACAAACGTGTGCATCAATATTTCTGTGAAATAAGCTTTTTGTTCATATGGACAATTTCTGGGATATTTTATTTCAGTTCATGTTGCGTTTATATTTCTGTTCAGTATACAAAGTATTCACACCCCTTGGCCTTTTCCACATTTTGTTGTGTTACAGCCTGAATTTAAAATGGATTAAATGTAGATGTTTTGTCAATATTCTACACACAATACCCCATAATGTCAAAATGGAATTATGTTTTTAGAAATGTTTACAAATTAATTCAAGATTAAAAGCTGAAATGTCTTGAGTCAATGAGTACTCAACCTTTTTGTTTTGGCAAGCCTAAATATTTTCTTAACAAGTCACATAATAAGTTGCATGGGCTCAACTTGTGTTCAACATGATTTAGCATCTAACATGATTTTTAAATGACTACCTCATCTCTGTACCCCAGACATATCAATTATCTGTAAAGTCGAGTAGTGAATTCCAAGTACCGATTCAACCACAAAGACCAGGGAGGTTTTCCTATGAACCATTGTGTGCAAAGAAGGACCCCTATTGGTAGATGGTGTCTCAATTTAGAGTCTGCATACTTATGTAAACAAGGTATTTCTGTTTTTTATTTTCAATACATTTGCAAACATTTTCTAAAAACCTGTTTTCGCTTTTGTCGTTATGGGGTATTGTGTGTAGATTGATGAAGGAAAAAAAGAATAATTTAATACATTTTCGAATAAGGCTGTAACGTAACAAAATTAGGAAAAAGTCAAGGGGTCTAAAGACTCAATACACCCAATCATTAAATCAGTTGCCGGAGAGGAAGGAAACCGCTCAGGGATTTCATCATGAGACCAAAGTTAATTTTAAAACAGTTACAGAGTTAGGTGATAACTGAGGATGGATCAACAAAATTGTAGTTTTTCATAGCCGAGCATTCAGAGGTCGAGACAGCAGGTGCGGTAGAGAGGGCGAGAGAGAGGGAGAGAGAGAGAGAGAGAGAGGCAGAGAGAGGGTTGAAAACAGCAGGTCCGGAGCAAGGTATAACGTCTGGTGAACAGGTCAGGGTTCCATAGCTGAAACTGGCACAGAAACACTACCAGCCATCAGGCCAGGTAGTCCTGAGGCATGATCATAGGGCTCAGGTCCTCTGGGAGGGCTGATAAAGAGAGAAAGAGATGGGAGAATTAGAGGGCATACTTGGACACCAAATGAGACCACATAGGACAGACTGACCCTAGCTCCCCGCCACATAGACTATTGCAGCATAGATACTGGGGAGGGGGGACGACGACACTGTGGCCCTGTCAGACCATACCTCGGGACAGGGAAAACCAGGCAGAATACAACGCCACCCATTTTTCCTGCACAGCCCCCACACTACTAGAGTGATATCAACAGAGCACCAACTTACTACCCTAAGACAAGGCTGAGTATAGCCCACGAAGATCTTCTCCACCGCACGAGGGCGCCAAACCTGACAGGAAGATTACGTCAGTGACTCAACCCACTCCAGTCGAGTATAGCGATAAAAACCTGGCATGACGTGACACACCCCTCCTAGGGACAGCATGGGAGAGCACTAGTAAGCCAGTGACTCAGCCCCATAATAGGGTCAGAGGCAAAGAATACCAGCGGAGAGAGGGGAGCCGGCCAGGCAGAGACAGCAAGGGCATTCGTCACTCCAGTGCTTTTTCCGTTCACCTTGCACCCCTGGGCCAGACTACACTCAATCACACGACCTACTGAAGAGATGAGTCTTCAGTAAAGACTTAAAGGTCGAGACCAAGTCTGCGTCTCTCACATGGATAGGCAGACCATTCAGTAAAAATGTAGCTCTACAGCCTCCAGCTGAAATTCTAGGGACAATAAGGAGGCCTGCATCTTGTGACCGTAGTGTACATGTATGTAGGTACTGTATGTACGGCAGGACCAAATCGGAGAGATACTGTAAGTAGGAGCAAGTCCATGTAATGCTTTTGTGTTGGGTGATTTTTTATCTCTGAAGGGAAACACATGCTGATAGAAAACGTATCTATCAGATAGTGTTTATATTAAAGGGATACTTTGGGAGTCAGATTCACTTGTGGATACCATTTGTATGTCTCTGTACCCAGTATGTAGGAAGTTAGAGGTAGTTTCGCAAGCCAATGCTAACTAACGTTAGCGCATTGACTGGAAGTCTATGGGTATCTACTAGCATGTCCCTGTCCCTAAAATTACTTTCTGACCTGCAAATTGCCAGTCTCTCTTTCAAAGCCCAGACCTTAGTAGGTTTTAAGTACTGTAACTGCTGGGTCTATGGGGAGCTTATCAGAGATGGGGGTGTGGTTAGGGCCAGAGTTTGGAACCCTCAGCCTGGATGCACATGTCTCGTAGCTTAGTGATGTTTGTCCTGGAGAGACTTCCTGGTTCCATTAAGATTCTCCGTAAATACAAGAAACAGGAGAAAGAGAGTAACAACACTGAACACAATTAATGAACTGTTTGTGTGTTTCATGATCAGTGTCTGGGGCAGATTTATCCTTCTCACCTGCATGAACGTATGACAGTCCTGTGTGGAAGCTGTAAGTGTGATTTGAACGTAGGACAGTCCTGTGTGGAAGCTGTAAGTGTGATTTGAACGTAGGACAGTCCTGTGTGGAAGCTGTAAGTGTGATTTGAACGTAGGACAGTCCTGTGTGGAAGCTGTAAGTGTGATTTGAACGTAGGACAGTCCTGTGTGGAAACTGTAAGTGTGAGTCGGCCTGCAGAATCTTGGCCTGGTAGTGTCAGGACAGGCTCTTACAGCCCTCATAGAATCCAGCAGTACCAGATAATCTACACATGTCAATAAAAATGAAAAATTCTGATAGCCCCTGTTTCACTTTGAAGAGACCATCTAATTCCCCCAAAATAGCATTGAACACATTGAACAATGCTAAAACTGAAGGTCTGTTGATATGGCATTCTCTATTAGTAAAACATGTTTATTAATCCAATATAAATCCTATACACTGTAAAAAATCTAGTTGTTTGAACTACACTATATATACTGTACGTATGAGGACACCCCTTCAAATTAGTGGATTCGTCTATTTCAGCCACAGCCTTTGCTGACAGGTGTATAAAATTGAGCACGCAGCCATGTAATCTCCACAGACAAACATTGGCAGTCGAATAACCCGTACTGAAGAGCAGTCCCAATTGACACCTCTATAGCCAACAGAAACACTATCTGATAGGCTCTTAACCATCAGTATGTGTTTCACATTGTAGATAATGAGGAAAATCTACCTAATGGTCTTTAACACAATGGATTTGGATTTTGCTCTCATGTTTCCTACTACAACCCTGCTGTTCACTTGTGTATGAGAGCCTCTAGTGGTCGGAAGTGGTACTGCTGTATTCAAAGTTACAGTTTATTTACAGCCGGTAAAGCAAGATGGAAAGGAAAGAGAGGAGATCCATAATGAGTCCAGTACATCAAGATAGTTTTATTCTACTATAAATCAATCAATCAATCACTACTATTATAATTTGATAGTCAGTAATGTGGTTAATCGGTTCCTCTCTGTCCTCACCTCTGCACCGGCGCCACTCTCTCGCTCCTCTGAACTCAACTTTCTGGCCAATGTTGGCTAGCTAGCTTGCTACATAGGCTACAGGGTTCGAGACAAACTTTTTTCATCACTGTATAAGAATCTTCCCAAACTGAAGATGAACCATCCCAAATAGATCTTTTAAGGGTCTACTCATAGGATCTCGGTCATTCACAGTGATTTAAAAGGCTAATAAGAGTAGCCTACTACTGAAATAGATAAATTGGTCTGTCAACTGAGACAGAAATTCAGAAATAAAAATATATAAATGGCCCTTAAAAAATCCAATATTGGAAAAATATTTCTATATATTTTGCATTAATGTACATAAATAATTAGCCTACATGTAAAAGTGTAGCCTAGGTTATATGCATATTGGCTACAGCCTCTCATGTCCACACCGATGCTGACTGACATGAGGGAGGCGCCAGAAAATGTAGCCAAACTTTAATGAGACTTTTAAATAGGAGTAATATCAGGACTCTTGATCGGAGACATTTCTGGACTGATTTAGGACCACTGAGTGTTAACACGAGTCACAAAGAAAACAGGAGCTGCCTCCGCTATCCCAGCGCCATTTCAACGTCATCTAATCACCTCTGCTCAGTCTAATACAGTGACAACTAAAAGATACCAAAAACAATTTAGTCCAATCAACGTAAGCTAAATATGATGTGGCTGTCCATGGTTCTGATTTGTATGTGTGTGTGTGTGTGTGTGTGTGTGTGTGTGTACACATCTTGACTCACCCTACTTGCAGAGAAACGCCAATGCCATCCTTCACTCTTTTAAATTGGCGAAACGGTCTATCATACAGTACACGCTTTTATGTTTTGTTGTCCAGGCTACCTGGCTAAAATGCTTTCTTGCTAGCCTATCTCCTTTCATGGGCACTGTTAGCTAGTTAACATTAGCCTACTACATCTAGCTACATATTGAACTTTCATCCTCTCAGTCCAGAGGCACAATGTATGAATTTATGTTAGAATTTCTGTTATAATCATTGGCCAATACGGAGAATTAGTCCAAATCCTCATCTCCATCCATGGCTAATTTAGGAAAGGGACAATGTTAGCTAGCTAGCCACCGGAGGACAACAGCACAACGAGATGCAACAATTCAAGTTGTTTCTGTCGATAATGTATTTATCTCGATGCGATTTGATATGAGTGAAGCCAAATTCAAAATGGATTCCCTGCCAGGACCCTTCACAGTTGAGCTCACTCAGTTTAGCTCAACGCTGATTGGTCATTATTTTATACTTTGTTTTATCAAGGGAGGCAAATGCTCGCTTGCATTTAATGCTACGGGTGGCAACAATGTCATACTCTTTTTGACCAGACAGCATGAGATAGATGGCCTACACGTAGAGAGACATAGGGGCGCTGTTTCGGTGAGAAACATTCAGCCTATTGCGAATTGAAGGTAAATTATGAAAACACAGAGACTAAAGATAAGTTATTTTAATTTTTTTGTAAAATTAATCTTCCCTTGGCATCCATGAATACACGCCACTGATGTTACTTGCAATCCAAGTCTCCACTTGGTCATTTTGCACATATGTATATGTTAGATTATCTGTAACTACTACATGTGCCCATCTTGTTGATATCAAATTATTAGAGGTACACAAGTTGTTTTTGAAATAGGTCACTATAATTATATTTACAGCCACCTTGCATCCTGTGTATAAAGCGTAAATCTTAGTCCACAGATGCTAGCTAGGACAGGATAGTACGGAGGCCCATTGTGACATAACTACATGGCTCTGAGACCACCATCCATGGGGGACACAAAGACCAAACGCACACCTCCCCACAATTCCCAACCAAAGCGTCTCCGGTACTCATCCTCTATTCATTTGAATGTGTTGACAGTTGGAGAAATTGCTTGAGCTGTGGTAAGAATTATATTATATGAAAGCCAATGGTCCAATAGTCTAGAACACTGTACTGTTACACGTTCTGGACTATGACAAACCCTTAATGGTCATATGGGCGGGTATACCAACAGTTTTCAACATAATCTTTTTTACTGTTGCCTAGGTTTTAACTCTAAACGATTTGTATGTACATCATCCTTTATGACCTCTGTCATTAATTTTGATTGACTATACGCAAAAGTTAATTGAATCAGAGACGATGAGGCGAAGCGAGAGGGGTTTACCTGTACAGTTAAAGTAACCATGCAAACATTCACTTACCTGTTCATTTAACCAGACTGTATATTAAGTAAACTATTATTACTCTATTACGCTATTTAAGCACATCTCTCCCTCTGAAACTGTTGGATGATTATTTCTCAGTTTCTCTCCCTTGCTGTGTTGGCTCTAGTAATGATTGGTAGGACTAGGGATGGTATGGATACAACGAACGAGGCAAACAAGAATTAGGAGGGAGAAGTACGTAGCTAGCTAGTGCTAGTTAATTAAATTGTTGTTCTCACATCATTTGTGATGACTGCCTGCTGAGGCGTCTTTCAACACCAATGACTGTCAACACAAATGCACCCCGGGCCTCTCCCTACTTCCCCATCACTCACTCACTCACTCACTCACTCACTCACTCACTCACTCACTCACTCACTCACTCACTCACTCACTCACTCACTCACTCACTCATCAACAGTCTGCCTCACTACCTGATAGTCCACAGTAGCAGGTCACAGTGAAATTATTATTTATTTAAAGAGAAATGCCACTGTGGCCGCGGTGCAATTTAGAAGAACTGCAACATCGTTTTCAAAGTAGCCCAATTTGCAGAAAAACTGTGGACATGGCAACCCTGTGCTGACCTGTCACTCCAAAACCGGTTGACCAATAGAGACACATCATCTTAAGCTCCCTTTTCACCCCGCCTACATGGAATGAATGCCCAAACTTTGCAACCGCAAATAAAGGCAGCGAAAGCAAAGGGCAGGGTAATGTAACCAAAGGGCAGGGTAATGTAACCAAAGGGCAGGGTAATGTAACCAAAGGGCAGGGTAATGTAACCAAAGGGCAGGGTAATGTAACCAAAGGGCAGGGTAATGTAACCAAAGGGCAGGGTAATGTAACCAAAGGGCAGGGTAATGTAACCAAAGGGCAGGGTAATGTCATCAAAGGGCAGGGTAATGTAACCAAAGGGCAGGGTAATGTAACCAAAGGGCAGGGTAATGTAACCAAAGGGCAGGGTAATGTAACCAAAGGGCAGGGTAATGTAACCAAAGGGCAGGGTAATGTAACCAAAGGGCAGGGTAATGTCATCAAAGGGCAGGGTAATGTAACCAAAGGGCAGGGTAATGTAACCAAAGGGCAGGGTAATGTAACCAAAGGGAAGGGTAATGTTACCAAAGGGCAGGGTAATGTAACCAAAGGGCAGGGTAATGTAACCAAAGGGCAGGGTAATGTCATCAAAGGGCAGGGTAATGTAACCAAAGGGCAGGGTAATGTAACCAAAGGGCAGGGTAATGTCATCAAAGGGCAAGGTAATGTCATCAAAGGGCAGGGTAATGTCATCAAAGGGCAGGGTAATGTAACCAAAGGGCAGGGTAATGTAACCAAAGGGCAGGGTAATGTAACCAAAGGGCAGGGTAATGTAACCAAAGATTGCAGGAGTGTTTCATCACAATCACACTTTTCATCATTGAAAATGTTTCACTGAAAAACATTTTCTGTTTTCATTTGTTCTTGCTCTTCAATATTCCTTGCAATATTATTTAATTTGCTCTCAATACTTTTGGATTAATGTTTTGCTTTAAATATCATTATTTTTGATATTTTTCAAATTCAAAAGGTTTGCTTGATATTAAAGGCACAAAAGTAATTCTCTAGACTAGGCGCTAGAGCCCTGCACGGGCATTCATTCTATGCCACTGTTCTATCCCATTGTTAAGTGTAATGTGGAAGGGTTAGGTCTATGCCACGTTGTTAAGTGTCATGTGGAAGGGTTAGGTCTATGTCATGTTGTTAAGTGTCATGTGGAAGGGTTAGGTCTATGTCACATTGTTAAGTGTCATGTGGAAGGGTTAGGTCTATGCCACGTTGTTAAGTGTCATGTGTAGGACATGTCATAACAGCTTTTAGGATGAATTTGCTCAATATTTATGAAGCATCTATGTTGATATTTTTTCTTTGTATGTTCAGACAGTAATCACTAGATGGCGCCAACAGAGAAAATCTAGGCATATATACGCTACATGACCAAGAGTATGTGGACACCTACTCGTCAAACATCTCATTCCAAAATCATGGGCATTGATATGGAGTTGGTCCCCCCTTTGCTGCTATAACAGCCTCCACACTTCTGGGAAGGCTTTCCACTAGATGTTGGAACATTGCTAAGGGGACTTGCTTCCATTCAGCCACACAAGCATTAGTGAGTTCAGGCACTGATGTTGGGCGATTAGGCCTGGCTCGCAGTCTGCGTTCTAATTCATCCCAAAGGTGTTCGATGGGGTTGAGGTCAGGGCTCTGTGCAGGCCAGTCAAGTTCTTCCACACCAATCTCGACAAATCATTTCTGTATGGACCTCGCTTTGTGCACGGGGACATCGTCATGCTAAAACAGGAAAGGACCTTCCCCAAACTGTTGCCACAAAGTTGGAAGCACAGAATCGTCTAGAATGTCATTGTATGCTGTAGCGTTAAGATTTCCCTTCACTGGAACTAAGGGGCCTAGCCCGAACCATGAAAAACAACCCCAGACCAGCATTCCTCAGTTGCCACTATGCAGCGTTCTCCTGTCATCCGCCAAACCCAGATTCGTCCATCAGACATTCAGATGGTGAAGCGTGATTCATCACTCCAGAAAACGCGTTTCCACTGCTCGCGCTTCCACTGAGTCCAATGGCGGCGAGCTTTACACCACTCTAGCCAACGCTTGGCATTGCACATGGTGATCTTAGGCTTGTGTGCGGCTGCTCAGCCATGGAAACCCATTTCATGAAGCTCCTGACAAACAGTTCTTGTGCTGAGGCAGTTTGGAACTCGATAGTGAGTGTTGCAAACGAGGACAGACGATTTTTTCGTGCTTCAGCACTTCAGCAATCGGCAGTCCAGTTCTCTGAGCTTGTGTGGTCTACCATTTTGCATTTGAGCCGTTGTTGCTCCTAGACGTTTCCACTTCACAATAACAGCACTTACAGCTGTTGACCGGGGCATTTCTAGCAGGGTTTAAATTTGACAAACTGACTTGTTGGAAAGGTGGCATCCTGTGAAGGTGCCACATTGAAACTCACTGAGCTCTTCAGTAAGGCCATTATACTGCCAGTGTTTGTCTATGAAGATTGCATGGATCTGTGCTTGATTGTATACACCTGTCAGCAACGGGAGTGGCTGAAACAGCCGAATCCACTAATTTGGAGGGGTGTCCACATATTTTTGTATATATAGTGTATAATAGTGGTAGGCTATTAAACGTTTTATCTAATCAAGACCTATAACTTGACTTCCTCGTAATGGTGCCCTTTCAAATGTCTGTAAAATGGGCTTTGACAGAGTCAATCACAATTTGTAACTCTATCACAATATATTCATCCAAACCACACTCAAAATGTAAATAATATATGGAATCGTTTTAGGGGTACTTTGATTTTTGTACCCTGTCTATGTGAATGTATGGCTTATTTGGGACGCTCCGTGTACTATTCACATGACAACCATATAGCCTGTAGTAGCATATAGTTGCAAAAAAAACTAAATTAAGCCTAAAAACTATGAGCTTTTGAATGGGAATTGGGAAGATAAACCCTAGGGCTTGAACTCTGGCCCTTTAAATCCACCTGTTGGGGCGCCAGACTCTGCGCCTTCGGTGAGGTGGAGCTTCAGGTTAACTGTGGTTTGAATACGCCGTTTATTACGCCTAGTGCTAGGGTTGTTGGGTAGCTACTATTTTAATACCATCACATAGTAGCTGACCAGATTGTCTTTAGACGCTGTATGGATAACATTTACCTGTCCAAAGCAGTATTCCTATCCTGGATGTTTTTGCGCATAATTTGGATCTCTTGATTTCAATTTCAAGACATCGCTTGGAATTACTATTTATATTATTTGCTATTGTGTAACAATGTATGCATTGAAATGTCTGTCCGTTTTCACCATGTCGAGTCCACTGGTCTAAATTCCAATTAAAACATTTAGCGGTAACACGTTTGGACTTCACAGTGATACCGCGGACGCGCGTTTCGTTGGAGACCTTCTGCAACAATTTGTAGCAACATTCAGGGCAAAGTGATAGTGTCGTTATCACTTCGGTTTGCCATGGCAACATAATCATTTTATTTGTATGATTCACCCGAGTCCTCTTTTGGGAGATATTCCTCGTGGTATTCAATTATGTTCACTTTCGCTGCCTTCTGCTATATGCTGTCGCTGGTCCTCTGTGCTTCCCTGATCTTCTTTGCAATATGGCATGTAAGTGGAGTTTTTAACACTATTTAATTATTATCGGTGTTATGAGTAAAAAAATAATAAATACGAAACAATCTTTTGGGGGATTTTGAATGTTTATGGACAATATTGCGTAATGGTGCGTAGGCTAATAACGTATGTATTTACCTGCTCACATCCCCAGTGCCTTGCGCAAGAGAATTAATACATTAGTTGGTGTTTCGAAAGGTGCAGTTTCAATGGCCAACCTTCCTCTGTAAACCCCACCAGCTGAAACAAAAATAAATCCCCAAATTGACAGGCCAACACAGAATTCTTGGCTTGCATGTTCACTTCATTCTACTGCATGATGGTCATATCGTTTTTATTTTGTTATTGCATATTTTGTTAACTATAGTTTTATCAAAAGCTTTTACAATAATTAGCTTGACTCGGGCATTACGCACCACTCTGGGATTTTGGGGAAATCTGTTGGAGACGTTGGACACGCTGTTCTGACCCACTGAGACAAATTCCCTCCCTCACGTTTTATCTGTGCATTATAGCCTTTGTTCATATCAGGAGGGGGACCCTGCAATACATGAACTCCAATGAGAACGCATTACAATTATTTTAATGATCGAATTATTTACTCTCAAAACACTCGCGCCCTCCTGCGGCGCTTTATGCGACGACAGATTTGGGTCAGGTCGCACAGCCCTTGGCCCCCCGGCATCCCTTTTGCATAGCAATATACCTGAGACTGAAGAGCTTCAGGTTTACTACTGAGCCCAAGCAATTACAGGAGAGGAGGCATGGCATCTGTTTGTCTGTCAGGCCCGTGTAGGAGTACAGAGCAGTGGACAAATCCGCGTTGGACCGATTGCTGTTTTCATTATGTTTATATTACAGTTATATACTCTAATGTGGTCATTTCACAGACTGTTATAAGAAATGACTTACAGCTCATAAACATTTTAATGTATCTGGGCCATGTGGGAATCAGACCCACAACCGTGGTCTCTTAAAGCACCATGTTCCAACCAACTGAGACATACGGGAACCACGATGCTTATGATGGCAGGGTGGAGATATCTCTAGCAGCCAATGGGAATAGCCTGTTATGCAGTCTACTATTGCATTCATAGTGAAATAAATGGGTTTAAAATGACCTGTCTTTTTCACATTACAGCATGGCTGTCATCTAGACATGATCTGAGTGATTGCTACACATGCTCCCAGCACTTTGACAGTGAAATATATATATATATATTTTATTGAACCTTTATTTAACTAGGCAAGTCAGTTAAGAACAAATTCTTATTTACAATGACGGCCGACCAAAAGGCCTCCTTAAATACCATGCTTCAATAAAGAACAATATTCATCTAATTGCCCTGTCCATTATCTTATCCCTCGAATTGACAGGTTTATTATAGTTCTGCTTGTTTTGAAGTGGACCTGTCAGGTGGAACATGTCCTACATGTCCTCCTCTTTCCTCTCCTGACATGCTCTAAATTCCTCTGTCTGAGCTCTCATATTTTAACTGAATGTGTCCCTCAGAAGGAAGGACGTTTGGAATATCAGGACATGTCTTGTCATTAATCACTGCATGTTAACAAGCAGCCTCATCTCTCACAGGGCACGTACTGACTGATGAGAACCCCATCAGACACTACGTTGACTGATGTATATGTCGTTGAGATGTCGTGTCCAAGAGACCATCATTTCAGTCTCAGTGATTCTTCTTTCCATGTCCAGACTGCACATAACATTTTTATGTTAGTGCCAAAGACAAGCTGATGTTCAGTCGTCAAGTTCTTTAAAAAATCTGAAACCCTTCATCCTATCTACTTTAACATGTTGTAAGGAATGCACTGTAGATTAATCCTAATTGTTGAATTTATGCCAAACTAGCTCAAAGTAGATCGAAGCGCCTACAAGTCACTCAGTTTGTGGAAGGAAAATCACACCTCTGTTGTTAGCTAGCTGTTATAGATAGATAGATAGATAGATAGATAGATAGATAGATAGATAGATAGATAGATAGATAGATAGATAGATAGATAGATAGATAGATAGATAGATAGACAGACAGACAGACAGACAGACAGACAGACAGACAGACAGACAGACAGACAGACAGACAGACAGACAGACAGACAGACAGGCAGGCAGGCAGGCAGGCAGGCAGGCAGGCAGGCAGGCAGGCAGGCAGGCAGGCAGGCAGGCAGGCAGGCAGGCAGGCAGGCAGGCAGGCAGGCAGGCAGGCAGACAGACAGACAGACAGACAGACAGACAGACAGACAGACAGACAGACAGACAGACAGACAGACAGACAGACAGACAGACAGACAGACAGATAGATATCTATATAGATAGATGTGTAAACTCCCATACGTTAAGTTAACATTATTCATCTCATGGTGGCCATATGTTGTTTTTGTTTTTCTGACATTTTAGTGGAATGGCAGTTAGTGAGCGTAGGAGAGAACTGTGAAGGAGTCACATTTATTAGTGGTTTCCCTCCTGCTGTTTCAATGTGTGCCTCATGCTGGTGCCTCTAGCAAGTACAGGACATTCACAGGTCTAACGAACCCTCACAGGTCTAACGAACCCTCACACTGACTCCTCCACTCAGTGCTACTGGCCTCAGATCAGAGCATGGTGTTTCGTGGGAAGGACATATTGCTTATAATTTCAATCTATGTGCAGTATAATAACATTTATCTTCGTCTTGTAGGCTGTGAGTGTACAAAACACTCAAGGCTTAAAAATCCTTCTTTAACCTGTCTCCTCCCATTCATCCACACTGATTGAAGTAGATTTAACAAGTGACAATCAATCAATAAGGGATCATAGCCTGGTCAGTTTATGTCTTGGAAAGAGCAGGTGTTCTTAATGTCAGCTAGGGTTTCATTCAGTTGGTGGTCGGTTGCACATAGTTCATGAATCCCTCATAGGCTATTCATCCATCAATGTGACATCAATTCAATTAAGTCACATTGTTTCACTGTATGTTATATTGCCCTGTATATATGACATAGGTGTGATCATGAAATCCATTTAAACGTCCATAGGTTTTTAGGGTAATGCAACATGATAGACTGACTGGTTTAAATGTGATGATGTGAGAATGTATGTGTATGTGATCCTTTTAATGGAAGGTGATGCCAAAGAAAATGTCCATCCTAGATGACACCTCTGGTTAGCTAGCTAGGTTCTGTCCAGATTTAATGATCAGTAATCAATCATGTAATCCCGGTTACATCATCACTCCTGGGTCTTCTTGTAACCGATTAGAGGGTATTTTAATTAACATACACAGTGAACTGTGTTCTCCTAAACTCCACACTGCTCTGCACGCACAGACAATAAATGGTTGAGTGATTTCCCTCGGTGTACCAGGGCCCCTAATGAAGAGCTGGGTGACGATAAACCCAAAATAGATCCTGACTATTTATCAGGGCTATTTTACTGATCCATAAAAACGTAGCATTTACAAGAGTAATGTAAAGTTTGAAATAAAACGGGACAATGGTAGCCACAACATTCACAGTAGTAGTAGTAGTTTTAGGGTGATATTAAAGGATGTATTCTGTTCTGAGGAAAGATATACTGCAGACCTACACAGATGTGAGCATGTTTAATAAGGCCAGTCAATCATGAGGAAGTGGAACCATCCCTCCCCATATAATGGAGCCAATGGAATTTAAATCATTCTGGATAGAAAGCTTCAGTAAACGCAGTAAACGCAGCCGGCAGCAGTAGCTCTGCTTCTGCTGCCGGCTGCCACTTCAAGAAGAGCAGACATCCCCAAAATGGTCAATCTCCACTCACAGAGGAACTGTTTGTGAGGCTTCCAAGCGGTTACACTGGGTTCATCAGTCTGCAGTGACTGTGTGCAGACCAGAACACACCTGTCACTCCATCGTTACCTTTCCAGTCCTAGAGATGCACTGCACCCAGTCATCAAACTGTTTTAATTGTATTCCCTCTCAGGGTTGATTAAAAATATACCTTAGGAAAATGAACCCCGTCTCAGTCGGTTTAAAATCATCCTCCTGAATGAGTAACCATAGTTGCTTAATATTATGAACACGGAACTTGTAGTCTTTTGCATAGGAATTGATGTTCTCCACATTACGTTTCTGGTGTTATTTTCTACGTAGTTATTTTGATATGAATGCCTCAAGCGAAATGGCACTGACGTAAGGTAGGGAATGTGTTCAAAGAGGGTCAGGGTCTCCCACAAACAAGCAGGCAAGAACAGTTGAGTTGTCAGTCAACCATAGTCTGTGGACCAAGCGTGGCCATCCATGCTCATGTGTGAATGTACTGTACATACATACCTGATGTCAACTGTGTGCATCCAGGATGTCAACTCATATGATGAGAATGATACAAATGTGTTTATTGGGCGGCAGGTAGCCTAGCGGTTAGAGCGTTGGGCCAGTAACCGAAAGGTCGCAGGTTCGAATACCCGAGCTGACAAGGTGAAAAACCTGTCGATGTGTCCTTGAGCAAGGCACTTAACCCTAATTTGCTCCAGGGGCGCCGTACATCATTGTAAACAAGAATGTGTTCTTAACTGACTTGCCTAGTTAAATAAAGGTTAAATAAATGAATACTCTATATGGTGTGTATTTCCAGAATATTTCATCCTGTCATCACACCCTACTGCCCCAGGTGTTTAAAAACAGTCCATCTATGTTGTCTGCCATCGATGCTCCTTCTACTGCGTGTGCACGCGTGTGTACCAGGGGAAATAACCCAGCCCAGCTTCTCTCTATGTTCAGTAAATTCCCCCCAACATGCACTTATGCACAGATATTTGCCAATCCCCCACAACAAAGACACACACACACACACACACAACCCAGAGGACTTAGCTACATACACTACCCAGAGGACTTAGCTACATACACACATGACCCAGAGGACTTAGCTACATACACACACACGACCCAGAGGACTTGGCTACACACGACCCAGAGGACTTGGCTACACATGACCCAGAGGACTTGGCTACACATGACCCAGAGGACTTGGCTACACGCGACCAAGAGGACTGTGCTGTGCCTTCGTATGGCCACAGGGATAACACTGTAATAACCACGGTCTCTCTTGAGTCCCACCGCTGCTCTGTCTGTCTGCTAATTGATCCTGTTGGTTATGCTGTGCTATGAACGCTGTGCTAGTTCTCAGACGGCCCATACAGCCACTGACACAAACAGTGACACAGCCACTGACACAGCCACTGACACAAACAGTAACACTGACACAAACAGTAACACAGCCACTGACACAGCCACTGACACAAACAGTAACACAGCCACTGACACAAACAGTGACACAAACAGTGACACAGCCACTGACACAGCCACTGACACAAACAGTAACACTGACACAAACAGTAACACAGCCACTGACACAGCCACTGACACAAACAGTAACACAGCCACTGACACAAACAGTGACACAGTCACTGACACAAACAGTAACACAGCCACTGACACAGCCACTGACACAAACAGTAACACAGCCACTGACACAGTCACTGACACAAACAGTAACACAGCCACTGTCACAAACAGTAACACAGCCACTGACACAGTCACTGACACAGTCACTGTCACAAACAGTAACACAGCCACTGACACAGTCACTGACACAGCCACTGTCACAAACAGTAACACAGCCACTGACACAGTCACTGACACAGCCACTGTCACAAACAGTAACACAGCCACTGTCACAAACAGTAACACAGCCACTGACACAGCCACTGTCACAAACAGTAACACAGCCACTGTGAATGATAAAGACTGATGTTGACACAGATCTAACACACGTTTCTCCCCCTCTCTCCCGCTCTCACTCTCTCTCAGATAACAGCCTTTGATGAGCTGCAGGCAGACTTTAAGGTCCCCATCGATCAGGGCAATCCACTCCATGCGGTACGTATGTTTCTCTGTTGTGGAAGTACACTCACATGTTACTCATGTATTACTGTGAAGCAGGCTCTCAGTTCAGAGTGTGTCTGGAGTATGGGAGTGTGTGGCAAATGTGCTAATTCAGTGTATGATGTGTCACCAGCGTATTTTTTGGAATATGTGTGTGTACAGCGTGTTTATAGCGTGTTAGTGTGAGTTTGGGTGTGTGTGATGATTGTTTTGGGAAATTATGTGATGAGTGTGTTTGCGTCCGTACATGTGTGTGTGTTTGCACATGTGTGTGATGACTGTGTTGCGTGTGTGTGTGAGTGTGTGTATGGGCGTGGCAGAGATGTGTGATCAGTGCTAGCGGCCCCAGCCAGGTGTGGTGCCTACCCCGGGTTTGGCCGGGGTAGGTCGTCATTGTAAATAAGAATCTGTTCTTAACTGACTTGCCTGGTTAAATAAAGGTTAAAAACATAAATAAATCAAATTATCGTTCCAGTCCTTGAATTCCCTTTGGGGTTTCTTGGTTTTAATTCCCTCTGACTCCCTAAGTGATTTGAGCAGTTTATGTATGATGTCATACTGTTGTTTTGAAGGTGACTTTGACTTACTGTACTGTCGCAGCACTTTAATTTTGACAGCTGTGTGTCCTTGGGGATGACTAGAGAGAAAATTTGGATGGAGAGAGTGTATTCATGGCTTGCTGAGCAGTTTCAAATGCAAATGTATTAATTACTTTCTTGAAAGTCATTGTCGTAGCTTTGAAAATTATCTCAAATTACAGCAACACTGTCAGGTTTTGCCGCATTTGCATTGCATGTAATTATGTAACTGGATCTGGATACTACACTTGATACAAATCCCTCTGATCTCAGAGAGAGAGAGAGACTAATAGTCCAAAAAGTGCCGTTATCACTGTGCAACTTAAATACTTTGAAATAGAAAGGTCTTTAGTGAAGTCCACTGCACAACTTGTCTTTCTCTCTCTATGCCTTCCATCCTATCCACTGTGACATGGATACGACACTCCCTCTCTCTCCTTCCTTCCTCTCTCTCCTTCCTTCCCTCTTTCTCCTTCCTTCCCTCTCTCTCCTTCCTTCCCTCTCTCTCCTTCCTTCCCTGAGGGGAGTGTTGGAGATTGATGGCTTCCTCCCTGGGCAGCACCCTGCTCCCCTGCCACCCTTGCCACCTCTGCCACCTCAGCCCCACACCCTGGCAGCAGGCTAATTAGTGGCTGACTGTCATCCTCCCCCAGGGGTCTCTCTGGGAGTCAGGGCTGACCATGGAGGAACCGCAGTGAGGATCCACAGGGCTCTCACCACACACACACACAGACAAACACAAACATACAGCTGTGAATCTCTATGGTTCTGGGGCTACAGGCACAGATATAAAGACAGGGCCTCTGAAAAAAGTAGGTTTATTCCTAGAGAGAGAGTGTGTGTGTGTGTGTGTGTGTGTGTGTGTGTGTGTGTGTGTGTATCTGTGTGTGTGTGTGTGTGTGTGTGTGTGTGTGTGTGTGTGTGTGTGTGTGTGTGTGTGTGTGTGTGTGTGTGTGTGTGTGTGTGTGTGTGTGTGTGTGTGTGTGTGTGTGTGTGTGTGTGTGTGTGTGAGTCCTCTGGGTCTTGCAGAATATGGGGAAGCACTCTCGGCCCAGATGTATTTCAGCCCTGTCAATGTTGTTTATTTTGAGAAGATCAGTGCCTAGCTACCTATCTCTTCTGAGACTCTCAGACAACACAGCAGAGCCTGATGAGAATATGACACAGTACTTTATCCCCCACAAGGCCCTGCTTGTCCTTTGTGATGCTGATTGCATCTGTTGCTTCTCCGACTCTAGACTAACGTTCTTTCAGCTATGACGGCCCGCAGCAAATAATATCATCTTACTCTTGCATATCAAAATCTGACTGATAAAAGAGGGAATAAATGAATGCCAGAGAAGGGAACGAGTTTCCATAGTCTCATTATCATGCAGAGAGAGAGGTATTGCTAGTGTTAGGATTTTATTTCTCTAGACTGATCATGGAATTGCGTTCTACCCATGTGCTCAATCTACTGTATGGGTTACATTTTAATGAATTCTCTAGTAAAATTCTACATGAGTGTTTCCCCAAATGGAGAATCAGAACCTGGTGGTTTGGATTACAGTAAGACTGGATCCTGGCTAGAATCATTGGGTTTCTTAACTAGTTTGGACACAGGAAAACTACAAAAGCTTTATAGGTTAGGTAACCACTGGCCCATGTAACCGGCTGGATACTGAACCTGGGTTGTTGGCTCACTGCCTAAACCTACTCCCTTAGAAAAAAGGCAGCATTAGAAGTACAGAGACCTCAGATCTCAAGTCCTCCTGCACAATACTGACAATACATCAACCTCCCTCAAGTCCTCCTGCACAATACTGACAATACATCAACCTCCCTCAAGTCCTCCTGCACAATACTTACAATACATCAACCTCCCTCAAGTCCTCCTGCACAATACTGACAATACATCAGCCTCCCTCAAGTCCTCCTGCACAATACTGACAATACATCAACCTCCCTCAAGTCCTCCTGCACAATACTGACAATACATCAACCTCCCTCAAGTCCTCCTGCACAATACTGACAATACATCAACCTCCCTCAAGTCCTCCTGCATAATACTGACTGGGTTGCCATTTCTCCTCTCCTCTCCTCCAGGAAGTGAACCAATAATTAGCCCATATCCATAACCATTCACTCCTCCGACAGAGCACTGTGTGTACTTGACTGTACTCTCTGAAAGTACACACTCTAGAGAAGTGTACTCTGTGAAGGTACACACTCTAGAGAAGTGTACTCTGTGAAGGTACACACTCCAGAGAAGGCCTTCTAACCTTCACTCTTCTTCTTTCTCAACAGTTCCTTGACTGCTCCATCTCTCCTCTCCCTTCTCAGCCTGAGCCTCAGTTGACTTATGTTGATCATATTTTCAGTGCCCCAGTACACTCGCTTGTCAAGCAAATTCTTGCTGAGTAACATTTCAAAGCGAGCCCAGTCTAATTGCTTGCTAATGAGAAATGTTGATACATCTGCAGTTATCTGGTGTCTCCACGGCTGCCACTGGACTATATTAGCATGGCCTCGTTCATATTCCTCCCCAAGATTGAGAGAGGGGAGGAAAACAAGGCAAATTCGGGTTTGCCCAAATGAGGTTCTGCATTCTCAAAATAGAGCTAATTTACTGTAACCTCTCATAGATGTTGTGGTTTCTTATGTTGATGTGCTGCAGTGGGTCGTGAGAGGACAGGGAGCAATATCTGTTTGGAGAACATGAAAGTACTCTGCAGATTGAGTTCATGAATGTATATGAGAATACCCACAGTTCAATTTCACATCTCCTCAATCCCAACCTCTTTCATACTTCTACCTAATATAATAGCACATTTCTCCACTTTAAAGTCAGTGGATTGGACTTAAGTTTAAGTAGAACTTTAAAGTGAATTTAAAACATCTCAATATACTTTTACAATTTAATAACAGTATAGTATAGTTTAGTAAAACCTTTTTTAGCCAGAACAATTCAAAGCAGGCTCCTGCAATGTCCTATCAGATTTTGAGATGAGAGATAAAAATGTCAGAGACTAACTATCTGAAGCTCAGATCAAGATTAGCCAACAGACTGCACATTTCCCGCACAGAGTATGCCCGCAGAACAGTTACAACGGTCTGAGTTCCATCGTACGCTAGGCTGGCTCTTCTACAGTAGTGTTACCTCAGATTACATTATTTAGAGGCGTACAGTGGGCCTCATGATGAATTATATATTCCATCAGAGGAGGTTCTTCTGTAGTGGGGGGATTTAAAAAAAAGACTCATCAAATACAGCTGTATGTACAGTATGTTTAGTCTTCATTAGTACAGCTTTTAGGAAATAATATTCAACCCCCCCTCCCGGTTTGGGGGGCCTTTTCACGAGCACCCCGCAGTGGAAGAAAATACTATATAATTTATCCTCAAAATAGGACATCATCCCAAGTGTGGCTCTTTCACACATCAACCAAGTCAATTTGGTCTATGTAATCGCCATATGCCAAGCTGCTCACATGCGCCATTCAAGAAATGGTGCCCACCTCCTCGCCTCGTCTGTCATTGTTTTTTCTAAATATGGCCTTGATGTCCTCGCCATATTCTCGTTGCACTGTAATTCTGCAGCGAGAGGAGTGCTAGGCCAAGAAGTGGGGGGGAGACAAGTGCTTTAAGCATTGATGGGTTGGCTTGACAAAGTCCCAACACCACACACAGCCAGACACAGGAAAATGCAGTGTCTGCTTAGAGCTCAGCAGAGGTGGGGAGGAAGGAACCAGCCTCATCCATGTCTCACTGTAGGCCTGCACAGTGCAAATCCAGCCTCACAGGCCAGTCAAATCATGTTACCCTGAACACTGCTGAATACCACAGTCATTCATACCAGCTTGTTACAGGTGTACTACAGACCTTAGTGGCTAGACAGATGGGCTCACTACACTTTCTAGTCTAGTCACTAAGATCTATAAAATACCCACATTTTTTGGACTGATGCACCTCATTTAGACAACTGTTGTGTTTCCATATGTATATTTAATGTAGGGATATAACTGTTTCCTGTTTCCTGCTTGGCCCCAACAGAGAGAGCGACTCCGGAACATTGAGAGGATCTGCTGCCTGCTGAGAAAGGTACATAGCTACTGAACACTGTCCTATTTAAAACACTTCCTTCATTACTTCATCTGCTCATTTCATTTAGCCTACATTTTCTATATGTAGACTTT
Source organism: Thymallus thymallus (assembly GCA_023634145.1). NCBI lineage: Eukaryota > Metazoa > Chordata > Actinopteri > Salmoniformes > Salmonidae > Thymallus > Thymallus thymallus. Next base: position 28,777,516 of record CM042412.1, on the reverse strand, counting down.
GCACAGGGGTGAGTACAGTGCTGGACTTACTGTATGTCAAAACATTCATATTCTTGTTTAGTCAACTGGCATTATCAATGAGAAACATTTTTGGTAAAGATTAAAGCTTGCCCTTGCCTTCAGAAAGCTGTCTTCCTACCCTCTCTCTCTCATTCCTACCCTCTCTCCTTCCTTCCTTCCCTCTCTCTCATTCCTACCCTCTCTACTTCCTTCCCTCTCTCTCCTTCCTTCCTTCCCTCTCTCTCTCATTCCTACCCTCTCTACTTCCTTCCCTCTCTCTACTTCCTTCCTTCCCTCTCTCTCCTTCCTTCCTACCCTCTCTCTCTCATTCCTACCCTCTCTACTTCCTTCCCTCTCTCTCCTTCCTTCCTTCCCTCTCTCTCTCATTCCTACCCTCTCTACTTCCTTCCCTCTCTCTCCTTCCTTCCCTCTCTCTCATTCCTACCCTCTCTACTTCCTTCCCTCTCTCTCCTTCCTTCCTTCCCTCTCTCTCTCATTCCTACCCTCTCTACTTCCTTCCCTCTCTCTCTCATTCCTACCCTCTCTCCTTCCTTCCCTCTCTCTCTCATTCCTACCCTCTCTACTTCCTTCCTTCCCTCTCTCTACTTCCTTCCTTCCCTCTCTCTCCTTCCTTCCTACCCTCTCTCTCTCATTCCTACCCTCTCTACTTCCTTCCTTCCCTCTCTCTCCTTCCTTCCTTCCCTCTCTCTCCTTCCTACCCTCTCTCCTTCCTTCCCTCTCTCTCCTTCCTTCCTTCCCTCTCTCTCCTTCCTTCCTTCCCTCTCTCTCTCATTCCTACCCTCTCTACTTCCTTCCCTCTCTCTCCTTCCTTCCTTCCCTCTCTCTCTCATTCCTACCCTCTCTACTTCCTTCCCTCTCTCTACTTCCTTCCTTCCCTCTCTCTACTTCCTTCCTTCCCTCTCTCTCCTTCCTTCCTTCCCTCTCTCTCTCATTCCTACCCTCTCTACTTCCTTCCCTCTCTCTCCTTCCTTCCTTCCCTCTCTCTCTCATTCCTACCCTCTCTACTTCCTTCCTTCCCTCTCTCTCCTTCCTTCCCTCTCTCTCATTCCTACCCTCTCTCCTTCCTTCCTTCCCTCTCTCTCCTTCCTACCCTCTCTCTCTCATTCCTACCCTCTCTACTTCCTTCCCTCTCTCTACTTCCTTCCTTCCCTCTCTCTACTTCCTTCCTTCCCTCTCTCTCCTTCCTTCCTACCCTCTCTCTCTCATTCCTACCCTCTCTACTTCCTTCCCTCTCTCTCCTTCCTTCCTTCCCTCTCTCTCTCATTCCTACCCTCTCTACTTCCTTCCCTCTCTCTCCTTCCTTCCTTCCCTCTCTCTCCTTCCTTCCTACCCTCTCTCTCTCATTCCTACCCTCTCTACTTCCTTCCTTCCCTCTCTCTCCTTCCTTCCTTCCCTCTCTCTCCTTCCTACCCTCTCTACTTCCTTCCCTCTCTCTCCTTCCTACCCTCTCTACTTCCTTCCTTCCCTCTCTCTCCTTCCTTCCTTCCCTCTCTCTCATTCCTACCCTCTCTACTTCCTTCCCTCTCTCTCCTTCCTACCCTCTCTACTTCCTTCCCTCTCTCTCCTTCCTTCCTTCCTTCCCTCTCTCTCCTTCCTTCCTACCCTCTCTCTCTCATTCCTACCCTCTCTCCTTCCTTCCTTCCCTCTCTCTCCTTCCTTCCCTCTCTCTCTCATTCCTACCCTCTCTACTTCCTTCCTTCCCTCTCTCTACTTCCTTCCTTCCCTCTCTCTCCTTCCTTCCTACCCTCTCTCTCTCATTCCTACCCTCTCTACTTCCTTCCTTCCCTCTCTCTCCTTCCTTCCTTCCCTCTCTCTCCTTCCTACCCTCTCTCCTTCCTTCCCTCTCTCTCCTTCCTTCCTTCCCTCTCTCTCCTTCCTTCCTTCCCTCTCTCTCTCATTCCTACCCTCTCTACTTCCTTCCCTCTCTCTCCTTCCTTCCTTCCCTCTCTCTCTCATTCCTACCCTCTCTACTTCCTTCCCTCTCTCTCCTTCCTTCCTTCCCTCTCTCTCCTTCCTTCCTACCCTCTCTCTCTCATTCCTACCCTCTCTACTTCCTTCCTTCCCTCTCTCTCCTTCCTTCCTTCCCTCTCTCTCCTTCCTACCCTCTCTACTTCCTTCCCTCTCTCTCCTTCCTACCCTCTCTACTTCCTTCCTTCCCTCTCTCTCCTTCCTTCCTTCCCTCTCTCTCATTCCTACCCTCTCTACTTCCTTCCCTCTCTCTCCTTCCTACCCTCTCTACTTCCTTCCCTCTCTCTCCTTCCTTCCTTCCTTCCCTCTCTCTCCTTCCTTCCCTCTCTCTCCTTCCTACCCTCTCTCCTTCCTACCCTCTCTCTCCTTCCTACCCTCTCTCTCTCCTTCCTACCCTCTCTACTTCCTTCCCTCTCTCTCCTTCCTTCCTTCCCTCTCTCTCCTTCCTACCCTCTCTCTCCTTCCTACCCTCTCTACTTCCTTCCCTCTCTCTCCTTCCTTCCTTCCTTCCCTCTCTCTCCTTCCTTCCCTCTCTCTCCTTCCTACCCTCTCTCCTTCCTACCCTCTCTCTCCTTCCTACCCTCTCTCTCTCCTTCCTACCCTCTCTACTTCCTTCCCTCTCTCTCCTTCCTTCCTTCCCTCTCTCTCCTTCCTACCCTCTCTCTCCTTCCTACCCTCTCTACTTCCTTCCCTCTCTCTCCTTCCTTCCTTCCTTCCCTCTCTCTCCTTCCTTCCCTCTCTCTCCTTCCTACTCTCTCTACTTCCTACCCTCTCTCTCCTTCCTACCCTCTCTCTCCTTCCTACCCTCTCTCTCCTTCCTACCCTCTCTCCTTCCTTGTGTGTGTCCAGTGCCTGTGGTCTGTGAGCTATTTGTGCAAAGCCAAGAGTGTGCAAAGCTGTCATCAAGGCAAAGGTGGCTATTTGAAGAATCTCAAATATAAACTATATTTTGATTTGTTTAACACATTTTTGGTTACTACATGATTCTATATGTGTTATTTCATAGTTTTGATGTCTTCACTTTTATTCTACAATGTAAAAAATAGTGCAATTTAAGAAAAACCCTTGAATAAGTAATATTCCAAACTTTTGGCCCCCAGTGTATGTGTGTGTGCGCGTGTGTGTAACCAGTGTGTTTGTAGTCAGTGTGTGTGACCAGTGTTTGCCTTGGGCTGGTAGAGTGGAGGCTGTTGTTGTGCTTTATCTCTGTTGTGGACACTGTGCCTGAGGCTCATCTGTCATCCCTGGAGACTACTGTGTGGAGCTGCACCAACACCACATCAGAACAGTCCTGCCCTGCCCGCAGTCATAGAGCTCAGTCATGAGACTTTGTCGCTTCTAGAAGCTCTTCAGCACTGCATGGACAATGTTACCGAAGATGTGGTTATTGTTTGCTCCTTGTATGTTCCAAATGTATTCTTTCAGCATTTGCCGATCTGAGCCATACTACATAAAAGACTATCTTGATCTTGTTTTTGAAAGATTGTGGGTTTTATTTTCGATATGGGTTTTATTTTTGGCAGCAGGTGCTATGCGTTGCTATACAGTCACAGAGAAGCACTAGCTGGAGCCTTTATTTCACACTGTTTTGTTTGGGGGTGTGGAACAGCTGTGTTGTCACAGCAACAGAAGCAACCATAGAGTGTTGCTCATCTATCTTTCTCTTTTTATTTTGGTCTCATTCTCCCTCCCCAGTCCCCACACACCTCAGTGAGTACAGAAGCACAGCAGCAAGGCGCTGGAGCCTTCATCACCGCTTCTTCCTGATCTAAAATACACAGGAGGACCGTTTTCTCTCTTCCCTTTCGTTGGAGAGAGGTAAGCTATAGGGAGGGAGAGAGTAATGGAGGTAGATGAGAGAAAGGTAGAGATGGGGGGGATAGAAAGAGAGATGAGGCAGAGCTGCTGCGCTCCAGTGATTCAGAGCCAATCAGAGCGTCTGTATGGTGTTGAGTCATGGAGGGATTCCACTCCCTCCCACAGCGCTTGGCTGGACCCACGCCATGCCACCATGTCTGACTGAACAGACAGCCTCCACTCCTTCAGGCTGCACTACCACAGACTATTTAGCTCAGCAAACTAGACAACACTTCAACAGGTTCTTTGGCAATGGATAGGGAGTGTCATGTTAACCTACTGATTACCTTCAAGCACAGTTCAGGTCATGGAAAGTTCTCAGAACACCTCGTATGCTGTTTCCCCAATGTAAGGGGTTATAAAGTGATCCTGCTAATCTGTTACCACAAGTTTAGCACATCAAGCTGTTTGCACTTCTCTTATGCTGTTTCCTAATGTAATGTAATGGGGTAGAAAGTGATAGGTAGTGCCATTACTAGTCAAAGAAGAATATATCTTCTTTGTGCGTTCTGTATGTTGCAGTTCATGCTATTAATGGAGCATGGTAGTGCTGTATGTTGCACACAGATATAATATGAATGTAAATCTATGACACAACCAAGGACGAGAGGATTACCATGAGAAGGTCTAAGTAGATAGCTGTGTTGGTGGATCTGTCTTCACAGCATATTGGAAAGGGATTTGGAGCTGATGATAGTAGACATCTCTACAGTTCTCTTGTCTTTCTAACAGGTCAGCTCATCCATTTACATTTACATTTTAGCAGACGCTCTTATCCAGAGCGACTTACAGTTAGTTAGTGCATACATGTTCCTACTTGTTTTTGTACTTTTATTCGTGCTGGTCCACCGTGAGAATCGAACCCTGGCATTGCAAGCGCCATGCTCTAACATCTGAGCTACACGGGTTGTTCCCAGCCACACACTATGACACTACAGTAGGAGATATAAAAAGAAAACTCTTCCTCCAGTCCTGCTTATGGAAATGCAGCATCCTGACAGAACAAACAACACATCCTTGTGAGCTCAGCATTGATAAGGAATTGGACTGAGTGTTTCCTCAACTCTCTCCCTCTCTCCCTCTCTCCCCCCCTCTCTCGCTCTCTCTCTCTCTCTCTCTCTCTCTCTCTCTCTCTCTCTCTCTCTCTCGCTCTCTCTCTCCCTCTCTCCCTCTCTCCCTCTCTCCCTCGCCCAGGTGCGAGTTTGCATACTTCTCCCGCGCCAGAATAAAAAGAACTGGAGATCTGATCCTAGGCAGTGGCAGAGAGGGAAATAACACTCAACTGGCGAATGGCAGCCATCTACCTGCCCTGACCTACCATTACACCTCTGTCTGCCCTGACCTACCATTACACCTCTGTCTGCCCTGGCCTACCATTACACCTCTGTCTGCCCTGACCTACCATTACACCTCTGTCTGCCCTGGCCTACCATTACACCTCTGTCTGCCCTGGCCTACCATTACACCTCTGTCTGCCCTGGCCTACCATTACACCTCTGTCTGCCCTGACCTACCATTACACCTCTGTCTGCCCTGGCCTACCATTACACCTCTGTCTCTGCTTCTTATTCTTTGTGTATTCCTCATTCCCTCCCTATTGGAGTAAGGTTCATGTCACGGTCTCACAATACAATTTCTGCACTGTGAGTGTCATGGTGAATCTCCCTCACAGCCAATCAGTGCCCAGCGAGTGGAGGAGCACGGAACAGTCCCTGGTGGTTGCCATAGCACTGCGTGTTTATTCTTCAAACAAGGAGCTACTTTTGATGTTTCAGTACAAAGGTTTCCGTCCTCCCCATAAGACGTTCAGTTAGTTGAGGACCAGGGGAAGGAGGGAGGGTGGGTCTGGCTTGACAGATGAGATGAGTGCTGCTCGTTGGGAAAGTAGATGTTTACCAGAGTGCAGAACAAAGCGTCTAACGCACTGCATCGAAGTGTTACCGCCGTTACTACAGATCCTGGTTCGATACCTGTCTGTGTTTCGGCTTGCCGCGACCGGGAGACCCATGAGATGGCGCACAATTGGCCCAGTGTCATCCGTGTTAGGGAGGGACAGGCACAGACATGGTTAGACAGAGCTAATGGAAATCCCCCAAATCATCAGTTCAGACTGTTGAGCCTATTAACTAACTTTGGTGAATATTGTGAACTGCATAAAATCAGTGTTCATCTCACGGTCATTACCCTGTGCAGAGTGCAGCACTCTCTTAACATCAGTACAGTATAATAAAGGAGTTTCCTTCAAGACAGGGAGGAGATTTGTTAGTCTGAAACTCTGCAGTTATTCCTTCCAGTTGTAATGGAACTGATGTACTGTTGGAAGACCAGTGTCTTAAGTTGAGTTTATTTCTGCACAGTGACAACCTTCAATACCAACTCTTTGTATCAGTGGTACTACAGGGCCCCAGAGAGGAAGAGGAGGAGAGGAAGAGAGGAGGAGAGGAGGAGAGGAAGAGAGGAAGAGGAGAGGAGAGGAGAGGAGAGGAGAGGAGAGGAGAGGAGAGGAGAGGAGAGGAGAGGAGAGGAGAGGAGAGGAGAGGAGAGGAGAGGAGAGGAGAGGAGAGGAGAGGAGAGGAGAGGAGAGGAGAGGAGAGGAGAGGAGAGGAGAGGAGAGGAGAGGAGAGGAGAGGAGAGGAGAGGAGAGGAGAGGAGGAGAGGAGAGGAGAGGAGGAGAGGAGGAGAGGAGAGGATCCATGGGTAAACAGCCCCTCTCTCTCTCTCTCTCTCTCTCTCTCTCTCTCCCTCTATCTCTATATAATCACAACTCTCTCTCTCTCTCTCTCCCTCTATCTGTATATAATCACAACTCTCTCTCTCTCTCCCTCTATCTGTACATAATCACAACTCTCTCTCTCTCTCCCTCTATCTGTATATAATCGCAACTCTCTCTCTCTCTCTCCCTCGATCTGTATATAATCACAACTCTCTCTCTCTCTCTCTCTCTCTCCCTCTATCTGTATATAATCACAACTCTCTCTCTCTCTCCCCCTCTATCTGTATATAATCACAACTCTCTCTCTCTCTCTCTCTCTCTCTCTCTCTCTCTCTCTCTCTCTCTCTATCTGTATATAATCACAACTCTCTCTCTCTCTCTCTCCCTCTATCTGTATATAATCACAACTCTCTCTCTCTCTCTCTCTCTCTCTCTCTCTCTCTCTCTCTCTCTCTCTCTCTCTCCCTCTATCTGTATATAATCGCAACTCTCTCTCTCTCTCTCCCTCTATCTGTATATAATCACAACTCTCTCTCTCTCTCTCCCTCTATCTGTATAAAATCACAACTCTCTCTCTCCCTCTATCTGTATATAATCACAACTCTCTCTCTCTCTCTCTCTCTCCCTCTATCTGTATATAATCGCAACTCTCTCTCTCTCCCTCTATCTCTATATAATCACAACTCTCTCTCTCTCTCTCTCTTCCTCTATCTGTATATAATCACAACTCTCTCTCTCTCTCTCTCTCTCTTCCTCTATCTGTATATAATCACAACTCTCTCTCTCTCTCTCCCTCAATCTGTATATAATCGCAACTCTCTCTCTCTCTCTCCCTCTATCTGTATATATACTGTATATATATACATATATATACATATATATATACATATATATAAATATATATATATATATATATATATATATATATATATATATATATATATATATATATATATATATATATATATATATATATACAGATACCTATGTATCCTCCTGATTATTTTTTTTAAGAAAGTAAATATTCTTCTCTGCATCTCTGCTAAAATCTGGGTAAAAGATTGAAAGGAATGTGACTCTTATTCAGTACATTTAGTTATTACTTGCTTTTCTACCAACCTTGCCAGAAGTCATGCCTATCAGGGCTAAAGCCAACTTCATAACATGGTGACTAGTAGTATTGCAGAGAAACACCAACAATAAACAAATTAATATAGTTTTTTTACAGGACACATCTGAAGGGGCACGTGCCCCTGTGCCCCCTATGGGCATGACACATCTGAGGGGGCACGTGCCCCTGTGCCCCCTATGGGCATGACGCATCTGAGGGGGCACGTGCCCCTGTGCCCCCTATGGGCATGACGCCTCTGTTCTAGCCAGTGTCATGATCAATACGACACTTTTCCCCAAATTTTTCTGTCATTGTATATTGTTCTACCCCTCTTAGTAGGCTATAAGACGAGGTGTGTGGAGCAGAGCAGGTCCCTGCAGATGTCTGCTATGTCCCTGGACACTAGATCAAAGGGTCTAGCAGCAGCATACTGTCTAGACACCTGCACTTTATTAGTGAGTGTTGATATATCCCTGGATGCTCAGGATGAAAGGTCTAGTAGCAGAAATATGGCAGAGATACCAGTCGCCTACTTAATTATCTAGTGTCTTCTGAAGTTACACTAGCTTGTGCTATACACAGAGAGTTTTGATTTGGTTTCATTCCTATTACTCTGGGGTATAGTGGTCATGGCTTTCAACAGAGTGGATTGCAATAGAATTCAAAACAAAAAATGGCATACTGTAAAACAAGAATGGTCAGCAGACTTTGATCTTCAGAACATGGACAATGTTTAACCTGATTAGAAACAGGTTTTCCTGCAGAAATTCGGCTTGGCCCCTCGAATGCTGTCATCAAGGCTACTTTGAAGAATCTCAAATATATTTTGATTTGTTTAACACTTTTCTGGTTACTACATGATTCCGTATGTGTTATTTCATAGTGTTGATGTCTTCACTATTATTCTACAATGTAGAAAATAGTAAAAATAATGAAAAAAGTAGGTGTGTCCAAACTTTTGACTGGTACTGGCCCTTTAATAATGTTTACATACTGTTTTACCCAGTTTATATGTATACTAAACAAATATATAAATGCAACAAACAACAATTTCAAAATGTTTCATGAGTTACAGTTCATATAAGGAAATCAGTCAACTGAAATGAATTCATTAGGCCCTAATTTATGGATTTCACATGACTGGGTCACAGATACCTTAAAGAAAAGGTAGGGGTGTGGATCAGAAAACCAGTCAGAATCTGGTGTGACCACCATTTGCTTCATGCAGCGCAACACGTCTCGTTCAAATAGAGTTGATCAGGCTGTTTATTGTGATGTGTGGAATGTTGTCCCACTCCTCTTCAATGGCTGTGCAAAGTTACACATGGATCAGTATACAGCGATCCAGAGCATCCCAAACATACTCAATGGGTGACATGCCTGAGTATGCAGGCCATGGAAGAACTGGGACACTTTCAGCTTCCAGGAATTGTGTATAGATCCTCGCAACATTATCATGCTGAAACATGGGGCGATGGCAGCGGATGAATGGCACGAAAATTTGCCTCAAGGTCTCGTCAAGGTATCTCTGTGCATTCAAATTCCCATCGATAAAATATAATTGTGTTCGTTGTATATAGCTTATGCCTGCCCATACTATAACCCCACCTGCCACCATGGGGCACTCTGTTCACAACATTGACATCAGCAAACTGCTCGCCCACACGACGCCATACATGTGGTCTGCGGTTGTGAGGCCGGTTGGACATATATTGCCAAATTCTCAAAAATGATGTGTATGGCTTATGGTAGAGAAATGAACATTCAATTCTCTGGCAACAGCTCTGGTGGACATTCCTGCGGTCGGCATGCAAATTGCACGCTTCTTCAAAACTTGATACATCTGTGGCATTGTGTTGTGTGACAGAACTGAACATTTTATAGTGGCCTTTTATTGCCCCCAGCACAAAGTGCACCTGTGTAATGATGCTGTTTAATCGGCTTCTTGATATGCCACACCTGTCAGGTGGATGGATTATCTTGGCAAAGGGGTAATGCTCACTAACAGAGAAATTAACTTTTTATGCGTATGGAACATTTCTGGGTTATTTTATTACAGCTCATGAAACATGGGACCAACACTTTAAATGTTGGGTTCATATTGTTGTTCAGAATACTGTATTCTAGTCATGGCTCATCCTATTTACAGTTGAAGTCAGAAGTTTACATACATTTAGGTTGAAGTCATTAAAACTCATTTTTCAACCATTCCACAGATTTCATGTTAACAAACTATAGTTTTGGCAAGTTGGTTGGGACATCTACTTTGTGCATGACACAAGTAATTCTTCAACAATTGTTTACAGGCAGATGATTTAACTTATAATTCACTATATCACAATTCCAGTGGGTCAGAAGTTTACATACACTTAGTTGACTGTGCCTTTAAACAGCTTGGAAAATTCCAGAAAACGATGTCATGGCTTTAGAAGCTTCTGATAGGCTAATTGATATAATTTGAGTCCTATATTCACATAACCTGAAAGGCCACTCAGCAAGGAAGAAGCCACTGCTCCAAAACCGCCATAAAAAAGCCAGACTACGGTTTGCAACTGCACATGGGGTACAAAGATCGTACTTTTTGGAGAATTGTCCTCTGGTCTGATTAAACAAAAATAGAACTGTTTGGCCATAATGACCATCGTTATGTTTGGAGGAAAAAGGGAGAGGCTTGCAAGCCAAAGAACACCATCCCAACCGTGAAGCACGGGGGTGGCAGCATCATGTTGTGGGGGTGCTTTGCTGCAGGAGGGGCTGGTGCACTTCACAAAATAGATGGCATCATGAGGAAGGAAAATTATGTGGATATATTGAAGCAACATCTCAAGACATCAGTCAGGAAGTTGGTTCCAAATGGGTCTTCCAAATGGACAATGACCCCAAGCATACTTCCAAAGTTGTGGCAAAATGGCTTAAGGACAACTAAGTCAAGGTATTGGAGTGTCCATCACAAAGCCCTGATCTCAATCCTACAGAAAATTTGTTGGCAGAATTAAAAAAGGCATGTGCGAGCAAGGAGGTCTAGAAACCTGACTCAGTTACACCAGTTCTGTCAGGAGGAATGGGCCAAAATTCACCCAACTTATTGTGAGAAGCTTGTGGAAGGCTACCCAAAACGTTTGACCCAAGTTAAACAATTTAAAGGCAATGCTACCAAATACTAATTGAGTGTATGTAAACTTCTGACCCACTGGGAATGTGATGAAAGAAATAAAAGCTGAAATAAATAATTCTCTCTACTATTATTCTGACATTTCACATTCTTATAATAAAGTGGTGATCCTAACTAAGACAGGGAATTTTGACTGGGATTCAATGTCAGGAATTGTGAAAAACTGAGTTTAAATGTATTTGGTTAAGGTGTATGTAAACTTCAGACTTTAACTACTGCTATTCACTTTTCTTCATTTATACTGTCCATACCATCTATACACAGCATTCACATACATGTACTGTATATCAGTTTTTTCATGCAATTCTATCCATTTTGCTATGAGGTTTTGTGCTGTGTATTTATATAGCCTATTCTCGACATGGCTCATTCTAACATTTCTATTACTGTATTGGTCACTGTGTAGGTGACCAATAAACTTTGATTTGATTTGACGTGTATGCACGTGTAGATCAATGTTCTAGATTAATGTTCTACAGAGGCCTTCCAGTCCAGCCTTTGTGACTAACTGTTCGTCTATCCGCAAAGTTTTACTAACTAAATGTACTGGGGATTCATGTGCTACCAGGTCCCAGAGGAATACGTATCTTTTAAAGAGGAAATATGTATAATTATTTGCTGCTCTTAATTATTGTTGCTGTTGTAAGGAGAGTGGCAGTAATTGGAGAGTAGCAGCTCTTTTGATCTCTACCAGCAGCAGATGAAAGTTTCTGCTGCTAAAATGAGAGCTATATCCAGGTTAGTCATGAACTCAAAAGAGCTAAGCGGAGAACAATATTCCATCCATGATTGCATATACAGTATGTTACCAGATAACCTTTAGCTAGTTTCAACCCCTTTTCTGCATCAAGTTACCGAGAGGAATTTCATGTATTCATTCTATAATGAACATACTGCTACTGTATAATTATGAACATGAATTCTGATTATAGGACCTGGAAATATCATGACACTGGTAAAAAGATGAGTTTGCTGGGTTTGTGCTTTGGCCTCAGTTAGTAAACCCTGTTTTTCCCCTGTCAGGTTTTGTCTCACTCAGCTATGATGGCAGTTAAAGCCCAGGCGGGGTATGATCTCTGAAAATGAAGCTTCTCAGTCTGTCTAATTCTACTTTTTGAACGATTTGATCCTCTGGTTCCATTGTAATGGGAGCGTACTGAAGGCTATATCATAAGGGGCCCTTGTCCCGTTGAGGGATGTATAATCAGTGTTAAGTAGTGTTAATTGGCTGTTGCGAGCGACCCGCCGTTGAGTGGCATGTCGATCGTCTGAGTGGAGAAGAGGAGAGTGGGTGCTAGCTGTGTCGATCGTCTGAGTGGAGAAGAGGAGACTGGGTGCTAGCTGTGTATATCGTCTGAGTGGAGAAGAGGAGACTGGGTGCTAGCTGTGTATATCGTCTGAGTGGAGAAGAGGAGACTGGGTGCTAGCTGTGTATATCGTCTGAGTGGAGAAGAGGAGACTGGGTGCTAGCTGTGTATATCGTCTGAGTGGAGAAGAGGAGACTGGGTGCTAGCTGTGTATATCGTCTGAGTGGAGAAGAGGAGACTGGGTGCTAGCTGTGTATATCGTCTGAGTGGAGAAGAGGAGACTGGGTGCTAGCTGTGTATATCGTCTGAGTGGAGAAGAGGAGACTGGGTGCTAGCTGTGTATATCGTCTGAGTGGAGAAGAGGAGACTGGGTGCTAGCTGTGTCGATCGTCTGAGTGGAGAAGAGGAGCAGCAGTCGGTCCACAGCAGAGGCCCTCTCTCATTAACTCTGTGTGCTGTAGAGAGCCTCCCTCCCAGTGCTGCTCTGCTCTCCCTCCCAGGGGGGCACCTCAAAAGTCACACTTGAAAAGGACTCAGGCCCCTTGAACTGTGGCTGAGTGGGGCCCTCGCAGACGTCAGCTCTAATTGGCCGATAGGTTAAACCCTGCTTCGCCACTGTCTGGGGCTGTGGTGCGGGTTGGCTCTGGCTTGCAGCAGTGCAGGCCCTGACTGTTATTGGAATAATTATTGGTTTGGGATTTTCTCATTTTCGAGTGAATTAATTAAAACTTAATATGTAGTGTGAGGTGTAGGTGTGGAAAAAATGTGTTTCAAATCTATTAAAATGTAAATTTAAAGAGTGATCTTTGGAATAAATAAAACCCTGCAGAAGCTCTGCAGCGGAGAGAGAGAGAGAGAGAGAGAGAGAGAGAGAGAGAGAGAGAGAGAGAGAGAGAGAGAGAGAGAGAGAGAGAGAGAGAGAGAGAGAGAGAGAGAGAGAGAGAGAGAGAGAGAGAGAGAGAGAGAGAGAGAGAGAGAGAGAGAGAGAGACGGCCTCAGTTAGTTCTTACAGATAGCTACAGTACATGTTGACTTCGAATTTCTATATGCCGTAGTTGAGGAGTTATGAGAATGTGTGTTTGCGCCCCGGGGTGGTCAGATGTGGAAGACAGGGAGGGAGGAACCCTTTAGGGCTCATAGCCCAGAGACAGAGCCCTGATCCAAGCCTCACTCGCCCAGATGAGCCCGAGCTCCACACAGCTGGATCAACCCTATGCCCTCTATATTCAGAACCACATTCCTGTAAAGTTTAGAGAGGATCTCATGTTAAATACTGTTGTAATATGTCTACAGGTTAATTTGCCTCACCCAAAGCCCATTCTTGTGGGAAGCTGCTATAGACCACCAAGTGCTAACAGTCAGTATCGGGATAATATGAGAGAAATGCTTGATAATGTATGTGATATATATTTTATGGGTGATTTCAATATTGACTGGCTTTCCAGCTGCCCACTCAAGAAAAAGCTTCAAACTGTAACCAGTGGCTGCAACCTGGTTCATGATATCAGTCAACCTACCAGGGTCGTTACAAACAGCACGGGAATTAAATCATCAACATGTATTGATCAAATCTTTACTAATGCTGCAGAAATTTGCTTTAAAGCAGAATCCAAATCCAGCAGTATCATTTCAATATAGTAGCCATATCTAGGAAAACCAAAGTTCCAAAGACTAGGACAAAACTTTTTGTATGATCTCTTCTATCAACTGGATATCACGAAGTACAACAACAACAACAGAAAGTACACGGAGAGCTAGCGTTAATGATATGCATGTCAATCTCTCCTGGCTCAAAGTGGAGGAGAGATTGACTTCATCACTACTTGTTTTTGTAAGAAGTGTTGACATGCTGAATGTACCGAGCTGTCTGTTTGAACATATACGCATAGCACACGCCCTTTACACGTACATTGTAATATTGTTGTATGGTGGTATTATACATTTTGTATTGTAGATATGTAGTGGTGTAATAATGTTATATGATGTACTGTTTAATTTTTTGTTTTATAAGTAATGTAAGTGCCTTAGTGTGTTTGGACCCCAAGAAGAGTAGCTGCTGCCTTGGCAACAGCTAATGGGGATCCCTAATAAATAAAAATACAGTTCATCGGTGTTGTTACTCTCCCCTCGTTGTTAGGCCTACAGTATCATGTATCACTCAGCAAGGTAGCTTTGTTGCTCTGTGTGCCTCTGCCTCGCGACCAAACCCTTAGTCTTACGTCATCTCACTGTTTTAGTCATGGGTTGGTGTGATTACTACTTATGTAGATTTTTGTTATGCCTGGTACATTAGCATGTGAGTGGTACATAATGTTTGTCTGCATTCAGCAGGAGTTTAGCCAGCGACAGCGAGGGTGGGATTGGGACTTGATGGATGGGGGCTGAGAATTAGCGGGGGGTAATCAAAAGGTTAGCGTGACTATTTATATTTTAATGAGCGTGGCGGTGTGTTGTGTGTGTGTTTATATACAGTTCTGTTTAAGCAGCAGTTTCTCCATCACCTGCTGTTCAAGAGCTCCTCCACTGTGCTCCAATGTGTTTTATGTTATTAGGAAGTATGTGAAGAATGTATAATACAGCAAACGCACATTGTGTACAAGTCCAGGTGTTTCAGACAGGTCTCCAGTTGTGCCTGTAGTGTGTTAAATATACATGTCTACAACTTGTGAAGGGCTTCGGGGATAGCATTAAGCACACATAGTTTAACTCGGCCTGTGCTTTTCTCCTTCTGCTTCTCTGAATGGTTCATAGGACAAATCCTGGTAATGTTGAGCTGCTTTTTGTGGTAACTTTTGTCCCACCCCCTCAGCCTAGGATAAAACCTTCTGAACTATAATAACCTAAAAACCCTTTCTGTGGGTTCACACAGACACAGAGCTGGAAACAGGACTTACACCGTGAGCATTCAGGACTCAAGACATTGTATTTATCAGCGCTGGGGTGGCCATGGCATTGCATTTCAGGTTGAATACACACATGGATACAACTACTGATCTTGTTGTATTAGCATATGGATATTGTAAGTCTTCCACCATTAAGGGCCAATATATTCAATGGGATACTTTTATGACTAGCACATATGATTCATGTCATAGTCATATCCACCAAGGCCTTTAAATCTCTTCAGAGCAGACGCAATTCAAACCACAGCTTTCATTTCTGACTTGCGACTTTCTTTGGGTAGGCTCCGAGCTGCTTCCAAAATCTTAATTTCACACAGCGTTAATTTCACCACATGAAAGATGCAGCTTGGCTTGGCGCTGGCTCTTTGGGGAGCGAGACGCTGTATGTGGTACAGCTAGCGCTAATGACTACTCTGTATTATCAGTGCTTACTCTTTGCCAGACTCTAACCATTTTTGGAGCTCTGCTCTGATGACTAGTATCTGCTGCTGCTGGATTCATTAAAGTGACTGATGGAGGTTTGCCACCATGTGCTTCACCACACTCAATAATCTTCTCTGCTATCTAAAATAAAACATTCGGTCTTACTGAGAAATAAAATATGTAGCTTATGTTGAAGGTTTCAAAACCCTGATGATAAGGTTGCTGTGTCGCATCTAGCAATAAGGATTACATTTGAAAAAACCTTTTAGACACATGACATGGCACAAGAACTGTTTGTTTATGATAATTGCCAATGTATTGACATAAGTCATTATCCAGGCTAGACAGTTGCTCCATGACATTGTGAAGCCTTGCGTGTAATTGTCTCAAGCTATCTATGATTGCTGTAGAGATAGTGTCTTTCAACAGCCGTAGAAGCCTGGCACGCAAGGTTAGAATAAAGATTACACCTTGTCTATAGTGGATTATTATGTATATTTAATGTCAAATGGTGATGAATAATCTGTGAATGAGTCAAATGTAAAATGACCTTTCTCAAGAGCGTTTCTCTTTCAATCCCCCTCTTCTCCCTCCATTTCTCTCTGGCTCTCCCTCTCTCTCCCTCCCTCCTTCCTTCTCTCCCTGCTAGTTGGTGCTTCCAGAGTACTCTATCCATGGGCTGTTCTGTATCATGTTCCTGTGTGCCCAGGAGTGGCTGACAGTAGGTCTCAACATCCCCCTCCTCTTCTACAACACATGGAGGTAACTATCGAAGCTGGACCAGTCTACCTTTTGTCTTTCTCTCATTTGTAAGATATCATGAAATCAGTGTGGCGTTTACAGACAAAGGCCAATATAAAACATTGACATACATTTGACTGACAAAGTTAGGGTTTAGTGGAGTCTGCAGTGATTTTAAATATGAACAGATTGTTTTGTCTCTGCTCAACAAAGGGCCAAACAGTCTTTCAATACCTTGGCGTTTTGGTTTGAAATCCTTTTCCAAAGTTACCGCAATAAAAAAATAAATGTATTTCTTTAATGAATTGAACACTTCCATAAGTTGAAATTGTAATTGACAGGTTGTACGTGACTTTGGTTATGATTCTCTGAAATCACACACTGGAAATGGGTCACCTGTCACGGCTCCCTCCCATTAATGGGTCACCTGTCAAGGCTCCCTCCCATTAATGGGTCACCTGTCAAGGCTCCCTCCCATTAATGGGTCACCTGTCAAGGCTCCCTCCCATTAATGGGTCACCTGTCACGGCTCCCTCCCATTAATGGGTCACCTGTCACAGCTCCCTCCCATTAATGGGTCACCTGTCAAGGCTCCCTCCCATTAATGGGTCACCTGTCAAGGCTCCCTCCCATTAATGGGTCACCTGTCAAGGCTCCCTCCCATTAATGGGTCACCTGTCACAGCTCCCTCCCATTAATGTATTCTCTTTTTGTTTTGGCTTGTTCTTGTTTCTTTATTTGATGTGAATCACTTTCAGAACTCTGTGATTGTTTTGCTCAGCTGGTTGAAGTTATGCAGCAGTGCTCAATGACTCATTAATTGCAGACTGCCAGATGCCCAGTGGCTACAGATGCTGTTCTCGTTGCACAGCTGAGAGGAGACTGGGAGCGATGGAGAGAGAGAGAGAGAGAGAGAGAGAGAGAGAGAGAGAGAGAGAGAGGTGGAGATATGGGGGAGGGAGACCCACAGCAGCTATAGATCTGTCCGTCTGCTTTCCTTCCCAGTGAGCACAGCTGATGCCTAATGTCTTCAGCTCTTCCCCCTCCTCTTCATCAGCCCCCACATGCAGCAGGGGCTCAGTGACACACAGTCACATCAACAGGGGAGAGGTTTAGATTTAGGTTAGCAGCAGCAACACAGTGGAATGGAGGACCACTACCTATGTAAAGCAGATACATACTGTACATGCAGATGAAAAGCAGTGGCTACATTTCTGTGAATGTTTAAGGCCAATTCCTCAAAAGAGGACCATCATGCGCTCCCAAAAGTTTGGATGGCTTCCATTGAGTCCAAAATGTGCCAGTGAACCTAAAGCCTATGGCTCTTCTCAGAGCCCAGCATAGCACCTCACAAGTCAGACTGAGCTGGTCCTCTCCCCCTCCCCCAACCCCGAGTACAGCCATCTCCAGTCTCTGCTACCTGGAGGACCATGAAGCTGGGTCCACTGGAAGAGCCCTGCTACAGTAGAAGAGATCCCTCTCTCTGTGTTGAGACTGAGCTCATCCTGGTAGCGCACACAGACATAGACAGCTGCCCACCTGTCCCCACCATGCCCCCACCATTTCCCCCTCACTGTATCTTTATTTCAACCTCCACCTGGGTCCTTCTCTCTATGCCTGTACCTCTCTCTACCTCAGGTACTGTACTGTGAGAGGTAGTGGAGCTGAGGTTACAGACAGCCCCCCCCCCACCACCAGGTACTGTGAGAGGTAGTGGAGCTGAGGTTACATATTATCCCTCCCCCACCAGCAGGTACAGATAGCAGCCCCCCCACCACCAGATACTGTATGATGCAGATGTGTTAATGGAATGGACAGAAGGGTTGTGATCCGAGATGATTTATTAATGACTAACCTTTATTTTACCAGGTACATTAAGCTGAATGAAAACACATTCTCACACACATTGTCATTTATAACAATCTTTTTCCACATGAATTTAAAAAAACTCAGTCACAATTTATTTAATAGTCTGTCTATAGTACAAACAACGTATAAACCATTATTGAATAGTTTGTTACACATTAGCAAACTATTGGTAAATCATTATAAACCATGTGATCATGTATCTATTAACATAAGTCAATGCATGTACCTATGTTCATAAACCATGCATTACAATTACTACAACATGTAATCATGCACAACTTAATCACAGTAATCATGAACAGTCAGATGTTTCATGTAAAGAGGGAGTCCCCCCTACTCATCCTCCATCTCTCCATTCTTCCTTCCATCTCCCCCTCCGTCTCTACGGGTCAACTACCCCTCGTGTGTCGTGTCCCTATTCGGTAGGTACTTCCACAGCCCCACAGACACTAAGGAGCTCCTCTACGACCCAGCCTCGGTCATGAACGGAGACACGCTCAAGTTCTGCCAAAAAGAGGCCTGGTGCAAGATGTGCTTCTTCATGCTTTCTTTTTTCTACTATCTCTACTGGTGAGTGACAAAGGTCGTCTTTCACCTCAAAGTGACTAACTACAGTATAGTTGTTACTCCTTTTCAGGGTTGTTGCAGGCTGTTACATGCTTTTTCAGACATGTATACTGCCCTACCAAGCAAAAAGGCAGTAACTGCTCATAGCGTGGAACTGAGAAAAATTGCTTTTATTTACCTTGGTTTCACAGTAACTTTATGAAGTTACTGATAACATGACCCCCATTGTAGCAAAAATGACATTAACTCATTTTTCGACCAAATGAGCAGTTACTGCCTTTTTGCTTGGTGGGACAGTTTTGTTCACAAGTGTGTTTATGCCGTATTGGTTGTTTAAAGTTTAAAGACCCCAAGTGTAGATTTCTACTGTGCCTAAACCAGCATCTGAATTCACAAGGACATGATGTGTTTTAAGTACGCCGTGCAGCCAGCAGTGGGCCTCCTAGATACCTGTTCTTTTTTTACGTAGCCGTACCGTACATTACATAGTATATGCTCTGGTCACAATGTATTGGCCCTGCAGCCCTAAGGGCAGGGGTCATTTGCCATTTCAGTTTAGCCAATTCAGGTTAGGATTGGGACATTTTCAATTCCTGAACTAAAACGATTTAAAGAATCACTTATATCGAAATGGAATTGACCCTACAGCCCCTGGTAGTAGTAACGTCTCACCAGAGGCACAGTGCATTTGTAATTGACCAGTCGGAAGTGTTGAATGTGGTCATATGACTCTCCTCCCCTCGGCTGTAGCGTGTACTGGACCTGACCTGCCATTTGGTGCTCCGCTGGCCTTCTACTAGTAGTGAGTCTCTCTTCAGTGGGTTTGTCACCTTGTGATACTGACCCCCTCACTGACCCCTGCCCCCTGCCTCCTGCACACACTCTTTCTTTCTCTCTCTCTCTTTCTCCCCCCTCAGTGATATAATAATATGGAGTCCTCCATTGTTTAACCTTGATGAGATGTGTGTTTTTTCCTAATGTTTAACCACTGCTATGGATGTTATGTAACATTACTGTATATGAATGTTTCCCTCTCTTTGTATACTACTGTGATACTGCTCCAAGGCCTACCCGCTCTCACTCACATCTCCACTTGTCTTGGGCATAATCTCAAAGATTGGAGGCCTCGGCTCATTAGCCCAACTGCCGTTTAAATATAATGAAACAAGAAATGACTCTGTGGCTCTGATAAGGAAGCAGAGCTCAATATAAAAGTATATGCCCTTAGTGAGGAATATGCTGTATTTGCCTGTGGAAGCCATGCTACTGGGTTAGTTAAAATAATTTCAATGACAGTCAGACAGATGACAAGCTGACATCAAGGACATATGTAGCATATCTGCCCCTCTACCATGAAGAGCAGTCTGGTGATGAAATGTGATCTAAATCACATCTCATACTGTAATGTAATATCTAATGTAATGGTATGATAGTGCAAACATGAGGTAGATTCCAAGTACCAGTAAGTAGGAGATCCAATAGCAAGAGAGTGTCTGTCCCACACATCTCTTCAGCTGTTGTTCAGCTTGCTGCCTCACTGTTTGGTACGGTGTTGAAGACAAGGCTTGGTCTTCATCAAATGACCAGGGGACTAAACCAGTCTTTTTTCACCTAACAGCTGAGTAATAATGGAGATGTTTGTAGAGTAGATTAGGACCAGTGATCCTGTGATGAGCTACGATAAGTAGATACTGTGGTGAGGAGCAGTAGCTTGAGGGGTGATTAAACCTGGGGCTGATGGAGAGATCACCATCTGTCTAATCTACCTCTGGCTCTGCAAACACTGGCTGTAAGACACCTCCAGACCGCCATACTTATTTTACCTCCATTGCATTAGAAAACATGGATATTGATAACCAAGACTGACAAGAGAGCTCAGGCTTCACCGCAGCAGGGATTCACAGGCCAGAGGATAGCAGGATTCATACAAATGTCTCCATTTGGGAGTATCTAGGTGATCACTAAATGTGCTGTTGTGGAAGAGTTAGCTAGGAGGCAAAATTATTTTATAAGATGCTGATTTGTTTACCTGATGCTAGGAACAGTGTTGTGTTGGCGTCTGGGAGACCTATGCTTGTCTGACCAGGTCACAAAATGTTGTTAAGCTAACATGACTCATGGTTTGTAAACTGTAGGGCTGTCCTCATTTGAATAAACCATAAAATGGTATATTTCATGAGCAGTGATGTGTGTGCTAGGACATAGGCCTACCTATTATTTTGAGCCCAGTTCTTCAAATAAATATTAAATATTTAAGTTTGATTTATCGACAAGATTACTCAAGCATAACTTTACCGCGGCCTCACATACATTTCTTGCTTATGTAGTTGCTTGTGTTTTGAACGGGCAAAATGTTTCTCCTTTCTAGTCGAAAAGCCCATATGCTCAACATTAAAGGGCTCTTTTAATTGCAACTTCAAATAAACAAACACAAACAAAGTCTCAGTGAATCTGGCAGGGACCCAGCCTGAACACATCAACCACAACTAAACCAAGCATGGATTTATCAGACGTTTCTTAAACACTTCAACACAGTGCTTGAATGCTCCTTTCTTGAATGCAAATTAATTCCAGTGGACCAGTTTATAATCTAATAGTTTTTGGCAATGTTGTTAGTAATTGTTGTTGGTTTTACTGCTTGGTCCAATCATGTAGTCTCAGTCATTGATTTGTAATCTTGTGTTTTTCTCCTCTCTTGTCTTCCAGTATGGTCTACTCCTTGGTAACCTCGTAACAGCAGAACTCTCTGTATTTGAGCCATCCTCCAGATATCAGAGACTGATTTCTGGAATATGAGCTAGGTAGTGCAAACAACAACTTTGGAGCAAAAAAGAGCACTTTGTGTCACAGCTTTTCTGTTTCATGAGAAGAAGGACAGTTGTTGAGTCTGGGCTGGGCTGGTCTGGGCTGGTCTGGGCTGGTCTGGGCTGGTCTGGAGGGAATGGAAGGGTTTCAGCACCAGTCCCCATCGTCTCCTCAATGTATGTAAAGAGACATTATAGCACTGTTTACGGTTCTCTGTAGGTCAAAAGCCCATGATGAGTCACAGCGACCACCATATCTACATTTGTCTGTCACTGCCTGGCCAATGTTTGTACTCACAGCCTCTCCTGGAGAAGTACAGCAGCATCACCACTACCGTAGTAGGGCACAGTAGTGTTTTGAATTGTTTAGGGGGTAGATCAGCTTTTATATTGCAGATTGATTGTGGCTCCTATCAATGTAATTGTCTGCATTATTTCCAATCCCCCATATATATATTTGTTTGCTTAATATATATATTTGTTTAGTTAATATATATAAAGGAACATTTTTTTTATTTTTTATATATACACTAGCGTTCAAAGGTTTGGGGTCACTTGTCTTTGTTTTTGAAAGAAAAGCTACCATCACTCCTGTGTTCCAATGGCACGTTGTGTTAGCTAATCCAAGTTTATCATTTTAAAAGGCTAATTGATCATTAGAAAACACTTTTGCAATTATGTTAGCACAGATGAAAGCTGTTGTGCTGATTAAAGAAGCAATAAAACTGGCCTTCTTTAGACTAGTTGAGTATCTGGAGCATTCTAGGCAGAGTTGCAAAGAAAAAGCCGTATCTCAGACTGGCCAATAAAAGATTAAGATGGGAAAAAGAACACAGAACACAGACACTTGGATTAGCTAACACAACGTGCCATTGGAACACAGGAGTGATGGTTGCTGATAATGGGCCTCTGTACGTCTATGTAGATATTCCATTACAAATCAGCCGTTTACAGCTACAATAGTAATTGTATTTCTGATCAATATATATATTTAATGTTATTTTAATAGACAAAATATGTGCTTTTCTATCAAAAACAAGGACATTTCTTCGTGACCCCAAACTTTTGAATGGTAGTGAATATTTAAAATTATATATATATATATATATATATATATATATATATATATATATATATATATATATATATATATATATATATATAGCATATATACACTGGGGGCCAAAAGTTTGGAATATTACTCATTCAAGGATTTTTCTTATTTGCACAATTTTCTACATTGTAGAATAAAAGTGAAGACATCAAAACTATGACATAACACATATGGAATCATGTAGTAACCAAAAAATCTCAAATGTAAAATATATTTTGATTTGTTTAACACATTTTTGGTTACTACATGATTCCATATGTGTTATGTCATAGTTTTGACGTCTTGACTTCTATTCTACAATGTAAAACATAGTGCAAATAAAGAAAAACCCTTGAATGAGTAATATTCCAAACCTTTGGCCCCCAGTGTATATATATATAAATGTTTCTTTACTATTTTCCCCTAAACCTACCACCCCTCGCCTGGAGTAAACTGATGAACAACACTTAGGCTTCTACTTACAGCTTATACTCTACATACTATATACATTTTAAGGACACAGTATATTTTACAATAGTTATCTTCTGTTTGTTTTTAGTCCCGCCCTTCAGCTCCCCTCAACCCCTCCCGTCTATCTCTGAACATTTCTATTTGCCATATATTTTTCAACTGTGCTGTGATGTTTCAAAAAAGTTCTGAACCTATAAACATTTTACGGACACATTATGTTTCACATTAGTTTGCACAGTAAGTGTCAGACACAGCACAGTTAAACACAGCACAGATAAACACAGCACAGAGAAACACAGCACAGAGAAACACAGCAAGAGAAACACATCACAGTTGTGGTCGTCACCGGGACAGGTGGGAAGGTGAGATGACACATCCTGTACAGAGACAAGGTGAACATTCTGTACAGGGACAGGGACAGGGACAGGGAAACCAGGTCAGCCAATGATGCGTTTTTGCCTGCCGCATTACACTACATGGCCTGTTTGTTTATATACAACATTACATTACTATGTGAATGGCTTTTGTGATGTGTGTGTATTTTGTGTATTCTTAACAAAAGCATTTCAAAATGAAATATGGTCGACAAAGCATTATTTACAAAAGGAATAGTGTGTGATTCTCTGTCGTTAAAGTGATGTTATTTGGTGGAGAGATTTTTTAATTAACATAAAAATTAAAGCTTTTTTTATTTGGAGAACTAGAAAAGCAACAATTCTTTGCACAATAGTGTATCTTATTTTTTTACAATATTTGCAATGTTTGGTTGTGTTTAAATACTCTATAGTCTACCCAAATGGGTGAAGGTCTTCCAGTATATAAAGATTTATTAAACCTTATTTTAAATGGGGAAAAAAATACGTGACTCTTTTTATCACTATTTCCATAATGGACCAAATGTTGGACTTATTTACTTAATTTATTCATAGTAATTTAAATTGAATTGTTAGATGCTTCCCTTCATACTTTGTCCAAAATATATGTTTCATCATAAATATAAGTGAATTGCATATCTGCCTCCACTGCAAGATGTCTAGTATATAAAACTAAAGCCACTGTTAAAGTTATAACTGTCCTCACACTGCCATTACCATAAGCTACCAGATGCTGGCAATAATTAAACACTGTCTGAAAACATCTGTGGACTTCAGAGCTTTTGGTAATGCTTTTTCATTGTATTGTCTGTCAGAGAATTCATTATATTACCCATGCTGTCAGTTAGCTGCACAGTTCGTATGCATCTTTGCTCAGAAGTATTTAATCAACCTATACTCAAGGTTTAGAAAAGAATGCCCATATTGTTGTATTATTTAAGAGCGTTTTATATCTTTAACATCTAAACTCTGTACGCGTCCATCCAGGATGAATTTCGATAATTGTATATGAAATAAAGTAGGACTATTTTAAAATGTGACATCAGAGGATTTCTCTCTTTAAAATTCTCTTTTTTAATTTATTTATCTTTTCCTGAAATTATTTTCCTGTCATGGTGTAAGTTTTTAAATCAAATCCAATTTTATTGGTCACATACACATGTTTAGCAGATGTTATTGCAGGTGTAGTGAAATGCTTGTGCTTCTAGCTCCGGCAGTGCAGTAGTATCTAACAAGTAACATCTAACAGTTTCACAACATATACCCAAAAACACATAAATCTAAGTAAGTGGCTACAGGACTATAACTGTCAAGGGGAAGAAATTTTGTCCTCTAAAGAACTGGAGAAAGAAACGTATCTATTTCCCCAAAGATCTACACTGACTGTACAACAGTGGAGGCTGGTGACATGAACAATTGAGGAGTATGGGAGACCCACGGTTAAGGGCGCGGAACGCACAGAGACGACTAAGTGTGTTTCAAAAATCTAAGTGTGTTTCAAAAACCTAAAGCATTTAATAAAGACATTTATAGTATAATATTATGGGGAATGGGAATGAGAGGACTACCTACACAATGTTGGAAAGGGATCACGAAGTGATTGAAAGAGGGTATGAGGCAGGAGTTGAGGTGTTCAGAGGCTTGACCAGTGTAGGACAGGATTTGACTGGGAAGACAGTAACACAACACACTACACAGTTAGATAAAAGAGCTAAGAATGAGTTAGTCCAAGCAAGAAGTAAAATCATTGATGTGTAATAATGTGATTGTAATTAATGAAAATTAATAGGGGTACATTAAATGTGCCTGTTGTCATGACTTGCCCTTCTCTCTCTCCCCACCGGTTTATGACCATCCATAAATACCTTTCTCTCTTTACTCTACCAAAATGGAGTTTGGAGAGAGCCTTTGTTACCACAGAGAAAGACTACAGTACGGTAACATCCAGAAGGTTGGACAATGAACAATATTTCTGTAATCCAACCAGTTGAAAGTTGGTACTTAAAGAATGTGATGTCAGATCAGTTACTGTCTGGGATGTTGTTACCGATGATAATTCAACATAAATTGTGTCTTTGGAAGTCTACAAATTCTATATAAACATGTAATTGTTGTGCAATTTAAATGTTTGAATATGAACCTATTTGTGAA
This sequence comes from Thymallus thymallus, assembly GCA_023634145.1. Classification (NCBI taxonomy): domain Eukaryota; kingdom Metazoa; phylum Chordata; class Actinopteri; order Salmoniformes; family Salmonidae; genus Thymallus; species Thymallus thymallus. The sequence continues at coordinate 28,751,971 of CM042412.1, read as the reverse complement.
AAGAGAATTGGTTTCATAGTAGGCGCTGCACAGTCAGTAGCCACAACCAGGTGAACAGACATTGGTTTAGAAATATGAAACACGCATTTCCCTCCCCCAGTACAAAAGCACATTGACGAAAGTTAACGTCAGTTCCCGAGGATGCTAGGACTATTGTCCTGCATTTTAAAAGGGCTAAATTGAACTACAACTCTATCATGCAAATTATTACTTGGAGATTTTTATTTTTTATTTATTTAACCATTATTTAACTAGGCAAGTCAGTTAAGAACAAATTCTTATTTACAATGACGGCCTACACCGGCCAAACTCGGACGATGCTGGGCCAATTGTGCGCCGCCCTGTGGGACTCCCGATCACGGCCGGTTGTGATACAGTCTGGATTCTAACCAGGTTGTCTGTAGTGATGCCTCTAGCACTGAGATGCAGTGTCTTACACCACTGCACCACTTGGGAGCCCAAATGAGATGACGATCGCCAAGTTAAAATTGTGAATTTCAACTAGACCAGCCAGCTGAGTATGGTAAAATGGTATGAACTCTGAACTGTAGACACTGAAGAAGAAGTGACCAACCACAACCAGGAATACTCTCCAAAGGACAAGAGCGATCTCGGCAGAACCATAGTCCTCCAGCTTCGACCCATCTATCGAAGCCAAGGTCAATCATAAATATCTATAATTACATTAACTCTTTCCTAATGAGTGGTTGTTAAAGTGCGTATACTGTATATTGATATTGATGTGAGCAGATCTCCCATAGAGACTATCATTCCTTTGTCCCAGATCCTTCCCGCTCTTTGGTTTCATCCAACCCCTCCCCTTTCCTTTGTGTAACCAGCCGCCATATCTGGTAAGTCCACTAGGGGCTTTTCATGATTTGACTGAGTAATGGTATATATATGTAATTCTAGTAAATAAATCATTAAGACAATTTGTGTATGCTGTTTCAACACGTGAGCTAGGATTTGTGCAGATTTAGATCTTACGACAAACAGAATGAGACTGAGATAAGGTGACGATTAATAATTGACTGCTATATTTATGTTTATTCGGAAGACGACGGCTCTATAAACACACTTCCGCGGTGTCCCAGGTTATTAATGAGTTAATTGTTGCACAATTTAATTCAATCACGTCATCAATTAAACGTTAGGTAATCGATTTGATAAAATAGCATGTCATCACATTTAATCAAAGCCAGAGACACGACACAGTGGATGAGCGGGCACATGAAACGTGGCTTCAGTTCATGTCAGGAGAACGTTGACAATGGTAGTGGAGTGGAGCTGTCATCACCTCTTAATCAGGGAACAGGAGGGGACATAGCTGTAAATACAAATAGCAGATACATTCCATTACAGCTGTGCCATCGTTGGTTTGGACAACGAGTTCCTCTATGAAGTTAAACTCAAAATTCATGAAGTCAAACACAGACTGCTGCTCCTCTCGCCCACTTGACACTTCAAAGTAGCCCAAGAAATGTTCCTGAATAAAGCCCTGATCATCCACATACCTGACGATAACTGACAACTGGAAGCAGACTGGTGGCATTATAGGTCCCAGAGTGGGGAGACTGGTGGCAACATAGGTCCCAGAGTGGTGGGGCAATTTTTACCCCCTGAGGCCTGGAGTTTTTCCTTATATGTTAACCTAACTAGGAAAACTCTGGACCCTATTAGCTATGACAGGGATTAATCAGTTGGGACAAGTTTTTCCTAATCAGGTCACATGGTGGGGGGGATGAAAACCCTGTCAAAATGCAGCTACCTTATATTTGTTCATATAAATTATATTCAGGCTAGATTAGGAGGGGTACTTCCTCTACTCAGACACAACTGATAGAAAATAGAACTCCTAGGTCTGAGCCTGCTTTATGCATGTTTGCATCATGTAGGCCTGTACAACTGTAGGCCTTATCACTATTATGTTGATTGATTAATTACAGTTAATCATTTTTGATTTAAAAAAAAAAAAACGTATAGGCAGCCTAGCCAGGACAATTTTGAATATAAACTAAATTTGATCACATTCACATTTTCTCCTGACACACAAACGGACTATAAATACATTACGTTACCAATACGTTTACCCTGACCAGATGGACAGGGAGCATAGGCTGGATGCAGCTGCTCTTATTAGTAGCCTACAGTTGATCAGACTGAAAAATAGTCTTGTTTTCATCCCACACAGCATGTCAGATCTCTAATGTTTAGGTGTAGCCTAGGCTGCTGCAACATTTATGTCATGAGTTTTTGCTTGTGTCTGTCCTGACTGATTAACTTTATGTGTTATCATCTTTGCTAAAGAAATGTGCTGCCTCAACCTCTCTCTTGAATCTAACGTTTAATGGATGATGCGATGGAAGCTATCAAATCATTCTGAATTGTTTTCGACATCCCAGAAAAGACAGTTGAAAGTTCGATATGTTCAGCAAGTAAAGCATCGTAACGTGCAATTACCTCCGCAAGCTCTTTGTAGTTGTTGCCCTTTTGCCGTTTAGCTGAACGATCTATGTTCTTTAGGTCACTGTACCCACCTTTCAACCAAGGCTCAGACTTTCCAAAAAAGCAGGCAAGGCCAGCAATACAGGTGGCTTGATGAAAGGCTCCCTAGATAGATAGATAGATAGATAGATAGATAGATAGATAGATAGATAGATAGATAGATAGATAGATAGATAGATAGATAGATAGATAGATAGATAGATAGATAGATAGATAGATAGATAGATAGATAGATAGATAGATAGATAGATAGATAGATAGATAGATAGATAGATAGATAGATAGATAGATAGATAGATAGATAGATAGATAGATAGATAGATAGATAGATAGATAGATAGATAGATAGATAGATAGATAGATAGATAGATAGATATATAGATAGATAGATAGATAGATAGATAGATAGATAGATAGATAGATAGATAGATAGATAGATAGATAGATAGATAGATAGATAGATAGATAGATAGATAGATAGATAGATAGATAGATAGATAGATAGATAGATAGATAGATAGATAGATAGATAGATAGATAGATAGATAGATAGATAGATAGATAGATAGATAGATAGATAGATAGAAGGTATGCAGTAGTTTACTGCACACATTGAAAGGCCTGGGCCTCCTCAGAAAGTAGAGTCGACTCTTGCCCTTTTTGTACAGGGCCCCGGTATTACCAGCCCATTCCAGCCTATTGTCCATATGGACTCCCAGGAACTTCTATGACCCAACCATTTCCACATCCATCCCCTGTATAGGGACTGCAGTCAGTTGGGCCTTGGTTCTCCTGAAGTCCACCACCATCTCCTTTGTTTTGCTGATGTTGAGCTGAAGGTGGTTCTGCTCACACCACAACTCAAAGTCATTGATTGTGCTCCTGTACTCCTCCTCCTGCCCACCCCTGATGCACCCTACAACTGCAGAGTTATCCAAGAACTTCTGTAGGTGGCATGTTTCAGAGTTATATCTGAAGTCCGAGGTGTAGAGGGTGAACAGGAAGGGGGACAGGACCCTTCCCTGGGAGCTGCTTAACAGGCAACCACAAAGGGCGGCGCCAACCACGTAAAAAAGCTTTGATTGGTTGGAGGACGTCCTCCGGAAGTGGTCATGATTACCATGTATGTCTATGGAAGGGGGTGAGGCCTACAAGCCTCCTAGGTTTTGTATTGAAGTCAATGTAGCCAGAGGAGGGCGGAAGCTAGCTGTCTTCCGGCTACACCATGGTGCTACCCCAGACAGTGCTGTTGAAGTTACTGTAGACCTTCAATGCAAAACAATGTATTTTAATCAGATATTTGGTGACATATGAATATATTTAGTATAGTTTGATCTAAAAAGGATAACTTTTTTTATGTTTCACTATTTACACTGAGAAGCCTCCACTGCTGTACAAAACATTAGGAACACCTGCTTTTTCCATGACATAGCCCGACCAGGTGAATCCAGGTAATAGCTATGATCCCTTATTGATGTCAACCGTTAAATCCACTTCAATCAGTGTAGATGGAAGGGAAGAGACAGGTTAAAGAAGGATTTTTAAGCCTTGAAACAATTGAGACATGGATTGTGTGCGTGCCATTCAGAAGGTGAATGGGCAAGACAAAATATTTAAGTGCCTTTTAACAGGTTATGGTAGCAGGTGCCAGGCGCATCGGTTTGAGTGTGTCAAGTACTGCAACGCTGCTGGGTTTTTCACACTCAACTGTTTCCCATGTGTATCAAGAATGGTCCACCACCCAAAGGACATCCAGCCAACTTGACACAACAGTGGGAAGCATCGGAGTCAACATGGAACGCTTTCAACTCCTTGTAGAGTCCATGCACCGACAAATTGAGGCTGTTCTGAGGGCAAAAGGGGGTGCAACTCAATATTAGGAAGGTTTACCTAATGTTTGGTGCACTCAGTGTATATCTATCTATTACAGTAAACTATGTTCGCTATATCCTATTTACTGTAAGTACACATTCATTTGTTGTTTGCTAATCTCATCACCCAGAACCAAATCTGTCATGAGAGACTAGTTGTATCCTGGTAACCATATCCGATGTGGATACGAGGGCATTACTGCACAGTAACACTGTCAGAGTGTTCTTACTTCACTTTGCCCTACTACCACATGTCTCCTGTCTCCTGCTGTATCATGTCCACCTGTCTGACATCTGTGTCAGTTCCTTAACGGGGTTGCAGAGCGGTAGGATCCTTCTGTCTTCTCTGTGATGATGTGTGTGAAGAGCAAGAGAAGCTGTGAATCCTGCTGTTGTCGTTGGCTCTCCTTACCTGTGTGATTATACAACTCTGGCTCTCCTTACCTGTGTGATTATACAACTCTGGCTCTCCTTACCTGTGATTATATAACTCTGGCTCTCCTTACCTGTGATTATATAACTCTGGCTCTCCTTACCTGTGTGATTATATAACTCTGGCTCTCCTTACCTGTGATTATACAACTCTGGCTCTCCTTACCTGTGATTATATAACTCTGGCTCTCCTTACCTGTGTGATTATACAACTCTGGCTCTCCTTACCTGTGATTATATAACTCTGGCTCTCCTTACCTGTGTGATTATACAACTCTGGCTCTCCTTACCTGTGTGATTATACAACTCTGGCTCTCCTTACCTGTGATTATATAACTCTGGCTCTCCTTACCTGTGTGATTATACAACTCTGGCTCTCCTTACCTGTGTGATTATACAACTCTGGCTCTCCTTACCTGTGATTATATAACTCTGGCTCTCCTTACCTGTGTGATTATTCAACTCTGGCTCTCCTTACCTGTGTGATTATACAACTCTGGCTCTCCTTACCTGTGATTATATAACTCTGGCTCTCCTTACCTGTGTGATTATATAACTCTGAGTGTGCGTGCATGCGTGGGTGTGCTTGCGTACATGCTTTCATGTGTACAGTTGGTTTGCGTGCATGCTTTTATGTGTGTGTTTGAGCGCAGTGCCCATGTCAGTATGTCAGAGCTGTGCCCAATGTAGCCGTGCGATGGTGAGGGCGGTGACAGATCGGTGACAGCCTGTCTTCCCATGGGGCACCTGATCACTGGCACCTGATCACTGCCACATGCCTCATAATTAAACTGCGCTCAGACTGCCGTCCCACCACCGTTCCTCTCTTCTCCGTCCCCCAACCCCCTCGCCTCCCTCGCTGCTCCCCTCGCCAGCATCTGACGCTCCTCACTTAAAGCCGTGAAACGACATTCATCTCATGTCAAACGGCTCTGGCACTCAAACTCAAATTATCTTAACCTGCTTCTACGGACCCACTCAGAAGACACCTCTTACCCACTAAAGAGATGCTTGTGCTACTGTACAGTAGATAAATTATGTGTGTTAAGAGGCTCTGCACAGAATATCTCATTAGAGTGATCAGGTGACTGAGATGTTATGATGTCATGTCTCGCTACTCAGTAATGTCTCACCTCCTCCCTCAGCAGTGACAGATTCCAGATCACAGCTTTTCTCCAAATCCTCATCACGTCTGGATTTCAGTTTTCTACCAACACAGCCAGACTGACCTGAAAATACCCCCTAAAGTCTAAAGCCTACCAAATGCTATCTTCCTAGTGAAGTGAATTCTACACTTTCCTGCTTCCGTTGCATTTCCCTTGACGTGAGTTACTGTCCTCTCCTGTAATATCCTTGGATGGGAGACTGTTGCTGAGCATTATGGGACTTGACGTGTGTGGTTGTGCCCCCTGCTGTAGCAGACGGGCAACCTGTCCTGGCTGTTTCAGATGCCCACCCTGTCAGCTCGCATTACCCAGCAGCCAATTTCACCTGCCTGTTCCTTTCACTCCCTCTAACCCTGCATCTGAACACTTTTGACACCCTGTACTGTATCTCCTGTCATAACTCACCCCCCGGTCCAGAACAGACACTGTCTTGTACTCTCCACTCCATTGGCTTTGGTTTACATGGGATGCTATATACAGTAGATGGGAGTCCGAAACAACGTAATAACACAGTCATTTTCAGAAGGGGTTTAAACAGCTAAATAGTTGAAATGCTAAAATAACTATTGTCCTCAGAGATGTAGATCAAAACTTAAATCTGACTAAAAGGCAAAGAAACCAGCAGTAATCAGACATAATGACAAGTAATTGTCTCGTTGCCTCTTTAAATTATCACGAAAGACTACATTAATATCCTGCTAAGACTCTTCCTGATGCTTCTAAATAACCTCGGAGTTAACATCTTATTTCCTTCTAGTAAAAGAGCTTACAGAGTCCGGATGCAGAGACAAAAAATATGAATTAATGAGGAAATACTATGAACCGGTTGGGAGACTTATCATTAATCACTTTACAACACATTCTGGCTTAGTGTTCAGGATTAGCTAAATGACCAAAATGTTTCTCTCTTCCTCCTTTTTCTCTCCTCTCTACTCTCTTTGACTGAGATCTCTCAGCTATACAGTAGTTTCTGCCAGCAGTAATGATGAAGTAATCTGAGCCGTAGCCAGACTCTGTAAAGGGAAGTACAGCTCTCCATCAATGAGCAGAATGAGTGTCTGTGACACCATCCAGGCCTGTCTCTAAGTAGTTTCCTCAAACACACAGTGATGTGAAGCAGGACACTCAAATATACTACTGTAAGGTGGCTGTCTAAATACACTGTCTGTCTATTAGATGTGGGATAGACACAGAGGTCATTCATACAGTATATACTGGATCACATTGGTGCATCTATGAAGGTTGAGCATTTCATGAACCCAAAAAGAAGACACCTCTATAAGAACATAGGGTGATAATTTACACTCATTATTGTTGTCATGACCTAGACCAGAGTATAAATTAGACATAGCTAAAGCCCATCCAGACAGATCTTTCTTTCACTGCAGATCGGCTGGTTTGAATCAGATCCATTCCACGAAGCCAAACACGATGGCATCAGATTAAAACCACAGCCTATGACTCTACTGTGTGCATCACCTACAGAAAGCAAACTGCTATCTATAACATTCCACTGCCTCTCTCATTGTGCTCAGTGTACCACTGCAGAGTTATGGGCTGCTAGCGGCTACGCTAACCTGACTAGAATAGATGTCTACGGCGCGTCGCAAATTCCTTCAACCTCGGAGCAGCACAACAGGCAAACAATGAAGCAGGCCATGTGGCCCAGTTTACTGATGATTCTATTTTGTGATATGATTTATTTTTATTAAACTCCAAATGTAATTTGTATCAATGTAGACTTGTGCCCCCACGTACGCAATGCCTGTTTGTAACTCATGTGATGTAATGTCCTTTTCCATTGTGACCTGAATCAGTTAAAATGTCTGTGATATAATGTGCTGTCTTGTTGATGTAAATATTAGTTGACATGGATATGGTCTGTACTGTATAGAACATTACTGTATGTTCTGAGTAGTCTACTGGCCGTGGGCAGACTTTTTATGGCCTAGATTAGTTCTCTTAGTAATGTTAGTAATCTTGTAACTGTTGTTTATGTTTGCAGCTGAATTAATGCAGATGTGTGCTTCGGATCCCTCCTCTGTCATATGATCTAAGGACAGGAGACAGGCTTGCTGTGCCAACACACACATAAACACAGAGAGAGAGAGAGACAGAGAGAGAGAAAGAAAGAAAGAGAATGAGAGAGAAAGAGAGAGAGAGACACAGAGAGCGAGAGAGAGACAGAGAGAGAGATACAGAGAGATACAGAGAGAGAGAGATACAGAGAGATAGAGATACAGAGAGAGAGAGATACAGAGAGAGAGAGATACAGAGAGAGAGATACAGAGAGAGAGAGATAAACAGAGAGAGACAGAGAGAGAGAGAGACAGAGAGAGAGAGAGAGAGAGAGAGAGAGAGAGAGAGAGAGAGAGAGAGAGAGAGAGAGAGAGAGAGAGAGAGAGAGAGAGAGAGAGAGAGAGAGAGAGAGAGAGAGAGAGAGAGAGAGAGAGAGAGAGAGAGAGAGGGAGAGGGAGAGAGAGAGAGAGAGCTCATGGGCTCCTGAGTTCTTCTGCCAAAATAAGTTGGATAAATGAAGATAAAGTAGAATGTTTTCACACAGACTTATACAGGAAACTAACCTCAACATCAAAACCTTAAATCCAAATCAAAATTCTATACCTAAAACCTTGATTTTGGACCAAATTTCCTGAATGGACTGTTACTACCATGGACTATGAAGAAAGTATCCCATGGATATTAAAAATAAAACTGCATGGAATAAGTACCACTATAAACTATTTACTGACTGCTACAACGAGGGGAACGTAAGCAACTTAATGTTCCACACAGACCATCCCCTGGCCTGGTACAGTACTATAACACTACCTCTATAGACCATCCCCTGGCCTGGTACAGTACTATAACACTACCTCTATAGACCATCCCCTGGCCTGGTACAGTACTATAACACTACCTCTATAGACCATCCCCTGGCCTGGTACAGTACTATAACACTACCTCTATAGACCATCCCCTGGCCTGGTACAGTACTATAACACTACCTCTATAGACCATCCCCTGGCCTGGTACAGTACTATAAGATAACACTACCTCTATAGACCATCCCCTGGCCTGGTACAGTACTATAAGATAACACTACCTCTATAGACCATCCCCTGGCCTGGTACAGTACTATAACACTACCTCTATAGACCATCCCCTGGCCTGGTACAGTACTATAACACTACCTCTATAGACCATCCCCTGGCCTGGTACAGTACTATAAGAACACACTACCTCTATGTCAAGACAGAGGGTTTTGGCCCAGGGTGGAAACTCAGAATACTAGACATTGAGGAAATTGAAACAACCTCTGTCAACGTCTTCAAGTCTGGGACAGTAAGGGTGCAGGGCATCCTCATGCAGTTCCAGCAGGACGGGATCAAAGAGAGAGCACAGCAGGAAAAGCTCTCTCTCTTTGACGACTCCCCCATCCTGAGTGAGAACCTGATCACACCTCTTTAAACTGTCCTGCAGACGAGGATAGTCACCCCCCCAGCACTGAACACACCCAGGTCCAACAACTGAACTGCTCCTCCATCATTGAGATGGATAAGTTCACAGAGCTGGAGAGAGACATGGTGGAGCTCAGCGAGCTAGTCTACAAAATCCAGACAGAACAAACCCACAAAAAAGACCAGCCCAACAACACCCCCCCAACAAGACCCGGGGGGCAAAGGGTGGAGATGGACGGCCATCTGAGAGAGCTTAAAGAGGCAAACATGGCACTGAAGGAGGAGGTCAGAAAGCTGAGGTGTTACAGAGAGCAGGACACTCCCCCAGAGAAGCCAGCAGAACAGCCAACCTCAGACCCGGACCACAACCTCAACACCACAATGGGACAGACAACACAAGACCCACCAACCCAACAGACCCCACCCCCTCCTAACAGCCCCCCTGTCAGCTCCCCTGATAGCCCTCTTGACAAACCGCACACATCCACTGAGGACACACAAAAGAGAAAACCCATGCCAAGAGGACCTACACCCAGACCACAGCATCACCAGCCACACCCCAAACAGCTTAAATCACCCCAAGCAAACCCTGCCAAAACACACAAAAATAATGGTGTTCCAAAAAAGGTCCAGTTGCCAGGACCACAAATACAAATTCCATCTAGACACCATTGCCTTAGAGCACACAAAAAACTATACACACCTCGGCCTAAACATTAGCGCGACAGGTAACTTCCGCAAAACCAAATAAAGCATGCAGAGCAGAATTAGTCTGTCACCTGCAGAGAAATAAACCTGGAGAAAAGCCCCCTAAGCAGGCTGGACCTGTGGCTCTGTTCACAAACACAAACAGACCCCACAGAGCCCCAGGACAGGAACACAATAAGACCCAACCAAATCATGAAAAAACAAAAAGATAATTACTTGACACATTGGAAAGAATTGACAAAAAAACTAAGCCAACTAGAATGCTATTTGGCCCGAAACAGAGAGTACACAGTGGCAGAATACCTGACCACTGTGACTGACACAAAAAATATTTGATTATGTACAGACTAAGTGAGCAGAGAGAGAGAGAGAGAGAGAGAGAGAGAGAGAGAGAGAGAGAGAGAGAGAGAGAGAGACAGAGACAGAGACAGAGACAGACAGTCAGAGAGAGACAGAGACAGAGACAGAGACAGAGAGAGGCAGACAGACAGAGAGAGATAGAGAGAGGCAGAGTAGGGCTGTCTAGAAAATACTATGTTTTTGACTCTCCAGTGATCCCTGTATAGAACTGTGTGACTCATTGAGGTTATAGGCAGGGGATCTACTCTTTGACAGTAGTGAAACCGTTCAAACAGAACTACTTAAAACATGTTCTGCTCTTCACCAGAGCAGATGTCCTCTATTGAATCTTATCAAAGGCATCGCTGGACCATGGGTGATCAACACTTTGGGATATTTCATTTGGCGCCGCCCTGCTGGTCGCCTGTTAAGCAGCTCCCGTTGTTCGTGCATTAATTGTTGTTTTAGTTCGTTTTCTTTAGTCTATTTTCGTCTATTTTCTTTAGTTTTATTTTTTATTTTGCTACAGTCGAACTATAACAGTTCAGGATTATGGATTTTATGGATTTTATCGCAGCTGAACGTCGACAGGAGTCGTCAACTGTTATTGTTTACAGCAGAGCCCAGCTCCTGGATTTAGCCCACGCAGCGCTGCTGCTCCCCAGGGAAAAGTTTGATATTCCGGACGAATTGAAAAGACGACGCCGTGGATGCAGTGCGGGATTGAAATGTAAGGCAAAACGGAGGAGGTTCAAGTACAAGCCGGCTATACCATCTATTATTATGGGCAATGTGAGGGCTCTACATAACAAGATGGATGAGTTGGCGGGACTTGTTCGTGGACAAAGGATTTATCGGGAAATGAGCCTAATGTGTTTTACTGAGACTTGGCTGAACGATAACATCCCCATACAGAACGTCACTATCAACGGTTTCCAGACCATCAGAGCAGACAGGGATCGCGTCTCTTCCGGTAAGAGTAAGGGTGGTGGGCTGGCTTTATTAGTTAACAACAGATGGTGTCATCCGAACCATATTACTCTTAAGGAACAGTTTTGTAGCCCGGACATTGAACTGCTAGCCGTTAGCCTGAGACCCTACTATTTGCCGAGGGAATTCACGGCGGCCATTGCTGTTATTGTTTACATCCCGCCCTCTGCTGACGCAAACGCAGCGTGTGACGTCATCCACTCTGTTATCGCGAGGTTACAGACAGCGCATCCCAGTGCTTTCTTTGCCATTTCGGGGGATTTTAACCATGCATCTCTCTCTTCAACCCTGCCCACGTTCAAACAGTTTGTGAAGTGCCCAACCAGGAATAATAAAACTCTGGACTTGTTATATGCTAATGTGAAGGATGCATACAACTCCACTGCACTCCCTCCCCTCGGTAGATCGGATCACAACCTTGTCCACCTCACCCCACTCTACAGGCCTATGGTCCAACAGCAGCCTGCAACCACCAGGACTATTAGGAGATGGTCCCCGGAGGCGAATGAGGCCCTACAGGACTGCTTTGAAACAACAGACTGGGATGTGCTCTGTGAGGCTCATGGGGAGGACATCGATGGACTCACTGACTGCATAACAGACTATATTAATTTTTGTGTAGACAACACTGTACCCACCAGGAAGGTACGCTGTTTCCCAAACAATAAACCCTGGGTCACCAGCGACCTGAAGGCCCTGCTGAATGAGAAGAAGAGGGCCTTCAAGGAGAAGGACAAGGACAAATTGAAATGCGTCCAGAGGGAGCTGAAGTTGCGGATTGCTGAGGGGAAGAGAGTGTATAAGGAGAAGATGGAGGACAAGCTGAGGCAGAGCCAGGTGAGAGAGGTGTGGAAGGGTATGAGAAATATCACTGGCTTCAAAAAGTCAAACAGTGGGCAGACGGAGGGGACCCAGGACAGAGCCAATGAGCTGAACCAATTTTTTAACAGGTTCGATACTCCACCTCCTCTCCAGCTCCCCAGACCACACACCCTCACGGCTATCCCACCCCAACTTTGCTCACAGCACCTCTGCTGAGACAATCAGTGACCCCACCTCCGCCCCTGCCCCCCCTGGACTGATCCTCAACACCCCCCTTCCCCCCACCTCCCCACCTGGGCTGGCTTTCACCACCAACCAAGTGAAGAGAGAGCTGGAGAGACTACACCAGTGGAAAGCGGCGGGCCCTGATGGCATCAGCCCAAGGGTGCTGAGGGTCTGTGCTGACCAACTGTGTGGAATACTCCAGCGTCTTTTCAACCTTAGCCTGAGCCTAGAAAGGGTCCCTGTGCTGTGGAAAACATCCTGCCTCGTCCCAGTGCCCAAGAAGGCACACCCCACTGTCCTGAATGACTTCAGACCTGTAGCGCTAACATCCCACATCATGAAGACCCTGGAAAGGTTAGTCCTCGCTCACCTCAGACCCCTGGTGTGTTCATCAATGGACCCCCTGCAGTTTGCATACCAGCGCAACATCGGGGTGGATGATGCAATCATCTACCTTCTGCAGAGGGCCTACTCTCACCTGGACAACGCAGGTTGCACTGTGAGGGTCATGTTTTTTGACTTCTCCAGTGCCTTCAATACCATTCAACCCCTGCTACTGGGTGAGAAGATGAGGAGGATGAAAGTGGAAGCACCCTTAGTCTCCTGGGTCACGGACTACCTGACCGGTAGGCCACAATTTGTGCGACTACAGAGCTGTGTGTCAGAACGGGCAGTTAGCAACACAGGGGCCCCCCAGGGTACGGTCCTGTCCCCCTTCCTGTTCACCCTCTACACCTCAGACTTCAGATATAACTCTGAGACATGCCACCTACAGAAGTTCTCGGATGACTCTGCTATTGTAGGGTGCATCAGGGGTGGGCAGGAGGAGGAGTACAGGAGCACAATCAGTGACTTTGTGTTGTGGTGTGAGCAGAACCACCTTCAGCTCAACATCAGCAAAACTAAGGAGATGGTGGTGGACTTCAGGAGAACCAAGGCACAACTGACTGCAGTCCCTATAAAGGGGATGGATGTGGAAATGGTTGAGTCATACAAGTTCCTGGGTGTCCATATGGACAACAGACTGGAATGGGCTGGTAACACCGGGGCCCTGTACAAAAAGGGCCAGAGCCGACTCTACTTTCTGAGGAGGCTCAGGTCCTTCAACGTGTGCAGTAAACTACTGCATACCTTCTACCAGTCTGTGGTGGCCAGTGCCATCTTTTTGCAATGGTGTGCTGGGGAGCAAACATCAAAGCCGGTGATGCTTCTCGGGTAAATAAGCTGATCAGGAAGGCTAGCTCTGTCCTGGGGATGAGCCTTGACACTCTAGAGGAGGTGGCGGAGAGACGGATCCTGGCCAAACTGCTGGCCATCATGGACAACGTCACCCACCCTCTGCACGCTATGGTTATGACGCAGAGGAGCACTTTCAGTCACAGACTGATCCCACCACGGTGTGCCAGAGAGCGCTACAGGAGGTCCTTCCTGCCGGCGGCTATGAGACTATATAATGCCTCACCGGGGTGCCGTGCCGTCTGCAACATAGATCTGGAACTGTTGGGGTGCTAGGACCTAATTTAACAATTATGCATCCATCCGTGAGTAACTCTGGTCCGTCAGCACTCATCCACTCAGGACCTATTTATTCATACAGGTCTGTATATACATACTCATGTACAGTTGTTATATTATATCACATGCAATATTGTAAGTAATTATTGGACGTAGGCATTCACTCAGGAATGCATATTAGTATCCTGCCAGTTGCACCTTTTCTCATTGCTTTTAGTATATCGAATGTGCAATAAGTGCAGTTGTCTGTAATTAAACCCTGCGCACTAAGGACTGTATTTTAAGGGAATTACTATTATTACCCCAAATGATATCATACACACATTTAGCTATTAAAGTATCTCTTCCTGTCATTTACCTGTACAGTTTGTGTAAACATGCAAGTATTCACTTATCTGTAAATATAACTGTATACCTAACTGTACAGCTAATTTAACCATGCAAAATTTTCACTTACCTGTTCATTTACCCAGTCTGTCTATTAAGTAAACTATTATTACCCTCGCTCATATCATACGCATTTTTAGCTACTGAAGTATTTCTCTGCCATCGACCTGTATAGTATAGTTAACCATCCAACATCCACCAATGTATAGTGTACATATTCAGCCAACCACTCATACTATGCAATGTCCTTTTATAGCTTTTTTTTGCACTCCAGATATCTTGTATTTCTATACTTTTTCATACTACCGCTCTATGTATCATGTACCGTGTATCTGTCTTTTGTGTACTTTCATTGTGGCATTTTGCACCCGCCCTGTGTTTTTGTTGTAGCTGCTTGACAATGAAATTTCCCCCCCGGGGGATCAATAAAGTACCTATCTATCTATCTATCTATCTATCTATCTATCTATCACTTCTGGTGTTTCATATCGATCTGAGAGTGGATATGCCGAGAAAGAAGTTGTGGGAAAGGCACTTTCTTGTCCCTTACGCCTTTTGACAATTAGTGATGGTAACAGATGTTTCTGTAGCCAGCAGAAGTGTAGATTAGCATCCTTCAGAGTGGAGGCAAATCTCAGAGACACGTGGGTGGACTCGGCGTGTGTGTGTGTGTGTGTGTGTGTGTGTGTGTGTGTGTGTGTGTGTGTGTGTGTGTGTGTGTGTGTGTGTGTGTGTGTGTGTGTGTGTGTGTGTGTGTGTGTGTGCAGGCTGAGACAGATGCTGGGCTCTCAGTCAGAGTGCTAATTACCACACATATGGGATTCTCCTTGGCACTGAGATGACCTTCAGCACTGTTCCCTCAACCAGTGCTACTGTAGACACCAGATTCACACATAAATACTATGGTACTGTGCAAAGCACACCACTGATATCACACTTCCTCACACACACACATGCACACAGCTTCTCTCAGCAGGATCACACTGAGTCAAAAGCCACTCCTTTCTAAGAAGATGCCAATTCTCATTGTTTCTGACCTTTCCTGATGACCTGTTCTAAGAAAAGCAGCAACTTTAAAATAAGCAACTTTTGTGATATCAAAACCTTCGGTTGTTCTTGGCTTATATTCAGATTGACTACAGCATGATGCCACTTGTTCACTGTCTGTGGCATGTGTGTTTGTTTGTTGTTTTTCTAAGTCCTTATCTCCCACCTGTTCTAACGTATGCTCTCTCTCCCTCTCCCTCTCCCTCTCCCGCTCCCCCTCCGCCCCCCCCCGCCTCTCTCTCTCTCTCTCCCTCTCCTTCTCTCCCTCTCTCCCTCTCTCCCTCTCTACCTATGTACTACTCAGAACCCCATGTATGTTAGTGGTCTTTCCACACTGACCCCTACTCTCCTGTGTTATGTCATAACAATTATTCCCCTCCAGTATCTCTACTGGGTCTATTGGTGGGGTCCCCATGGTGATGATGTTTGGGGCCCGCCATTCCTGGGGTCCACAGTTTGGGGACCCTAATAAATACTAAAGAGTGGCTCAGTGGTCTAAGGCACTGTGGTTTAGGCATCACTACAGACCCGGGTTCGATCCCAGGCTGTGTCGCAGCCGGCAGAGACCGTGAGACCCATGAGACGGTGCACAATTGGATAAATTGTCTATTTAAAAACCCTTAAGATATAAATTAGGAGGCAGACATACTGTATGTTGCTCTATAACAAAGACCAAACTATGTTAGAAGTAAGGGGGGTCAGTACATGGGTATCTGTGGGCTGAACAGTACCCCTCAATGCACTTTTATCCACTGAGGCAGTATTGAGTCTGGCAGCCAATGGCTGTCCCTCTACATCAGGTATGTCAGCATGGCCACAGCCTGGGCCCTGCCACCGCCACTGAAGGCTGGCCAACACAGGGCTCCACCACCGCCATGGAGCTACACACACATAGAGTTACACATCCACACACACACACACATACTGTACACATACACATATTCTTCCCCCTAATTTTCACCATACAATAACCTCACACACATACACATGTATCTTTTAAACACACTGTTGGCCCACTCACACTCCTTATACACATACTCAGCCTCTCACACAAATACACTCCCCATGCAGAGAAACTAACAAAAACGAAAAACCTGGTCCACTAACACACACTGTTACACACTCACACACACACACACACACACTGTTACACACTCACACACACACACACACACTGTGCACTGGAGGAGCTAATGCGGGGGGGCTGTGTTTACTCATAAGCAAATCTATTAACAAAGAGGCCTCGGGCTGCTTCAGATGGAGGATCTCCTAAAATAGCCAAGCTCCTGTGTGACTACTGGGATGACTCCAGCTTCTGCCTGCCTTCTGCATGTAACAGCTAGCTAGCTACACCCGGCCCATCGTCGGCAAGTGGAGTGTGTTCAAATGCTCACAGGAGTCCTGCTGCTGCGTTGGTTTTGTGCTGTTCGAGAGGAGAGGAGAGGAGGAGAGGAGAGGAGAGGAGAGGAGAGGAGAGGAGAGGAGTAGAGGAGAGGAGAGGAGAGGAGAGGAGATGAGAGGAGAGGAGAGGAGAGGAGAGGAGAGGAGAGGAGAGGAGAGGAGAGGAGAGGAGAGGAGAGGAGAGGAGAGGAGAGGAGAGGAGAGGAGAGGAGAGGAGAGGAGAGGAGAGGAGGATTCTCTCACAGGCTGTTGATTTAACATTCTGGAAGCAGTTTAAGCCAGGGTACAGGGTATACAATGTAAAGATAAGGGTTTAGTCAGTGACAGGGTATCTAATGTAAAGATAAGGGTTTAGTCAGTGACAGGGTATCTAATGTAAAGGTAAGGGTTTAGTCAGTGACAGGGTATCTAATGTAAAGATAAGGGTTTAGTCAGTGACAGGGTATCTAATGTAAAGATACGGGTTTAGTCAGTGACAGGGTATCTAATGTAAAGATAAGGGTATAAGCAGTGACAGGGTATCTAATGTAAAGATAAGGGTTTAGTCAGTGACAGGGTATCTAATGTAAAGGTAAGGGTTTAGTCAGTGACAGGGTATCTAATGTAAAGGTAAGGGTTTAGTCAGTGACAGGGTATCTAATGTAAAGATAAGGGTTTAGTCAGTGACAGGGTATCTATTGTAAAGATACGGGTTTAGTCAGTGACAGGGTATCTATTGTAAAGATAAGGATTTAGTCAGTGACAGGGTATCTAATGTAAAGGTAAGGGTTTAGTCAGTGACAGGGTATCTAATGTAAAGGTAAGGGTTTAGTCAGTGACAGGGTATCTAATGTAAAGGTAAGGGTTTAGTCAGTGACAGGGTATCTAATGTAAAGGTAAGGGTTTAGTCAGTGACAGGGTATCTAATGTAAAGGTAAGGGTTTAGTCAGTGACAGGGTATCTAATGTAAAGATAAGGATTTAGTCAGTGACAGGGTATCTAATGTAAAGGTAAGGGTTTAGTCAGTGACAGGGTATCTAATGTAAAGGTGAGGGTTTAGTCAGTGACAGGGTATCTTATGTAAAGATAAGGATTTAGTCAGTGACAGGGTATCTAATGTAAAGGTAAGGGTTTAGTCAGTGACAGGGTATCTTATGTAAAGGTAAGGGCAGTCACGCAAGTATAATAGGGCATACTGGACTGGTGATGAACCCCGGCGAAATTTGAACCTTAGAACTTGGCATAGGTTATGATGGTGCCAGTGCTAATGTTGGTCTCATACTCACAAAATTACACCCCATGCTTCTCTATCCTTAAACCCCCACCCCCACACATCGGCTGTTTTTGTAGCATGTCAATCTCTGCAGGGCACGTCTTCTCTGTGTGACATATCTGTTTTACCAGGGATAAAGCCACTAATGCAAAGAAAGATGGAGCCTGTAAAACCATACAGTCTAAATTCATGCCAAACTGTGCTCTGCATTTGTTCTTCAATAGCCCTTGTTGGTATGGATGTGTGTGTGTGTGTGTGTGTGTGTGTGTGTGTGTGTGTGTGTGTGTGTGTGTGTGTGTGTGTGTGTGTGTGTGTGTGTGTGTGTGTGTGTGTGTGTGTGTGTGTTATGAGTCAATAGAAGTAAAATACTGGCTCCTGCTTCTCTCCTTTCAGTGTTTCTATGCGGAAGAGAGATTAAAGTCTCTGCCAGACCACAGCATTTCCACAAGCACTCCTTATTCTCCAGCCTGTTTTCTGCACAACATCCAGCAGGAAGGAAGGGCTTAGCTTTCAATTAGGTCAAATGGATGTCTCCATGCAAACAATGGAAGACATATGCATCAAGACGTACACCTCACTGTTGCTTTTTTGTAGGTTTTACATTCAGAATCCCTGATCAATTCTGTTTCCTGCATTAGTCCATCGACTAGAGCTGTGCTTCTCAACTTGTTTTGCACAGGGACTCAAACTAAGTTGCGTTCCAATATTGTGATTTTTATTGTTGTTGTTGTCAAAATGCAAGCTGTAAAACTCATCTTAATGCTATATTGACAGTAAATGTACCAACTCTACGACAAGGAAACAACAACCCATATTCTTGATGAAGAATGTTAAGGTCGCTGGTTTGAGACCACAAAATCAACCTAATCCGCTAAATAGCTCTGCTAATAACTCTGTTTTGAAAATACTGTGACTGAAGAAAAATTGTTCAGAGGTTAAATTATTTTAAAATATAGGTTCATTATCATTTCTAACACACTTTCTGCTAGGTTTTAGTCAATTAAGTTCAGACTGGAGTATTTTTCATTAAAAAACATTTTTACAATAATAATATTTTACTCTGACACTCGGGACCCAACCCACCAGTTGAGAATTGCTGGACTAGAGTCACTTTTTCCTAGATTCCTCAAATAGCCAGTCGTGTGTGTTTCCATACATATTTGTGTGTGTATATGTGTGTGTGTGTGTTGTCCTGGATTTCAAGCCTGACAGAGCTCAAGCAGGACTGGAGTGTGAACTGCTGCCTCTGGGCAGGTTAAAATTGCCTGGCTGAAAGGAGAATAAAGTCTCTGCAGCCAGCCCAGCACCGATGCTTATGCATGGAGGGGTTTATCCTCCCTCCATCCCTACATACCCCCTTTCATCCACCATCCCTCCATCCCTCCTCCCTCCTTCCATCTTCCATCCTCCAGCCTCCCTCCCGTCATCCTCCCTCCATCCATCCTCCCCCCATCCCTCCATCCTTCTGTCTGACATCTTTATATTTGTGCTTCTCTATGTGACGGCCATTCCTGTCCACCCTGCACTGTTCTGCCCTGTCCACCTCTGCAGACCTGTCCACGGTGGAGGAAAAGGTTCTCAGACCCCCAATCTCAATTGATCACCCTGAAACCAAGGTCTAAGGGCCCAGGGCTGGGTTTCTACTAAGCTAGCGTATGGAATTGTTTTAAGATGGTCATACCAAGGATCATTTAGCTATTTGATTTTGAATTTATATGTAAGTATAAATAAATATTATTTGATGAAACATTGGAATTGGACTTACTGCTATTAACCCATAGAAATGCATTGAATAACATATTCATACATACTCATACAAATCAAAAGGAAACATCTTTTGAAGTGTCTGTCCTATATCTGAGAGATATAAGAAAGCTCAGGAAATTTGTGATGTTTTTAGATATGTTTTACCCACATTTAACTGATTTTTTTTGGCACTAAAGTACTTCCATATACTGTATACTTTCATAGATTCGTTTTACTGGTACTGGGCTACTTTCAGACAATTCCTGTAACACTTGTATGGGTCGTATAGCAAAACGGAGTCTGGAGTCTCAAATTGGTCTCATAGAGGGGTCGTATTCGTTTGTAGCCCAAACTCTTCGGACGCTCCAGATGTTTTCTCGTGAGAAGACCAATTTTCTGGATGTCTCCTGGTCTGACAAGCACCACTGTAGCTCTGCCACCTCCCACCTGCAGATATCTCTATCTTAAACAGACAGAGTTTTATGGGGATTTTTTTTTATTATGCTAATTAAATTTCCACTGGGATGCGGACGTTGATTCTAGGGGTTAAAAAGGCAGAGGCAGTTCGAGCGTGGATTTTGTACAGTTTTACAGCCGGCACTAGCTGCATGTCCTATTGTTCTGAAGCACTGCGCTCTGAGATCCAAAACCTGTATTTCCACAGTGCTTTCTCATTCGCGTATGCACCAAACAACATGGCTGATGTGATGTTTGACTCTCCTGTTGAGAATATAATGAGAGTGCGCCATTTTCCTGTTACTACCGGTGTCACCCACTGTTGCTCTAGTGGAAGTATTAGTCTGTCAGGGCTCAGTAGAAAGAGAAGCCAGATGTCAACGCTCACAGAACCTTTTGATTCCCACCACAGGTCTCATTAGATATCAACTAGAACATTTTAGATTGAATGATGTGACAACTTTATGATAAAACATCCAAATGTGTCTTAATATGTTGGCTTCTTAAGATGTCATCAGAGGTTAAAATGGGAATTCGTAGGTGGCAGAGCCCTATATGCAACTCAGTGGCCTGTGGTTAGAGTGTCTGCCCTGAGATTGAAAGGTTGGGAGATTGATCTCCGGCCAAGTCATACCCAAAGACTGTAAAGCTGTGACCCCGATGCATCTCTGCTTGGCAGTGTGTCCTAGGCTCAATCCCAATGCTCTCAGTAGAGCTAAATTAGTCCTAGGGAACGGCAAATCACAAAAACACATCAGAAACTGTCAACTGATACCTTGCAATTTGTTTTAGGACAAACATTGTGTTTTTCACCATACCTGTACTAGTGGCAGTAATAGCTGTCCTTATATTTCTCATACAACAAATAGAGATTTACCATATGAGCAACAAACTGCAAAACATTAATGTACCTGTAATATAACCATCCTCTGGCTGTGGTTCAATGTGGAGTGGTACTGAAGCAGTAATGTACCAATCCTCTGGCTGTGGTTCAATGTGGAGTGGTACTGAAGCAGTAATGTACCAATCCTCTGGCTGTGGTTCAATGTGGAAAGGTACTGAAGCTGTGATGTACCAATCCTCTGGCTGTTGTTCAATGTGGAGTAGTACTGAAGCTGTGATGTACCCATCCTCTGGCTGTGGTTCAATGTGGAGTAGTACTGAAGCTGTGATGTACCCATCCTCTGGCTGTTGTTCACTAGGGGTGATCTGTTTTTGGTTGATTTGCTTACTTTTGTGATATGCATTGTTCTTCCCTTGGAGCATAGCTGTCTATTTGACTTCCCCAAGTTTCTATTTTGTGTCGTAAACATACATACCACAGATTTTCCAGGTGAGTGGCTGTCTGAAGTACACCATAGCCTTGTCTGGTCAGTGCTGCTGAGACACATACACTGTGCCAACCTGTTACTGTGCCCACAGCCAAACTACTGTACTGTACCACTGACCTGAAGTACAGTATACAGAGAGGACATGGAGAAGAGGATGTACCGTGAGCACTTCAAATAAGGAACTCACCACAGGGGGGTTTTTGGAAGCAGGAGTTGGTTATCCTAAAACTCCTCTCTCCTTCCTCACACTTTCTACAAGGCTTACCTCTACATGTCCTCCAACTGGGTATTGTACAGCTAAAGCAGTTCCTAGTGCGCAGCATGGAACGCTGAAACTGGCAGAGCACTCTCTCTCTCTCTCTCTCTCTCTCTCTCTCTCTCTCTCTCTCTCTCTCTGTCTCTGTCTCTGTCTCTCTCTCTGTCTCTCTCTCTCTCTCTCTTCTCTCTCTCTCTCTCTCTCTCTCTCTCTCACTCTCTCTCTCTCTCTCTCTCTCACTCTCTCTCTCTCTCTCTCTCTCTCTCTCTCTCTCTCTCTCTCTCTCTCTCTCTCTCACTCTGTCTGTCTGTCTGTCTCTCTCTCTCTCTCTCTCTCTCTCTCTCTCTCTCTCTCTCTCTCTCTCTCTCTCTCTCTCTCTCTCTCTCTCTCTCTCTCTCTCTCTCTCTCACTCTCTCTCTCTCTCTCTCTCTCACTCTCTCTCTCTCTCTCTCTCTCTCTCTCACTCTGTCCTCTGTCTGTCTCTCTCTCTCTCTCTCTCTCTCTCTCTCTCTCTCTCTCTCTCTCTCTCTCTCTCTCTCTCACTCTGTCTCTGTCTCTGTCTCTGTCTCTGTCTCTCTCTCTCTCTCTCTCTCTCTCTCTCCCTCTCTCTCTCTCTCACTCTGTCTCTGTCTGTCTCTCTCTCTCTCTCTCTCTCTCTCTCTGTCTCTCTCTCTCTCTCTCTTTCTCTCTCTCTCTCTCTCTCTCTCTCTCTCTCTCTCTCTCTCTCTCTCTCTCATATGCTTCCTGTCTGCTTCACTTAAATTATCAGGCAGAAGCACTTCACTTCACTTCTTCATCTCTTCTCCCCTCTTTCTGATCTTATGCTTCTTCTACAAGGGAACCAGTAACAATGCCACGTCAAAGATAGTTCTGGATCAATTTCGGGCCTGTGTTATTGAATGGTCTCTTTGTGTTTGTTTAATGCCTCACAGTGAGGGAGCCATCTTCTCCCAGTCAGGGTTTAAAGGGGATCATGTCAACTACAATCTTTAGAGTCCTCCTTTGACCTAACACTGCAGACATGCTCAAATTAAACACATCACTCTTGGTTTGTTATTGCATAATCATAATGGGGCTCTTACACAGACTCAGAATAAGCTGATGTTTAAATGGAGGCTCTCCAATCCACCCTAATGTGATCTTCTGTTATTCACAAAATTAATAGGATCATAACAGTTCTTTTTTTTTACCAAGACAATTAACACAAGTGGATAGGATCTGTGAATTACAAAGTAGCACAAATACATCAGAGAAATTGCAGTTAGGTCCAATCAGCAACTCTAACACGAGCATGCTCCTTCTGTTCCAGAGCTCTCAGCGAGCTTCAAAGGTGTTCACACACAGTGTGTCAGATGATGTGAAGGAGTTTCTAACGCCCTCCTCGAGCTGACAAACAGGCTTCAACTCTCCTCAGAGCCACTTGCTGCAGAATCTCTTTTCAACTCTACGCATGAACAAATTTCTCAAACCTGTTTAATAAATTGCTCATTGCTCTCTCCAGACTGTTTATGACTCACAGAAGACCTATGTATCCGGTTGAAACACACAGCACTGGGGTTTCTGAGCTAATCTCTCCCTTCCTGCTCATGCTGGTCATGATGCCTGCCTGCTTATCTGCACTGCAGTGGATGATGGAGGAATGAGGAATAACGTGCAGGTTCAAACATGGACCTCCTATTTATTTGTCACATTCAACCATCATACAGTAGATCTGTAGCGCTGTGGTGGCCATATTGATGGTGGCCATATTGATGGTGGCCATATTGATGGTGGCCATATTGATGGTGGCCATATTGATGGTGGCCATATTGATGGTGGCCATATTGATTACTATAGAAGCTCTATGCGCACAATGGGGATGAGTGCAAAGATCCATACTGCTAGTGATAAAAAATAAAACATAGATACACTAGTGTTCATGGACCGGTACTGGTCCCTGGGATGTTGCTGACTGGTCCCTCAGACGGGCTACTGGGACTCCAAGAAGGACGACAGCTTGTTGATTAATGGTGCAAACGGACTGAACACAGATGGCACCCTATTCGCTATGTGGGTCCGGTCAAAGTAGTGCATTATAATGTAAACAGGGTGCAATTTGTGAAACATTTAAGAGACTATTCACTAGATTCTCTAACTGTATTATTTAATATTCATCACAGTCTGAATCAACATTATTAAGTCTTGAATATGTGGAAGATCCAGTTCATTTTTGTTTGACCAAACCAGAGTCCAAACACACAGTCTGTCTGTACAATCTAATATTGGTTTCCTGTACGATATTATTGCAGGCATTGCAGCTTAATAATTGCATGCACTCCAGTGGATATAAAGTACAGACGATCCGAAGGAAGAAAATACCCACTATTACCATTGTAATTTACAGTGATAAAAATGTATAGATTTAGAAACAGACAAACAATTTAAGCAGTGTTAGGCTTATTTCTGTCATCTCCCTCTGTTTTTGGGCTGTGGAGGTGAATAGGAGAGATATAAAGCAGTTAAGACATGACACACATAAAGTGAGAGGAAATTTCACCCACCAGTTAGTTTTTCCCTCCCTTCTAGGTAAAAGTTCTTGTAGCAATATGGTTTCATGTTGAAATGTATTTTTTAATTGCTGGTACGGTATCCCTTAGAGTTTGGCTGTAAAACGTTGATTTGTGTTTGAAAGGAGGTGTTATTCTCAATGGGACTTGAAGTGTTTACTCAGAGCAAGGTTCTATAGCAGCAGATGTGACATAACATACCTCATATAAGCTCTGCTCCACTTCCTTCTCTCTGCTTGTTTAACATAACCAGTGTCTCTCTCCCATTGGTTACTCTGCAGAGGACGTATCTTACCTTTATGACTCATACACACCTCAGGTTTTCAGATCTGTATTTTCTTTACCTTTAGCAAGAATAACTTACCAACACCATGTGTGAGAACATTTAATACAAGTGTACAATACAGCACTTTGAATGTTACCTGTATGTGCCATCAGGTAGGTATTATCATATACTGTACAGCACAGGAGGTTGGTGGCACCTTAATTGGGGAGGATGGGCACGTGGTAATGTAGCGGAATTAGTGGGAAGGTATGGTTTCCATGTGTTTGATGCCATTTCATTCGCTCTGTTCCAGCCATTATTACGAGTCGTCCTCCCCCAAGCAGCCTCCACTGCTGTACAGTCAGCTATGGGAATCGTTATGGTAAGATTGTCATGCTGTGTTTCAGCTGTGTGACTATCATGGGGCTCCTTACATGGAGGGGCTACCAATAACACCACATGGGGCACATCTACACCCTCTCCCTGCTTCTTGTGGGCATGTGTGTGCGTGTGTGTGTGTGTGTGTGTGTGTGTGTGTGTGTGTGTGTGTGTGTGTGTGTGTGTGTGTGTGTGTGTGTGTGTGTGTGTGTGTGTGTGTGTGTGTGTGTGTGTGTGTGTGTGTGCGTGTGTGCGTGTGTGCGTGTGTGTGTGCGTGTGTGCGTGTGTGCGTGTGTGAATACTTGATGATACCTTTAAAGATGGAATCCACAGTAGGGTAAACACTGCCACTGTCCTCCCCACGGCCGCTGTTATCGTTATTGTTTTGTTGACAAAGCAGAGGTGGAGAGCGTTGAACATATGATGTCCGAGGGGGGAAAACCGTGTTAGTTGTTTGCAGTAACTTTGTTGCTGTTGTAAATATCACAAACGGATGTGTCAGTTTCACCATTAAGGATTCCAGTTTAAAAACACTCTGTAAAACGAGCTGAATTATCTTAATAGAATTCCCTTCTACTCTGAAGTTTCATACGTACGGTATTGCATTGACATTATGCTTATTCTGGTCTTTTTCTGGAGAGCTCAAGGAATGTGTGAGAGGGCCTAAGGCCTTCAAACTCAACTCAGGACCTGGAAGACAGTTACACTGCATTTCTTATTGTTCTCCTCTAACCAGGGAGTGATTTAGACCTGGGACACCAGGTGTGTGCAATTAATTATTAGGTAGAACACAAAACCAACAGGCTCCAGACCTCGTAGGGCAAGTGTTGAATACCCCTGGCCTAAGGCAACTTATCTATCTCACTCCTAGCTTTGTGAATAACACTGCAGCAGAATCCTTATCTGACCAGGAGAAGTGGGAATTCATTCAGAAATTCAATCACAACAGTGAGATGAGGAATTCAAATGAATAAAAATGGGATGTAGTTTAATCGTCTTTAAAATAAGCATTTGGATATGTCATGTTTATAATCTGGAATGGCATCTGCTTCTCTCTAATGTAAAATGAACTAGGTGGTAGAAATTGAAATACAGTATTATTCTATAACAACCATTTCTCAACGTAGATACTTTGATACCGTACAATAATAGCAATAATTGCAAAAAACTTGGGTAGAAAGAGCAAACTCAGCAAATTAAAAACATTAATATGTTTACATCAAAGGTATTTTCATCTTCCCCTGCCAAGAATTAACTCCATTACGCAAGGCTGTGTCTCTATTCTGGAGACCATTATACAGAAACGTTGTCCATGTCTACCCTTACAGCTACTGTGTGTATTAGGTTAATGAACATTCATTTGCATCAAGCAGTTGGTTTAATGATCTTATTCCTAATGATAATGACTGCTGTTATGATCCATCATTCCCACCATCCTACAGTAACTGTTGTCGTGTGGCAATACTGTGACATATTCATGATGGAATTCAACAAATAGGCAAAGTCGAACATATCACTGTTTTCAACACAGACAAGGTTGTGGTTGTATTTAGTGATAGTAAAAGTCTGTTTGATGATGTGGTGATTCATTGTGTGGTGTCTCATTTGGCAGAGGGGTATGTTGTTTTAATGATGCTCTTTTCCACTATTACTCTAGGGAGAATGGGGGAAGCTGTGTGTGCGTGTCCATGCACGCGCTTGTCTCTGTCTCTGCAGGACTGTGAGGGTGTGAGTCACAGATCTAATGGCATTTTATTCGGGCAGCAGAACAGTCTGACAGTCTAAAAAGAGAACCTCTCTCTGCCTTCTATATATACTGGGAGAAGGAGCTAGCTAGCCAATCAATATAATCCTATTTTAGAATTTTTAACAAGATCATTTTATTACTCCATCATATTAATTAGACTTAGTATAGCCCCAAAGCAATTGCTAAACTAGCATAGGAAATTTGTATTTTTATGCAATGAATTTGTTTCCTATGAATGTCTGGTATCTTAATCAACACACAGGTTCATACACACTGGGCCAAGCAGCCAGTAGTGTTTGTAACTGGAACATCAACCATGACACATTAATCTGACAAGAAACAGTATTTGAACCGTCTCGGTCTCAGCCATCTTACATCATAGCTGCTAATACATTTGCTATGCACCCCCCCCCCTCACGCACCCAACAGCATCTTGCATCTGAACGAGAGGCCTTTGAAATGACATATTTGTGAGAAAAGATTTAACATTTATCATCTCAGACAAAAGGAGAATTTTATCTGCACAGACGACCGTGTTCTTTCCAGACAATATATGTTTGTAGTAATAATGGCTGGGCTTATTGAAGCATAATGCCACTGCCCAGTCAAGGGTACAAACGTGCTCAAATAACTTGCATGAATGACTGAGTTAGTAACACAGGGGACATCATGTACTGTGCAGTTGTTTAAAGAAGTGAGCGCTGCTGAAATGGTGTAAAAACCAGGAAGATCAGTCTCGAGTGATGCAATCTGCCACTCTACACTAGTAATACTCCACTGTGAATTCCATAAAATGACCACAGAGTTAATTAACTGGCGGTGGGAGTTTAACCAGAAAGCAATGGCAGCGGTATGAGACAGTACAAAAGCTGAAGAACGTACGCACATCCCGGTACTTTTCTGCAGTTGGGTGGAAAGCGCTGTAAACTGCTACTCATGCTTCCAGGTGATATTTAGGTCTTCATCAGGCATCCATATCCCAGGTGGGGGTGGAAGGTCCTTTACCTCCTGAAACAGGAGGTAAAAAAATGTATAACATAGGATCCCATTCAATGTGTCAAAATATATGATCTTACACAAGGCATGTGATCAATATTTACAGTATTAATAGTTTTTAACTATTTGGACATTTTGAAACTATAAAAACGGTTTCAAGTCAAACTCCTCGTTAAGGCCCAGAGGAGACAGTGTGTTGAGCCTGTGGATCCAGAAAGTTTCCCTTTGAAGAAATTTCCTCTCAATGTGTGACATCTTGACCAGCTTGAACAAAATGAACAGCAACCTCATTGTTTGTCTCATCTGTCCGTATGTTGCTGCGGTGCTCACTGTTCCGTGTCTTAAGTCTTCTGCGGGTTTTCTCTATGTAAGACAGAACACAAAGACATTTCAACTTTGAGACAGACCATGGTGTGGTAGAGCTGGTGTGGGATATTTTGCCGTAGGGTATAGGCAATTTAGTCACTTAGCAGAGCGACTTACAGGAGCAATTAGGGTTAAGTATCTTGCTCAAATGCTCATTTACAGATTTTCACCTAGTCGTTTGGGAACTCAAACCAGCGACCTTTCAGTTACTGGGCCAACGTTCTTAACCGCTAGGCTACCTGCAACCCTACAGCGACACTGTTCAGTATGAGATGAGCTACAGAACTTCCAATGGTATGGCGTTGGAATCATCACTACTGTTTTATATTGACAGTCAGTAATATCACAATCGATGATAGTCATCAAATCAAATTTATTTATGAAGCCCTTTTTGCATCAGCCGATGTCACAAAGTGCTATACAGATACCCAGCCTAAAACCCCA
The DNA here is from genome assembly GCA_023634145.1 of Thymallus thymallus. Classification (NCBI taxonomy): domain Eukaryota; kingdom Metazoa; phylum Chordata; class Actinopteri; order Salmoniformes; family Salmonidae; genus Thymallus; species Thymallus thymallus. Next base: position 28,723,322 of record CM042412.1, on the reverse strand, counting down.
TCAGCAAGCAATGCAGATGTAGAAGCACGGTGGCTAGGGAAAAACTCCCTAGAAAGGCAAAACCTAGGAAGAAACCTAGAGAAGAACCAGGCTCTGATGCCAGTCCTCTTCTGGCTGTGCCGGGTGGAGATTATAACAATTCATGGCCATTAAGGCCAGTTCTTTCTCCAAGATGTTCAAATGATAGTCCATCTTAAAACCCTCGTCCAGACCAAAGACATCAGAGTTACCCAAGATAATACTCTCATCTGTTACTGCCTTAGAGGCTTCTATACCAACAACCATTGCTCTAGTCTAGATTACATTGAGATAGGTGAGCTTGATTATCCCCCAGCCCTGATAATGACTAATAACCCCATTCAGGTACAGGTTGCTCTCTCATAGAGTGAGTCTCAACTGGGGTGCATCGTCTTTAACAACAAACCAGCGCTGTTATTCTGGGGTCACCAGCGACATCATGATTTCCAGGCGCCTTCTGGCCATGTCTTCAAAAAGGGCCTTTCTTCTAACTAAGCGGCCATCGATTGTAGAAGACGCTTCGCTCTTGTTTAAGAGGGGTCCCCTGGGACCAGGGAAATGCCTCCCTCCTCACTTAATCTGTTTTCACTCAGTCAATGCTCAGGTCTCTCTCTCACTCACTCACTCACTCACTCACTCACTCACTCACTCACTCACTCACTCCCTCAGCCCTGGTTTAAATGTCCTTGTGTGATCTGTTTGGAGGGGGGGTGGAATTGGTTATGTTAAATAAGTTACAGGCTGCACAGGTGAACTGAGAGAGAGTAAATTGAGAGAGTTGACTGATGGATGTTGCAATGTTTTAGTTGGGTGGGGGTGTACAGGGTGGATGTTGGAATTCTTTAGTTGGGTGGGGGTGTACAGGGTGGATGTTGGAATTCCTTAGTTGGGTGGGGGTGTACAGGGTGGACTGATGTAGGAAAAGCAACATCTAACATCCATTGTTACACAGTCTGTCTCACTCTGCACTGAGAAATGGAGAGAAAGTCAAAGAAGGCATATCAATTTAGGTCAATAATATCCTGAATGCAAATAAACCGTTCAAAAGCTGCATCACGGATTCATCAGCTAATTCCCCCTTCTCCTCTGCTCCTCCTCAGACTGACAGCTCTCCACAGTGACCTCTGCCTCCCTCTGCCTCCCTCTGCCTCCCTCTTGAATAGCTGTCAGACTCCCTATGCAACCTTGGAAAGTTTCATGGGGTGGAGTAGAAGGGGGAGGGAGGGGGCCAAGGATTTAAGTTAAATACAAAGTTTGATCACAGCCAACTGACGTCATGGTTATCAGCGGCAGCTGAGCCTCAGGGCTTACAAGTCGGTCCAGTAACTCAATTTTATTGTTTACTTCTGACCGCCGGAGGCACGCAGCAGCAGCAGCATCGGAATTCATTCTCTCGTTAGCTCCCTCTCAAGACCTTCTGTCTCCACATGTAGCATTAGTGCTTTATTCAACATAACATGTTAATGAGGAGCAGGAGGAGTGTGTGTGAGGGACAAGTCCAAGGCCTGTTTGTGGTGTCAATCCCCCTCAACACTGGATGTGTACAGAATGTGCCTTTATGTGTTATTAGGTCAAGATCAGTCCTCCCTCCTCAGCTCTTATTCTCACATGTTTGAGGTCAAATAACGGAAGCAAATATGTTTTTTTTCAGGTGTGATCAGGTACGAGATTAAAGTTAAAATACCTCATGACTGTCATGTATGACTAAGGAATTCAACAACATGATTGCACTTCTATGTAATAACGATGCCACTAAGGGAGTTCCAATACCTTTACAAACTGATATGAAGTTTAACAGTATGTGCTACCCAGCTGTGGGGGAATTAGTATGGTTATGACGGCCTAAAGTTCCTTGTTGAAAACATCCATACATCTATACCACAACAGCAACAGCTGTGTGTGTGTGTGTGTGTGTGTGTGTGTGTGTGTGTGTGTGTGTGTGTGTGTGTGTGTGTGTGTGTGTGTGTGTGTGTGTGTGTGTGTGTGTGTGTGTGTGTGTGTGTGCGTGCGTGGGTGCGTGCGTGTGCGTGTGTGTGTGTGTGTTCAGTGTGTCTCTCTACAGCTGTATTTCCTTGCCTACATCTTGTCTTTGTCATGCTACAATAGGCTGAACATGTAGCTTCATCCCTTCCTCTTCATCCCTGTGCTGGGCATGCAAGCCGTTTGGGCTGTTAGGATAAAAAACTCTTCCCTGCACCTGGCCAGACCTTTGACAGAAGTGATTAGTAAAAGTAAGTGAGGTTGCAATAAACACAGATCCCAGGTTGTGTTTTTGCCATCAAAACTGCTGTCTTTGCTTGGGTTATGATACTGTAGGTCTACTGCCCGACAAAGGCAAAGTGCCCAGTAGTGTAACGTAACCGTCAGCACATGTGGGTGTATGAAGCAGGCATGTCAATAGGGTTTGATTTACAACAGTTCATTAGTGCATGTTGTGTTTGCTGACAAAAAAAGTTCCATATCTATATCTATAATCTATATCTATAATCTATATCTAGAATCTTAATAGGCACTTACTATAATCTATATCTATATCTTTAACCTATATCTATAATCTATATCTATAATCTTACTAGACACTTACTATAATCTATAATCTATATCTATAATCTATAGCTATAATCTTAATAGGCACTTACTATAATCTATATATATATCTATAATCTATATCTATAATCTTACTAGACACTTACTATAATCTACATCTATAATCTATATCTATAATCTATATCTATAATCTTAATAGGCACTTACTATAATCTATATCTATAATCTATATCTATAATCTATATATATAATCTTAATAGGCATTTACTATAATCTATATCTATATCTATAATCTATATCTATAATCTATATATATAATCTTAATAGGCACTTACTATAATCTATATCTATAATCAATATCTATAAACTTTTTTTTAAATGTAATCACTTGTTACATGTTTTTATGACAGAATGTTAAAATTTGGTGAAATAAAATGTTATTATGGACCAAGTCACACTTCTCAAAAGGCACTGAATTGATCCTAGGCCGTCATTGTAAGTAAGAATTTGTTCTTAACTGACTTGCCTAGTTAAATAAAGATAAAATTTAAATATGTTGTTTTTCTGACATGGACAAAAACTATTTTAGTTTCAATGATGGCTAGATACAGTACATACATTTAGCAGAGATGTTTATACAAACGTATTATGTGTTCAGTCTTAATGGCTCCAGAAGGGATCTAACCCACATCCCTGGTGTTGCCAGCACCATGATCAAACACACTGATCCATCAGACAACTTGTTGAATTGTTTTATACCTGCATGTTGTTCTAACACTTGTGAGATTGACTTTAACCCAGAGAGTCAGGGCCCTGCAGACTGTCGAGATGGAGCACTGTTCGTCAGAGGGTGTCTTTACACTCTCATTCTGAGGTAGTCTACCGACCTATTAACCAACACATTCTGTACTATATAGGCCCTATCCAAAGGATATAACTGACGCCCCCGGACGCCGTTACTGCCATGACGTGGCTAGAACTGCTTTGAGGTGGCTGTTGTGAACGCGGCTTAGAAAGTGATGTAACCATATGAAACTCTCTCAGACCGGCTGCACACGGCAGGATGAGAGGCATTCTGAACCTAGTAAACAGGGTTTTACTACTTATAGCTATACCCACTAATATGACCATTTTCAGCTCTGGATCACACCCTGAGAGAGACAGAGAAATCGGGTGTCTCCAAATATCAATAATATTGACTGCTTCCTGCACAGAAAGTTAAGACATTTAAGACATTTACAATTTTTTTATTTTATTTAAGAAATTTCCCCTCTGGGATCAAGAAAGTATCTATCTATCTATCTATCTATCTATCTATCTATCTATCTATCTATCTATCTATCTCACAGGAAACAAGAAAAACAAAGTGTGCAATAACATCTGGTTGTGACCGAATGGTCTACTCTCCCTGTGGCTAACATCTGGTTGTGACTGACTGGTCTACTCTCCCTGTGGCTAACATCTGGTTGTGACCGACTGGTCTACTCTACCTGTGGCTAACATCTGGTTGTGACCGAATGGTCTACTCTCCCTGTGGCTAACATCTGGTTGTGACTGACTGGTCTACTCTCCCTGTGGCTAACATCTGGTTGTGACCGACTGGTCTACTCTACCTGTGGCTAACATCTGGTTGTGACCGACTGGTCTACTCTCCCTGTGGCTAACATCTGGTTGTGACCGACTGGTCTACTCTCCCTGTGGCTAACATCTGGTTGTGACCGACTGGTCTACTCTACCTGTGGCTAACATCTGGTTATGACCGACTGGTCTACACTACCTGTGGCTAACATCTGGTTATGACTGACTGGTCTACACTACCTGTGGCTAACATCTGGTTATGACTGACTGGTCTACACTCCCTGTGGCTAACATCTGGTTATGACTGACTGGTCTACACTCCCTGTGGCTAACATCTGGTTATGACTGACTGGTCTACACTACCTGTGGCTAACATCTGGTTATGACTGACTGGTCTACACTCCCTGTGGCTAACATCTGGTTATGACTGACTGGTCTACACTACCTGTGGCTAACATCTGGTTATGACTGACTGGTCTACTCTACCTGTGGCTAACATCTGGTTATGACTGACTGGTCTACACTACCTGTGGCTAACATCTGGTTATGACTGACTGGTCTACACTACCTGTGGCTAACATCTGGTTATGACTGACTGGTCTACTCTACCTGTGGCTAACATCTGGTTATGACTGACTGGTCTACTCTACCTGTGGCTAACATCTGGTTATGACTGACTGGTCTACACTACCTGTGGCTAACATCTGGTTATGACTGACTGGTCTACTCTACCTGTGGCTAACATCTGGTTATGACTGACTGGTCTACTCTACCTGTGGCTAACATCTGGTTATGACTGACTGGTCTACTCTACCTGTGGCTAACATCTGGTTATGACTGACTGGTCTACTCTACCTGTGGCTAACATCTGGTTATGACTGACTGGTCTACTCTACCTGTGGCTAACATCTGGTTATGACTGACTGGTCTACTCTACCTGTGGCTAACATCTGGTTATGACTGACTGGTCTACTCTACCTGTGGCTAACATCTGGTTATGACTGACTGGTCTACACTCCCTGTGGCTAACATCTGGTTATGACTGACTGGTCTACACTACCTGTGGCTAACATCTGGTTATGACTGACTGGTCTACACTCCCTGTGGCTAACATCTGGTTATGACTGACTGGTCTACACTACCTGTGGCTAACATCTGGTTATGACTGACTGGTCTACTCTACCTGTGGCTAACATCTGGTTATGACTGACTGGTCTACACTCCCTGTGGCTAACATCTGGTTATGACTGACTGGTCTACACTACCTGTGGCTAACATCTGGTTATGACTGACTGGTCTACACTCCCTGTGGCTAACATCTGGTTATGACTGACTGGTCTACTCTACCTGTGGCTAACATCTGGTTATGACTGACTGGTCTACACTCCCTGTGGCTAACATCTGGTTATGACTGACTGGTCTACTCTACCTGTGGCTAACATCTGGTTATGACTGACTGGTCTACACTACCTGTGGCTAACATCTGGTTATGACTGACTGGTCTACACTACCTGTGGCTAACATCTGGTTATGACTGACTGGTCTACTCTACCTGTGGCTAACATCTGGTTATGACTGACTGGTCTACTCTACCTGTGGCTAACATCTGGTTATGACTGACTGGTCTACTCTACCTGTGGCTAACATCTGGTTATGACTGACTGGTCTACTCTACCTGTGGCTAACATCTGGTTATGACTGACTGGTCTACTCTACCTGTGGCTAACATCTGGTTATGACTGACTGGTCTACTCTACCTGTGGCTAACATCTGGTTATGACTGACTGGTCTACTCTACCTGTGGCTAACATCTGGTTATGACTGACTGGTCTACACTACCTGTGGCTAACATCTGGTTATGACTGACTGGTCTACTCTACCTGTGGCTAACATCTGGTTATGACTGACTGGTCTACTCTACCTGTGGCTAACATCTGGTTATGACTGACTGGTCTACTCTACCTGTGGCTAACATCTGGTTATGACTGACTGGTCTACACTACCTGTGGCTAACATCTGGTTATGACTGACTGGTCTACTCTACCTGTGGCTAACATCTGGTTATGACTGACTGGTCTACTCTACCTGTGGCTAACATCTGGTTATGACTGACTGGTCTACTCTACCTGTGGCTAACATCTGGTTATGACTGACTGGTCTACTCTACCTGTGGCTAACATCTGGTTATGACTGACTGGTCTACTCTACCTGTGGCTAACATCTGGTTATGACTGACTGGTCTACTCTACCTGTGGCTAACATCTGGTTATGACTGACTGGTCTACTCTACCTGTGGCTAACATCTGGTTATGACTGACTGGTCTACACTACCTGTGGCTAACATCTCACATTATTGAACTGTTGACTGCGCTGATTGCTTTGGCCTCCTTGAGATAACCTACTTCATCCAACATGGCAATTAAGAAAGCTGTGATTAACTGAGATGTAATCTCACTAATCACTTCACATGAAAGGTGAAAATTTCCCCATATGTATTTTCCTCTCCACAATAACCATTACATCGCGCTGTTTCCATATGTAAAACGCATAACGTATTATCCAGACATGAATACATTAACCTTCAGGTACTTGATATGACTCACTTGAAATTGAGCTCCTAAAAACAACATGCAGAGTACACTCCAGTAACGTACACTGGTACAGCACAGTCGTGCAATGACATCAGAGCCTACTTCCAATTTGTTCACAGTTAGTGTTGAGTATACCATTCTCTGTGACTCGATTAAGATAATCTGTCACGTCGGAATAAAATGAAGATTCAGTTGCAAGTTTAGATTATTTATTGACAAAGTCAAAGAGAGAGTAGTGAACGGGGTCAGAAGTGACTAATGTCTGTTACCACCGCGCCAGGGCAGCGCAGGGGCTGAATAGGCTATCCGATTCTCCGTGGTGGTGAGTGGAGCAAAGGGAATCCAATCCGCCACAGAACAAGGAAGTAAAAATTTACAATCCTCGCAGAAGACAGGCAGAGCGACGCGAACTCAATCGGAATCCCTAGGAGACTGGAGAATGAGACTGGAGAATAGGCCAGGAGAACGGACAACTCACAGGAACAAATCAAACGATCTGACAAACACAAGACGAATGACAGTGAGTATAAATACACAGATGATGGACGGCAGCTGGCGCTGATAATCAGCAGAGTGGTAATCAGCTGCCACACCCACACGCACACACACAGAGCGAGTCAGTGAATTCATGAACCGTGACATAATCAGGCAAACATCCTTGAAACATGCTATGAGCTTTCCCCTGAGAACATGTTAGGAGTCCTTGTTATTCTGTTGGGCTGGAGAGCAGGCCCCTTGTTAGTCAGACTCTACCAATATGCCAATCACACACGTGGGTATAGGGTCGTGGCTTGCCGCAGGGGGGAATTCACAGCTGTGTACACTGGACTGGACAAACCCTCATCCAGGAGACCCGCCTTGATGTACAGGCGATGTTAATCTGGTCAAAATGATTACGTTATTATTTGACTTGGTCAGTGAAATGCATGTAATTCAATGTAATTGTACTGCGTTGAATCACAGCACAATGAACAGTGCCTTTAGAAAGTATTCATACACCTTGACTTATTCCAAATTTTGTGTTACAGCCTCAATTCAAAAAATATTTTTTGCTCATCCATCTAGACACAATATCCCATAATGATGAAGTGAAAACATGTTTTTAGACGTTTTATCAAATGTATTTAAAATTGAATACAGAAATATCAAATTTACGTAAGTAATCACACCCCTGAGTCAATACATGTTAGAATCACCTTTGGCAGTGATTACAGCTGTGAGTCTTTCTGGGTAAGTATCTAAGATCTTTGCACACCTGGATTCTACTGTATTGCACATTCTTTTTTTTAAAGTTGGTTGTTGATCATTGCGATTTTCATGCCTTGACATAGATTCTCATGCTGATTTAATCCAAAACTGTAACTAGGCAACTCAGGAACATTCAATGTCGTCTTGGTAACCAACTCCAGTGTAGATTTGGCCTTGTGTTTTAGGTTATTGTCCTGCTGAAAGGTTAATTTGTCTCCCGGTGTCTGGTGGAAAGCAGACTGAACCAGATTTTCCTCTAGGACTTTGCCTATGCTTGGCTCTATTCGGTTTCTTTTTATCCCAAAAAACTCCCTAGTTGTTGCAGATGACAAGTATACCCATAACATGGTGCAGCCACCAACATGATTGAAAATATGAAGAGTAGTACTCAGTGATGTGTTGTGTTGGATTTGCCCCAAACATAACCCTTTGTATTTACAGTCGTATGAAAAAGTTTGGGCACCCCTCTGAGGCTGCATAATAATTTACTCTGTCGTCACAGAAAATGATCACAGTGGCATGCCATTCATTTTCTAATAAAAGCTGAGTACTTGGGTATTGTCCAGACAAAGATTTTTAGTGTAGCAATATTAAGTTGAATGAAATTAAATTAGATGTGAAAAATAGGCTATGCTAAAATTTGGGCACCCTTGTCATTCTGTTGATTTGAATACCTGTAACTACTTAGCACTGATTAATTGGAACACACAATTGGTTTGGTGAGCTCATTAAGCATTGAACTTCATAGACAAGTGCATCCAATCATGGGAAAGTACCTATCTATCTATCTATCTATCTATCTATCTATCTATCTATCTATCTATCTATCTATCTATCTATCTATCTATCTATCTATCTATCTATCTATCTATCTATCTATCTATCTATCTATCTATCTATCTATCTATCTATCTTAAGGTGGCCAATTGCAAGTTGTTGTTCTCTTTGACTCTCCTCTGAAGAGTGACAACATGGGTCCTCAAAACAACTCTCAAATGACCTGAAAACAAAGATTGTTCAACATTATGGTTTAGGGAAAGGCTACAAAAAGCTATCGCAGAGATGTAAGCTGTCAGTGTCCACTGTGAGGAACATAGTGAGGAAATGGAAGACCACAGGCACAGTTCTTGTTAAGGCCAGAAGTGGCAGGCCAAGTGGCAGGCTGCAGATGGTGTCACTGTGCATCGTTCAACAATTCAGCGCACTTTGCACATGGAGAAGCTGTACGGGAGAGTGATGCGGAAGAAGCCTTTTCTGCACACACGCCACAAACAGAGTCGCTTGAGGTATGCAAACGCACATTTGGACAAGCCAGCTTCATTTTGGAATAAGGTGCTGTGGACTGATGAAACAAAGATTGAGTTATTTGGTCATAACAAGGGGCGTTATGCATGGCGGCAAATGAACACAGCGTTCCAAGAAAAACACTTGCTACCCACAGTAAAATTTGGTGGGGGTTCCATCATGCTGTGGGGCTGTGTGGCCAGTGCCGGTACTGGGAATCTTGTTAAAGTTGAGGGTCGCATGGATTCCACTCAATATCAGCAGATTCTTGGGAATAATGTTGAAGAATCAGTCACAAAGTTGAAGTTATGCCGAGGCTGGATATTTCAACAAGACAACGACCCAAAACACTGCTCAAAATCTACCTGGGCATTTATGCAGAGGAACATGTACAATGTTCTGGAATGGCCATCCCAGTCCCCAGACCTGAATATCATTGAGAATCTGTGGGATGATTTGAAGCGGGCTGTCCATGCTCGGCAACCATCAAACCTAACTGAACTGGAGATGTTTTGTAAGGAGGAATGGTCCAAAATACCTTAATCCAGAATCCAGACACTCATTAGAGGCTATAGGAAGCGTCTAGAGGCTGTTATTTTAGCAAAAGGAGGCTCTACTAAATATTGATGTGATTTTTCTGTTGGGGTGCCCAAATGTATACACCTGTCTAATTTCGTTTTGATGCATATTGCACATTTTCTGTTAATCCAATAAACCACATTTCACTACTGAAATATTACTGTGTCCATCAGTTATTTGATAGATAAAAATGAAATTGCTGATCCAAACACCCAATTATTTATAAATTGAAATCATGGAAATTGTCAGGGTTGCCCAAACTTTTTCATACGACTGTAGTATATAAAGTTAATTTCTTTGCCACATTGTTTGCTGTATTTCTTTAGTGCCTTATTGCAAACAGGATGCATGTTTTGGAATATTTATATTCTGTACAGGCTTCCTTCTTTTCACTCTGTCATTTAGGTTAGTATTGTGGAGTAACTACAATGTTGTTGATCCGTCCTCAGTTTTTTCCTATCACAGCCATTGAACTACTCTGTAACTATTTTAAAGTCCCCATTGGCTTCATGTTGAAATCCCTGAGTGGTTTCCTTCCTCTCTGGCAACTGAGTTAGGAAGGACGCTTGTATCTTTGCAGTGATCATTGATCACCATCCAAAGTGTAATTAATAACTTCACCATGCTCAAAGGGATATTCAATGTTCGCTTTATTCATTTTTGGAAAACCTCCCTGGTCTTTGTGGTTGAATCTGTGGTTGAAATTCACTGCTCAACTGAGGGACCTTACAGATAATTGTATGTGTGGAGTAAAGAGATGAAGTAGTCATTCAAAAGTCCATTACGTGACTTGTTAAGCAAACTCCTGAACTTATTTAGGCTTACCATGACAAAGGGGCTGAATACTTATTGACTCAAGACATTTCAGCATTTTTTTGTAAAAATGTCTAAAAACATAATTCCACTTTGATATTAGGGGGTATTGTGTGTAAGCCAGCGACACAAAGTCTCAATTTAAAACATTTCAAAATCAGGCTGTAAAACAACAAAATGTGGAGAAAGTCAAGGAGAGTGAATAGTTTCTAAAAGCATTGTATCTGCTCATAACCCTGCTCGTATAGGTCACAACTCAGTTAAGCATGGAAAACCAAAGGATTGTCCGTAGGCTTTAGTTTATTTTATTTTATTTTATTTTATTTTATTTTATTAATTCAACCATTTATAAAAACAAGTATGCATAAAACTTGAAAAAGCCATACATGCACATCAAGTCTGGGACTTATTTCCATTGTGGTCCTCTTGATAACATATATAACTACATCTCTTTTCCAGGAATAGGATTTAATGAGTACTACAGTAAAAATACTTTCATGACACTATAGGAAGTTACTGCACAAGCAATGATCCACACACAGGTGGATGTGTGTCATGTCCTGATATGTTTCACCTGTCTGTGTTTGTCCCCTCCCCACACCAGGTGCACCCTATCACCATCATTAATTAGTTTGGGTATTTAGTCCCTTGGGTTCTGTTGGGGTTTTGCCAGATCGTCTTGCCTAGTCAGTCGTTCCAGCAATCCCTCGTATTACTAACTCTGCCAGTCTGTTTCCCGGTATTTGGACCTGTACCTGCCTGTTGGATTACGTCCCTGTCTATCCCCTCCTGTGCCTTCGACCTTCTGATCTCCTGCTAAGCAAACTCTGCCTGTCTACTCCTCTGCACTGCCATCCTTCTGATTCCCGGTACCGAACGCTGCCTGAACTACGACCACGAGCCTGACTCCCCTTATTGGACGACTATTCAGATCCCCTGTTACGAACATTGCCTGTCATTTACTACGAGCCTGTCTTGCCCCATATACTCTATTAAACAGTCAATCATATCTCTGCCTCCGTGTCCGCTTTTGGGTCCCGTATATCTGTCGTTCTGTCAGATGTGTGTGGGTACTAAATACTATCCCCAATCAGAGACCAACTCTAGACAGCTGTCTCTGATTGGGGATCATTCATTTTCCCAGTTAGGGTGTGAGGACTTGATTGTGTGCCTTCCACTCCCCCTGGTGGGAGTAAGAGGCCTTACCACAACCAAGCCCTCACAGTTACAGCAAGTGTTCATGTGTACTACAGTGTAATTATAGGCATATCAGATTTGTCGTTGACCCTCAGGTCACCCGGATGTAAATATGAAATAATAATAATGATAATAATGATAATATATCGATTTTGTAACTAAAACTATTTTAAAGTGCTACAGTGAGTGCATTAAAATAATTTAAAAAAACAATAGATGCAGACAAAAAAATTACACAACTAGACAGGGCCACTGACACAAAGAACACAGCTGACGCTACAAGGAGCAAGGACAACAAGGAACACAGCTATATCTGATTGAGACAGAGAGCCAATGCAGAGATGGGGGTGATGTGTTGGTGTTTACGCACTCTCATCAGGATCCTGGCAGCACTGTTCTGGATGTACAGGAGCTTCTGGAGACTACTGCCAGGGATCCTGATGAAGACTGCGTTGCAGTAGTCCAGTCTTGACTGAGTAAGGGTAGGATGGAGTTTGGCAATGTTCTTAAGTGGAAAATGTATTAACCTTTGAGAACTTAGAGATCTGTCTCTTCTGTGTTTCTCTACTGATACAGACCGTCCTTGTCTGTTCTAGTCACAAGACTGGGTGAAACCATAGTATGTGACATCCTGTTACTCAGTATCTACAGGATCCCAGTAGTGTGGAAACATTCGGAGGAGAACAGAGAATAGCATAATTAGCAGTATCGTGATCTAATCATTCAGACTATACCCGGTGCCAACAGATAGGTACGAAACTAGTGATTATCGTTTCTACCCACCCATTCTTCCCACACATCTGCTAACTGTGCAATAGATAAGGAGGTTGTACTTTTTTTTATAAAAGCTGAGAGCCAACTTTGTTCGTTGGGCCCTTAACTCTGCACTGTTGAGTGATTGTTGACTGCTCCATTTTTGCAAATCTTATAATAAAGTCGTTGTTTGAAGAATCTACAGTGTCTCTTCCTTTGGTTCGAATTTGGTGAAAGAATGATGCTTTGCACAGATGTTTGAGAGACTGAGGATGAGACAGGGATGTTCTGGCCTGCAATGGTGAGATGGGTTTTGGTTGAGTGCTGGTCCTAGTGAAAGGTGCCAACAAGTAGAGCCTCAGTCTTGCTGCTGTTTAGTTGAAGGAAGTTTTGCTTCATCCCTTATCTCCTCAAGGAAGGTGTTCAGACGGGCACATGCAGCAGATGGACTTGGGTCAGTTTTTACATACAGCTGGGCGTCATCAGCATAGCATTGGAATGAGATTCCATGCCGTCTGATGACACGGCCGAGGGGGAGCATATACAGAATGAACAGGATGGGTCAAAGAACAGATCCTTGTGGGACACCGCAGGTGATGGAGTCGGTCCGGGGCCTGGACCCACCTAGTTAGACATATTCAGTCCTGTAGGAGAGGTAGGAGCAGAACCAGCTCAGGGCTGGTCCAGAGAGTCAAATGGTGTCCCGGAGCCATTCAAGGAGGATAGAGTGGTCGACAATGTCAAACCCTGCGCTCAAGTCCAGGAGGATCAGGAGACGGGGAACCTGCATCAGTCACCATTGGGAAAACATTAGTGACCCGGAAACCAGACTGGAATTTCTCAAACAGGTTGTTTTGATTGAGATGATCCTGGAGCTGTATGGCAACCACTTTTTCCAACACATTGGAGAGGAAGGGGAGGTTGGAGATAGGACTATAATTGGCAAAAACATCTGGTTCCAGGGTGGGCTTCTTTAGAAGGGGGCTGATGACAGCTTTCTCATGTGCAGTGGGACACTGGCAGATAGGAGGAAGTGGTTTACAATCTGTGTTATCAGAGGGCTGAGTGCAGGGGTGCATGATTTGAGCAGGGCAGTTGGAACAGGATACAGTGCACATGATGAGGATTTAATTTTAGAGATGGTTTCATCAATAGCTCCCTGGGTGACTTCTAGGAAGAAGGAGAGAGGCTGAGGTGGCGCTGGCAGATGTACTGTGCTGTACGTGTTAGTTCTCAGAGGAATGTAGATGGTGTAGAAGGTCAGTCACACTCTGTCACTGTTAGCTGTTAGTCAAGCACTCCCACGGGAATGTAAACCCACTCCTTCCTCAGAATGTGCTAATCATCCCTGTTCTCTTCGCTCACTGCCACAATCCAGAGCAAATTACGCTCAGTTGAGATGTAGCTTTGTTTCAAACTTGTGTGAGTAACCACTAGTGATACATGGCATGATCTAATGACACACTCTCACATGAAGTCACAGGAGTCAAAAGTGTAGGAAGTGCAGTAATATAATTAAAGAAAATGTCCCTGTCTAAAGAATGTACAGTGTCTTCAGAAAGTATTCACACCCCGTCAATTTTTACACACTTTGTTGTGCTACAGCCGGAATTTAAAACAGATTAAATTTAGTAGTTTTTGTCACTGGTCTACACAAAATACCCCGTAGCCCTTTCCTGCAATCAAATTACCAAATCGCTTTCTAGTGGCCTCATGGGTGGGATGTTATTAATATTTTTAATAATTTTATAAATAATTCAATAATTAAATCTGGTGTTTCTATGTCAAACCGTTTTGTTATATTTCAGTCTTCTGTGATGTATACACTGAGTATACCAAACATTAGGAACACCCTAATAATTTGGTCCCGTTTCCCCTCCTAATTTCGTCAACTGTTCTGACTTGGTGGTACACATGTAGCCTATAACCTGTTTTAGAGAGATGTAATCATTGAATATTGTAAGAGCTTTCATTGTCTGCTTATATGCCTCCTTTATTTATCCTACGGTTCTGACTTGGTGTTCAGGGAGAACACTGTAAGAACGGCCCATGTTCTGAATTCGGTCGCTGTAAATTTAAAAAGTGCTGAACAAATAGTTATATTGACTATGTCCATCGTCGTTCGCTCATTAATGTCTTAATCAAAATTACGGATTGCCTCTTATCCGCTTGTCGTCCCCTTATACCATAGTTTGTACATCTCAATTGTCATTAGAAACCACATTTGTTTAAGCAAGTCAGCCATATCAGCTATGTTTTTCTAAAAGGCAGTAAATGAGGCTGAATGAGCTGTTTCACTGCCAGACAAGGCTCTGCTGATAGCCCGGTCTAGCAGTGGTAAGGTGTTGGGACTCTGCTGTTGGGACTCTGCTGTTGGAACAGCTTTATGTAGGTCCTAACAGTTTGTGGGCACCATTTGTCACCGTTATAGTGCAATTAGTGTATTGTTTAGTGTTGTGTTGTGTAGTGGGTTTGCTGGCATGCATCTAAAAAAACATTTATTTGTTAGCCCCACCAAGATTTACATGCTAAAATCGCCAATGATGGCAAGACTTGAAAATGGCTGTCTAGCAAGGACCAACAAACAACTTGACAGAGCATGAAGAATATTTAAAAATAAAAAAATTGCAAATATTGGGTACATATTAGAGATGTACCCAAAAAAGACTCACAGCTGTAAACGCCGCCAAAGGTGCTTCTACAAGGTGTGAATACTTACGTGAATTAGATATTTCTGTTTTTAAGTTTAAATAAATTAGCAAAAAAATCTAAAAACATGTTTTCACTTTGTTATTACAGGGTATTGTGTGTAGATGGGTGAGAAAAAACATCTATTTAATCAATTTTGAATTCAGGCTGTAACACATCAAAATGTGGAATAAGTTGAATACTTTCTGAAGGTACTGTATACCGTATTGTATATATTCAGACACATTCTAAACAAATGACAACCATTAAGTGAATTAATTAATAAGCATTGAGGTATGACAAAATACTGTTTCCTACGAAAACTATTAATTTCTTCTGGCAGTTAACCATAGTTTGATATTGCGCCAGAATCTTTCAAACTTCAGAAATGAAAATTAATTAATGTTTTTAATTATACTTAAATCAACAAACAGCTAGGCTTAAACCACAGAGTGATGAAAGCATAATGGGAATGTTCTGCCTAGATAACAGAATTGTACAGTCCAAAACCCATCAGGACGGAACCCCTTAATCCAAAAACTGATTGCTGTGCATCTGTGATCTCAGTCACCTGGAATTACAGGGATGGCACGGAGGAGGCTGCTGACATTGGATTGAATGTTTTAGGTGAGGGGGATTTAGCCCTAGCCTTAACCCTCAACCTAAACTCCCAAAAATCTAATCAACTGCTATTGTGCAAGTGTAAGCAATGTGGCGAAAAATCCACCTAGCAGAAGGCAAGATGGAGCTTTTGCTATACTGACATTCTGCTAACCTATGTAATCCTCACAGATCTACACCAAGACGGGAGGGGATGTGTTCCACTGGGGCGTTGGATGACCTTTGCTACATATTAAAAAAAAAAACATCATCAACAACGAGGCAGTGATTCTAGTATGTTTCAGGTTTTATGTTTCTGTCTTCACATCACTAACACACTCTCCAGTTCCTCCAGGCATGTTACCCTAAAGCATCTAGCGTCGTTTTATCATTATGTATAGGATTAAATGCTGAGTATTGGGTTCTGGTTTATGGGACTATTTTTAACAAACGTATTCCAGATATGTAAGAGTATCGTTGGGAGAATCCATAGGTGATACATACTGTCCACTTATACTGTCCACTTAATAAACCATTTAGTTTATTTTTGGGGGGGATCTGGATCTAAGATTCATTACTTCAGATTCACATTACTACTTGTCTCCTTAATGCATTTAATGTTAATTAATGTCTCTGCTACATTATGTGCTACAGTATAAAAATGCTCAGTTTCACCATTTGATCTTTTCTATATGAAAATACTGCAGATGAGGGAATGCTAATAAATTTTCATTATATAGCTACACAGCTATAGTTCCAGAGTGCACATGTTCCTTTGACATCACATCTATGTTTTTTAGAACTGACCCAATTTCAATATATTGTAAATTAAAATTGAAAGAGCCAGATTAAACAAATATCACGTTTCAGTAACACAGATTTTGCATTTATTTTTTCGGGACATTCATAATTACATTTTGGTGAAAGGTGCGGTGTAGCATAGCCCATCCGTGCTATTTTACTGACATACTTTGGAGGAGTCGCCAGAGCACGATCGCACAAGGACATCCCGGCCGGCCAAACCCTCCGCTAACCCGGACGACGCTGGGCCAATTGTACGCTGCCTCATGGGTCTCCCAGGTGCGTCCCCGTTTATACCTGGTTCTAACTTGCATCCTTTGTCCTGGTTGTCCCCACATTTTTTGACAGTTGTGGACAATCAAAAATACACATTGTGATCTGATTGTGATGAGACCGTCCTGCCCACCTCCGGAGGAAGTCAGACACTCATTGTGTCTGGATATCTTACAAGTGTAGACAGATCTGGACAGAGAAACCATTTAAAGTAGATTTTTTTCTGCCCCCTAGAATCATTGACAAAAATAATTGACAAGTGGCACAGCTTTGAAATCATTTGCATAAAGGAAGGGACCAGGAAGTCTGATCACAATACAGACACAGTGATTGGATAACAGACACATTTTAATACCATGTTTAGACACATTTCTGGATATATGGGTACAATCAGAATGTAGACCAGATCAGGACAAAGGACACATGTTAGTACCAGGTATAAACGGGGCTATAAAGATGTCACCCTGACTCGGTGGGAATCTGCAAATGGGAAAGTAAAAATCAGAGGAGGACTTTGAAGGGTGGAAAATAATATTTAACAGAGAATGCAACAGGACATGAAAAATCTGTAAATCTCCTTATGGAACAGAAGTCGCAGGAACTGAATTGCTTCAGTATATCATGAGACTCATACCCATCGAAGTTGTCAGAACTATTATTACCACTGTAGATGATGAGAAAAACAAGAATAGTTACCCTTACACACACACACAGACAGAGAGAACATTTTTGTCTCCAAAATGTATACAATCCTTTTAAATGTGAGTTGTCTTTTTTAGTTGATATATGGTGTCTGTATGGCTTAGGTAGGAGCTGACTAAAATGGGCAGCCACTGTCTGTGGAAGCGGAGGGGAGCAGAACCCTGAGTATAATCTTCATATACAATTCAAAAAGAGCATGTTTGAGCCCCCAAGCCTCCCAGCTGGGTCTGAGTCAGAGAGAGGGAGAGAGAAAGAGGCAGGCAGAGAGAGAGAGAGAGAGGCAGGCAGAGAGAGAGAGAGAGAGGCAGAGAGCAGGAGAGAGAGAGATAGAATCAGATATGCAGAGAGAGAGCGGAGAATAGTGAGCGAAAGAGAGAGTGAAAGAGAGAGAAAGAGAGAGAGAAGCAGAGAGATAAAAAGAGAGAGAGAGAAGCAGAGAGATAAAGAGAGAGAGAGAGAGAGAGGGAGAGAGAGAGAGAAGCAGAGAGATAAAAAGAGTGAGAGAGAGAGAAGCAGAGAGATAAAAAGAGAGAGAGAGAGAGAGAAGCAGAGAGATAAAAAGAGAGAGAGAGAGAGAAGCAGAGAGATAAAAAGAGTGAGAGAGAGAGAGAGAGAGAGAGTACCAATGAGAAATAGAAGGAAAGAGAGACGTGAGAAGATAAGGGCGGTGACAGGAGAGAAATGGAGAACAGAATGAGGAAAACAATTAATAGAGGGAGACATTTCCCAAGCATTACTTGTCCTTGTGTGAAATGTGATTCTTATCATTGCAAGTCCCACTGGGCAGTGATTGACAGGCGTGACAGTAACTGTGAGGGGAACGAAACAGGCAGAGGCAGGACAGACAGGGTAAAAAAATGACCAACAGGCATGGAGAGGCAAGCATCACAGCAATGTATGATCTGAAACATTCAGACAAACATAATAACAGTTCATTGCATGCTAGAAGATTTTATGCAGCATTGCCTTCCCCCTTATAGAATATCCCCTATCACAGTCAGTCAGCTATAGAGTGAGAGGACAGAAGAAGAGTATTATATGGGTAGTGGATGTTAAAAGGCTGTAAGGGCACATATAAGGGTATAGGCTCTATGGCAAGAAACACATTACAGCTCCACAGCAGAAGCAGGCTCCTTTTGAAGAGTTTGATATCAACACCATCAAAGACGTGGCCACAGGGTTGAGCCAGAGCTCTCTGGGAGAGGAGAGGAGAGGAGAGGAGAGGAGAGGAGAGGAGAGGAGAGGAGAGGAGAGGAGAGGAGAGGAGAGGAGAGGAGAGGAGAGGAGAGGAGAGGAGAGGAGAGGAGAGGAGAGGAGAGGAGAGGAGAGGAGAGGAGAGGAGAGGAGAGGAGAGGAGAGGAGAGGAGAGGAGAGACCTGCAAGTCACAATACACTGGTTTGTGAAGTGATTACTGTTACATGTTTCATGGTTTTACAGTGCAGGGAGATGGGATGTTCGTACATCCTTCTGCTATCACATAAAGCCATGGAGTTCTGAATGATCTAAATGCTAAGAAACACAAATCTGTCAATATAAACAGAGACAAGGCTTTGATCTTCAATATTTAAAATCCCCTTGATAACATGAATGACAATAACAATGTCAGGTTCTGACTGTGGCATGTCTCTGGCTCCCTCTAGTGGGGAGTTGGAGGGCCGCGGTGAGAGCTTGGCAGTTCACCGGGTGTCTTTTGGGTTTGTTAATTTCTATCCCCAATTAGAGACAGCTGTCGCGTGTTGTCTCTAATTGGGGATTCTATTTAAGTTCCTGTGTTTGTCACCTGGGTGTGGGTTCTTGTATGTGTATGTTCACGTCAGTTCACGTTTTGGTATACTCTCCTTGTTTATTTTTGGTACTTGTTAGATGAACAAGTTAAATAAAAAGGAATGTCTCTCCACCAACGCTCTGCTTCTCGTCCCGTCTCTTCGAATCGTGACAAACAAGAAAGTTATTGCTTTGTAAAGTTTATTTTCGCCATGAACGATAAATATGTAACATACTGAATCCAAAGTACATGAGTAGACCACCATTTCAGTTTCATAAAAAACATTCACTTTTATCTAGACAAAAAAATAAACCCCAGCAGTCCACCTGTTTGTTTATACAGTACAGCCTGATTCTGTTACTGTTGGCTTGGCCACACATTCACGCCACATCTCAGTGGAGCCAGACAACCAGCCAGCCAGCCAGCCGGACAACCAGCAAGCCAGCCAGCCAGCCAGCCAGCCAGACAACCAACCAGCCAGGCAACCATCCAGACAGCCAGACAGACACAGACATTAATCCAGGATTACTTTTGTGTCTGTGGAACACCTGGAGAGAGGGGCACTATATGATAACCGTGTAAATGAATTAGGGGGCGCACATTGTCAATGTGTTAGTGCAAGCTCACTCTCCTCTCTCTCTTTCTCTCTCTCTCTCGTTCTCTCTTCCCCTCTCCCCTGATTTACTCTCTCTCTTGATTTCTCTCTCTTTCCATCTCTCTGTCCCCCTGATTTGCTGCCCTCTCTCTCTCTCTCTCTCTCTCCTTCTCCCCCTCTCCCCTGATTTCCCCCTGTCTCATCACTATTGTCATGCTCAGTAAGACCTCTGTCGATGCTTCTGTGAGCATATTCATAAGACCTCACAAAAATAGAAATGGTTGTCAAGATGTCAAACTTGGGAAATCGCACACAAAAACAAGCCCCTTATTTTCACACATGCCATGCTCTGTATGAATGACTGTGCATATTCCCTGTGGGTGTTGAAAAAGCAACCATTAATTTAATGAGGCTCTGGCATCACTGTACAAAATGAGTCTACCCAGACCGCCAAATACCACTCAAATGTCATTATGTTCACTTGACTGTGAACTCCAGGTCAGCATGCCAATATGACAGTGTGTTTGTGGTTCACGACTCCAACACTTCACTTCACACCTCTATAAGGCAAACCATGTTATTAGAGGCAGATCTCCCAGTAGCAGTAGCAAACGGTTGGGAAGGAGAGGAGAGGCATAGCATGGAATACGTACCAGGGCTTTATTTTCTGCTCTGTAATCACCTCCCACTGGATTCATTTTGGGAGGCCGTTCTGAGACAGCCTCTCTTTCATCTGTTGCTACATCAGCTCCGTTTCTCTTCCTGGATATATCATCTGCTGCACCTGCTGGGAAAAAAAGCTGACTGACATCTTTCAGCAATGGCTTTTCAATGTGAAAACTTCCACTGGTGTGCCTGCCGGCTCGTAATGTAGCTAAACCCCAGCAAGGACAACAGGCCATTAACATGGTTTTAATCCCTCACAGCGCAAAGTGATTATTTTGTGATTTCATGCAAATAAGTGCTACCAGAGAAGAGAAGAATTGCCTTCTAGTGCTGAAGACAAACAGTGTATACAGCCCTCTCCACAATCTCTCCATCAATCAATATTCTCCAATCTCTCCATCCCATTCTGAGTAGTGAGGAGATCTCACCATGAACTGAAATGAGCCCTCCACTAAATCAAAAGGGCGGCAGGTAGCCTAGTGGTCAGAGCATTAGGCCAGTAACCAAAGGTTTGCTGGATTGAATCCTGAGCCGACAAGGTGAAAACCTGCCGATGTGTCCTTGAGCAAGGCACTTACCCCTAATTTGCTCCAGGGGTGCCTTACTACGGCTGTCCCTGTAGGTAGGCCATCACTGCAAATACTGACTTGCCTAGTTAAATTAAGGTTAAATAAGAATAAAAAGGTAAGTATTTTGAAGTGGACTAGCCTAATGGACAGGAATAAGTCACTAACTAACTTCCTGATCAACCTCCTTTCTGAGCTTTGGCTCAGTCCTTTCATCTGTAGAATTCCTCCCTTGATCTCCTCCTGATTCTATCAACGTTACAGGTAAGACCCAGGCGCAGACAACGTCGGAGTAACAACAGTTTATTAAACCAACAGGGGCAAGCAAATGACAGGTCAAGAGCAGGCAGAGGTCAGTAATCCAGATAGGTGGGGCGAAGGTACAAGACGGTAGGCAGGCTCAGGGCCAGGGCAGGCAGGATGGTCAAAACCAGGAGAACTAGAAAACAGGAACTATAGAGAGACAGGAGCAGAGGGAAAACTCTGGTAGGCTGGACGAAACAAAACCAACTGGCAACAGACAAATAGAGAACACAGGTATAAATACCTGGAGGAGGGTGGAGACAATCACAAAGACAGGTGAAACAGATCAGGGTGTGACAGATTAATTTCATTACTCTAGTGTGAGTGTCAGGAGAGTAGAATTAATTGCTGACACATGCAGATATGTTTAATAGTTTGCTAAGAGACCAAAGGGGTCCCTAGTTCTTTAATATTCTGCTCCAGTTTTCTCAGAAAGCCTGGTTTGATGAAAGAATATCCTCAATTAAATATCAGCTCATGATACAGGCAATACAAGGGATAGATGTGTGATGTTGTTACAGGTGAGGCAAATCAGGTATTATTGATCTGTGTATGAATATTAATCACTTAGCAGGTAACAGGCATCACCATCATCATACAAAATGTATCTTAGAAGTTACGATACTGTAATTAATAATTTACTGTGACAGTCATGATTGGCATAAATGCAATTCTTTCATCACCACTGTGATTTTAAGAAAGTAATCTGCAGAGGTTATCTAACTGTATCTAATCACTCTAAATTAATGTAATCCATGTCAATCATCGTTGAATGCACGGATGCGTCTATAAATATATTAGCAGCATGACTAATTTACTAAGAACGTTGACTTTTCGAGTAGTTTGTGTTCAAAAAGTGAACTTTAGAGACAACATAGACTCTCTTTAACAACACTCCACCGAGAAACAACTTGGCTTCAGTACTGGAGCCTAGTGTATTAACTGGAGAATTGGTCCAACTACATCTAAGGCCAAATCTAATCGTCTGAGATGCTATGATCTAGATTCTCTGACCCAATGGCCATTGGAGAGGAGCCAGACTATCCATGGGAAATTCTGAGAGAAATTCAAGTAATTGGACAAACATTCAGGGGTTGAACAAACTTCAAACCCAAACTGTCCTTGTCATGGTGCTGTATCCTTGGTACCAGACGGAGACTTTTGCTTGGAGAGAACTGAAATGAACCTAAACGATACCTGTTTTCTATGATAACTCTAGACTTTCCTAGACCTAGACTATAGGATTGTAGTGGTAGACACCTTTTCTACTTTAAAATTTCTCGTGGTTTTGTGCCTGCTCTTCTACAATGGTGAGATGCCCTGGTCATAGGTGTATCCCTGTTGTGGGTCTGCCAACTCTTGCAATGTTAATGTTAATTTAACATTGAATAGCTTTGTGTGGGACTGAAATGTTTCATAATTCATTAAAACAGTGAGATGTAGATATAACTTTAACGTAATCTGGCATCCGGGGCGATATCTCCGCAATTTGTCAACTTCTCTTCATAACCCTTTTATCACGCATTAAAGTCAATGAGATCAGAACCCCAAAATATTCATGCTAAAAGTGATTATCTGTGGAAGGACAAACTAATTTAATAATACACATTTCAAGACACCATTGCGTTATTAGTAGCCTAATACTTTGTGTGACCATGAAGACTTCCTAAATAATGTGCTTCCTATTTCCCAGTTTAAGTGTTGTGTTCTCCTGCATTATGTAGTTGTGTTACATCAGTAATAAGCCTGTTAGATTAATGTGATGCTTCCTGTTTCAAATCAATATGACACGCTTGATGTTTTCCCCTGTATGGTTGGGTTGAGGTTTTGGCCCAAGAAGAACTATGACAACCATCAACATCATTTCCTTAAGGTCATGTGTCTCTCAAATGTACAGGCCTAAATTAATTAACAACCTACTGACGTACAGGTACCTGCTGTTGAACGGTATGTGGTAACATTCAACTGTCTACTTTTGACTATTAAGAAAAGTCCACATTTAATTAATTCAGAATCTCACAACGGGGTCTATCAGAACGTTTTAAATTCATGAAAGCATTGACGTGTGAGCCGTGAACACTCCTCCATAGGAGTTCGTTGTAGCTTAAATAGACAAAATGTACAAAAAGGGAAATGTCCTGGCATACCCTTGAACTACCAGAAAGCGTTAGCTGGTAGTTAAACACACTCTATGTACTCACCAGTCAACATGTAATCATCAAGATCATTAAGTACCATGAATTCAGCTATTTTTATGTTTCAGTCATTAACATGAAGCCTTCAGGGGAACATTTCAGAGAATGAATACTGATTTTTACTTAAATTATATAAACAATTCATAAGAGGAAGTAGTAGAGGGTGGGAGATACAAAATTCTATCATTTGAATCATACTGACAGGATGGTAATGGTACCACAAGGACATTCATATTATTTACAACGCTGTCACGGTAACAGTGTATTGTCAGTTGTCCTCAGGCCTGCTACAGTGGTATTTTACATCAACATAGTTTATCAAACAAGTCTTTCTACAGCTATTCTTTTTATGTGCTCTGTTCTATCCAAGCGCAGCTTACCACACAATTTAGAATCACGGCTGCTGATTTTGCAACATCCACGCATTAACCCAAATTGAATGAACTTGTTAATTTCTCTTTATGACTTTTGAGCTGCCTCTCCAACCCTGTCAGCTGTCCCTGGCCTGATCCATCACGATGGGAATGTGAGAGTGGGTTGTGAAGTATATCAGACAATAGATATTACTACATGGACCATGGGCTGTTGTCTGCAGGCCAATTCTATGTAAAGTACACTCTTAAAAAAGGTGCTATCTAGAACCTAAAAGGATTCTTTGGCTGTCTCCATAGGAGAACCCTTTGAAGAACCCTTTTTGGTTCCAGGTAGAACTATTTTGGTTCCAGGTAGAAACCTTTTGAGTTCAATGCAGAACCCTTTCCACAGAGGAACCTGTAACCAAAATGGGTTCTCCTATGGGGACAGCCGAATAACCCTTCTGAATCCCATTTTTCTAAGAGTGTAGAGGAGACCTCTATACAATATTTTATTCAACCGTGTTTGTCCTATAAAGGTTTGAAATTACCTCACAAACCATTCTGATGTTAAACATGTTTCCTCAATTCAGTTGACTGATTTATTTGACTTCATATAGTAATAGTGTTGTATTTCCAACCAACAATGATTTTCCAATGCGTGTATAGATTTATGAGAGGTAGTTGAAGGAAGGTTAAACAAATGAGGTAGAAGTACACAGCCAGAAATGCAGGAGAAGCATAAAAAAGCAAGCAACCATGGGAGTCACAACCGTTAAGTAAGGGTTTCCATGGTAACAATGTAGAAAATGGGATGTTACAGAAGCATCTTGTACAGAAGGATTTGCAGCACAGTGTGATGTGTATCTTGTGTTCCTGGGTGAAGAAATGTATAGCTTTGTATGCAGTGTGCCTTTGGCTACAATGTGACAACACCAGATTCTGTTTGACACCTCTGGTTTGTTATGGGGTTGAGCATAAACCACCTTTATGTTCTAGATTCAATGTGTCACAGGGATTTGGAGCTGTAGCTCTCTTGACTTTAAAGTGGAACTGACAGCTTTTTAGCAACATTCAATCTTATTAAAATATGTTCATATACATCCCCCAGGAAGAATATGACACTTTTTAAAAAACATTTTCTGACAAGCGAGCACTTAGATATGGTTATTTTCACTTTTTCATAAATTCATGGTATGTTTGGGAAGGACGTATAGTAAGAAAAATAAATAGCTAGCTACATAAATAGATATGCTAGCCCAGGGGTGTCAAAATCAATCAGCCATATTGAAGAAATACAAACTAATTCACAGGTCAGACATATTTGGACTGCAAATTGGGCAGCGCACATTTGGCCCAGCGTCGTCCGAGTTTGGCCGGTGTACGTCATTGTAAATAAGAATTGGTTCTTAACTGACTTGCCTAGTTAAATGAAGGTTCAATGGCTGTGGCATGTGTCTGTACACTTTCCCTGCTGTAAACGAGACACACAAAAGCAGCGCAGTTGGAGAAAGCAACGCAATTGTTAAGTTGAATTCAAACAGACAATGTTTATACTCGCTTGCGAATCCCGTGGCTTTGTGTTTGACATTTGTGCGCTAACCTCTTAGCCTTGTTTGATTGTATTGACATTCCGAGCCTTAGTTACAGTCATTGTTAAAAATATTGTGATTTACAACCTGATAGCAATATTTGTTGGACTACCAAGAAATGTATTGATGAATTATATTAATAATGCATTGAACTGCATCCATCTATTCTGCCAACAATGCCTTACTGTACGTCATGGAACCTTGAGTCAAATAGAACCTATTTTTAAAACCTCAAATTTGGTTTCATAGCATACACTGGGAATTTGATATTTTTTACTGGTATTATGATTGTCTGTTTGTTTCACATCTGCAAAGTAGTTAAAAAGCTGTCAGATCTAGTTTAACCCAAGCTGCAAGTTCAAAGCAGTGGATCTTTGATTGTTTTTCAAAACACTTATATAACCAGAGGCCATAGTCATCTACATGTATGAAACATTTACTGTTCTACTGCACCATATATTGGTCATCATAGCCTACACTGTTATCACTACTGTTATTGCCATCTCTTATGACCGAAAAGAGCTTCTGGACATCAGAACAGCGATTACTTACCTCGGACTGGACAAAGATTATTTTCTTTAATGAGTCCGACGCAAAGGATATACTGCTTTCCGGAGAACAGGCCCAAATCCCTGTCATAAGCTTGAAGAAAAGGTGGAGATACTGAGGGAGAAGGTCGGGGTGACTTGTTAGGATTCGTAGGCGAGTGAGTAAAATTCCATTACCATTGATTCTATTGGCCAACGTGCAATCACTGGAAAACAAACTGGATGATCTACAGTCGAGACTATCCTACCAACGGGACATTAAAAACTGTAATATCTTATGTTTCACCGAGTCGTGGCTGATCGACGACACGGATAATATAGAGCTGGCTGGGTTTTCCGTGCATCGACAGGACAGAGAAGCTATGTCTGGTAAGATGAGGGGTGGGGGTGTGTGTCTATTTGTTAATAACAGCTGGTGCGCGATGTCTAATATTAAAGAAGTCTCTAGGTATTGCTTGCCTGAGGTAGAGTACCTTATGATAAGCTGTAGACCACACTATCTACCAAGAGAGTTTTTATCTATATTATTCGTAGCCGTCTATTTACCACCACAAACCGATGCTACCACTAAAGCCAACTACTGTATATAAGGCCATAGGCAAACTAGAAAATGCTCATCCAGAAGAGGCGCTCCTAGTGGCCGGGGACTTTAATGCAGGCAAACTTAAATCTGTTTCAGCTCATTTCTACCAGCATGTCACAGGTGCAACCAGAGTAAAAAACACTAGACCAGCTTTACTCCACACACAGAGACGCATACAAAGCTCTCCCTCACCCTCCATTTGGCAAATCTGACCATAATTATATCCTCCTGATTCCTGCTTACAAGCAAAAACTAAAGCAGGAAGTACCAGTGACTTGCTCACAGAAGTGGTCAGAATGCTACTTGGCGCGAATGCTACGCTACAGGACTGTTTTGCTAGCACAGACTGGAATATGTTCCAGGATACATCCAATGGCATTGAGGAGTATACCACCTCAGTCACCGGCTTCATCAATAAGTGCATTGACGACGTCGTCCCCACAGTGACCGTACATACATATCCCAACCAGAAGCCATGGATTACAGGCAACATCCGCACTGAGCTAAAGGCTAGAGCTGCCGCTTTCAAGGAGCGGGACACTAATCCGGGAGCTTATAAAATATCCTGCTATGCCCTCAGACGAACCACCAAACAGGTAAAGCGTCAATACAGGACTAA
This sequence comes from Thymallus thymallus, assembly GCA_023634145.1. Taxonomy (NCBI): domain Eukaryota; kingdom Metazoa; phylum Chordata; class Actinopteri; order Salmoniformes; family Salmonidae; genus Thymallus; species Thymallus thymallus. Next base: position 28,695,864 of record CM042412.1, on the reverse strand, counting down.
GATTGAATCCTACTACACCGGCTCTGACGCTCGTCGGATGTGGCAGGGCTTGCAAACTATTACGGACTACAAAGGGAAACCCAGCCGCGAGCTGCCCAGTGACGCAAGCCTACCAGATGAGCTAAATGGCTTCTATGTTCACTTCAAGGCAAGCAACACTGAAGCACTAGCTGTTCCGGACGACTGTGTGATCACTCTCTCCATAGCCAATGTGTGCAAGACCTTTAAACAGTTCAACATTCACAAGGCCGCGGGGCCAGACTGATTACCAGGGCGTGTACTCAGAGCATGTGCGGACCAACTGGCAAGTGTCCTCACTGACATTTTCAACCTCTCCCTGGCCGAGTCTGTAATACCTACATGTTTCAAGCATAACACCATCATCCCGGAAACCCAAGACCCACTCCAATTCGCATACCGCCCCAACAGACCCACTACAGGAAAAGAAGGGCCAAACAGTGGGGCTGTAGTGGAGCGGGTAGAGAGTTTCCAAGTTCCTTGGTGTCCACATCACCAACAAACTATCATGGTCCAAACACACCAACACAGTTGTGAAGAGGGCACGACAACAGCTTTTACCCCTCAGGAGACTGAAATTATTTGGCATGGGTCCCCAGATCCTCAAAATGTTATACAGCTGCACCATCGAGAGCATCCTGACCAGTTGATTCACCACCTGGTATGGCAACTGCTCGGCATCTGACCGTAAGGCGCTACAGAGGGTAGTGCGTAAGGCCCAATACATCACTGGGGCCAAGCTTCCTGCCATCCAAGACCTATATATTAGGCGGTGTCAGAGGAGGCCCCAAAAATTGTCAAAGACTCCAGTTACCTAAGTCATAGACTGTTCTCTTTGCTACCGCACAGCAAGCGGTACCGGAGCACCAAGTCTAGGTCAAAAAGGCTCCTTAACAGCTTCTACCCCTACCTACATGTACAAATTACCTTTACTAACCTGTACCCCCACACTGACTCGGTACCCGGTACCCCCTGTATATAGCCGTGTTATTGTTATGTAATTGTGTTGTGTTACATTTTATTAAATGTTTAACTTTTTACTTTTCTTAGCTCTTTTTCTTGAACTGCATTGTTGGTTAGGTGCTTGTAAGTAAGAATTTCAGGGTAAGGTCTACACCTGTTGTATTCGGCGGATGTGCCAAATAAAATTTGATTTGATTTTGGTTCAATTTATTCTACAGTGTATTTCTGCTCTTGATTATGTTACCGATTCTATCCTATGCCAAAATGTGGAGCATGTGGTTTGGATTGGTCAGGTGAGTAAGCATCATTAGACATGTTGGCTGCTGGCTAGCAGGGTTTTACAACTGTTCCTTCCAACACCATCTGCAAGTTTACTCTATCAGCACTGTGAGATGATGGACAACCAGGATTCAGCCATAGATACCTTTGGATCTAGTAAATGACATTTCTTTATTATTTCTTATTCCTCACTGTTCATAATTGGTTTGTTTTTAGTTGTCATTATCTATACCAACACAGGTGATCGGAAAATACTTTGATGTACAGTATAATTCTGAGCTGTAGAATGCCAGTTACATAATAGCCTATTTTCACCATGTACTATAGGCCTACTATACAACTACCTTATGTTGTTGCTGATGATATAGAAAGCCGGCCATGTAGCATCAGTTTGAAACAGAACTGTGCCGTGGTGGAGGGCCTGCCTTGGACGCGCAGGTCTGTGCTGCCTCAGCAGCCTCTATGACTCTGGAATGTGGAGGTGGAACGATGATTTCTATGGAAGCTTATTCAGTTGTAACAATCCGATGAGGAATTCCTTCTCAGGTGATGATGGGAGTTTACCATCACTTTGCAACTAGGACGTTTTAACCTATTTTCCCTCTTTCAAGCAGCACTGCTCTCCATAAAAATGGTAGCAGAAAATAGCTGCTTTTTATGAACTTCTGAACAGTGTTGCAGTTAGTATTAAGGGTTGAATAACTCTTGATGTGATGAAATAATGTGAATAAACAAGAACCACTGCAATACAGTCACTGTGAGCGATGACATGCTGTTCATTGCATAATGGCCTTTATTTCAAAATGAATGTACAGTATGAAATCAATTAGACTTTAGACTGAGTAAACGCTGTTTTAGGATTGTACTCGTGCAAAAACATATGTTTCACTCAATGTAAACAATGAGATACCGTATATTTAGATTAGGAGATCAACTATCTACAATCTACAAGCTCTGAAACATAGGCAAATCGTCAAATATATCAAACAAATAAGCATAAAATGAGTGCATATCTGTGGAATGATATAATTCCAGATATACATATTGAGTCATGAACACCAGCTTATGTTATGATGATAGGTTTATCAGCAGTGGATATTACTGTAAAGAAACACATGCAAAATGAATAATATAATAATAACATAATAATAATAATATAAAACATGCAAGATTAAGAAACAAAAATAGGAGATGAATGCAACATTGCAGAGAATATTACAGAAGCATGTTTCTCAGCGCGCCTCAATAATAGCAAGTTTAACGAAGATGTCAATTATATGTTTGGGGTTGATGGAAAGTAGAACACCTCAATTACAGAAAGCTCGGGGGGAAGCTATTACATATCCCTGCTTGCTCTTCTTTCTCTTTCGCTTATACAGTTATAATATCTTTGGCTTATGGCTGTACAGTAATAGCTAACTGGCTAGTGTTGCTTTTGTACAGTAATGTTTTGATAGACGATGGCTGCAGTACACTCTTAGAAGGAAAGGTGCTACTGTAAGTAGAACCGTATAGGTTTATTCTGTTTGTCCCCATAAGGGAATCCTTTTTGGTGCTAGGAACCCTTTTTGCAGTGGGTTCTCCGTCTTCATAGAACCCTCTGTTTGATTTTACCTAGAACCCTCTATGAAAGGTTCTGCCTACAACCCTCTATGAAGGGTTTTACCAATAACCACTTTATCATCTAAAGGTTCTTCCTAGAACCCTCTATGAAGGGTTCTACTGAGAACCCTTTTATCTTTGGAGGGTTCTTCCTAGAACCCTCTACAAATGGTTTCACCAGCCTTATTAGCCTTTAAAATTAAATAATTTATGACAATACATTACACATATCACAAGGCCTTTGTTTGAGGGCCTGGTTATACCTTTGGAAACTCCTGGTTTACAGGCTACATCAGGCCTGCAAGTCACATTATGCTGGCTTCCAAAGTGATGTTTAATTCCTATTGGAATCAAGCCAGAGTTAGGATATCCAACAAGTGGAATTTTTTATCACCCTCAACCTGCATTCAAAATGACTGCCAGGGTAGGGAAGATTGAATACTGAGATTACCTCAATCATCTAAACTGGAAAAACCATCTCAGTAACGGATTAAATAAGTCCAACTTTGTGTAGCATAACATTTATCAATCAATCAATGTACATGAAAAAACACAGATATTAAAACAAACAATTCTGAAAATCACCCTGCAATAGAGCATGGTGGGAAATATGATATATGGTTCTATGTATAACCCTTCTTGCCTTCCAAAGAACCCTTCTTACCTTCCAAAGAGTTCTTCTTGCCTTCCAAAGAATCATAAAGAACCCTTCCTTCCAAAAACGGTTATTATGATTTTGAAGGTTCTATGTAGAACCCTTTGCCTTATGAAGAACCCTTGTCTTCCAAAAGGGTTCTTCAGATCAAAGCGGTTCTTGGTAGAACCCTATCCCTCCTCAAAGAACTCTTTTGGAACACTTTTTTCTAAGAGTGTAGGTGTTATACTGAAATGGGTAACTGTGCTGTTGTTGGACCATAACTGAGTAGTAGGTGTTGTATAACAGGTAACTCTGTAGCAGGACCGTGGCTAATGCCGGATGCTGGTGTAGAGTAAAGATTGGTGTGGCTCTAGTCTCGGCAGCACAGAGTAAAGATTGGTGTGGCTCTAGTATAGGCATTGCAGCAGAGTGTAAGGGTTAGTGTGGCTTCAGTCTAGGCCCAGCAGCGCAGATTCTGGTCTTTGAGGCTGTTGAGGGCTTTGTCACGGTAACCTGCCGGAGAAACACACCTCAGGGACTCCAGAGGGGAGAGGTTGGCCTTGGTGTGGGACATCCAGCGCACCAGGCTGTTGATGTTGCAGTCACACATCCAGGGGTTGTCATGGAGATACACCTCTTTCAGGCCTGGTGGGCGGCAGAGCAGAAACGCAGTCCGATTAGATGCTCATTGTGACAACATATTGCACTTGTGCATAATCCAAATAGATATGACTTTGTATTACCAAATGTAATTTAACCTCTACAGGATCGGTGTCCCGCCCTCGGGACGCTTGAGCTAACGTGCGCTAATGTGATTAGCATGACGTTGTAAGTAACAAGAACATTTCCCAGGACATAGACATATATGGGCAGAAAGTTCTTGTTAATCTAATTGCACTGTCCAAGTTACAGTAGATATTACAGTGAAAGAATACCATGATATTGTTTGAGGAGAGTGCACAGTTTTGTACTTGAAAATGTATCAATAAACCAATAGGCAGATTTGGGCAGACTTGATACCACATTTTGAACAGTAATGCAATGGTTGATTGGATCAGTCTAAAACTTTGCACATATACTGCTGCAATCTAGTGGCCGAAATCTAAATTGTGCCTGGACTCCTAAGTAATATTACGTCCTTTCTCTTGCATTTCAAAGATAATGTGACAAAAACAAAACTTAAAAATGCATTCCTTTGTATTATCTTTTACCAGATCTAATGTGTTATATTTTCCTACATTAATTTCACATTTCCACAAACTTCAAAGTGTTTCCTTTCAAATTGTATCAAGAATAAGCTTCAGGTCCTGAGCTACAGGCAGTTAGATTTGGGTATGTCATTTTAGGCAAAAATTGAAGGTCCAGTGCAGTCATAAAAGTTATTTATCTGTGTTTTGTATACAGGTACAAAAAATATGGACACACTTGAATAAGTGAGGGATACAAAGTATATTGAAAGCAGGTGCTTCCACACAGGTGTGGTTCATGAGTTAATTAAGCAATTAACATTCCATCATGCTTAGGGTAGGCCATTATTCTGGCCTCCCCATCCACAGGGCACGAGTGGTAACTGAATGGTTTGATGAACATGAAAACTATGTAAACCATATGCCATGGCTGTGTCAGTCACCAGATCTCAACCCAATTGAACACTTATGGGAGATTGTTGAGCGGTACCTGAGACCGCATTTTCAACCACCATCAACAAAACACCAAATTATGGAATTTCTCATGAAAGAATGGTGTTGCATCCCTCCAATATAGTTCAAGACACTTGTACAATCTATGCCAAGGTGCATTGAAGCTGGTTTGGCTCTTAGTTGCCCAACACCCTATTAAGACACTTTATGTTGGTGTTTCATTTATTTTGGCATTTACCTGTATATTCCCACACTATGAGGTTGGAATAATACTGTGAAATTGTGAAAATTATCATAATGCCCTTTAAGTTGTAAGAGCTGATTCAGACTGTTTTGGTGGGATGGAGTTTTGGCCTTCCATGGTGGCATCACCATGCGGTAAATTAAAAACAGAGTTCCAAACCTAAGACCACTCCCAGACATTCTTAGCTAAATTCTTGCTTGATAAATTGCCCTTTGCTAAGAAGCTATTCTTGTTTCTATTTGATCATTTTAATTGAAAACAATCACAATAAAGTACTTAATTGTTACCCAGAAATTATTTGATATTGACATAAAAATGGCTGCATTGGACCTTTAACGCTCTGTGGTACGCATGAAGTACCCATATGAAGTACCCATATGAAGTACCCATATAAAGTACCCATATGACACATCATATATATCTCACGAATTTAATAAAAAAGACATAGAATAGTTTGATGAACAGTATCAGTCTCTTACCAGACAGCTGGATGAACATGTGTCCGTCCACAGTCTTCAGCCTGTTCCCACTGAGGGCCAGCTGGGAAAGCTTGGGTGTGTGTCTGAACAGGTCCTGGGGCAGCCTCTCCAGCTCGTTGTTCCTGAGGTAGAGCTCCTGCAGGCTGGACAGGCCCTCCAGAGTGGCTGAGGTCAGCGTGGACAGCTGGTTGTTATCCAGCACCAGCATCTCCAGGGAGGCCAGGGGCTTGAAGGCCCCAGCCGGGATGCTCTTCAGGCTGTTGTTGTCCAGGTTGAGGAACAGCAGCTCCGTCAGGCCCACAAAGCCCTTGGTGGAGATTCTCTGGATGCGGTTGAGGGCCAGGTCCAGGACCTTGAGGGCAATCAAGGGCTTGAAGGCGTTGGAAGGGAGGACAGTCAGAGAGTTGAGAGGCAGGTCCAGGTCTGAGAGGTTTCTCATGCCTGTGAACATGCCTTGTTTGACACTGGTGATCTGGTTCTGGCCCAGCATGAGGAAGCGGAGGTTGAGCAGGTCCTGAAAGCCCTTCAGGGGGAGTTTGTTGATCTGATTCCCATACAGGTTGAGCAGCATCAGCCTCCGGGCTCCGGAGAAGGCCTGGGGGTGTATTGATTTGATGACATTGCGTTCCAAGTTGATGCTTTCGATCTTGGGGATGGGTTTCAGAACGTTTGGCGGGAGGTCTACTATTCTGTTTTCGCCTAGGACATCGACCACAGAAATAGTATGAGAAATAAATCACAAAAGAAAATGGTAAGACCAACCTCTTTCTTGTGGTTATGTCAATAAAAGAGCCTATCGATTCCAAGACAAATAGCTGGCACAAACTTTTAAAAGTTTATATTTAGTTTCAGGATATTGGCAAAAAATCATCAGGGGGCATATTGATCACAAAGTTATACATTTTAATGAGAGATTCAGTTTCAATCCTTTAGGCTATTTTCAACAAGGTTTGCGGAAAGGTGGGTTTCCCACAATTGCAAACAGTGGACTCACCCATTTTAAGAATCCAGGAATCCGGGGGCAGTTTGGATGGGAAGTTCCTCATCCCCTTCTTGTGGCAGTTGACCTCAGACCTTTCAGGGCTGGTTTGCTTGGTGCATTTACAGACATCGGGACAATTCTCTACAGCCTCTGCCACCCAGAGCACCAGAACCGCTAACCAAGCTACCCGCTGCATGCCTACTGCCCCCACAGGGAAAAGAAAGTCTTCAGCATTTGCAGAGTGATTAAGTTTGACGATTTAGTTTGTGTTGGAAGGATGATTAGAAATTCAATTTAAGATAATCCCATTTAATTTAGATGAGAGTATTAAGAATTAACATCTTGCAGACATGCTCTAAAAAGAACTGTTACACGCCTACAGGATATTGTATTAGAGACCAATCAATATTTTCTCATCAGCACATACCTGAACAGTTGGTGCGACTTGTCGGAGTATAAACCTCTTCTTATACGTCTACTTTGTTTTCTTAATCTGCCTGTTCTGCTGTTGTGTAACTACCTGCTAGTCAGAGGGAATTAGCCCAGACGTCTTCCCAGCAGCCACAGCAGCCAGCCTGTAAAACTCCCAGCTCAGCACCTCTGCAATGTCACAGTCCCTGGAGAAAAATGGCATCCACAGATTGTGGATGCGAGCCACTTCACACAAACGGAGAAGTCTCCGCCAAGTGAACTCCTCCATGCCGCAAAGGAGTGCATGGGGGTGTGTGAGAAGAAATACAACCCAGTCACTATGTGCCAGTGAGTGTGTGCCAGTGTGTTTGTATTTCTGTGTGGGCGTGTGCGTATTTGAGGAGAGTCTAGCGTAAAGTGTGTTTGAATTGGCTGGGGGTGCCAAGAGGAATGATATAAGAAATATACACAGATTGATGTCATGGAGTTTCTGGAGTGTCAAAGACATAGAGAGAGGATGGTGGGTACCTTCGAAGGCATGGCTCCATGCCACCCTGACAGCCAACGTCATGGAGATTATACAGAGGTTACGTGACTCGCAAGGAGCCCAGCAGCAGCACACAAACAGACAATAAGTCACTCTCTCAACTGTAATTCCTTATGAGGGGAGAGAGGAGAAGCCATCACCCATGTCATTCTCTGATACATAGGGCCCAGTGCTGAGAGAGAGGGAGGGGGAGAGAGTGCCTTTGAACAGGGTATGCTAGTAGGTGCCTGATTAGTTTTTTGCCCTAGCACTACATAGCTGATTAAAATAACCAACTCATCATCAAGCTTTGATCATTTTAATCAGCTGTGTGGTGGTAGGGCTAAAATCTAAACGTGCATCCGGGGGGGGGAGGCAGGACCGAGTTTGGGAAACCCTGAGAGAGAGAGAGAGAGAGAGAGAGAGAGAGAGAGAGAGAGAGAGAGAGAGAGAGAGAGAGAGAGAGAGAGAGAGAGAGAGAGAGAGAGATGCCGAGCTCCCTCAGTAGTGATGAGGGGTTACAGAGACACATGTTAAGAATAGTTTCAGATTCACACTTCTGCTGAGTGAGATGATTTTATTGTATGATAAAGATTAAGCTCTTTTCAAGCCTGGCCAACAACAACACAGGCCATCTGTAGCAGCATAATTGTTTTGTTCGGACTGAAGGCTCAGATGAGCAGCCTCACCACTCAGCTCCTCTTCACTGGAGGAGAGAGAGAAACCCAGCTAACACACGCTGAGTTTTACAGAACAAACAATAACTTTTACTGCAATATGATGTAATTCACAAACTCTACTCAACTCAATGTGGTGGGCTGGGCAATCACTTGGCGTGGCTGAAATCAATGTCTGAAGTATAGCAAAGTGTTTCTATTGCGTGCTGACAGGAGGAAGACATTAAGGTCTTGTAAAGACGTAGATGTGAGAAGTCTCTATTGAACAAGAAAGCTAGCTGTCTTTACATCCAATTAATGGAGTAGCATTCATTTCTCTCCCATTTTTATGTTGCTCTTATAGTTAACTCCATCTAAAGTATAAAGCACTGCACAGCTGTAGGCTCTAATGTACACATAACACTGCACAGCTGTAGGCTCTAATGCACACATAACACTGCACAGCTGTAGGCTCTAATGCACACATAACACTGCACAGCTGTAGGCTCTAATGTACATATAACACTGCACAGCTGTAGGCTCTAATGTACACATAATAATGCCTTCCGTTTGGATACACCCACACTTCAAACATCTGAGAAAATGAATGTTTTTTCACTGCTGATTTCAGCTTCAGGGTTTAAACAACCACATTTCACAATATCAAAGCTGGCCATTCTTAAAACATTCTTCTTTGTCATCTTTTCATGACTTTGTCGCAGTGCCCTAAAGGTTCTGTTCAAGTTTAATCATTGTTTGTTCATGGTTTTATTATAGATTGCCCTAAACCCCTTTGTGTCTCAAAGGTAACGCCATCCGTCACACTAGCTCTGAGAGAGCTCTTACAAACACAGTGAAAAGCGGTTTGTCACAAAATGCCATACATAATAAAGAACATTGTCTCAGCAACCAGCTCCAAACCACTCTTTATTTCACCTGACATAGCAGCAGGAGTCTGAGAAGGAGGAGGCTAAGAGGCCATGGTACTATTATCACTATTTGCATGAAATATGCATTGTGCTAAAAGTGAGGTGTGATACATCTGAGTTCTTTACTGTAAAAGTGAGGAGTGATACATCTGAGTTCTTTACTGTAAAAGTGAGGTGTGATACATCTGAGTTCTTTACTGTAAAAGTGAGGTGTGATACATCTGAGTTCTTTATTGTAAAAGTGAGGTGTGATACATCTGAGTTCTTTACTGTAAAAGTGAGGTGTGATACATCTGAGTTCTTTACTGTAAAAGTGAGGTGTGATACATCTGAGTTCTTTACTGTAAAAGTGAGGTGTGATACATCTGAGTTCTTTATTGTAAAAGTGAGGTGTGATACATCTGAGTTCTTTACTGTAAAAGTGTGTCACGATACGTAAAGACGGGACGGGACGAGGCGCAGAGCTGTGGTGGAGCGACATTCCTTTACTAAACGGATAAAAACACAACAACCGAAAACAAAGGCGAGGTAGAGACCGTGAACTGGTGTGAATAGACACACACAAGAACCCACATCCAGGTGAAACCCAGTGGAACTTAAATAGAATCCCCAATTAGAGACAACTCAAGACAGCTGCCTCTAATTGGGGATCAACTCAAACCCAACAGCCACCCTGTGATTGTCAGGACCTGACTGTGGCCATCCCACTCCCTCTAGAGGGAGTCAGAGACCTGGCCTCAGTCAGGCCCTTACAATGTGAGGTGTGATACATCTGAGTTCTTTATTGTAAACATGAGGTGTGATACATCTGAGTTCTTTATTGTAAAAGTGAGGTGTGATACATCTGAGTTATTTATTGTAAATGTGAGGTGTGATACATCTGAGTTCTTTATTGTAAACGTGAGGTGTGATACATCTGAGTTCTTTATTGTAAATGTGAGGTGTGATACATCTGAGTTCTTTATTGTAAATGTGAGGTGTGATACATCTGAGTTCTTTATTGTAAATGTGAGGTGTGATACATCTGAGTTCTTTACTGTAAAAGTGAGGAGTGATACATCTGAGTTCTTTACTGTAAAAGTGAGGTGTGATACATCTGAGTTCTTTACTGTAAAAGTGAGGTGTGATACATCTGAGTTCTTTATTGTAAAAGTGAGGTGTGATACATCTGAGTTCTTTACTGTAAAAGTGAGGTGTGATACATCTGAGTTCTTTACTGTAAAAGTGAGGTGTGATACATCTGAGTTCTTTACTGTAAAAGTGAGGTGTGATACATCTGAGTTCTTTATTGTAAAAGTGAGGTGTGATACATCTGAGTTCTTTACTGTAAAAGTGTGTCACGATACGTAAAGACGGGACGGGACGAGGCGCAGAGCTGTGGTGGAGCGACATTCCTTTACTAAACGGATAAAAACACAACAACCGAAAACAAAGGCGAGGTAGAGACCGTGAACTGGTGTGAATAGACACACACAAGAACCCACATCCAGGTGAAACCCAGTGGAACTTAAATAGAATCCCCAATTAGAGACAACTCAAGACAGCTGCCTCTAATTGGGGATCAACTCAAACCCAACAGCCACCCTGTGATTGTCAGGACCTGACTGTGGCCATCCCACTCCCCCTAGAGAGAGTCAGAGACCTGGCCTCAGTCAGGCCCTTACAATGTGAGGTGTGATACATCTGAGTTCTTTATTGTAAACATGAGGTGTGATACATCTGAGTTCTTTATTGTAAAAGTGAGGTGTGATACATCTGAGTTATTTATTGTAAATGTGAGGTGTGATACATCTGAGTTCTTTATTGTAAACGTGAGGTGTGATACATCTGAGTTCTTTATTGTAAATGTGAGGTGTGATACATCTGAGTTCTTTATTGTAAATGTGAGGTGTGATACATCTGAGTTCTTTATTGTAAATGTGAGGTGTGATACATCTGAGTTCTTTATTGTAAAAGTGAGGTGTGATACATCTGAGTTCTTTATTGTAAATGTGAGGTGTGATACATCTGAGTTCTTTATTGTAAACGTGAGGTGTGATACATCTGAGTTCTTTATTGTAAAAGTGAGGTGTGATACATCTGAGTTCTTTATTGTAAACGTGAGGTGTGATACATCTGAGGTCTTTATTGTAAAAGTGATGTGTGATACATCTGAGTTCTTTATTGTAAACGTGAGGTGTGATACATCTGAGTTCTTTATTGTAAAAGTGAGGTGTGATACATCTGAGGTCTTTATTGTAAACGTGAGGTGTGATACATCTGAGGTCTTTATTGTAAACGTGAGGTGTGATACATCTGAGTTCTTTATTGTAAAAGTGATGTGTGATACATCTGAGTTCTTTATTGTAAAAGTGAGGTGTGATACATCTGAGTTATTTATTGTAAAAGTGAGGTGTGATATATCTGAGTTCTTTATTGTAAAAGTGAGGTGTGATACATCTGAGTTCTTTATTGTAAACGTGAGGTGTGATAAATCTGAGGTCTTTATTGTAAAAGTGATGTGTGATACATCTGAGTTCTTTATTGTAAACGTGAGGTGTGCTATATCTGAGTTCTTTATTGTAAACGTGAGGTGTGATACATCTGAGTTCTTTATTGTAAAAGTGAGGTGTGATACATCTGAGTTCTTTATTGTAAACGTGAGGTGTGATACATCTGAGTTCTTTATTGTAAAAGTGAGGTGTGATACATCTGAGTTCTTTATTGTAAACGTGAGGTGTGATACATCTGAGGTCTTTATTGTTGTCGTCCTCCTGTTGATGCTTGAAAGCCAAACGTTTTCTGGTTCTCCTTTATAAAAGACGTGAGATTACTTTCCTAATGACAGCTCTTTAGGTTCTTAGAAGACAACTTACCATGGCAATATAAATATAGGACCCCTATTAAATACAATTACCCTGGCAATATAAATATAGGACCCCTATTGAATACAATTACCCTGGCAATATAAATATAGGACCCCTATTGAATATAATTACCCTGGCAATATAAATATAGGACCCCTATTAAATACAATTACCATGGTGAACCTTCTGCAGCTCAGGAGTTATTGTGGCCCACTTGCATCATCTGGTGGTTAAGTGTATTATCACTATAGCATTATATTAACACGTTCACTCAGAAGCGTCCTACACCCTACAGTATATACTGTTATTGTTTTTTGTGGGGGTTTTCTTTGACCACTATTTCCAGTATTATCCACATGGTTTGCTTCAGGCAGAAAATACTAGGAAAGGTTATTTAATGGACACAAGCTGTCTCCAATCAATCATTCAATGCCTGGCAGTGGGTGAGTGTTTGGTGGGGTGATCGCTTAAACCAGGGGAGGCATAGCATATGAATCTTAATCGCACAAAGCCTATTATTTGTCAGGGAATACTATTTGTAGATCAGTGATTCTACACCTCACTTTGCTCAACCTGGTCCTCTCCACAGTGTTCACATTAGCAGTTTGAAGTGAATCAAATCCTATTTTTTGCATATCCGATTCAAATCTATTTGTCCTGCGGTCTGAACAGCCAAAAAGCACTTGTAATTGGATATTTCAAGCTTGTGACTTGTGTCTGAATGTTCAAATCTGCCCTCAAGTGGTTTTTAGACTTTTTTGGCATATCTTGTGCTAGCTACTCTGTTGATAGTTTGACAAGAACATGTGGTAGCTTGTTAATTGTTTACAAACAAATTAGTGAATGTGCTAAATAGCTACCTAGCTAGCTAGTTGACTGCCTTGGCTATCCAAAAATGATTAGTTTTGAAAGTTGGATCATCTTATCCTTTTGAGGGTTTAAAAGTGTTATTACACTATGATTTTTAACATTCAAAGCAACTGGGAAACGTCCATTGCAGGCATTGTTGTTACATAACTTCTGAGTGACATGAAGCAGGAGCACCAACACAAAGCTCCTGGGTGCACGTTTTGGGCAAAAACCAAAACGTGCACCCAGTAGCGGCCCCAGGACCAAGTTGACAATTAGCATTAACATGTCAGCAAATGACTTCTGGCTGTACACACACAAAATCCGATTTTTAGTCACTTGGAACTTGCTGTTTGGACAGTCAGTAGGCCTATTCCAAAACGGATTTCAAAAACATAACTGATTTGAGCATTAAGGCCTGCAGTGTGAATAAGACTCAACAGACTCAATTCCTGAACATTGGAGATTATAACAATTTACAATTAAAGGGGAGAGACTATGAATCCAAACAGAAAATATAAAACATTCCAATCTAAATAGGCTATCCTATTAGATCGCGCAAATACCCGCTGGGTAGCTCTTTGCAGACAGCGATACACCAAACCTGTAGTTTAGCGTTTAGATTCTAAACAGAGACAGGATAGACAGCCGTATGAAATAAAATAAAATAAAACATATTACACTGTCTCAGAAGAATGCTTCTACCTTAGAAGGTTGTAGAGGCTATAGTGAAACAGTCTCATCTTTACATAACAAGACATCAATCAACACAAATATTTCACAACGTTTTAACACACGGGAACGATAGGCCTTTGAATATCAGAAAATGTAGAGCGGGAAATGTAGACTATTTTCAGAACATAAATGCCTCGCCTATTTTGGTTTTCTATAGAAATAACAACCGAACAACTTCTCCCAACTCTGTTCAGACCGCAGTATTTGGAGAGATACGCTTCTCCGCCTCAACAAAGCGCGCATAAAGGCGCAGGTACTTGGAATGATAATCTGAGACTGATTCATAATAGTTCAATGCCTGTAAATGCACTGTATAAATTAGCCAGAACAACTTAATGTCTTAACCCAGCTCTCCTACAAAGATGAAGAACATATCATGTTGACAACAGACAAGAGTTAAATATTTATGTTGATAATGTCCTTATATTTCATTTGAAGTCAATCCACACGGTTGGGAATTTATTTTGGACTAATTTGATAATTATGTTAGATGATCATGGTATGCACGAGTGACAATTCATTCACATGTGGAGTGAGAAGGTGCTAGATATCGTTAATCGAAATGCTGGGTTTAAAAAAAGAAAGAACGCCTGGCCTTACCTATACATTTTCCTCCTAGAGAAATGTATTCTTGGCCTTGACCTTGTTTGGATTAAGCTTCCTGCTGTTAATATATACAGTAGCAGAAGGATGTTTGGCACTTGGAGTGAATTTAGAGGACTCGCAGCTTGTGGTCGAATAGAAAGGGATTTTAACTGGATTCTTAAACTGTCTTCTTTCTTTTGCTGTATTTCTCTCTCTCTCTTTCTCTCCCCATCTCCCTCCCTCTCTCTATGTGCATTATTTCACCACTTTAATCTATCATGAATATTCCATTTGCTTTATTTGGTGCTGATAGCGCCACATGTCACACCACGTGTCATAGCCGCGGGAAGTACGGGTGCTGAAGGCGCTGAAGCACCCCCTGCTGGTGAGATGGTAAAACTGTACGCATTTGTGTTAAATTAACAAACTATTAAAAACATTGTCTTTTGCATTTTCTATATAATTTATAATGAGGTTGGGGAAAGAAAGAACATGGGATATTTATATATGGGGCCCATTCTGCATGGAGAGCTCTTTTGTACGCGGTGTGCTCATGATATGCTCTTATCTATTCAGTTAATATCCATTCAGTTGTAGAATAGAGTTCAGTTGGGTCTCCCTCCATCTCTGTCCCTTAAAGCGATGTGGAGCAGTGCTCGCAATTACTTCACTTACATGTTCTATTAGTTTATCATTGTAAACTCGGCGAAGGCCTGCTCCTGCCCATGTCAAAAAATATACACTACATGGCCAAAAGTATGTGGACACCTCATTCCAAAATCATGGGCATTAATATGGAGTTGGTCCCCCTGTGCTGCTCCACTCAGACTTCACAGTAAATGACTGTAGGCCTAATTAATCCACGCATTAACAGAAATTAATATAACCAAATGAAGGGGATAAATAATACATTTACAACTGGTGACATACTGTATAATGGGGATTTTTTTAATTTAAATTAAATAAATAAATGGGCAAACAATTAAATAATGAATGTGCAAGAATTAGCGTGGAGAGAGACGTCACATTCTGGAGAGAGATATGCCAATATCTTAGCTATACACCCCTGAAGATACATTATATTCACACATATTTTAGATGCATTGCAGGCTTTCCAACTAGGCATAGGCTTATAGGCCTAAACACTTGTGATTTGAAACAATCCACATCTTTAGAAGAAGCTAATGATTCTCTGCGGTTAAGTCATGCTGATCGATTTGATTTATTTCTGTATAGACAGGAGTAATTATATATAATTTAGGTACATTTATTTCAATTTACTTTAAGCTGCAGTGGCTACTGCTACTGAATCTTGTCCTATGCTAAGGCTATTCATCACATTAGGAATTATATTTTATTCTTAGCCTGCAAATAATGTATTATAAAGATGATTTCTTTCAACAAATATTTTTTCCCCAAGAGAGTTTTCAAATATATTCCACAAACTTTACAGTAACTCCAGCCCTTTTAATAAAATCATGTTTTACTCTTTGCCATCACGAGTGAAGGCTCTAGCTCTGCTGAAAATTGGCAGCAGCCAGGAAAGAAAAAAAACAACATATTTTATTTAAGGGAAGAACAAACAGGGAAGGAGAAAAAAAAACCACTGAGACGTTTTATGATTCATTATCACTTCAAAGTCTTCTTGGAATCAATTAGCCTCTTCAAAATAACAGCCTTTCTGTGTTCTAGCTGAAGTTTCTCCCTGCTGTATTCCACAAACCTCGACCTCCATGTTGTGATTCTGAGTAAACACAGCTAGCTGAATGCAAAGCAGTGCTGCTTTACTTTGATGTTATAACATACTATAGAGCAATATAAAGAGGCTGACCTTGCCTGAATATCAAAGTCATTTAAGAAATAAAAGTGAGTAAGACTTTAGATTTGTCTGGGAACTTCCATATATGCACAGGAAACGTGTCGCCTTAGGAACAAATTGACAGTTTACTAGGGGCCTCCCGTTCCCTCACTCCTGGTGTATCACTGATGGCCAGTGGTGTGTACTCATGGATTTGTTATATAACATAATAGCCAATCACATTCACATTTTCTCTTATCACAAATCATGAGGCAAATTAGTCAAAACAACAGTACTTTGGCCTCCACTTCATTGATATTGAAAAATAATAAAACTCCTCTCTCCTGCGGTTCCTATCGCCCAATCTCAATGCTCAATGTGCATGTTATGTCACGATCCCTGTTCCCTGAGTCTGTGTTTGTGTCTGTCTTGTTTGTTTATTGTCCGTCTCATGGTACCGGGGTCAGTTGCCTGGTTACTGATGAGTGGGCGGGGCTACATTCATCCGGAGCCTGTCATGTTATTCCTGAGCACTACACACCTGTTCCAGATCTGCGGTCATCACTATTTAAGAGACGACCTGACATCCAGTCCCCGCCGGATCGTTAAGTCACCTAGTATGTGTATCTGCGTACCAGCCATCTGAGTTATATATATTGTACCAGTTGTTAAAGTTGCTTCGTCGTATTATACCCTGCTCAGTAATTCCGTCTGTACTCTGTTTAGGAATCCTGCCTGGATATACCCATCATCACGCCGCATCCTACTCACCTCTTCCTCCACTCACCTAGGATACGGATTCGAACAATCACGGACCACTTATCTGCCACCTACCTGGATACTCAGCCACCAACCTACCAACTCCCTATTCAACCACATCCTCTTCAACAATTCCCTATTACCACTCTTCAATAAATATCACCATATACTTACATTGCCCGGTCTGCGTTTGGGTTCCTATCACTAATCCTGACATGTTAAGCTTTTAGCTAAACTTTTAGCTATGCGTTCGGAGTCGGTTTAACCATCTGTTATTTCCTCTGACCAAACATAATTTTAATGTTATGTATAATCCTTCTATTTCAAATCTCCCAGAGATTCTAATCTCTTTAGATGCTGAGAAGGCGTTTGATAGGTGAGTGGGGCTTACTTTTTCATTCTTTAGAGGATTTTGTCCACATATAACAGGAGCAATCGGAGGTGGTATCGAACAAAGGGTCTCACTTGCTGATGACTTTCGTCTCTGTATCTCAAACCCTAATGTATCTTTATCCATTGTGCTATCTGTTTTTAATGCATTTGGTCTAATCTTTGGTTAAAAGTTCAATCTGAATAAGAGCTAGCTTTAAATGCTGCAGCCTCTCAGAGTAGTTCTTAATGTACATACTTGGGGGTGCATGTTACGGACAAACTTGATAACCTTTTAAAGGCTCATTTTACTCTTTACTAGGATGGAGCAAGATTTTGAACGATGGTCACTACTCCCGCTATCATTAGCTGGTCAAATTAACTCTGTTAAAATGAATACCATTCCTAAATTCTCCTACCTTTTTTCAATGTATGCCTATTTTTATTTTTCCTGCAAACTCGATGGGATTATCTCAGACAAAATCCAAGGATCCACAAGGTATACCTGCAAAGGCCTAAACCCTTAGGGGGGATTGTTCTACCTAATTTCCAGTTCTATTATTGGGCTGTCAACTTCCATGTAATTCAGTACTGGATCCGTGCAGATTCCCAACATACAGTGCCTTCAGAAAGTATTCTTACTCCTTGGCTTATTCCACATTTCACAGCCTTAATTCAAAATGTATTAAAAAAAATAATAATCTCACCCACAACATCCCATAATGACAAAGTGAAAACATGTTTTTAGGAATTTTTTTAAATGTATTGAAAATGAAATACAGAAATATATAATTTACAGAAGTATTCACACCACTGAGTTAATACTTTGTAGATGCACCTTTGGCAGCTGTGAGTCTTTCTGGGTAAGTCTCTAAGAGCTTTCCAGACCTAGACTGTGCAACCTTTGCCCAATATTCTTTCCAAAATTCTCCAAGCTATCTCAAATTGGTTGTTGATCATTGCTAGACAACCATTTTTAAGTCTTGCCTTAGATTTTCAAGTAGGTGGTGAAATCCCTGAGCGGTTTCCTTCCTGTCCGGCAACTTAGGTATGACGCCTGTATCTTTGTAGTGACTGGGTGTATTGATACACCATCCAAAGTGTATTTGAATAACTTTACCATGCTCAAAGGGATATTCAATGTCTGTTTTTTGTTAGTTTTTTTTTTCTCCCATCTACCAATAGGTGCCCTTCTTTGGAAGGCATTGGAAAACCTCCCTGGTCTTTATGGTTGAATCTGTGTTTGAAATTCACTGCTCAACTGAGGGACCTTACAGATAATTGTATGTGTGGGGTACAGAGATGAGGTAGTCATTCAAAAATCATGTAAAACACTATTATTGCACACAGAGTGAGTCCATGCAACTTATTATGTGACTTGTTAAGCAAATATTTACTCCTGAACATATTTAGGCTTGCCTTAACAAAGGGGTTGAATACTTATTGATTATTGATTAACACATTTCACCATTTAATATTTAATGAATTTGTGGAAAAATTTTAAAACATATTTCCACTTTAACATTATGGGGTATTGTGTGTAGGTCAGTGACAACAATCTCAATTTAATCAATTTAAAATCCAAAATGTAGAAACGGTTAAGGGTTGTGAATACTTTCCAGTATTCAGTATATTTCCAGCATGGTTTTCCTCCTGTATGCCATCCTCACTGGCTGCTTTGGCACAGTACCCTATTAACTCTGCTACTTCAGGTTATACCAAAAATGTTTTGGTAAAAACCACTCTCAAGATCTGGAACCAGTTTAGACATCACTTTGGATTGAAAAGCTCTTCCTTAAGGGCCCTTCTACTCAGAAATCCCATTTCCAATCCATCCCTACTAGATGGAGCCTTCTCCCAACAACTCTCAGCTAAATTCCACCTTTTGAATAGTCATTTCTGGAGATATTTACATGTGTGCAGCTTCGTCCATGACATGACCTCTCAATTCCTCACTCTTCCTGTGGGCCCTTCAACTGATGCGTTTTTGACACCATCCCCAACTGTAAAAGGTACAGTTGGGGATGGTGTCATGATAAAAAATGTGGCTATGATAAAATGTACTCTCTTCACAATCCTTAATTAACAACTATTAAAACTTTATGGGAACAAGATTTAGGAGTTTACTGATGACACATAGGAAGATATTCTGTACCGGAACCACGCCTCTTCTATTTGTGCCAAACATGGTTTAATCCAATGCAAAATCCTCCACCGCACTCATTGGACTAAACTCAGACTCTCTAAGATCTATCGTAATGTCGACCCTGTTTGTGACGGTTGTCTGCAAGTTCCTGCTTCATTGATACATGTTTTGGTCTTGCCCTTCTCCACATAACTATTGGTCTGCCATCTTTGATACCATATCTAAAGTATCACAGGTGCTTTTTGCTCCTACTGCCATACCATTATTTGGGGTAATATCTGATACTTTGATACCTCCAAATTACAAATCTGACTTTGTAGCCTTTTTCAGTTTGTTGACTTGAATTCAGTGGAAATCGCCCTCTCCTCCTCATTTTGTTTTGATTAAAGATGTCTTACACTTTAAGTAAATTGGAAAAGATCAAATGTACCTTATGGGGTTCTTCTGACAAATTTGACCTATGTAGACACTTCAATTTCACTATACTCCACAGTAAACTGCCTGTATTCATTTTGTATTTCATAACAAAACATGCATAAACACAAAAACACAGCTAGTCTTCTAAATAAATTGAACAAATATTATAATAAGTCAGGCTAATATAAAACACTCACCAAGCCAGATCAATTAAAGTATTATTTAAGTATTTCATATACTGTACATTCCTACCTCTAAAAAACATGTTCCCATGTTATATTGGAATGTATAAAATTACGTGCAATATGCTGTATTTCAACCATTGTTTACATGTTGAAAAAATACCAATAAAAAGAACAACACTACTTTGTCCCTCTTTCGAATGCTTTTGTGTCGATATTTTTTTATTAAAAACATTATTTTCTTTAAAGTACTGGGGCAAATGCCAGCTCTTCCACACATTTGCCGGCAGCCCCGCTCTGCTGATTGATCTCGGCAACGTGGATATATGGAAATCGCCACACAATACTACAAATTAAGAAACATTACCTTTATATTTTGACTTACAGTACCAGTCAAAAGTTTGGACACACTTATTCATTCAAGGGTTTTTCTTTATTTTTTACTATTTTCTACATTGTAGAATAATAGTGAAGACATCAAAACTATGGAATAACACATATGAAATCATGTAGTAACCAAAAAAGTGTTAAACAAATCTAAATATATTTTATATTTGAGATTCTTCAAAGTAGCCACTTCTTCATGTATTGGTCTTATAGCAAGACTGCACAGATCCTTTACCATAATGCAGGGTAGGTTTAAAGTTTAAAAAGAGGATAGGATCTTACAGGTGCTTACCAGTGTTATTTATGTGATGCCATTACGATCCCATTTTCTACATTCATGCAATTATTCAAATGGCATTGTCAAAATTATTTATAGGTTCATTAACATACCATAATGATCTCTCTACAATCATAGGATCTGGTTTGGAAATATACCTCTTAACTAAAAAGGAGAGATTGCAAAAAGCAAATCAGCTGCTTTAGTTAAATGTACTATAACTACAACATTTTTTTCTGTCTGGTTACTTCCTGACGTCTATGCTACCCCATGTCAGTGACCTCAGCTAGGTGTTGGGATGATGTCGGTGGCGGAGGCAGAACAGTGAGGGGGGAGTAGAGACAGAGGCTGGTTGCTGGGTAGGGGAGACCAGCACCGCTTCCTATTCCGTTCCTTACTGCAAGAGCTCAAGTGCTCCCTGCTTCCTTGGCTGGCTTGTAACCTCCACCAGTGGAAGGATTCAGCCCTGCTGGGGACCAGGGTGAGGAAGACTACGGTCACAGGCAGGATTATAATACAACGTATAGTCTCAATGAAAATCTTTTAATCTCACCGATTCAATACACTGCTCCAAAAACTGGTGTATTGTCAAACGACAATATTCAAACTTGGAAATTGAAAACCTGAAAGCAGCGTATTACCTTTTATGAAGTCCTGTGAAACTCCAATGCTAGCTAGAATATAAATAAGGTACAGTACAACTAAACGCCTAGCCTGAGGGACATTCTGATTACTATCATGCAAACTCCTTGTGATGTTTGGCTCGACAATGAGCAATGGAGTTGGTAAGAGTAAAAAGAGACCTTAGACCAGGCTACCAAACACCTGCAGAGATGACTTTCACATTTCTCTAGTGTCATGCACCGAGAGCAAAACAGACACTACACGATTATTTTTAGGATCTACTCTTCACACTGCAGTCAGTGTGATAGGTCACATGATTAAGAGCATCTCAAATTGATTCCCAGTGTGTTTGCAGCAGGGGGCTGGGAGATGATCTATGGTCCTGTTCAGATCTGCAGCAGCAGCCCAGCAGTCAGTCAGCCCCATCCCTTCTGACTGACCTCTGGCTGCATCTCGGAAGTGTTGAATTGCTTGCTTGACCTTCCATTGTTTTGTTTTGAGTTTACTCGTCTTCTCTATCGAGGAGACTATTCTCACAGTGCATTATCTGTTCAATTGTTAGACGCCTCTAAATAACACTAAGTGTAAACCTTTATTTGTAGCCAAAACATTTGTACAACGAGAGCTTTCCAGCCACTGTCGCACGTTTGTCCGTCTCCAACGGAATTTAACAATTCATGAACATTGGGTCTTCTTCAATTGTCCTAGTTTCATCTAGCTTGTTTTAGCTTTGACAAAGAGCCAGCTGACCCCAAACAGGAAATTGCCATCAGTCACAAACACTGGTTGAGTACAGAATGGGGCTCAATGAGAAATACAAATCACAAATCACCTAAGATGACATGGTAATATTGTGTAGATAGAGAACAGCAGATCTAGCTGTAAACAAAAATGGCTAGTGGCAAATCATGCAATTAACTTTTAAAAAAACAGTTGAACTGAAATGCAACTTTAAATATCTACTTGTAAAACATAAGATCTAGCATCACTTGTATATTTTGTACTTAAAATAAAAACATGACCCAAACAAATATACATCTGTAATATTTACATTGCATTCAGTCGCATAAAAATGACACCTATTCTAGTTAATGTATTGCTTCTATACGGCACATCTACAGCTGGGTCAGAAAATACTTGTTTGGGTTTGAGGATTCACAGGATAGAACACTGTTGCCAGGTGGCTACCACACAACACAGCATTGTGCAAAATGTCACAGTATAAACTTGGTTAAAACAGTTATACTAACTCTAAACCTAAAGCTACATTTCAAAATAAAAAAGAAGCATATGGTTGTGATGCCTTTTTAGAAAAGTAAGGTCGTGAATAACTTAAGGTGCTTACATGGATACTGTCTGGAAGTGCCCTTGCATATTGTAATGGTTTTAAATAAGATACTGTGGATTTGATCAACAGGCAGGTTGTCTCCCTCTGGAAAAATGACTGTGACTATCACAGGAGCTTAACTAAGCAATACTACCACCCAGAGGACTGGGGAGGAATTTGACAGTGAACCAGAGTTAGCAAAGCCAAATCATAGACTTCGGATATAAAATACAAAATCTTTCATAGTGCATTTAAAACAACAAAATATTATTATTATTTTTTACCCTAGGCTACATCTCTATATAAAAAATATACACAGCAAATTAAAGACCAAAGTGAGTGTTAACCCCATTTCACAGGCACAGATAAAATAGCATTTAAATTGAACCATTGTCAAAATACACAAAGCAATGTATACCAAAAGGCATCATTACAAAATACTTAAAATTCAAGCAAAGCTAATATTGTAATTGAATATGGGGGTGAAAATACTTCAAAACAGATCAAATATGCAATGTAATGTTACCAGATATCTTGGGAGTAAAAAAATAAAGTATATGTACAAAAATATATACATCCCTTCCAGAGTCTAAGGCTTCTTATTTTTCTTCAATTTTGAAAAAAAAAAATTCTCCCTAAAAGGCATTAAACAAATTCAGTCAGCAAATTATTGTGTACCTTCCTAAATCCATGAAACTTAAAAGAATGCTGCTCCTGCATTACTTCCAAGAACCAAGCTTACACCTTTCCAAATTCAAGTGTCCCAATGTCTTTAAATTCTAATTTCCAAACAACTTGTAGCCATGTGATGAGTTGTGAGCTTGCAGAACTTGAGGGCATGGTGTTGGTTGGAGGGGGCGTGGCGTAGGCCTCAGTAGACTCTGGGGATGATACGGTAGCGGACCTCTCGGCAGTAGTCACCCCACGCCGAGCCGTACTTCCTCCTGCACTGGGCCTCGTCCCGGGTCTCCCGGTGGACCAGCAGGATGGATAGGTAGATCACATAGAAGTATGGCAGGATGTGAGTGAACCCTACAGGACGACCACAGACAACACACACTACAGCTTCTCCTCATATCAAGACATGTCAAGCTTTACTGGGCCGGTGCGTTGCCAGCACAGCTCAGAAAAATACGTCAATCAAATTAACTAACACCTGGTAACTAACTGATTAACTAGCTGAACTAGTCGTCACTCACCACAGGGTAGTGACCATGCCAGAGCCATGATGAGGTCCCCCAGGTAATTGGGGTGACGTACGAGCCCCCACAGACCAGACACCAGGAGACTCTTCCCCGTGGCAGTAGGGATAGTCTTCAGATCTGGAAAACACAGTGTTACAATGAGCCCTTCAACAACATGACAGAGAATAACTCCATCCCTTTATCAAAGCAGGGGGCCTGCAAATGGCTAATGTTTATAGATGAATAAAACATACTGGGATTGAGGACTTACGGGATAATGCGGGGTCTGAAGGATTTCTTCTGAAGGCGTTTTTCTGCGAGTTTGCTTTACGGAAGATGCTAAATCCAATTACTGTAGCACATGATGTGAAGAAAAATGTCACTGGTATTCATACCACAAAAAGTATATCACAGTTTACATTTAGGACTTAAATGAACGTATGCCAAATGCCAATACTAAAAAGGTCCCAGTACTGACTAACCATTGAGAGTGACGATGCCTATGATCCAGGGCAGAGAAAGGTGGTTGGGGTGGTGGACCAGGTAATAGGCCTGGAGACTGAAGGTGAAGGGAACCCACATCAAGTCTCCAAACACCAGCATGAAGCCAAACCCATCATGGGTTATATCCATATAGCTCAGGATGCCCTCCTGGGGAACAACAGTAAACCATTAGATTACATCCTACAACCAAATAAAACAGGCAGCAAACGCAGGTTTATCTGTACCTCATGCCAGTAGGCATCAAGCACATAGAACAGGTGGAAGCAGTTGACCAGGATCATGGCTGGTGAGGGGTAGTCCAGGTAATGGAGTTTCATCTCAGCCAGAGCCATGGCAGCGTTGATCACCAGCTGGACAGAACACAGACGCCACAGGTCTGATTAAAACAGACACCAAAGCACAAACAATCCATCCACTCATTTGAAGGGGTGTCCACATACTTTTGAATATACTGTATATTGTACCTCAGACAAATTAGCTCAGAAATGTACTGTAGCATAATTTTAAGATTTAATCTATGTAGTCTACCACTAGAGGGATCAATGAATACACATCATGGGACACTGTGCAGTTGTGTGTGAGGAAATAAAATCAGCTTAATCTACACTAAATGGCTCTAATATACAGCTGAAAAGTACTTTAATGGGAACATATTTAAAAACATTACAAACTTACCCAACCAATCAATCCTGGGCGCAGCTCACAGAAGTATTTGAGATCAAAGCCTTTGATCCGGGGGTTGAGTTCACTTCCCACGAAGAAGTCATAAATCACACTCCCTGTGGAGGTGAGGAGAACAAATTACATGGACCATTTGTGAGGCATCATGCTAATAGGAAGTACAGCAACCTTTGCCCTTAACCTTAGGCTGGCCCATTCCATATTAAACCCATATCACAGAATCAAATCAGGCTCAGATTGTAGAAGCGATTCTCTACCAGTGACAACTACACAAACACTCACCAGAGTTTCCTCTGGGGGAGAGCTGGTCCTGGGGTGCCCAGCGAGAGCGGACATACAGGTAGACACTGAGCAGGACAGAGAAGAGCAGGGAAGACGCAGCCAGCTGAAGGAAGTGGCTGTGGATGTAGCTGAGGTCCACGCCCTGATGCACCAAAGCCCCCAGGGCAGCCACCGTCAGCAAAAAGGCATGGAGGGCTGGTGGTGGAGGAGACATACAGGGTTAATACACAGGAAGTTTGTCTTTCTTTACACTACTTGTATGTTAATGAAATACATTGGCATCTTGCTTTACTACAGATCTTAACGAATTAGTTAACGCCTTAAAAATGACAAACAAGACACGAAAAACTGACACTGCCTTACTGTTCATTCTGTACTTCAGTCCGTCTCCATTCTTCAGGGGCATTCCTTCCACAACCTGGGGACAAAAACACAGGTTGGACCATCAGTCAACCTTATAGAAAATACGTCATGAGAGGGATAACATAGCTAGGACAGGTGACTTTTTGTACATGTTAAAAGCTTACATTATCCCCTTTCACGAATGTAAACCCTGCCCCAGACCTAGAGAACATATTATTTCATAGAAGCCATATGAAAGTTTCATACATTCTAAAAAAGGCACGTGTGCTTCAACCGTTTTCAGAAGGCAGATGAGAAGGAGAGGAAAACAAAACCGCCCTACTCCCAGCGTGGACCGTAGCCTACTCCCATTCTCCCCTGTAGTGTTCCAGCGTGGACCGTAGCCTACTCCCATTCTCCCCTGTAGTGTTCCAGCGTGGACCGTAGCCTACTCCCATTCTCCCCTGTAGTGTTCCAGCGTGGACCGTAGCCTACTCCCATTCTCCCCTGTAGTGTTCCAGCGTGGACCGTAGCCTACTCCCATTCTCCCCTGTAGTGTTCCAGCGTGGA
Organism: Thymallus thymallus; assembly: GCA_023634145.1. Classification (NCBI taxonomy): domain Eukaryota; kingdom Metazoa; phylum Chordata; class Actinopteri; order Salmoniformes; family Salmonidae; genus Thymallus; species Thymallus thymallus. The sequence goes on along the minus strand of CM042412.1, from coordinate 28,669,634 downwards.
CCGTAGCCTACTCCCATTCTCCCCTGTAGTGTTCCAGCGTGGACCGTAGCCTACTCCCATTCTCCCCTGTAGTGTTCCAGCGTGGACCGTAGCCTACTCCCATTCTCCCCTGTAGTGTTCCAGCGTGGACCGTAGCCTACTCCCATTCTCCCCTGTAGTGTTCCAGCGTGGACCGTAGCCTACTCCCATTCTCCCCTGTAGTGTTCCAACATGGACCATAGCCTACTCCCATTCTCCCCTGTAGTGTTCCAGCGTGGACCGTAGCCTACTCCCGTTCTCCCCTGTAGTGTTCCAACATGGACCGTAGCCTACTCCCGTTCTCCCCTGTAGTGTTCCAACATGGACCGTAGCCTACTCCCATTCTCCCCTGTAGTGTTCCAGCGTGGACCGTAGCCTACTCCCATTCTCCCCTGTAGTGTTCCAACATGGACCATAGCCTACTCCCATTCTCCCCTGTAGTGTTCCAGCGTGGACCGTAGCCTACTCCCGTTCTCCCCTGTAGTGTTCCAACATGGACCGTAGCCTACTCCCATTCTCCCCTGTAGTGTTCCAACATGGACCATAGCGGATGGGTGTGATGTGTATGGCCTGTACTCTACAATTCTGCGTTTTCTCCACAATGACTAGAACAGAGTAAGCTGATCCTACATGTATGCCAACAGAGCAGTGAGGGTATTGAGGACCATGTTACCTTTCCAACAGGCAGCATGTAGAGCAGGGCCTGGAAGAGGAACCAGAGGACCACGATGCCAAACACATGTGGGTCCAAGAGGGAGGCCAGGGCAGGCAGAGCAGGGGAGCTCATCAGGCTAGCATCCTCCTGACTGCAAACCACCATCAGGCCCAACACTGTCACAGGCAGGAGCAGCATCATGCAGGACACTCCTGCGAACACAGGGGGAAAACCCGTTAGTCACTCCCGAAACGCATTCTTGTCAAACAATGTGCAGACTAGCATCCTAGAGCAATTTGATTGGCATAACCATTTTCAGACTAGCACAGTTCTCTCTCTCTCCCCACCACCTATCCAGCACATGACAAGCTGGGAGAGGCACAGCAGCCACATTTCTCAAGTCATCCTCTCACCTAGCCTCCCTCCAAACTCCAGCTCAGTGGTGATGGGGGCTGTGGCTGCTGCAGGCTTCTGCTCAGCTTCCTTGTCCTCAGTCTGCTTGGCTGGCTCGGCGTCACCGTCGTCCTTCCTGCGTCTCAGGTTGTATCGACTCGCAAATACCTTCTTCTCTGGCTCCGCCTCCGCAGGTTTCTGGAGGTAGACATGGTTAGACACATGGGTCAGGCTGAGTGGTGGTATTCATTTACACAGATGGCTTACCCATGATGGCTTAAGGTTATAGGGAAGATGATGCACAGGGATTCAATTCGCAACACAAATAATCCTAAGATTTGCATCTCTTTAAGGAAAAGTGAACACTTGTTATAGCAGGAAATACCACCATAAATCATTGTATGGTTTTACTACAAGGTTGGCAATGTTATATGGGCATTCTTCTCAGTATTTGTTTTACATAAAATATGAGCAAAGTCCTCATAACCTCTCGAGCAGGGCAGAGGCAAGAGGCAGCACATGTTCAAACAGCATGTGACTGACTGATGGAACATTAGCAGGACCCTAAGTGGTGTGTGTGGCTCAGTCAGCTGGGGCTTTGCACAGGCCCACTCCCCCATGCAGTCCTCCCAACACACAGGAGGTACAACATGCATGCATCATGACATTCCTACATATAAAAGCCCATTCAGAAACAAGCAGTTAAGCTAGGGACAGCTCCGTTACAATTCTAATGCCAAACTTGCTTACAGCCCAACACAAACGTATACATTTTGTTCTAGGAGCACTGACACCATTATGGAGAAACACAAACAGCACCTAAAGTCTCACCTCGTTGACTTCATTAGCAGTATCATAATCATTCTTTTCATGCTCACTGTTACCATTGTTCTCAACCGGCTTAGCCTGTGGTAAATGGAGTGAGGGATGCAAAACGTCAACGTGAGGAAAAAGGAACGTGATGTCAAACAATAGGGAAAAAGATAGGCACGTGGTAATTTGCAAAGACGGACACACTGAATTACTACTACAAGTGGTCACACACACAACGTAAAAAATACACTTTGGTTTATTACACTGTTATTAGCCAATGCTTTCTCTACTATCAAATAAAGCCATCTCTGAAGGTCATGCGTTTTAAGAGTGCATTCTGAACACACACAAGACACATGCAGCAGAGCAACATTACAAAACAAAACGCCATTCTAAATCCCAGCAGTTAGTGTGACAACATGTGTTCCTCACCAGAGGACTGAGTCTGATCTCCAGCACTTCTTTCAGTTTGGACGCCTTGCGTGCAGCCGACGTCTCCGTGGTGAAGGTGCCGCTGGCGGTGCGTGACGACGAGCGCCGGATGGTCCTGGCTGGAGAACGGGAACGACTGCGCCGCCGCGACGGAGAGCGAGAACGAGAGCGACGGCTTGGTTTAAAGCCAGTCGGATTCTGGAAGATAAGTTGTCGCATTTAGCAAGGTTACAAACGTCTTATTACATAGCTGCATTGTAAAAGGACAGCACCAATAGAGCAATCAACTTATCATAACAGGATAACATTTGAGTGTGCACTAGATCAAAACCATGTCAAGATGGACAAAATTCCATCCAACTGAGACATTAATATTAATCTGGGTCACATCGCCAGTGTCACGGTTGCCATGGAGGTAGATAGTGCTCCTACCTTCATGTCAGCATCTCTGAGCTCCAGCTCTGTGCCGTCCTTGTAGATGACGGTGTAGAGCAGACTCTTGGCATCGTAGCTCAACACCTTGACTTCGTAGAATAGGCTGCTACCGGGCCAGCGGCCCATCACCATGTCCCCACTCTGAAACCTAACACTTGGCATCCTCATTTACCTGACAGAGAGAGAGAGAGCACACATGTCAAAAACCAGGGGTGTAGTCTGGGGTGGTCTAAGCCACTGCCACACATGTATTATGTAGTGCTGCCAGCATGCGGCATTTTCCTCTCCCTCTAAAATAAAAGTGGCCTTTGAGACTGTTCTCTCGCTCAAACTTCCGTTTTCATGACTGGGTTTATAAAAGCATGTTTCACTCCACTACCAGCTTTTTGAGGAGCTGCCCTCGCGCTGTCTGATGGGTGAGAAGATACTTCGCTCCTCGAACTAGGCTCTGTACCATGTCTGACAGGTGATAGGCTATGCCGCTCCTCTAACTAGGCTCTGTACCACGTCTGACAGGTGATAGGCTATGCTGCTCCTCTAACTAGGCTCTGTACGATGTCTGACGGGTGATCGGCTATGCTGCTCCTCTAACTAGTCTCTGTACGCTGTGCACATGTGATAAATAAGATACGAGGACTAAGGAAAATACACTAACCAATTTAGTTCCACTAAATTACGCAAATTAACTTACACTGATAAGCAACCACGGTCAAATGTATTTTCGGCAGCTAACCGATTAACGGTTAAACGTTAACATCCCTAATTAGAATGAGCCACTTTTTCAAATGAATTGGGTGTGCATTTGAAAACAATCTATGGCAGGGACAACTCTTCTTTAGAACATTTCCCCAATCACACTAGACTTTGGCGTGGGCGATTAGACTAGATGAGACATTTACAGTGTGCATTAAGAAGATGTAAAATGAGACAGACGAGCGCAAGACTTAACACAACAGAGCAGTGAGGTCAGCAGTATAGATGGTGATGCAGAGCTCACAGAATTGCTGACGTTCCCATCCCCACTAGGGTTAACACTGTAGTTTTAAAAACTGGTCACTGCCACTCCAACCCCCTTTATCACTCTCTCGATAGCCTTTGTACACAGAATTCCAGTAATGTTCAGGTAAGGTAAAGGTAAAGTTGTGCTCCCATGTACCACCACGTCATATCAACAAGTGAAAGCCTGCTCTGATTATACAACTGTTCTTGCCACAGACTATTTCAACACATACACACTATGAAAACATAGTCCTCATTAAAATTCATCTTAAATGACCACAAGCAACTACTCACTGGCATGTCATTTTTCATCAAATAAAAGTAAAAAGTAACGTATCCTTCTCATAATGGCACACATAGATTATAAATTAAATAGATGCGGAGTACAGTGAGTCCACTAATCCATATTTTAAATACATTTAAAAGAAAAGTCGTTAAAAGCTTACAATAATGTAATGGGCGTCTGTAATAGGTTTTATAGAAAGTTTACCAAGCCAAAGCCAGGTGTTCATTAGAGAAGTTCAACCAAAGATTGGTCCATCTGTGGTTCAACCGCCCAATTCGTTTTTTTTGCCATCCATCTTAATGTTAGTCGCAGTCTAACTGTTAACTATGGGCGTTTTCACATATGCAATTCTGTACCCTGGTTCGGTTTCCTGGAGCGTTAGTGAGAATGACAGAAGACCTGAAAATAACGGTTTTACGGTGCGATTAGGAAGACGCACATTGTACATGAGGTTAGCGAGTTATCGTAGCTTGTTGACAATGAGTAAACAAGTTCCACGCCACAATAACCTGGTACCCTGTGGTTCTGGATGTTGGACCGGCGCTACTCACTCCAGGACTCGTTCCAGCCATCCGAATCGTAAGAGAATATAAAAAAAAGAGTCCTAAATGATGGCGCTGAACATAGTCGGATAGATAGATAGATAGATAGATAGATAGATAGATATATATATATATATTTAACGTTAGCTATATAAAATGTTAACCAGCAAATAAGAAAGAGACTGAGTAACCCCAAAAAAAGACTGGCGTTACCTAGCAACACGGTTGGATTGAGTTGGCAGATCAGTCAAAACGGTAACTAGATACAACTGTAGCTAACGTTAACGTTCATGTAACTACCGGTATTCCAAAATATAAAGAAATTTGCAAAAATGCACCGTTCGCAACACTTAGTTAGATTCGTGTTAATGGTTATTTGGTAGTTAGATGTATCTACTCCTTAAATAGTCGAGTGACAGCGGGATGGAGGGAAAAACTAATGCATTCAAACCCGTGCTAATGTTGGCTAGCTACGTAACGTAAACTAACAGGCTACTTTACTGGGAACGTAAAGCGGGTAGGTTAGATAGCTAGCTAGCTAGCTAGCTAAGGTTGTTTCAGGTCATATTGTAAACATTGCACCGACGCATTAACGGGAGCTAACGATAGATATGTAGCTAGCTAGCTAGCTAGCCTATCCACGGCCACGCAGTCCAAACAGTCAAGGATACCGTCGACGTTAGCTATCGTAGTGTTAAACCGACAAGTTCTCAGCAAATACGTTTAAAAAAGTGACCACATTCATGCACAATCAATTGTAAATATGAATGTACGCCCTTACCGTTAGATAACACGTACAACTCCAATCAGGAAAATAACATAGGTATCCCTTTAAAAACGTGGAATTATTATTTTTTATTTTTTTAAACTACAGCTAAATGTTGAGCGCGTTCTCCCTCCCTCAGCGTATATGATGGCGCGAAGCTCGCTGATTGGCTACAGCGCTATTCTTTTAAAAGTATTACATTTTCTGATTGGTCGACAGAGGATTTTAACAGGGTGCTGATTGGTAGTAACCGGCGTGTCTCTTCCGCTGTTTATGGTGTCAATTTGAGGAAATAATGTTTTATTGTGTAGGAGATCATCTTTGTTCTAGTAAACATTAGATTCATTGTTCATGACAGCAGTATAATATATGCATGGGAAAGACTATGACATCATCATTTCTGGATTTATGTAGTCAATTGTAGAGCATTGACAAAAAAAAAAAAGTAGCTATCAACAATGGAAAATCCCGAAATCTGTAAAGAAAAGTTGTCTTGTAGCTTTGTTACAGGCTGTTGATTACTAAACAAGGTGTATTGTGCTTGTTATTTCATCTAGCTGAAACTAAATTAGAACCAGTGGGATACACCTCTATCAACCAAATCAAGTTTATATGAGATCAAATTCAGATTAGCATATTTGATACACTGCCGATACACTGCCGATTTTGCAGGTTTTCCCACTTACAAAGCATGTAGAAGTCTGTCATTTTTATCATAGGTACTCTTCAACTGTGAGAGACGGAATCTAAAACAAACGTTTCCTGTAGTTCTTGACCAGGTTTGCACACACTGAGGCAGGGATTTTGGCCCACTCCTCCATACAGACCTTCTCCAGATCCTTCAGGTTTCGGGGCTGTCGCTGGGCAATACAGACTTTCAGCTCCCTCCAAAGATTTTCTATTGGGTTCAGGTCTGGAGACTGGCTAGGCCACTCCAGGACCTTGAGATGCTTCTTACGGAGCCACTCCTTAGTTGCCCTGGCTGTGTGTTTCGGGTCGTTGTCATGCTGGAAGACCCAGCCACGACACATCTTCAATGCTCTTACTGAGGGAAGGAGGTTGTTGGCCAAGATCTCGCGATACATGGCCCCATCCATCCTCCCCTCAATACAGTGCAGTCGTCCTGTCCCCTTTGCAGAAAAGCATCCCCAAAGAATGATGTTTCCACCTCCATGCTTCACGGTTGGGATGGTGTTCTTGGGGTTGTACTCATCCTTCTTCCTCCAAACACGGCGAGTGGAGTTTAGACCAAAAAGCTCTATTTTTGTCACATCAGACCACATTACCTTCTCCCATTCCTCCTCTGGATCATCCAGATGGTCATTGGCAAACTTCAGACGGGCCTGGACATGCGCTGGCTTGAGCAGGGGGACCTTGCGTGCGCTGCAGGATTTTAATCCATGACGGCGTAGTGTGTTACTAATGGTTTTCTTTGAGACTGTGGTCCCAGCTCTCTTCAGGTCATTGACCAGGTCCTGCCGTGTAGTTCTGGGCTGATCCCTCACCTTCCTCATGATCATTGATGCCCCACGAGGTGAGATCTTGCATGGTGCCCCAGACCGAGGGAGATTGACCGTCATCTTGAACTTCTTCCATTTTCTAATAATTGCACCAACAGTTGTTGCCTTCTCACCAAGCTGCTTGCCTATTGTCCTGTAGCCCATCCCAGCCTTGTGCAGGTCTACAATTTTATCCCTGATGTCCTTACACAGCTCTCTGGTCTTGGCCATTGTGGAGAGGTTGGAGTCTGTTTGAGTGTGTGGACAGGTGTCTTTTATACAGGTAACTAGTTCAAACAGGTGCAGTTAATACAGGTAATGAGTGGAGAACACGAGGGCTTCTTAAAGAAAAACGAACAGGTCTGTGAGAGACGGAATTCTTACTGGTTGGTAGGTGATCAAATACTTATGTCATGCAATAAAATGCAAATTAATTATTCAAAAATCATACAATGTGATTTTTTGGATTTTTGTTTTAGATTCCGTCTCTCACAGTTGAAGTGTACCTATGATAAATTACAGACCTCTACATGCTTTGTAAGTAGGAAAACCTGCAAAATCGGCAGTGTATCAAATACTTGTTCTCCCCACTGTAGGCTGATTATGAAGGATGATTATCATGAAACATCTTGGGCATCAAAAGTAATGATTGTGCATGGGGAGTGAACACAACTGAGAAGAGGTGTCAAATAATTCACAGTTCATGACAACATAAGGAAATAAACAACATTTAGAAAAAAACTACTACCCAATTACAGTATTCTCAGCCCTCTCTCCCTCTGAGGTCATGAAGCCAAGCAGCCGCTTAGTCTTCCTGTTTTACAGCAGTTTCTGCCCTTGCAGAGCCCTCTCTGTACTCCGGCTTCTACACCAAAACCTCAAATGAGACTTCTCAGGCCTCCTCCAGGAAGTGTGTTTATACTGTTCATTATGTTGCAAACAACTGCACACATACACACAGTACTAGACTCCCACTGTGAGATCGTAACCCCTGTGAAAAGAAGCTGCAAGACCAGATGCAGATGACTGGCTGCGCTTGGCGATCGTGATAGGCTCGGGCTCAGAAAAAAATAGCACAGGCAATTCTTTTGAGATATTTCTCTACTTCTGCTTCAGTTAGTCCTGCCTCTTCCTGTTAGCTGACCTGTGTTAAAAGAGCGCAAAACCTGAGGTGCAGAAACATTTACTGCTAGTGGGGTGTGAAATAGGAGGTGATGTAACATCCAATGTGATGCCACTAGGAATAGGCCTGCTGGAAATTCCCTAGACCTAGTCAAGAAAAAAGTGACTGAGGCAGTGACTAACACGTTGGACTGAATTGTAAAGCAGTTTCAGTCTGACAAATCCCTATACAGTAATGACCTCTTTATACCCAACAACTGCAAAGTATTCAACACTGAAACGAAGAGTACAACACAAGGCTTATAATAACCATGTGACAAGACGAGTCCAAGTTGCTCACCTAAGCGCAATTTCAGTATTTTCTACTGAATCATCATTTTCAAGCTATTTAATATTTGATGAATGCCCTGCATGTAAAACAGGTATGCTCTCCCACACATTCTCTTTGGTGCATCTAAACAGGTTATTTTCTGAACAACTCTGAGAGAAGTCTTTAGATCAGTCTCAGAGATCCTGTGCAACATATTCTGCACCACAGGAGAGATAGTCGTGGCCAAAAATATTGGCACCCTTGCACATTTTTCAAATAACACACAATTTCTTCCAGAAATTTTCAGTTGAACAAAAAATAATTTACTAAATGTCAGCTTATTCCACAAAGAAATACTAAAAATGCCACGGACAATATTATTAGTACCTTCTAGAAATAGTTCGATTTCAAGCAGATGATTCTCCTTTACTTTGGAATTGATCAGGGGCCTGCAATATAAAAATCACTCATTCAACCAGTATGAATAGAGAAAATGACTCATTCTCCTGTTGTGTGTCACTGTGTACCGCAATGAGCATAGAGAAAAGAAAGAAATCCATATAATTATCTGAGGAGGTCAGACACAAGATTGTAGCCGAGAATGGACAATCTCAAGGCTACGAGTCCATCTCCAGAGACCTTGATGTTCCCGTTTCCACCGTATGTATTATTATCTTAAGTATTATTATCAAGTTTAAGGCCCATGCCACTGTAGCCAACCTTCCTGGATTGAGAAAACTTGATGGAAGATTGCAGCAAAGGATTGTTTGACTGGTGGAGAAAGCGCCTCAATCAACTGCAACACAGATTCCAGCTGACCTTCAGACACAAGGTACGACAGTTTCAACTCGCACCATCCATCCATCGCAAACTCAATGAAAGGGGGTTATATGATAGGAGACCCAGCAGGACCCCACTGCTGAGAAAGAGACATAAGAAAGCCCAACTGCAATTTGCCAAAATACACCTGAACATGCCAAAATCCTTCTGGGAGAATGTCCTGTGGACAGAAGAGCTTTTTGGTAAAGCACACCATCTCTATGTTCAAAGAAAACAAAATTAAGCCTTCAACGAAAAGAACAGTCAAGTATGGAGGAGGTTCAGTGACCTTTTGGGGTTGCTTTGCTGCCTCTGGCACTGGGTGCCTTGAATGTGTGCATGGCATCATGAAATCAGGAGAATACCAAGGTATTTTGGAGAGCAATGTCGGATGCAGTGTCAGAGACCTGAGTCTCCGTTGAAGGCCATGGGTTTTCCAGCAGGACAATGACCCCAAACACACTTCAAAAAGCACCCAGGAATGGTTCAAGACAAAACGCTGGACTGTTCTGAAGTGTCCAGCAATGAAGCCAGATCTAAATCCCATTGAAAACTTGTGGAGACATCTGAAAACAGCAGTTGGGAGAAGGCACCCATCAAACCTGGGAGAACTGGAGCAGTTTGCACAAGAGGAGTGGGCCAAACTGCCAGTACAGAGCTACAGGAAGCTCATTGATGGCTATAGGAAGTGCTTAATTGCAATTATTTTGACCAAAGGCTGTGCTACCAAATATTAAGCCTAGGGTGTCAATAATTTTGTCAATGCCATTTCTGTTAATTTTCTGATTTAAATGGATATATTAAGTTCTGAATTAAAAACAACGGTTCTGTAATATTAACAGTGAAATGAAGAGTTGCGGAGACCAAATACTTTGGTCAATTTCAACTTATTTTGGGGGAAAATTGTGAGTTACTTGAAGAAAATGCAAGGTGCCAATATTTTTGGCCACGACTGTATATACAGATTAAAAAAGTTGTAGGAATTAGTTATTGAAACAATGTTAATTTAACACCACACAAAACAAAATGTACTTTTTGAGCATGTATTGCAATTTTTTTTATTTAATTCGCTCAAACAAAACAATGTTAGCATGTAAGAAAATTGTAATTAACATGAGAATGGTATGGTACAATTTTAATAAAATAATAAAAATAAAGGAAAAGTGATAAATTAATTTCGGAGACATTCGGTTTAATTTCTCCCGCATATGTTTTATTATGTCCACCAGCTTCGGTTCTCTCAGTAGATGGCAAAATCTGAGTTCGGGGACAAAATCAACTATTTGATATCAACATGAAAATAATTTCACTGTAGAGGATACTGTATATCCATTTTCAGATTTCCAAGCGCCAAGAACCTAAACTAATCTGTAACATACAAATGACATGACGAAAATACACCAATGTCTGAGTTCATTCATTTGTACTTTGAAACAAATAACTTTATTCTCCCTTTAAAATAACTATACCAGGATGCATTAAAAAAAAACAAGAAAAAAAAAACGTGTGAGATTGACAGTTCCTAGAATTATTAATAGTCTTTAAATTTTTGATATTAAATGCAAATTCAGGACAAGGCACAAACCATGACGATCACAAACAGAATTATCCGTAGATATGAATGATCCTTGATCAGAACGTTTCACTACTCAATCAAAAGGAAACGATATATAGATATGTATCTTTCTCTTGACAATGAAACAAAAAGGTGACTCGGTAGAGTGACGTGTGTAGGAGGAGATTATAGCGGAAACCTTTGGTGCGATAGCCACACTATTGGCGATGGCTGCATCTTGTAAGCAGGTTCATCATAGTATCATGAATTTCTATGGTTTTTATAAAGTGCAATCAATGCTGTAAACACTCGTGTGCAAACCATCCTATGCTTCGATCCAGAGAATGAAATTAGCTGTGTTTGAGCAAAACACACACACAAGGTGAGTGTTTTGAACAATGCCCACAACCACCACGCCTCAGCTGTTGCTATGACAGAACCCTGATCAAAGTCAATCCCTTTACCAGCGAGTCAAGAGAATATAAGCAAAATAGTTTTACACTGAACACAGTCCTCTCTTTTAAATCAATCTCAGGTTGACTTGGTTTCTCTCAGTTGATTGTACATCGAGATTTTTAGGAACGCGGACTCGGCACTGTACACAAAATGTTTTGTATAATAAAAAGTTGCCATTCAATTGACCAAATGAGTCAAACAAAGGGGGGTTTAAGGTCCGCCATTATCAGAGCTTCATATTATAGGGGAGGAAATAAAGCCTTTTTTTTTTTTTTTTTTTTTTAAACAAACAATCTTTAAGCGCAAGTGAATCACTGAATGGCACAAGCATGTCCACGGAAACATCACGCAGATAAACTTATTTCTGGGCTGTCCCTCATGTCCTTTTTCATTACTAGTTCTTTCAAATGCAACAAAAAAAAAAAAGAGAAGAAATTGAATTTAGCTGCCATATCAATCAAATGATACAGTAGCCTTTAATCCCAAAACAAAACACCATGAACTGAAAAAAGAATGGCATACGGCAGTAAATTAAGTGTATTATGGCTATAAACAGGGAGGGTCTGTCCATCCATCTCTTCACATCTATTTCACTATGAAGGAGGTTGACTTAGTGGAAAGAAGGAGAAACAGTATCACTGTCACACAGTCACATCCTTAACGGGTGTTCAGAACGGCGTTAAAAGAACAGGAAGATTTAAAAGGAATAATGTGGGGGAACTTCAACCAAGATGCTACACTTATTGCTTATAAACTGACGGACAATAATTCAATTTCGTGGCAGCCTCACCGTACAAAACCTTACATGCACCAAAAATCGTACAGAAACTGCAGAGGGAGAGAAAAAAAAAAAAGGTTTGGCTCATAATAACAGTAGAGAGATTAGAAATAGCTCCATCTCCAGATCTGGTCATCTGATTTTAGCATTATTAACCATCATTAATAGACAGAGTTTGTTTGGTAAAGAGCTACAATGATTGACGTTTATAAAGGCATACCCTCTGTGACTGTCTCATCAGCCTGCAACACACAGAAATGCAGTACAGTAGCTTGTTAGAGCAATCGTTTCGATAGAAAAAAAGAAGATAATGATATTCAGATACTAAGCCAAAGAGACAAGAGACAGACCATCATGTAAAGAGTGGATTAAGCTACTTGATATGGCCATGGTTTACATTAAAACAGACATGATTGATAGACTTGTAGATATATTTTTCTTCTTCTTTTGTACATATTCAGGTTAAAATAGTATTTGAGGAAGACTAGCTTTACAGAGTCCTGCAGCAGTAGACCATACCAAGTCCATCAGTCATTACTTCATTCACACCCAGAGGCTCCCTCCTATGGCCCTATGGGGAACTGAGTCCTACTTCCCTTACCCCCCTGCCTCCAAACTTCACACTCACCAACTAAATGTGCCTTTTCACTATGAAATCACAAGTGCACGCTAACCGTTCCAATTCTTAGTGTAAATGCTGTCTGTTTGATTTCTCACACTTCAATGGTTAATACAGTATACAGTTCAATATAGTGTTAGTTTTTATTTGTTGATTTTCCTTGTTTTCTTGTGTTATCGACAAAGAGAGAAATCTTTGCATAAAGACAGTCACTCCTCTTTTAAGACTGTGTCCTGTCCTCCAGGTGAGGCTGCGGGAAAATGTTGGGAACGGCCAGGCTTCACAAGATGGACGCCAGCAGTGTTCCCATGCTACACGCCTCCCACTCTCACTTGTCCCCGGCTGTATGTCTGACGCGGCTCCGCCCACAAAACGCTGTCTTCTGTATTAACACGGTTATTATTGTTATCATCGTCACCTTTTTAGACTTTTTTTGTTTTCCTTTTTCGTTTCTTTATAATATCTGAAGTTGACCTGTCGCAGGGTTCCGGTAATAGATGTAATGTACAGGGAGGGTAGATCCTTCTACGCCGTGTTCGACTTTCCCAGCTCCTTCCTGATGGCTGTGGACAGACAAACAACATGTCAGTTATATTGTGTTTTGGGTTGTCTTTGGTGTGATATGCAGTGGCGTGAATGGTACGATGATAACTCTCTGATGACAAAGGTACAGTAGGCCTCAACCGAACACAAGAGCTTCCTGTGCTTTGAGGAACTTATTTCATGCCCTGTCACCTCCTATCACACGGCAGCAGCCCCGGCCGAGTTGGGATATGCAGAGAAACACGATTCCAATCCCCACCTCACACTCGTACAGGTTACCCACTTGCAGTGAATGCAGTGAAACAGGACAAATAAGCACACTCAGTACGTGCATTAGGTTGACCAAGCAATCAGTTACCATCAATAAGTTCCTCTTTCAGCTTTGACAACTCCTTCCTCATCTCGTCCAGAATGTCCTGAAAATAAGGTTGGAAAGACAATTGGAGACAAAATACAGTGGAAAAAGAAATAATTTGTTTCAAACAGGCACTTTGGACATGTGAAGTGGGGGGGGGACAGTGACTTTAGCATCAGTGAGAGATACTGTCCCAGAGAGCTGAATGGGTGTTAGTAAGCCCATAGTGTCACTGCTCTGCCTCTGACTGAAGCTTCTGCTGTGTGCACAGATAGGGAGGGTATATGGAGAATCTACACTTATCTAACAGGCTCATTCATAGGGGAGGAGTGAGGGATTGCCCAGCATGGGACACAGTCATTGGGCACACCCTCTCAGGGCTCTGTAGTATTCAGTGTAAAATACTACAGCTCCACTGTTCTGCCAGCAAACAGCAAGTCAGTCCTTTTTTACTTGTCTCCTCTGAATACCTGTTTCAATCTGTCGTAGTCGAGACCTTCTGTTGGTACCCCGTTGGCACTTAGGGATCCAGTCGGTGTGGGTGTGGACTTCGGTCTGTAGACGAGATAAACATAAAAAGTTACAGTAGTATACCTAAAAAGGGGCTGTTTGAGGGGGAGTCCAGAAGTCACTCCTGGAGGGAAACAAGACAGAGAAGTGTCTGTGGCTGGATCATTCCTCTCTACATCCTGCATTTCACTCCTCAGACACTTCAATCACTTTTAAAAACAGTTACATTAGCATTTCTTGCAACTACAACGTCAACAACTTGAAAGACAGTGCAAATTGATTTAAAATTGACAGTTTGATTTCAAAACACAGCAGGAAACATAGGAAGTTACAGCATTTAACACACAGAGAACATTTTCATCATTACCCCAACATCCATTCTTTTAAATTCCGTATTGGGAAACTGATTTACAAATCTGGCAATGTAGAGAGTAATGTACCACAATAATGATTTTCGTGCCATTTCATATCCACGTGTCAAAATTGATAACTACACTAGTTGAAAACAGCTGAGCCTATTTTGACAGGGCCCTTTCATGAACTTGATTTGTCCGTTTGAGTATCATTATGCTCTAAGCAAAATTAACCTAAATATATACGCAACACGCAACAATTTCTAAGATTTTACTGAGTTATAGTTCATATAAGGAAATCATTCAATTAAAATGAATTCATTAGGCCCTAATCTATGGATTTCACATGACTTGGTTACAGACACCTTAAAAAGAAGGTAGGGGCGTGGATCAGAAAACCAGTCAGTATCTGGTTTGACCACCATTTGATTCATGCAGCGCGACACGTCTCCTTCGCACAGACTTGATCAGGTTGTGGCCTGGGGAATGTTGTCCGACTCCTCTTCAATGGCTGTGCGAAGTTGCTGGATATTGGCGGGAACCGGAACACGCTTTTGTACACGTCGATCCAGAGCATCCCAAACATGCTCAATGGGTGACATTGTCTGGTGAGTATGCAGGCCATGGAAGAACTGGGACATTTCAGCTTCCAGGAATTGTGTACGGATCCTTGCGACATAGGGCCATGCATTATCATGCTGAAACATGAGGTGATGGCGGCAGATGAATGACACGACAATGGGCCTCAGTCCATTCAAATTGCCGCCAATGATATGCAATTATGTTAGTTGTCCGTAGCTTATTCCCTTATGCCCATACCATAACCCCACCGCCACCATGGGACCCTCCGTTCACAACGCTGCCATCAGCAACCCACAAGACGCCATATATGTGGTCTGCGGTTGTGAGGCTGGTTGGACGTATTGTAAAATTCTCACAACTTAAGACAACTGTGTCATTGTGTCGTGTGATAAAACTGCACATTTTAGAGTGGCCTTTTATTCTCCAAGCACAAGGTGCACCTGTGTAATGATCATGCTGTTTAATCAGCTTCTTGATATGCCACACCTGTCAGGTGGATGGATTATCTTGACAAAGGATAAAATGCTCACAAATGTGTTTGCAAAATTTGAGAGAAATACGCTCTTTGTGAGTATATAACATTTCTGGGATCTTTTATTTCAGCTCATGAAACATGGGACCAACACTTCACATGTTGCGTTTATATTTATGTTCAGTGTAGATTTAGGCAAAGTGAACCAGTAAATGAAATGGAAACTGTCTTATGACTGGAATCACTAGTAGAATAGCTTAATGCCTTAGGTAAAGCCAGCCCAAAGGGCACATACAACACACGCACCAACCATACGAGTTCACACAGCTAACGTTGGGTAATGCAGCCCAATTCAAACACAATCAAGTTGACTTTGGGAGTCAGAGTTCAGAAACAGGCTGCTCTAGTTAAGAACATGCACACACAATGCAGCTGCCACATAGCCATGCTTCTCTGCTATTGGATCAGCTGTGACAGGAAACCATTGCCAACAAGGAAATCACCATGGGCTACAACTACAGGAAATGATTAAAGGAAATGCCACACTATCAGAGTGTGAAATCAGTGAGAAAATGAATTCCGTGAACAGCCAAACACTTGCCAGGAGCAAGTGGAAGCCAAGAGAATAGGAGAAGTATAACGTTACGTTACAAGAATGTTAGCTTGTTATGATTTACCAACAGCTGTCTTTCTGTAGTGTATATGTGTGTGTGTGTCTGTTTACGTCTGTGTGTTTGTTTACGTCTGTGTGTTTGTTTACGTCTGTGTGTTTGTTTACGTCTGTGTGTTTGTTTACATCTGTGTGTTTGTTTACATCTGTGTGTTTGTTTACGTCTGTGTGTTTGCTCTAGTGGTCTCTGGTCCTCTGGCCTCCTCTATAGGTCAGATATGAATACCAGTTTATGGGGGAGAAATTCATTACGCCCATCTGCCAATGCAGGGCTGTGTGGCCTTATCTATGGGGTTCTTCTGAGACAGTTGGCACGGACGTGAATATTCACAGCACTGGGAGGTCTCCTCTAGCTTGCGCACTATACAGTAGTGTCTGTGTTGAGTATGTGTTGAGTATGTGTTGAGTATGTGTTGAGTATGTGTTGAGTGTGTGTTGAGTGTGTGTGTATAGTAAAGCAGAGCAACTGGAAGAGGTTACATTAATTCATAGATACTTAGATTGTTTATTATTTATACAAAAATAACCAATGTATATACCTAGTGTTCATTTGCAGTCAGGTGATTACTTTGTTGGCAAAATAGAGAAATATGGGAATGACAAGGTACTAACCCCCCCTTGAGCACTGCAAATTATACAAGAGGAGTAAAAAGGGAAATTTGTCACTACACGCCTGTATACCTGTTTACGATACCAGAACCCATTGGATTTCTCCACGGTGACTCCCGTCTGTGGGAGAGAGACTAGCTTTTAAAAGGGCTGTCCTGTAGCCCCAGGTCCCCTCCCTAATCAAGCCCACACCAAACCTACAGGCTACAGACAGCAGACTGAGTATAGCTACCAGGGAATCTGGAAAAACAACAGCTATTGATGATATATTGATTTGTTTTAAGTTAATACGTTAAAATGCAACACCGGCCTCTTTATAAGGAACATAACATCAATAAAAGCCAGCATTCTGTTTTGTACATGGGAGGCTGGAAGTGTATTTACAGCCGACAAACCCTCATTTAGAGCCCTGCAATTAGGAACACTCACTGCTACGGAAAGCCTAGCTAGCGGTAGCCTAGCGGTAGCCTAGCGATAGCCTAGCGGTAGCCTAGCGAGTGCCTAGCGGTAGCCTAGCGGTAGCCTAGCGGTAAGCAGCAGCCCGGTGCTTTAGTCATGTTTTTAACCAGTCATAAACCAACAACCTCAGGGTTCGGACCCCAGCAGTGACATGCTCTGCTATGCTCCGTGGTCCTTCTTTAGTCATGTGATGATGAGCGGCAATGCTGAGGCAGTCATTGATTCAGTCGTGTTTGACCCAATTATGGGTTTAGACTCAGCGACTATATAATATAGGCATTTGTACATGAAAGCACACAATTGGAATCTAAGCCCATTTATGGGATGGAATGCTGGTATTTACCTTCCAACGACCGGGGATTTGCTACCATTCATAGTGTTAGTCCTCTCCCAAGGTTTTCTGGGCATGTCTGAAGAGGAAAGAAATAAAAGCATTAGATATATTACATTGATAGAACTGAACCACTATCAGGAGACAAACAACAGACAGAAAAATAGGACCTAAACTACAGACACAAATACATTTGTCAAACTACATTAACTTCTGGCTAATACTGACTAGGATCTTGGTGGTCTGAATGTGGAAGGTGCATGTTGCTGTTCTGGTCCTGTCTATCTCTGACCACTACAGTCCTGTACTATATACTATATTTAACCCCACTCACCTGGTGTGCTACAGGCTGACACTTTGGGAGTTGTGGTGCCTTCGCCACTCTCGTCCTATTGGAGAGAAGCAAAGGGCGTTCCTTCAAAGGTCAGAAGATATAGCTGAGGGAGCTTCAGATAAACAGGTGAGAATATATTAACCTGTTTATTAAGTTAATCATCCACTGAAGGAGAACCATTGATCCACTTTAATGTCACTTAAGACCATCAAAGAGAAACGTATGAAGCTCCAAAGACATCTTGAAGTGGGAATGTCAACACTACCTCATCTCTGTACCCGACACATACTCGGAGTTTACAAAACATCTTCCTAATATTAAGTTGCACCCCTTTTGACCTCAGAACAGCCTCAACTCATCTGGACTACAAGGTGTCAAAAGCATTCCAAAGGGTTACTGGGCCCATGTTGACTCCACAGTTGGCTGGATGCTCTTTGGGTGGCGGACCATTTTTGATACGCACGGGGAAACTGTTGAGCGTGAAAAACCCGCCAGCGTTGCAGTTCTTGACACACTCAAACCGGTGCACCTGGCACCTACTACCATAACCTGTTCAAAGGCACTTCAATCTTTTGTCTTGCCCATTCACCCTCTGAATGGCACACACACACAATCCATGTCTCAATTGTCTCGAGGCTTAAAAATCCTTCTTTAACCAATAAGGGGTCATAGATTTTACCTAATCTTTCTGTCATGGAAAGAGTGTCTTGTACACTCAGTGCACTAAGGTCCCTCAGTCGAGCAGTGAATTTCAAACAGATTTAACCACAAAGCAGGGAGACTTTCCAATGCCTTGCAAAGGGCACCTATTGGTAGATGGGTAACAAAAACCAGACATTAAATATCCCTTTGAGCATGGTGAAGTTATTAATTACACTTGATATTGATACACTGGATGGTGTATCAATACACACAGTCACTACAAAGATACAGGCGTCCTTCCTAACTCAGTTCGCGGAGAGGAAGGAAATCGCTCAGGGATTTCACTTTATTGGCCAATGGTGACTTTCAAACACAGTTTAGTGGCTGTGATAGGCAGAGTTGACCTTTCCCTGACCTGTCTGTCTGTCATACTCACAGCTCGTTGCTCTGGCTCAGGCGATGATCCCTTCTCTGCAATTCTTCTCCTGAAAAACAATACAGACTATTAAGATAGATTCCCAACCTCATAACACGTTATACTGTAAAAAATTATCTAACTTCTCACAGCAAATTAATTTTAAATAATGTTTGGCTGACTCCGACAGCTACATGGTCTGCAATGATATGGTACTCGAAGAATTCAAAGACTTATTGTGACAAGACATTTTCTTCTCCATATTGTCCTCTCAAGT
The DNA here is from genome assembly GCA_023634145.1 of Thymallus thymallus. Lineage (NCBI taxonomy): Eukaryota > Metazoa > Chordata > Actinopteri > Salmoniformes > Salmonidae > Thymallus > Thymallus thymallus. The sequence continues at coordinate 28,650,585 of CM042412.1, read as the reverse complement.
TTGGTGATGTAATGTCACCTTCTGGCCAGCAGGGCGCTCATCTCCTCCATCAATCCCCCTCCACCAGGTGCTCCTCCCAGAGGGCCGTTCCCTCCAGGTTTGGCCCCTGCAGAGCCAGCCAAGCCCCCAGCCATGGCTGCAGCCAGAGCAGCTGCCGCATCACCACCACTATCACTCTGGGGGGACAGGGGGAAGGACATTACAGTGTTGCAGCAGCAGGCCATGTTACAGAGACACATAACTGGGGGTCAGGTATGGTGGAGTTTTTATTTATCCTTTATTTAACTAGGCAAGTCAGTTAAGAATAAATTCTTATTTACAATGACGGCCTACACTCGGACGACGCTGGGCCAATTGTGTGCCGCCCTATGAGATCCCAATCACGGCCGGTTATGATACAGTCTGGATTCGAACCAGGTTGTCTGTAGTGACGCCTCTAGCACTGAGATGTAGTGTCTTAGACCTTGGGAGCCAGTATCCTATCCTGGGATGAGGATATGGGATGTGACAAACAGTTTGTGTCTGTGCAAGGGTAGGGATGTGTGTGTTTCTGTGTGTGTCAGCCTCTCACCCTTGGCACTTTACGCAGCTTGGCTCCAGCGAGGGCAGCAGCCAACCCGGACAGGGGGCGGTCCTCTGATGGGGAGAAGAGGCCGGGTGGCAGGGGAGGGGCTGGAGGAGGGGGAGGGTGGGCCTGGCCACCGGGGGGAGGTGGAGGTCCGGGTGGGGGAGGGGGCCCGCCGCTGGTAGGAGTGAGTGTGGGGGGTAAGGGGGGAGGGGGAGGAGGGCCTGGTGGGACAGCGGCCGTGGGGGTCACAGTGGAGCTGGGAGGGAGGGGGGGAGGGGGAGGAGGGGTGGGCAGCACCAGAGTCAACACTGTGTCTGTTTGGGGGGAGAGAATAAATTATCATTAACACACACACACACACACACACACACACACACACACACACACACACACACAACTCAGGCTTCCTTAACTACCCCTATTATATTCACCATCAATACTAGTACTATCAGGCTTGACCATTTATTGGTCAAGTTTATATTTTAAAACTTGTTTTTGAAGACATGGTATGAACATGCTACATCCACTTGTTGTTTGTCATGCAACATGCATGCACATTAGTGAGTTAAGGCCTAAATGTCTCCATTTGATGGAAGCAAATGGAGACATCCCACACATAAACAAGGCAGAAAATGTACACACAACCACATAGAAGCACAGTATAAAATGCATTGGACACAGGAACTCTAACAGCCTAAGTTAGGTCAATATCTGCATAAATGCAGCCCTAAACCATAGAACCACAGAGAAGTAGCTTGTAGAAAATCATTGTGATTCCACAACACATACAGAGGATTGGATCAATGAGCTGTAATGAAATGTGCCCCATATTGAGCTCCTGTCAATGAGAGTCAGTCGAAGTGGTAGAAATAGTCAGACTGAATCTACATATAAATGCTACTAAACAATTAATACACAAAATGATGGCACTTTATACAATTTTAAAATTTAAAATTATATCATTAATTCTAATGCAGTATTTGAATTATGCAAATCGGAATATTTGAAATTGCAAATGTTTTCAGAAAGATTTATAATAATAATAATACTATTAAATTCAATGTTATTTCCAATAAAGTTGATAGGGTAATCAGAACAATTTGAGGGCAGGTTTAGACCTGATAAATATCAAATGCAGAGGACACAGATGTGATTTATCTGCTAATATATCTGATTTATCTGCTAATAATTCTATTCAGCAGAGGGAGATATTATAATTTATATATTATCGATTCCAGACACTAATCCTACCCTGAAAACCCTCGAAAGACTGCCACTGAGTTTGGCCAATTAAGTAATTTCATAATCGAAATACAACCAACATGTCTGTACATTACTTAGCATCAGCGACTCTCCCCGTCCTCTGAGACGTAGCGTAGCGTCACACTAACAAACTTGATCAAGTGGACAAGGACGGAACAGAAACAAAAGTAGTGTTCAGAAGAGTCAACTCTCCATCCGTCAGTCAACTCTCCATCCGTCAGTCAACTCTCCATCCGTCAGTCAACTCTCCAACCGTCAGTCAACTCTCCATCCGTCAGTCAACTCTCCATCCGTCAGTCAACTCTCCATCCGTCAGTCAACTCTCCATCCGTCAGTCAACTCTCCATCCGTCAGTCAACTCTCCATCCGTCAGTACCTTACCGTCTGTAACACGTACATAACCCCACTGTCACCAGACCCAGTAGGCTTGATTAACACTGACGTGACAAGGGAGGTTGAAAAGTCATGGTAAAATAAGAACGCCATCACAATGGAGAAACAATGATACAATGATCCTTCCAGACTGCAGTGATCTCTAGATCAGAGACATGCATGCCATGCCCAACAATCAGACTCCATTCAAATCCATGAGAGATCACCAGGCAACTCAAGACCATGAGCAACAGCATGGGCATGCACGGTATGAGCCAGACAGACACACCTGACCAACATAGACTGACAAGCACCTACAGACCATTCTAAGCAGCCACATAGAACCCAGCCACAGCCACATTAGCCATGCTAGTCACAGCTGCAGCCAGCATTGGCACCCAGAGCTGGGCCCAATTGGTTAGGGCAGGCCCCCTGCTCCCTGGCACCCTATTAGTGGGTGAGTGGAGGTAGAGGTGGAGGAAGAGAGAGGGGCTGAGAGAGGTGAGGCCTTACCCTGCTGGGCCAGAGGGTCTGCAGGCTGAGAGGCCTCTGGAGCCGCGGAGCAGGAGTTTCCCAGCACAGAGAGGTTTACAGAGAGGTCAGCAGATGCAGGGGGAGCTGTGGAAGGAGAAGGGACAATGGCAGGCTGGGATGAGGGAGAGGATACAAGGGGAGCGATGTGAGAGACGAAGGGCGACTGCTGGCAGGACGACGACAGGGACAGGGAGAGAGGGGGCAGCGGTGGAGGGGGAGGCGGGGTGGGAGGGGGAGGCGGGGTAGGGTTGCTGCTGTTGCCGATGGTGACAGGTGAAGGAGCGGGGAACATGGGGGGCCCGTTGGGGGAGTGCGAGGGGTGTTTCTGTGACAGGGGGCTGGGGGCCGGGATGGCGATGACGGGGCGAGGGCCGGTGGCCTTGCCCGGCGGGCTGCTGATCATGACGGGGGGCGAGGGAGGCAGGGGGCTGAAGTTGGTTGCTGACCACACCACTGACTTGGAGGGGGGCAGGGGGGCCGGGGCAGGGGGCGTGGGAGGGACAGGCTGTCGCCTGGGGACTGTGGCGTAGTGGGGTAGGACCGGGTGGAAGGCGGAGCCTAGTGAGGTGGCGAATCGGGAGGCAGAGTGTCGTAGAGGCGGGGTGGGGGGTGTTGCAGAGGAGGGTGACGGGGTGGGTGGAGGGTAGTTGGGGGTGGTGGGAGACACAGACGTAGAGGAGGTCTTGGAGGAGCACTCTGGAGGCGGAGGGGTGTAGAGGGTACTTTCAAATGCTACACACATCAGATGGACAGGACGGGACGGGACGGGACGGGACGGGACGGGACGGGACGGGACGGGACAGGACGGGACAGGACAGGACAGAAGCAGCCACACAAGAGGGAAATTACACCGAAGAGGAGAGAGAGAGAAAGGGGAAACAGAAAGAAGAGAGGAAGGGTAACTAGCAGACCTAAATCTCCTTTTTTGGTTCTTTCTCTAACAGAAAGGATGCTACTATTAGTACACGAGGTTAGACCAAACCAGACTCTAGAAACAAACTGTCATAATGTGTTCACATGGACAGAGAAGCAGTAGAAAACCACGGGCAGTCGTTATTTCAGGAGGGAGCACTTGGCTTGAGCCGCTCAGTGAACATAGTCTGATCTAGTCATTAGTCTCTGTTGGAACTGACAGGATCAGCACGGACCAGATCCAGTCACTCACTCTCCATATCTCATCCAAAACGATCCTGTCCATACCAGGACTGGGCAAGCAGAACAGTTGTATTCTATACATTTAGTCAAGGCACCAAATTTGAGAGCTATAACAAATTTGGACATGTTTGGTTTATGTACATGACTGATTGTAACTGACTGATGCACAGACTCTGGTAGAAACTCTGCCAAGATAACAAAATGCTTCAATATTTGGGTGACTACATAGTTTCAAATCACCACTCAACTCACCACTCAATTCACCATTACCTAGCTTTCTATCAGAATGATAGGTAGGTAGCCTAGCGGTTAAGAGCTATGGGCAAGTAACCGAAAGGTCGCTGGATTGAATCCCAGAGCCGACTAGGTGAAAAATCTGTCGATGAGCCCTTGAGCAAGGCCCTTAACCCTAATTGCTCCTGTAAGTCGCTTTGGAAAAAAGAGTGTCTGCTGAATGACAAAAAAAATATAAAAAAATACCCCAAAATATTTGTTTAATATATTTTTTTGTCATTCAGCAGACACTCTTTTCCAAAGCGACTTATATTATATATATATAAATAAATAAAAGATTTCAAGCCAGAAACCTCTACTAAAGAAACTATTTGAAATTAGTTTGCATAAATTCTTACTGAACCACGCAGAAAAAAATCCCATAATAAAGTCTGTTTCTCATGCTATTTTTTTGTCAATACCCCAATCAGTAGTATCTCCTCATCTCTCATGTACATAACTAGTGAGGCTAGGTGGGGGTAGTATCGCTGGGTGGTCAAGCCAGAGCTTGACTGCATGCTCAGAATTATCAATGCTCTGTTTTGTTTACTGAGAGCTAATGTTGCTAATCCTAGAGCTAGCCTAGCGCTGAGGCCGCTCCAACCATATGTTTACTGAGAGCTAATGTTGCTAATCCTAGAGCTAGCCTAGCGCTGAGGCCGCTCCCACCATATGTTTACTGAGAGCTAATGTTGCTAATCCTAGAGCTAGCCTAGCGCTGAGGCCGCTCCCACCATATGTTTACTGAGAGCTAATGTTGCTAATCCTAGAGCTAGCCTAGCGCTGTGGCCGCTCCCACCATATGTTTACTGAGAGCTAATGTTGCTAATCCTAAAAAAGGTTCTGCTTGGAGCCAAAAAGGATCTGCCTGGAACCAAAAAGGTTTCTTCAAAGGGTTCTCCTATGGGGACAGCCGAAGAACCCTTTTAGGTTCTAGATAGCACCTTTACTTCTAAGAGTGTTTCTGATGTGTCTCCACTAACTGGAAACATTGGTCATGTATGATTCTCCCACTCCATCTCTCTCACACCTCACCTCTTTCTGTTCCTCCAGCCAGAAGACTACCCCCATCTCTGTCTCTGCCTCTCTCTCGCTTCTCACCCCCCCCTTCTCCCTCCCTCCCTCTCATCCCCGTCTCTGGGTGGTTAGTGGCCACAGAGCAGGCCCCAGCTTTGCTCTGTGATCCCAGAGTAGTAACCCATAAAGACACACACACACACACACACACACACACACACACACACACACACACACACACACGCACACCTTTTCACTAACCCCAAAATGGACATACACTCCTCCATACACACTAACTAGAGTGGCCTACAGAAGAGAGAGACCAGCGGAGTATAGGGCCGTTAGGAATGGCTAGATTAAAAGAGCTTTGAGATTCCCTAGTCACACAATAAACTCCTTGTTGTTTCTAACGTAATAAGGGCTATAGCTAAGATGAGACACTCTACATGGTTACAGACACACCAAGACGCTCATTTCAGACAGGATCCGTGGATGCCCTATCCTCTACTACACTGGGCTGGTGGTTATTTACACACAGCATGACTTCCATAGACACTGACTACATCCAATGGGATACTAACCATACTATGAATGGAATTGGTAATCCAACCAAAACCTTTTGCAAGGCTATGTACAGTAAGCCATCAGTGCACATGTATGTTTTTCTTGTAGGAAGGACAACTAGAAGCATATGAAAAGGTCACTCTCACCCTTCAAACCCAAAAGCACCCCAAATGTTAACATGCAGTGCCACATTAACTATTGTGTTTGTCTTATCATGTACTGTGGAAATTGTGTCGTTATGCATTTATTGTACAAAATGCCCAGGGGAAAATAAAGTCTACTCTATACAATAATGCCTTAGACATGTTCATGATAATGTTCATGTGATGGCCCCTCCCCCTTAGCAGGCATGCACCATGTTAGCCTTGTTGGTGTATTTTTAGCTTCTGACTAACATGGAGAATTTAGCCCAGCTAACGTGATGAGTGTGGCACTGAACCATGCCAACACTGGATCCCCCACTGACTTAATAAAGTATGTAGCAGCAATGCCCATCCTTGATCCCCCCCCCCAACCAACGCCAAGAACATGAGTCCCTCACCTGCCTATGCTTTGCTGGGCAGACTGGCAGGGGTAACCTACCATCCACCAACAAGTCATAGCGTGTGTGTGCATGGTTGCCTACTCGCTGAGAGAACCGCATAAACATGTGCCACGCTAGTTACCCACTCACCTGTTGGTAACTATTCTGTTCTGTCATTTTGTCATTAATGTCCTACCTTGTTCTATACTGGACATCAGATGTGTGCATATGTGTGTTGGTATGTGTAAATGTGTGTATGAGTGTGTTTAAGGAGTGTGTAAGAGGTAAGTAAAAAGCCTTGGCTGCTCACCGGCGTTGGAGATGCGTCTCCCTCTCTCCCAGTCCATCTGCTCTCTGTCCAACTGCTGCTCCTGGTGCCTCTCACTCTCCATCCTATCCCTCTCCTGCTTCTCTCTCTCCATCAGCTCCCTCTCCGCCCTCTCTCTCTCCATCAGCTCCCTCTCTCTCTCCGCCCTCTCTCTCTCCAGCTGCTCTCTCTCCTTATCCTGACGCTCACGCTCCAGGCGATCTCGTTCAGCACGCTCCCTCTCCCTCTCTGAGCGCTCCCGTTCTCGCTCCTGGCGCTCCCGGTCTTGGCGTTCCCGTTCGCACTCCCTCTCCTGCATCTCACGCTCCAGCCGTTCCCTCTCCTGGCGCTCCCGCTCCAGTCGCTCACGCTCCACCTCCTTCAGCCGCTGCAGCTCCAGCAGCTGCCTGCCATGGGAAGAGAGGAGAGAAGAGGAGGTGAGGAGAGGAGAGATGGGAGAGGAGCCCATATAGAGCAGGATAGAGACATATAGAGTAGGATAGAGACATATAGAGTAGGATAGAGACATATAGAGTAGGATAGAGACATATGAGCAAAGGGAGAAGAAGAAGAGACCAGAGAGGAGAATCCAAAGAAGAGAGACCAGAGAGGAGCCGATGACCTCGTTTTACATGCTGGCCTAATGCACCATGCAGACCCACAGGCAGGTCTGTCACTTGGAACAGGCCTTCTTGTTATCATTATATAAGCTTGTCATTATGTAATTACTGTTCTGTGCAAGAAAAACAGTTACGCAATCACAGCTAGCTCTGCATGTAGCTAGTCTGCTTCTGGCTAAAGCCTCTCTTTCTGTACTGATAAAGACAGAATCTGTATAAAATCATAATAAAAAAAAAAAAGAGAGTCATCTGTATCATCTGTATCCATCTGCATCTCAGTGCAAGAGGCATCACTACAGTCCCTGGTTCAAATCCAGTTTGTGTCACATCCGGCCGTGATTGGGAGTCCCGTTGGGCGGTGCACAATTGGCCCAGTGTCATCCAGGTTTGGCCGGTGTAGGCCGTCATTCTAAATAAGAATTTGTTCTTAACTGACTTGCCTAGTTAAATAAATAAAAAAATATATAACATAACATTTACAAAGAACACTGTACCTAAGCACATTCAGTATCAGCTTGTTCAGTCCAACCAAACGCATTGATGCAGAGGTCTGATTTGAACTCCTGATTGAGAATCATGTATTTCTCCACGTACAAACAGTGAGCTCCAAAAGCATTGGGACAGTGACAGATGTTGTTGTTGTTTTGGCTCTGCACTCCAGGACTTTAGAAATGATACAATGAACAGCTTAAAAACGACAGCACTTTTTGTACATAGTCCCCCCCCCCATTTTAGGGGACGAAAGTATTGGGACAAATTCACTTATATGTGTGTTAAAGCACCCAATAACTACATCAAGCTCGTGACTACAAACTTGTTGGATGCATTTGCTGTTTGTTTTGGTCGTTTAAGATGATTTGGTGCCCAATAGAAATGAATGGTAAGTGTATTTTGAGTCACTTTGTGAATAATGATGAGTAAGAATGTTAGACATCATTATTCACGATTTGTTCAGGACTATCCGTAACCATGGTAGCATCCACATCAATGTAGAAGTGTTTGGAAACATTCTATTCTTATTTCCAATAAAAGTGACTCCATTAATTACCGTTAATTTTATTAGGCACAAAATCATCTTTAACAACCAAAACAAAACAGCAAATGCAAGTTTGTAGAGTCGCTATGTGTACAGGTAAGATCAGGGATATTGCCTCGGCATACTGAGACAGGTCGGCATTGTGGTGAAACGGATGAGGAAAGACTATGTAACTATTGTGACCTCGAAGAAATAGAGAATTCAACTAATGTTATCCTCTATTGCCCTTTCAACCACAATATACGCTTGGTCTTCTTCCAGAAAGCACACCAGATTTACCCTGACGTTATGTGGATGAGCCATGAGGAGAAACTTAAATGGTTTACTGTCCATTGTCTAAGAAAAAGGGATACCTATAATTAAATTATAAAGATATGTATCTTCTATGTGGTAAATGGTACGTGTGTATATAGATAGTGTATAGGCTTGTCTCCCACATGAATCTTCTCTTTGTGCCAGACTGGATTTAAATGCCTGTATGTATTTATCTGTATATGTAATGTATGTATGTACAGTTGAAGTTGGAAGTTTACATACACTCAATTAGTATTTGGTAGCATTGCCTTTAAATTGTTTAACTTGGGTCAAACGTTCCACAAGCTTCCCACAATAATCAGACCAGAGGACATTTCTCCAAAAAGTAAGATCTTTGTCCCCATGTGCAGTTGCAAACCGTAGTCTGGCTTTTTTTTAATCGCGGTTTTGGAGCAGTGGCTTCTTCCTTGCTGAGCGGCCTTTCAGGTTATGTCCATATAGGACTTGTTTTACTGTGGATATAGATACTTTTGTACCTGTTTCCTCCAGAATCTTCAGAAGGTCCTTTGCTGTTGTTCTGGGAATGATTTGCACTTTTCGCGACCAACGTACGTTCATCTCTAGGAGACAGAACGCGTCTCCTTCCTGAGCGGTATGACAGCTGCGTGGTCCCATGGTGTTTATACGTGCGTACTATTGTTTGTACAGATGAACGTGGTACCTTCAGGCGTTTGGAAATTGCTCTCAAGGATGAACCAGACTTGTGGAGGTCTACAATATTTTTTCTGAGGTCTTGGCTGATTTCTTTTGATTTTTCCATGATGTCGAGCAAAGAGGCACTGATTTTTAAGGTAGGCCTTAAAATACATCCACAGGTACACCTCCAATTGACTCAAATTATGTCAATCAGCCTATCAGAAGCTTCTAAAGCCATAACATCATTCTGGAATTTTCCAAGCTGTTTAAAGGCACAGTCAACTTAGTGTATGTAAACTTCTGACCCACTGGAATTGTGATATAGTGAATTAAAAGTGAAATAATCTGTCTGTAAACAATTGTTGGAAGAATTACTTGTGTCATGCACAAAACTATATTTGTTAACATGAAATCTGTGATTTGACACAAATATAAAATGTAATTCATTCATTCATTCATTCATTCAGTCACAAGCTTGATTGCATGCTAGGAATATGAGACTAAAAACATTTTAATACTTCAATACATAAGTAACTTTGTACCAATTCTTTTGGTCCCCTAAAATGTTCACTTGATATGGCAATACACTCAAATTAAAGCTGAGAGTCTGCAATTTCACCTCATAGTCATTGTATCAATTCAAATCCAAAGTGCTGGAGTACAGAGCCAAAACAACAACAGATGTGTCACTGTCCCAATACTTTTGGAGATCACTATATCTCACCCCTAGAGGGCAGCATTCTCTAATAAAAAGTGAGGCAGGCTGCCTCCTGGCATAGCCTACTGTAGCTAACCGTGTTGTAGTAGAGTCTGGCTGCAAGCCATTTCACAGACTGTTCTCGCTCTCCCCATCTCTGTGCCATGGATGCTGTGACTGATGTACCTGGCCATTCTGTGGGGTTTCATCTGTCTCAGCCAGGCCTCTGTCCAACATTACCCAGACTGTCATAACGACACTGCAGAACCAAATCCATCTCCTGTACAGACAGACTGCTACAGCTCAGTGTTACAGCTCAGTGTTACAGCTCAGTGTTACAGCTCAGTGTTACAGCTCAGTGTTACAGCTCAGTGTTACAGCTCAGTGTTGAGGTGTGGAGAGGAAAGACGGGATGACGCAGATATCAGGGAGTGTGTGTGATGTCAGTGATGTGGGGGTGGGGGTCTTTGAGTAGGAAACATCTTGGATTGTGTGATGTCAGTGATGTGGGGGTCTGTGAGTTTGAAACATCTTGGATTCGGTCACAATTTGGATCATACACTGAGTGTACAAAACATTAGGAACACGTTTTGCCCTCAGAACAGCCTCAACTCATCAGGGAATGGACTCTACAAGGTGTCGAAAGCATTCCACAGAGACGCTGGCCCATGTTGACTACAATGCACAAAAATACAATATAATTCATTCATTAATTCAGTCACAAGCTTGTGTCAAGTTGGCTGGATGACCTTTGGGTGGTGGACCATTCTTGATACACATGGGAAACTGTTGAGCGTGAAATACCCAGCAGCGTTGCAGTTCTTGACACACTCAAACCGGTGTGCCTGGCACCAACTACCATACTTCGTTCAAAGGCACTTAAATCTTTTGTCTTGCCCATTCACCCTCTAAATGGCACACATACAAAATCAACGTCTCAATTGTCTCAAGGCTTACAAATAGGGAGAGCAGGTGTTTTGTACACTCAGTGTACAGTGTGTCAGCCTGATACCCTGAAAGTTTTGACCAAATGTCAAGAAAGAACTCCACTGGCATGATAAACTAATCTAAGCTGCTTTATTTTCTCTACCAATAGTACGCAAGGCCTTTCCCTCAGACAACCCTTCCCTCTTCTTGCTGTAAACCAAACCCAGTTCCGGTTTAATCATCAGCTCAACGTCAGTCCTCTGGTGTGACGTCACATCTCCCCTCTCGCCATCTGGCTAGGAGACAAGCTACACACACTTGTTCCTCAATGATGATGTCACCCCCCCCTGACTACTCTATCCCACCTGTCACCAGCCAACTTGTCATTGAACCTCTCCTACATCCCTGGCTCTGCATACCCTGGTGAGGCAACATCAAGTCTCCACACGCCCTCTAGAGAGGAACATGATGGGAACCAATCACTTCCATGTCCCAAATAGGCCTGGAGGAGAATGATGTCAGATCACCTGGGGTGTAAACGACCTACGATAAACCTGTTTATGAAAAACAGAACCTTTTTCTCATAAGCTAGGTCACCGGAGAACTGATCATGAAGCATATTTTTCACCCAGCAAAACCCAGTAGAATAGGACTCATCTGTACCTGAATATACTCTACACTAATGTGCTGAGAGAAGCAGTGAGACCAGTCAGAGTGTAAACTGGACATCAATAAACCCTCAATGTGCCAACTGAGGGAATTGCAGGATCAATCAATCCATGTTATCTTCCCACAATTACTTAATGGACTCCAGTGAGCGAAGGCAGGGGACTTTAATGGAAGGCAAATCTCTCCTCTTTTTCTAAAAAGCCTTGAAATGCCTTACATTGACCATTGACTAATATCACCAGTGACATATAATCCATCATTAACATACATAGTTTAAGAACCACATGAGAATTATTTGAATGTTACTTAAGACTGTAAAGCTTTAGCTAGTATTACAGAGGCAGTATTATGGGCCGCGGCGCCAATCCATTCCGTGGGCTGGATTAGCCAGAGGAAGGGCTGAGAGAGGGAGAGAAAGTCAGATTTAGCTGGTGGAGATCCTCTCTCTCCCAGGACTAATGTGGAGGAGGCTGAGAAGGCTTTCACTAGCTGTCGCCTCAGCAAGACTTCCCTCAGGCCTACCCCAGTACCACTGACCTCATTCTCCATATTCACCAGTCTCACTCTACAAGTTGTCCCTGTATCACACTGCACTGTTACCGAACCGTAGCTGTAACCAGGAAGGCCCAACTCCACACTCCTGGAGTTAGAGAGGTAGTGTTGAGAGTGGAGGAGCAGAGCTACTGTCCTCATCTCCCTCCTCACTCACCGAGTTAATTAAAGAGCAGGATTGTCCTCCTGTTAATTAGGGGCTGGGCCATTAGAGGGCTGGAGGCGGAGCATTCCCAGTGGTTTCTTTTTGGGATACCGTTCCCTGATCTCCGCAGTGATGTACTTACAGTAGAGAGTCTAGTGTATAATGTAGCACTGAGATAAGAGGGCGTTATAGAGATGAGTATATACTCCAGTCTGGGAGGGACAGGGGGCCGTTAGGTCCACCATCTAGAGGATCATCAAACTGTGACAGGAGTGCTGACAGGCTACTGCAGACCACTGCACAAGCCTCTTTAAACACCACGATTAAAATGTATACGAGGGGCAGCGGTGATATCTACTATAAGTACGCCAGAGGTACACTTGGCAGGATGGTGATGAGAGGAGCAGGAAGGGGTTATTACCACTAGAAAAATGTCAGTGGGGGATAATTGCAACTGACGTGCGATCCCAACGACCCATCATATATGGGTAGTAGTTACACCACACAAAACTGAGGTAAACTATATTTTAATGCTACTCACTCTATATGAAACAAGTCTTGCTTCACCAAAAAGGGACTATTTTGACAATGTAGGCATTTGGTTAACTTGGGTTATTGGGACATGACATTCCATTTGGTCAACTTGGGTTATAGGGACATTCCATTACTGTCCACAGCAATGATTCAGACTAATTCCCTACAGCATTTTTATTTTATTTTTATGTGCAATGCTATCTGGCATGTACTGCATTTCCTGGCATACGAGATCATAACATTCCTACACAACACGCATGGAGAAGTTAAAATAAGCACCATGGTGAGGGAAGCGGTTAAAAGTGGGTGGGTGGGTAAGGAAAACAAAATCCTGTAGGATGAATTATTGTTCAACTGTGAATATGTAATACAAATATAGTAACAAAAAAAATAAGCACCAGGCCTCACCCTGTCTATCAGGAGAGATAGAGGGAAGGAGAGGGGGAGCTGGGGGGGAGGGGAGTCAAAAGAAGGAGAAGCTGGGATGGGCGGACTGCCTGCCATTCGTCAAAGGGACAGCGATTTGTTTACATCCCGAGTAACTTTCAAGGGAGGGACGTCATGTTGGAGTAATGTTCTCCTTGAGATGAACATGGATATTCTGAAGCAGTAAGGTTATCATCCTTCTTAGATGAGGGATCATAAAAATACAACTATTTAGGGATGTCAGTTGAGTACTAGTGTATACTGTAACCATTATCTGAATGACCAAGTTCTTTACATTCCAATATAGAAGCTTTTTGGGATATGACAACTATAACTCTCATACTGTTTAACAATACAATGTATCATCATGGTGAACCAAGCTGGAGAATTAACAATACATCTCTGTCTTGCTGAGAGAGGAGAAGGCAGCTCCCTGCAGGTCCTATTGAATAGAAGAATGGAACCAGATGAGAAATTATTAAAGGATGCCTCAAACGCATGTCAACACACAAACACAGAATTACCCTCACTTTCTCACAGGAGACGAACATACACACTGAGACGAGTGGAAAAAGGCCGGATTTGTCCCTGACTTTGCCTCTCTCCCACTTAAGGGAATGAAAGCTTCAAAAGATTGCTGATCCATTTACTGGCGTCTCAGTTCCTGGCATGCGTTGCCTGGGGAACGGTTGCTAAGAGAGTGTAGGCGGAACACGGCCTGAATCCTAACGTTTTTCAACAACTTACTACTACGGACTCAAAAAAAAAAAAGATTCAATTTTACAATAAAAAAATAACCACTTGAATGTGTTTGACAAATGACTTATTTAGACAGCTTTTGGGTGTAGCAACAGTGTGATGCCGTTATCCTTGATTCCGACAGCCAAGGAAAGCAAGCTGCAGAATCAAAAAGCCTGGAAAGCCCCCCGTCCAGTTAGTCAAAGCGACTTTCCTCATTGGCTCAGAGGCCTGAACAGTTTTGTCTGTATGGACTGATGCCCAGTTAGTCCACATGGAGCTACTCTATAAAGGACTCAGTCCAACTCTACAGCTCACAGTCACAACCACATGCCCCCCTAGCCAAGTGCAGAAGACCAGATCAGGACACTTGTCAAAGCCAAGAAGGGAATGAGTTTTTGTCCAACAGCACCCCTATGTGTGTGTTGGACACTAACATAAGTACAGTTGAAGTCGGAAGTTTACATACACCTTAGCCAAATACAGTTTTTCACAATTCCTGACAATTAATCCTAGTAAAAATTCCATGTCTTAGGTCAGTTAGGATCACCCCTTTCACCAATACTCTTCCTAGAGCTGGCCATCCAGCCAAACTGACAAATCAGGGGAGAAGGGGCTTGGTCAGGGAGGTGACCAAGATCCCAATGGTCACTCTGACAGAGCTCCAGAGTTCCTCTGTGGAGATGAGGGAACCTTCCAGAAGGACAACCATGTCTGCAGCACTCCACCAATTCAGGCCTTTATTGTAGAGAGGCCAGACTGAAGCCACTCCTCAGTAAAAGGCACGACAGCCCGTTTGGAGTTTGCCAAAAAGGCACCTAAAGACTCTTAGACCATGAGAAACAAGATTCTTTGGTCCGATGAAACCAAGATTTAATTATTTGGCCTGAATGCCAAGCTTCACGTCTGGAGGAAACCTGGCACCATCCCTATGGTGAAGCATGGTGGTGGCAGCATCATGCTGTGGAGATGTTTTTCAGTGGCAGGGACTGGGAGACTAGTCAGGATCATTCTTGATGAAAACCTGCTCCAGGGCGCTCAGGACCTCAGACTGGGGTGAAGGTTCACCTTCTAACAGGACAACGACCCTAAGCACACAGCCAAGACAACACAGGAGTGGCTTCGGGACAAGTCTCTGAATGTCCTTGAGTGGCCCAGACAGAAAATATCTGTTGCAGCGACACTCCCCATCCAACCAGACAGAGCTTGAGAGAATCTGCAGAGAAGAATGGGAGAAACTCCCCAAATACAGGTGTGCCGAGCTTGTAGCGTTTAAAAAAAAATAGATATGCAAAAAAATTAAAAAACCTGTTTTTTGCTTTTTCATTATGGGGTATTGATGATGTCATTATGGGGTATTGATGTCATTATGGGGTATTGATGATGTCATTATGGGGTATTGATGATGTCATTATGGGGTATTGATGATGTCATTATGGGGTATTGATGATGTCATTATGGGGTATTGATGATGTCATTATGGGGTATTGATTCATTATGGGGTATTGATGATGTCATTATGGGGTATTGTGTGTAGATTGATGGGGGGGGGGACAATTTAATCAATTTTAGAATAAGGCTGTAATAATTTGGACAAAGTCAAGGGGTCTGAATACTTTCCAAATGCACAGTAAGTGCCTTTGAACAGGGTATGGTAGTAGGTGCCAGGCGCACCGGTTTGAGTGAGTCAAGAACTGCAACGGTGCAGGCTCAACAGTTTCCCGTGAAGATTACATATCCATCTGTCCAAATATGTAAAAAAAAAAAAAAAAAAAAAAAAAAGATACATTTCCAGGGGGTGTCCTTACTTTTTCACATGACTGTATATACCCCATTATGACACCTCATGTCTTTTTAATCTAAATGGTAGGTTAATGTCGTGTCTTTAAAAGGACTGAGATTTAGGATTGGGAGAGGGATTTAGGAGAAAAACACTGTGTAATCCTCTGGAAACCACGAAACCAGCGACATTCTGACCAAGGAGAGTAATCTAAACATGTATTTATTGTGTGGTAAAAAAATGACACTGAGAAAGTCAGAGTAGACATAGCAATGCATGACAGAGCACGGAATGGATTTAAGAGATGGATATACAAACAACCAGGACTCATTTCATGTGGTCATTCAAGAATGTGGTGTGTCGTTGTTGGGTTTACTGTAAATGGGGTTTCCACATTATGTTCAATGGCTCTTTCCCTCATACACACATACACTGTATACAAAACATTAACAACACCTGCTCTTTCCATGACAAAGACTGACCAGGTGAATCCAGGTGAAAGTTATGATCCCTTATTGATGTCACTTGTTAAATCCACTTCGAATCAGTGTAGATTAAGGGGAGGAGACAGGTTAAAGAAGGATTTTGTGTGCCATTCAGAAGGTGAATGGGGAAGACAAAATATTTAAGTGCCTTTGAACAGGGTATGGTAGAAGATGCCAGGCAAACCGTTTTGAGTGTGTTAAGAACTGCAACGCTGCTGGGTTTTTCACGCTCAACAGTTTTCCCAAGAATGGTCCACCACCCAAAGGACATCCAGCCTACTTGACACAAGTGAGAAGAATTGGTTTCAACATGGGCCAGCGTGTTTTTGACATCTTGTAGAGTCCATGCCCTGACAAATTGAGGCTGTTCGGAGGGCAAAAGGGGGTGCAACTTAGTATTAGAAGTTGGGACACACACTGATCCCTGAGATATCCTGTGCTGCCCTGAGGCCATAGCTGAGTAGTGAGAGAGCCGTTTGGCTGGGGCCGTGCCACTAGTCTGTCCAGCTGGAGCTATGAGTCAACAGCTGGGTGGGGGTCTCTCCCTCCCTCCCTCCTTTTAATCTGTTCCCTTGACCCTCAGTGTTTCATTAAGATATTCCAAGCAGAGGGGAAGCAGCCAGGTGTAGTGTTGTAGACAGTACTAGTTTCAACTGTAGACTGAAGAGTGTCTCCACATCCATTACACAGTCAGTTCTCTCACCTCCAACAACAAAGCATGGGGCTGAACAGAGATCAGCTCTGGAACGTGGACAAACTGGACCTCTGCATTATTGAAGGGTCACCAGCACTGACCACAGAACTGTGTGTGAAAATAGACAGGCGGCGTTAGGCTATTACATGACAAGGCTCGATTATGGACGGTGGTATCGGAAAGCTACTACGAACAGACTCAGTGATGTTATCATCGGGGTTAAAAACAACAGTTACCTTTAAAATAGCACCATTCTGACTCTAAAAGGTTACAGTGTGAGCACGCGGTTAAACATGCCTCACATTCAGGCTAAATCGATGGCGGAATTACAGACCAACAAAATTGTTAGTAAAAATAAAACACTGTCAGGGTCGGGCTGAAAGTACTAGGTACTGATAGTAAACCTCTCTATGGAAATGGAAGTGTGTATGTTCGCAAGTGCGTGCTTGAATCCATGTGTGGAGGTGTTTCTGTACCTATGTGTTTTTGAGAGAGTACGGATGAGTGTGTAGCCTATAACCAACCCCCTCCATCCCTCTCCACTCCATCTCTCCAGGGTTGGTCAGGCGGGATTGTATTGAGTTTGCATCACAGGGATGACATCAGGCATTAAGCACCCAGCCAGTTCCATTGACTGCAACAGCTAAATATGGATGAGGGCCGGAACAGAACCGAAGAGCCAGATTGAGGGGGAGGCTCAGGGCCAGATCCATTACACATACTAAAAGAACTCCTTTGAACACATCCAGGCCTTTTGTGTTTCTGGAAGAGCAACAAAGATTGGGTCAGATATCCTTACAAGGAGCCCTCCTACTACTCACAGTAAAGGAATGCTTACTCTACCACTAGAGTAGAGAGCAATGGCACAGACAGACACATTGCTATGTCAAGTATGTCTTTGTATGAGGTGATGCACCAGCCAGGGAACATTTGGAACATTCAGTACATTCGGGACGGTACATTCTTTACAGGGCCATTTACGGCCAGGCCACCCACCTCTCAAACCACCCTCCCCATGTTTGCATGGAGTAATAATCCAGTTTGTTAATGACAGGGTTAATATCAAATCTGTGTCAGGAACCAAGTTAATGACTTTCAGATGGGAGAGAGCGGGCCGGGTCGACTTTACAAGGCTCCAACGTAAACAAGTCACGTCATGAATTTGCTCCCCAGTACAAACTCACACACACAACCACGCACGCCTGTGTAAATCAACACTAAGAACAAGGCCATTAAACTGCTCTAGTATAGGATATGAACCAGAGATGCTATATACCCTATGGAACACCTCATCTGAGTCTAACATGGACGGGTATGAATGATGAGGTTTTTCAAACATACCATATACCAAAATGACATATTCCCAAGGCAGTCGCTGCCAATAAATTACCAAGTGACCTTACATAAGGCCTTGGTGTCTCAGTGAGCCTCCTGAGACAAGATGATTAATTTCATTAAAACTGTATGTGTTGACTGAGTCATATATCATGGGATGATGGTGGCAGGTTTCATTAGAGGCCAGATACACACCTACTGAATGGACACGCACACAAACAAAGACACACGCAAACACACACTCACACAATCTTCAAATTATTTCTTACTCACTGAACAAATTGTCCATAACGACCATCGGGCACTAAAGCAACAAAATTATTTATCTTTAGACTGTAAAGCTGTTGAATAAAACCTTGTCTCTCCCTTTTAACTTCAAATCATTGCAGCTCCTTTATGGTCTGAGATGCATACAATATATATACACTACTCTGTTCATCATTCATAACACAGTACAGTACCTTGACCACCGCCAGCCATCTACTCTAAAACCATCAGACACACTCTCTCTCCCTCCCTATACTACCTGGCAGTCAGCCAGGATATCTAAATCCGAAGCACATTACTCTGTAACCGGCTGGAGGACAAGGATAGAGGGCCAGGCCTATCCAAGGAGAGAGGGCCAGGCCTATCCAAGGAGAGAGGGCCAGGCCTATCCAAGGAGGGAGGGCCAGGCCTATCCAAGGAGGGAGGGCCAGGCCTATCCAAGGAGGGAGGGCCAGGCCTATCCAAGGAGGGAGGGCCAGGCCTATCCAAGGAGGGAGGGCCAGGCCTATCCAAGGAGGGAGGGCCAGGCCTATCCAAGGAGGGAGGGCCAGGCCTATCCAAGGAGGGAGGGCCAGGCCTATCCAAGGAGGGAGGGCCAGGCCTATCCAAGGAGGGAGGGCCAGGCCTATCCAAGGAGGGAGGGCCAGGCCTATCCAAGGAGGGAGGGCCAGGCCTATCCAAGGAGAGAGGGCCAGGCCTATCCAAGGAGAGAGGGCCAGGCCTATCCAGACACTACTGAACTACCAATGTTCTCTGCTGCAGTGACGCAGGATATGGTAAGGGAGGAAAGGGAGTTGACTTCAGTCACCTTCAAGCAAGGTTGTTGGAGGGTCATATTGTCATCTTTGTACAGGGGGACAGGACAGGACAGTAGGCAGTCCCTGTGTGAAATAAGGCTGCATCTAATTAAATAACATTTTACAGGTTTCTGTGAGCAGGTGATAAAATGGCCGACACGAGAGCAGCTGGCTCAGATTAGTACTGCTGTTAAAATGCTATGCTGCACTGCCCTGTAGTGCCCCACTGAAGAATAAGGGGCCTCTTCTCCACACACAGAAATTCAGAGTTAGCGGCATACACTCATTATTATTAACTACGGGGGAATAGGAGCCTGGCCATTTAAGGAGAAGCATAAACAATTACAGGTACAGTACCCCCTCTAAGACCTCGCTTGAGTCACACCTGCAAAGCAGAAGTGATTAAATTAACCACGAGAAAACAAACACACACACTTAATCTCATGTGACAGTTGAATATGAATACGGAAGGACCTCGTACTTTGTTTGTATTTGTTATTTATTTCACCTTTGTTTAACCAGGTAGGCCAGTTGAGAACTAGTTCTCTTTTACAACTGCGACCTGGTCGAGATGAAGCAAAGCAGTTAGACAATAAAAAAACAACAACAACAACACAGAGTTACACATGGGATAAACAAGCCTATTCTAGATTTCATTTTGGATTGGAGATGCTTAATGTGAGTCTGGAAGGAGAGTTTACTGTCTAACCAGACACCTAGGTATTTGTAGGTGTCCACGTATTCTAAGTCAGACCCTTCGAGAGTAGTGATGATAGTCAGGTGGGCGGGTGCGGGCAGCGTTCGATAGAAGAGCATGCATTTAGTCTTACTAGCATGTAAGAGCAGTTGGAGGCCACGGAAGGAGTGTTGTATGGTATTGA
Source organism: Thymallus thymallus (assembly GCA_023634145.1). NCBI lineage: Eukaryota > Metazoa > Chordata > Actinopteri > Salmoniformes > Salmonidae > Thymallus > Thymallus thymallus. Next base: position 28,630,475 of record CM042412.1, on the reverse strand, counting down.
ATATCGTTTGGAGGTTTGTTAACAGTGTCCTAAGATGGGCCAGATGTATACAGAATGGTGTCGTCTGTTTAGAGGTGGATCAGAGAGTCACCAGCAGCAAGAGCGACATCGTTGATATATAGAGAGAATAGAGTCGCCCCGAGAATTGAACCCAGTGCCACCCCCATAGAGACTACCAGAGGTCCGGACAACAGGCCCTCTGATTTGACACACTGAACTCTATCTGAGAAGTAGTTGGTGAACCAGGCGAGGCAGTCATTTGAGAAACCAAGGCTATTGAGTCTGCCGATAAGAATGCGGTCAGGTCGATGAAGACGGCTGCACAGTACTGTCTTTTATCGATGGCGGTTATGATATCGTTTAGGACCTTGAGCGTGGCTGAGGTGCACCCATGACCAGCTCGGAAACCAGATTGCATAGCGGAGAAGGTACAGTGGGATTGAGCGTGCGTGTAGCAGGAGGGAGGCTGTAGCAGGAGGAAGGCTCTGAGAGGATTGTGTTTTTAGAAGTGGAGAGAAAGCCTTAGCCGAGGTCTCCTGAGAGTGATAGGGGCTCGCTGTAGAATAGCTTTCATTAAGAAGGCCTCAGATATCAGTCCATTTCTTCTTTTGAAGCCGTCAAACATATACAAAGCATTTCAGATTATCTTTCTCATACACAAACAACCACACACATTGTGTGTATGTGAAAGAGTTGAGCCAGCTCCTCACCTTGTGCCGTAAATGTACCATTGTACTCAGCAGGGGAAAAGTATTATCTGATTCCACCGGACCCGCTGATGTTGTGCCTGTATGCTACAGCACCTCCATCATCCTCCCACCCAGCCCTGCTATACTCTACTCCAGTGCTGTCTGCCGCTCTGCCTGAGCACAAACTGGCAACCATCAGCCTCTCCCGGTGCAAGGATGTTAGAGTACACCACCTGCAGGCAGCCAAACTCTCCACCGCCTGCCTTGTTAATATGGGAGGGGACGGAGGAAGTGGTGAGGGCTGGAGAGAAAACATGCTTTTTTTAAAATCATAAGACCAAAACTGTCCGTATCCATTCTAAAGTACTTTGATCAATATATTTAGTACTGTTGAGCAGGCAATTGGCCGATTGGCTCATATTTGATTGAAACACTGAAATCAAACAGGGAATTCTACTCAGAAGTGTGTGTATCTAGATGGACTAAGGAATAGTGTTGTCTTTAGTGCTGTTGTGTTGTCTTTAGTGCTATTGTGTTGTGTTTAGTGCTGTTGTGTTGTCTTTAGTGCTGTTGTAGGCCTAGATCTTACCTTCTTTGCATCTCCAGGTCCTCTGGCGAAGGTCCATTCTGAACCTGGGGGCTCTGTCTTGGCAACGTGGGGCCTGTAGAGAGAGAACACCGACACAGAGATGGTCATACATCTGCTCTGAGAAAATGGCCTCTGGACTCGTCGCTGTTGACTCAAATGTCAACTCCTAAACATTGAGGTAAATGTAGTCTCATTTATTGAAGGAAGGCAACACCTCCCACCAAGTCGTTTCTCAGCATTTCTTTCAAAGTTTCAGACTTGAATTTCTTTCAAAATTAGGATCACATCAAACCCAAACCGCACATCAACATCCTCCTCCAAAACGCTCCCTCCTACTCCTTTTCAGGCCAGACCAATCCTTTTAAGCAGAATTCCCTGTCGGCCGGCTGGGTTGTGACCTAACGTCTGATCCACTCCCAGAGCTGTCCATCAGCCTGCTCTCATAGGTACTCCAACAAATCAGATCCACTGATGGCACTGGACAGCTGCCAAACGGATTTTAGAAACACAAACACACATACAATCAATCATGAAAGAGATCCACGTCAGGGACCAAATATACTATATACTGTTGTTGATTTAAAAAGTACACATGCTAAAGTGGTTAAGTGGTTCTCTGAAGCCTACATTGGAAAAGCCTTTACTGTGATGGACAGGCTAAGAGAGCAGTATAGATGGAAGTTAGAGGGCTTTTATCTATAAAGGTTTGGCAGCAGTGACTCATATATAACTTTCCATCCCTACACCAGAGATCTGCTAGTGACAGTCCACCACACACACCAGCTAGAGAGCTAGAGAGAGAGAGAGCTAGAGAGAGAGCTAGAGAGAGAGAGAGCTAGAGAGAGAGAGAGAGAGAGCTAGAGCTAGAGAGAGCTAGAGAGAGAGAGCGCTAGAGAGAGCGAGAGAGCTAGAGAGAGCGAGAGAGCTAGAGAGAGCGAGAGAGCTAGAGAGAGCGAGAGAGCTAGAGAGAGAGAGAGCTAGAGAGAGAGAGAGCTAGAGAGAGCTAGAGAGAGAGAGAGCTAGAGAGAGCGAGAGAGAGAGCTAGAGAGAGCTAGAGAGAGCTAGAGCTAGAGAGAGCTAGAGAGAGCTAGAGAGAGAGAGCTAGAGAGAGAGAGAGAGCTAGAGAGAGAGAGAGCTAGAGAGAGAGAGAGCTAGAGAGAGAGAGAGCTAGAGAGAGAGAGAGCTAGAGAGAGAGCTAGAGAGAGAGCTAGAGAGAGCGAGAGCTAGAGAGAGCGAGAGCTAGAGAGAGAGCGAGAGCTAGAGAGAGAGCGAGAGCTAGAGAGAGCTAGAGAGAGAGAGAGCTAGAGAGAGCGAGAGCGAGAGCTAGAGAGAGCGAGAGCTAGAGAGAGCGAGAGCTAGAGAGAGCGAGAGCTAGAGAGAGAGAGAGCTAGAGAGAGAGAGAGCTAGAGAGAGAGAGAGCTAGAGAGAGAGAGAGCTAGAGAGAGAGCTAGCGAGAGCGAGAGCTAGCGAGAGAGAGAGCTAGCGAGAGCGAGAGCTAGCGAGAGCTAGCGAGAGCGAGAGCTAGAGAGAGAGAGAGCTAGAGAGAGAGAGAGAGCTAGAGAGAGAGAGAGAGCTAGAGAGAGAGAGAGAGCTAGAGAGAGAGAGAGAGAGCTAGAGAGAGAGAGAGAGAGCTAGAGAGAGAGAGAGAGAGCTAGAGAGAGAGAGAGAGCTAGAGAGAGAGAGAGAGAGCTAGAGAGAGAGAGAGCTAGAGAGAGAGAGAGCTAGAGAGAGAGAGAGCTAGAGAGAGAGAGAGCTAGAGAGAGAGAGAGCTAGAGAGAGAGAGAGCTAGAGAGAGAGAGAGCTAGAGAGAGCGAGAGCTAGAGAGAGCGAGAGCGAGAGCTAGAGAGAGAGCGAGAGCTAGAGAGAGCGAGAGCTAGAGAGAGAGCGAGAGCTAGAGAGAGCGAGAGCTAGAGAGAGCGAGAGCTAGAGAGAGCGAGAGCGAGAGCTAGAGAGAGCGAGAGCTAGAGAGAGCGAGAGCGAGAGCTAGAGAGAGCGAGAGCGAGAGAGAGCGAGAGCTAGAGAGAGCGAGAGAGAGCGAGAGCTAGAGAGAGCGAGAGCGAGAGCTAGAGCTAGAGAGAGCGAGAGCTAGAGAGAGCGAGAGCTAGAGAGAGCGAGAGCGAGAGCTAGAGAGAGCGAGAGCGAGAGCTAGAGAGAGCGAGAGCGAGAGCTAGAGAGAGCGAGAGCGAGAGCTAGAGAGAGCGAGAGCTAGAGAGAGCAAGAGCGAGAGCGAGAGCTAGAGAGAGCGAGAGCGAGAGCTAGAGAGAGCGAGAGCTAGAGAGAGCGAGAGCTAGAGAGAGCGAGAGCGAGCTAGAGAGAGCTAGAGCGAGCTAGAGAGAGCTAGAGAGAGCTAGAGAGAGCTAGAGAGAGCTAGAGAGAGCTAGAGAGAGCTAGAGAGAGCTAGAGAGAGCGAGAGCTAGAGAGAGCGAGAGCTAGAGAGAGCGAGAGCTAGAGAGAGCGAGAGCTAGAGAGAGCGAGAGCGAGCTAGAGAGAGCTAGAGAGAGTGAGAGCGAGAGCTAGAGAGAGCGAGAGCTAGAGAGAGCGAGAGCGAGAGCGAGAGCTAGAGAGAGCGAGAGCGAGAGCTAGAGAGAGCGAGAGCTAGAGAGAGCGAGAGCTAGAGAGAGCGAGAGCTAGAGAGAGCGAGAGAGAGAGAGAGCGAGAGAGAGAGAGAGCGAGAGAGCGAGAGAGAGAGAGAGAGAGAGAGCGAGAGAGAGCGAGAGAGAGATGTTGGCTGCAGCACAATAACTCCCAGTGGTGTTTTTTGTTAGCAGGAAAATAACAGTGTTGTGGAAGGGCCACTCCCCTTGCAGAGAGTTAGAAATTGAGCTAAATTAATTTTGCAACATGGGACTAGGAGCAATAATTACATTATGTAATGAGAAACAATAAGTAGCTACATGGTGAAATCTGTGCTCTTCCTGTACACCAGCTCGATTAAGTTCTCAAATGACCCATACTGTAAGATGTAAGTTCAAGGTATTGCTAAGGGGCTTTTCCTTCTGTAAGGCTATTTAAACAATCACTTTGCTATCCTCATCATTGTTGAGCTATAGTAAAGAAACTATAGCTCTCATCTAGAATGTTCCTTTTCCAAACACTAAATCAAGCAGTATTAGATTAGTAGCTAGCCATCTGGAGCAGATATCATCAGGCAGGGTGAGGTTAGCTGCTCCATCTTCTGTCCACAGCATTACCGTCAGCTCTGCTTCTGTTTATGTGTTAACACAGTGCTTCACCATGTGCTTCACCGACCCCCCCAAGACATGGGTAGATTTGTGCCTAAAACTCAGTGCTTCTGTAGCCGTATTCAGAGCCAGGTAAGACACAAGCACTCCGCGGTTAAACAGAGGTTTCCCTCTATTAAATCCTCTCACATCATTAGATCCCATCCTGGGACTGAAATACATCTGCTGCATGGCTTCACAGTATCTTCTACGGTTCTACAGTTAAAGGCTGACAACAGTGCATCCGCAGTTAAATAAACACTGCGACAATGTTCAATCAAGACTTCCCCATTACTGAAATACAGACCATACATGAAACTCTGATTAATGCCAGAGAATGTGTCACTGGACTGAGAAACCTACAGATGGTAAGACAGGCCTAAGACCGCTAACACACACACACACACACACACACACACACACACGCACACACACACACACACACACCAATCCAGTCTAACAGTATGAGAAGCCCCATTGAGCCAGGGAGCAGAGAGAAAGAGCATTATCACACCTACATGATGGCAGGGAGACTGCAGGCCTCTTCTGACAGCAGATATACTGCCACAGTCCATCGTCCGGGCAGTCTTTGGGTGCTCTGACCACAGCCCTGGACCTAGTCCGAACCATAGCCATAGACCCAGTACCATTTAAAACACCAGCTCCAGTCCCAAACTCAGTCCCAGGCATCATGGCTCCGCTGGCAGCCACCCCATTGGCAGAGTCCTGGGAACTCAGATAGAGCACCATGTTTCTCTAACACACACAGCGTCCCGAGCTGCTACTAACAGTACGCCACGCCTGGAGCCAGGGCTACGCTGGTGCTCAGGTCAATAAGACACACACATCAGACAGAGAGAGGGAGGAGAGGAGAGGAGGGAGGGAGTACACAGAGAGAGGGAGGAGAGGAGGGAGGGAGTACACAGAGAGAGGGAGGGAGTACACAGAGAGAGGGAGGAGAGGAGAGGGAGCCATTTACAGGATGTTGTCCCACGCTCCGGTTGGTCCGTGCGGCTCACTTCCTGCTCTTGATAAATTATTCATAGGTGAATGGGCGAAGGGCAGAGAAATAACCCCCCCCCCCCCGCCCTTCATATTATCACACCATGTGTGTGTATCAATTCAAGAGACAAACCAACTCAAAAACCCAGTGGGAAGACAGAAAAAGAGGAAAGAAATGGAAACAGAGAGACAGAAAGTGGCACACAAAGTAAGAAGAATGATGTAGAGTGATGAATACTAGAGAAGCTGCATTGGTGCGTTTCCCCACCGGACAGCATGATGGGCTCTCTTCTAATATGTTACTTCCTAATTAACCACATGCGTTTGTTTCCTCCCTGTTACATCACACAGATCTACAGAGGAGATGAAAGGAGGAGAGGAGGGAGGTCTCCGAGGGTTTTCCTCTTTCTGTGAAACAGTTATGTTGTGTTCCAGCCCCTGTAGTCTCTATCCTCCAGGTCCAGCCTGTCTTGTACTACTTCACTGTTCCTGGGTCAGGAAGACATAAATCACTCCCTCGGTCTGTTCCTTGGCCTGCTGACCTGGGACCTGTGTGATGGGGCTCTCTGTTGGGATGAGTAATCATGACCCATACATACTGCTGATGAAGAGGACCCGGTAGAGCCCATACATACTGCTGATGAAGAGGACCCGGTAGAGCCCATACATACTGCTGATGAAGAGGACCCGGTAGAGTCCATACATACTGCTGATGAAGAGGACCCGGTAGAGTCCATACATACTGCTGATGAAGAGGACCCGGTAGAGTCCATACATACTGCTGATGAAGAGGACCCGGTAGAGCCCATACATACTGCTGATGAAGAGGACCCGGTAGAGTACATACATACTGCTGATGAAGAGGACCCGGTAGAGCCCATACATACTGCTGATGAAGAGGACCCGGTAGAGTCCATACATACTGCTGATGAAGAGGACCCGGTAGAGCCCATACATACTGCTGATGAAGAGGACCCGGTAGAGCCCATACATACTGCTGATGAAGAGGACCCGGTAGAGTCCATACATACTGCTGATGAAGAGGACCCGGTAGAGTCCATACATACTGCTGATGAAGAGGACCCGGTAGAGCCCATACATACTGCTGATGAAGAGGACCCGGTAGAGCCCATACATACTGCTGATGAAGAGGGCCCGGTAGAGCCCATACATACTGCTGATGAAGAGGGCCCGGTAGAGCCCATACATACTGCTGATGAAGAGGGCCCGGTAGAGCCCATACATACTGCTGATGAAGAGGGCCCGGTAGAGCCCATACATACTGCTGATGAAGAGGACCCGGTAGAGCCCATACATACTGCTGATGAAGAGGACCCGGTAGAGCCCATACATACTGCTGATGAAGAGGACCCGGTAGAGCCCATACATACTGCTGATGAAGAGGGCCCGGTAGAGTCCATACATACTGCTGATGAAGAGGACCCGGTAGAGCCCATACATACTGCTGATGAAGAGGACCCGGTAGAGCCCATACATACTGCTGATGAAGAGGGCCCGGTAGAGTCCATACATACTGCTGATGAAGAGGACCCGGTAGAGCCCATACATACTGCTGATGAAGAGGACCCGGTAGAGCCCATACATACTGCTGATGAAGAGGACCCGGTAGAGCCCATACATACTGCTGATGAAGAGGACCCGAATACTTTACACACCGTGCTCTCAAGAGGGTTTATTATAACAACGTTTTGACCCTTCATCTGGGCACCATACAGAGAGAGAGAGATCTTTCTCAACCATCAGCCAGGTCATCCATTCACTTGGGCTGGGTCAAGAAGAGGAAGAGGTCTTGGGAGGAACTACAGTGTTTACATCCTGAAGTTATTTTAACTGACAGATTCAGTTTTGAAATCTTTGCAGAAACATTATTTTAAAAGATTTCCTGTAGGTAAAGTGGAAATGTATTTTGGTTCACTGAAAGAACGGGAGAAAGTTGGAGAGGAAATTATGACTGATGTGAGCCAAAATGACTTTTTGGGAGGCCATCTCGGGTAATGGTTATTAATCAATCATGTTGAGAGGTGGGGGGGACAGGAGGCCGGCTCCCCACTGACCTGAGAGACCACAGGCCTAGGCTAATTACCCACAGTCCTCTACATTCTGCTGACAGGCCCAAGGCAGGAGGCACTCAGAGTGAAATTACACATGACTTGGCAAAACTAACAATTATCATTCCACTCCACATGCATTTTCTGGTCAAATATACTGTTAATATTGTTTACTGTTCAGTGTGCTTTGTTATCAGAGTAGCAAATACATGGTCAAGCATTAGTCATTTTCCCTAATGACCAGTAGTAAGTAATTACAGTATAATGTATTGAGAAGCTTCTGCTCAATTAATCAATGTGTCATCTAATTCCACCAATCAATAATCAAAGCAACCACAAGATGACCAAAACAAGTCTTAATCTCCACCAAAACATCAGCTGCTTCTCTTCGTCTCACCATGCAGTAAGCCAATTATATGTGGCAACAACAGAGACATAATGCATCCCCAAGTGTTCCATTACTTTCCCAGAGTGACGTTAACACCTTCTGGCTCCCTGTCTCATTATTCCAACCCCAACACTGCTGCTGTAACACTGAGTACAACCCGCAAATGAATCCTCACTCCAACGCAGAGGAGAGTCTCGCAGCTTATCACTCACAAATATGCACTGTCTAAACAACGGCTTGTGCTGCTACTGCTAACAGGCTGACAGATGTATGGTGTGTGGGAGCTGGGAGAAGAACAGGTCCTCCTGACTCCCCAGGCTCTCTATGCCTGGATGTGATTGGCGAGTTTCACTGCAGTTTGGGGTGCCAATCAGGTTAAGCAGTTGTGTCATAGATGTGGTAATGGATGATGATGCTAGGTGCTGCATGTCAGAACATCTTTATTTACAGTTACAAAAACAGATTTAGAGGAGTCTAGCTGTTTGCGATGGCAGGAGGCTTGTGATATAATAATATTCATGACTGAAGTGCAACCATTCCCATCTCCCATAGGAAGACAGACATACAGTACAGACATGTAGACACATGTAATGACAGGACATATACACTAACCACAAACCCTTGCACCTTCAACCTATTTTCCAAGGTGGGGTCTTATTCTGGGGCATTGGGAGAGACAGGGGGTTTAAGTGTCAGTAGGACTGTGATCAGATATAACATCACCTAATAAAAGCTGCTCTGCTTGGAGACACAACGGCCATAAGCGGACGTAGCACAAGTCCTCTCCCTCCATAGGAGAAGGTAAACATTTTATTTCTGGCTTAGCCACAGCGTTAGGGGAGGTGACCTGGGCTATAGAGCCACAGACCAGGCCAGGCCAGCACCTGTGGATGAGCACACTCTAGCATTCATAACTATCTGTATCTGTTAGTACTGGAGGGTTGTATTGGTTGTGTGGACTCAACAGAGCCTGTGCGTTTCTGACTTTGCAGCTAGGAAACTCAGTGACAAAGACCAGCCAAGCACAGAAGCAGAGGTCAAGGCTGCTCTCTCTCTCCTTGCCCTTTCTCCTTCTGCCAGAGGTGTACTGTTGCTACAGAGCACCAAAGTATGGAACACAGCTTAGCCAATCAGGAGAAAGAGCAACTAATCTGTGACCAGTCATAAGAGGTCTCATCATGTTCCTTCAGGCTGAACTGTGTCCATCATCACCCATGGGGACAGTGCATATAGAGTAGATTACACTACAGGCAACCAACACCACCCAATACACCCATCAGCTGTACCACTAGACAACAACCCCCTACCCCACCTCACGTCCCCAATACCCAACCAAATCAGCAGCCCCTTCACCCACCACCCTACCAGGGCAGCTCTACTCACTGCTGAGGATGATCTGAGCGCAACTGATCTTCTGCTGCGGTTGGAAGTAGCGCACTCTGGGTGCAGGCATGTCTGTGGACGCCTGGGAAGCCTTCTCCCTCCTCCGTCTCTACAGCAAAACACCAAGCAGCAGCAGTCTCTCCTCCTCACAGAAGAGCTGAGGAAGAGGTCTTAGGGAGTAGAGCACCAAACAGCACCAACCCTGGGCTGGGTCACACCCCTCGCGCTCTCTGGATCTCACTGCTCCTGATGTCTGGTCTCTCCCTTTCTGGTCTCCCTCCCTGATAAGTACAGTGTTGTAGTCTCTGGTAGGCACAGTGCTGGGGCTCTCTCTGGGCTGTGCTGGGCTGTGCAGGGCAGCTGTTCTGTCAGTTTTTTGGAAGTAGTAGTAGTAGTAGTAGCTGGCTGCTAGCGGAGGACCTCTCAACATTATGGGCTATGGCAGTCTGGTGCCAAAGAGCATGAGCTCGTCAATAAAAAGTGTGGCAGGCAGTTGGGCCTCACGTCACACCAACCTCCATCTCTACTGGCCGAATGATGCAATGGGGATCACATGGTGGCATGAGTTAAGAAACAAACACATACCAGACATCCTGAGACATGGTGCTAGGTGTCGGTGTATGCCAAAACAATCTCCTTTTGGCTCAGGAATGCAGCTTGTTTCTATGACAGAGTCCCTGGCAAGGGTGGCCACACACACAAACACATCTCAGACCTGGGTTTAAATATGTGTATTTGAGTATCAGTTATTTCAATATTTGAGTATTTTCAAATACACAGCTCAAAACAAGTACTTTTATTTGATACCGGGTCCTCTTTTATATTTTACATTACAATATTCAACTACTTGCTGAACTACTTGCACATGCCACCGAGACTGGCTGTAATGGTTAAAAATACTAAACGACCTTCATTTAGCCCCTGTCAAATGAGACACTACTCCGATGTCCAGACACAAAAGGGGACAACAGGGACCTGGGATCAACGTGACAGAGACAGACAGACTCTGCTCCTGTGTTGTTCTCACACACTGATGAGGTCATGGTAACAGACATACTCACCCTGTATTCTGCTCTGTCAACAGGCCATCACAACACGGTATTTGTGCCCGTCGATAAATCTACCCCTGGTCCCTGACACCATTCTGCCAGGCTGGGTCGTGTTGCTAGGGGTGTAGAGGGCAGAAAGGAAGCAGCATGGGATGCCGGTTTAGGGGGCCAGGGGACCCATAAAGAGAGGGACCCCACTGTGTAGAGTCAGTGTGTGTTCAGCCGTTTGTCCCGGGGCACAGACGGGCATCTGTCAAAATGAATGCCCAAGTTGACTGAAGCACTGTCCCGCCGCCTTTCAACTTGGTGCTTTGTAGCCTTACATGGCCCTTTCTCTCACACACTGCCTCTTTCTGCCTCATTTCTCTTACATGGCCCTTTCTCTCACACACTGCCTCATTTCTGCCTCATTTCTCTTCTCTCTCGCTCTCTATTCTCCCTCTCTATATCAATCTGTCCACAGCCGGATGAAAAGGAGGGGATTACAGCCAGAACCACAACACCGACAGGCGTCCGGCGGCCTGACCTTCAGTCCAGTCCTCTTTTACCCATTTTAGGAGAAGAGAGAGAGGAGGCAGACGGAGGACGGCTGTATGTCTGTCTGTATGGGCGTCTATGGGTTACTGGACATGACTGACACGTCACAGAGTGAGCTCACGTCACAGCCCAGAACTAAGGTCACGACTGCCTCTCTTTGACTTTACACATAGGAATGATCAGGCATGTTAAAGCTGAGATCTGCATCATTTGTTATTGTTTTGTTGATAAAACAGAGTAGATGAGCCTCCAGCATGGTGGTAAAAAAAAATATTAAAAAATCCTAGTACATAGTCTGCTGTTCTAGCACGTGTGCAATGGTATGCAATGAGGGAAAAACACTGTGTTCGTTGTTTTAAGTAGCGTCATGGATTCTACTCCAGCTTTGAAGTTGGGGTTCAATGTTGGACCTAGACATGGGGAGAAGACAGCTGCTTTGGTGTGACCTGAGGAGGGTCACAGACCTCCACCAGACTTAACCCCTCATCAGTCACCTGACTGACGTGTATTACCAGAAACCCTCGGCCTCCCAAACTTCACATGCCCTCACCAGACTGCAAACACCTGGGAGCTGAGAAGCAGAATAAGTGCAGTCTACCAAAGTGTGGTCTAGCTGGTTTCTGTGTAAACTAAATTACACATTAAAAAAAAAAGGTCCAATACGGCCATTTTATCTCAATATCAAATCATTTCTGGCAAAAAATGAAGTACCTTACTGTGATTGTTTTATGATAAAATGGTCAAAATGAAGCAAAGAGCAATTTCTCAAGCAAGAATTTAGTTAGGACTGCCTGGGAGTGGTCTGAATGGGGAGGGGAAAACGGAAAACAAGCTGAGGTTTTGAACTCTTTCTTATTGGTCTATTAACTAGTTTACTGGTGATGTCACCAGGTAGGCAAAGACTCCATCCCAACAAAACAGGCAGAAATGGCAGGCAGTCTTTTCAAACAGCTCTTACACGAAAAGGGAATTATCGTTTTCACAATTTCACAGTATTATTCCAACCTCAGTGTGGAAATACATTGCATTCAGAAAGTATTCAGACCCCTTACCTCTTTCCACATTTGGTTACGTTACAGCCTTATCCTAAAATGGATTTAAAACATTTATCAAACTACACACAATACCCCATAATGACAAAGCGAAAACAGAAATAGCTTATTACATAAGTATTCAGACCCTTTGCTAGGAGACTCAAAATTGAGCTCAAGTGCTTCCTGTTTCCATTGATCATCCTTGATGAACTAGATTGGAGTCCACCTGTGTTAAATTACATTGATTGGACATGATTTGGAAAGGCACACACCTGTCTATATAATGTCCCACAGTTGACAGTGCATGTCAGAGCAAAAACCAAGCCATGAGGTCGAAGGAGTTGTCTGTAGAGCTCCGAGACAGGATTGTGTCGAGGCACAGATTTGGGAAAGGGTACCAAAACATTTCTGCAGCATTGAAGATCCCCAAGAACACAGCAGCCTCCATCATTCTTAAATGGACGAAGTTCAGAACCACCAAGACTTTTCCTAGAGCTGGCCACCCGGCCAAACTGAGCAATCAGGGGAGAAGGGCCTTAGTCAGGAAGGTGACCAAGAACCCGATGGTCACTCAGATAGAGCTCCAGAGTTCCGCTGTGGAGATGGGAAAACCTTCCAGAAGGACAACCATCTCTGCAGCACTCCACCAATCAGGCCTTTATGGTAGATTGGCCAGACGGAAGCCACTCCTCAGTAAAAGGCACATGACAGCCAGCTTGGCAACAAAAGGACTCTCAGACCATGAGAAACAAGATTCTCTGGTCTGATGAAACCAAGATTAAACTCTTTGGCCTGAATGCCAAGCGCACATCTGGAGTAAACAGGGCACCATCTCTAAGGTGACGCATGGTGGTGGCAACGTCATGCTGTGGGGATGTTTTTCAGCGGCAGAGACTTGGAGACTAGTCAAGATCACGCAAAAGATGAATGGAACAAAGTAGAGTGATCCTTGATGAAGTGTGCTCAGGACCTCAGACTGGGGGCGAAGGTTCACCTTCCAACAGGACAACGACCCTAAGCACACAAGACAACACAGGAGTGGCTTTGGGACAAGTCTCTGAATGTCCTTGAGTGGCCCAGCCAGAGCCCAGACTTGAACCCAATACCTCATTAAAGCAACGCTCCCCATCCAACCTAACAGAGCTTGAGAGAATCTGCAGAGAAGAATGGGAGAAACTCCCCAAATACAAGTGTGCCAAGCTTGTAGCATCATACCCAAGAAGGCTTGAGGCTGTAATCGCTGCCAAAGGTGCTTCAACAAAGTACTGAGTAAAGGGTCTGAATACTTACGTAAATGTGATATTTAAGTTTTTGAAAAAATGTCTAAAAAGCTGTTTTCGCTTTGTCATTATGAAGTATTGATCAGGGGAAAAAACGATTCAATCAATTTCAAAATAAGGCTGTAACGTAACAAAATGTGGAAAAAGTCAAATGCACTGTATATATAAAACACACAGGAGAATCACGTTTTTGACTGCACTGGGCCTTTAAGCATTTCCACTCATAGTTAGATTATGCACTAATCTGTCTGTCAGTGGCTACAACACCTTGTCACAGGCCCTATACAGAGCAAACATGACATTTAACCCCTGACCTCCAGCAGTTCATTCCCTCTCTTCCAAGTGGTCCAGTGTGTTATCTGACTGTGGGAAGGCGGCAACAGCCATTTATTTTAGAAAAGCCCACATGCCTGAGTCTCAAGCAGTAGCAGCACGGTGAGCACACACAGCTCCGGTGTCAGCGTCACACTAACCAGCCTAGAGCCGACTGCCTGCCATGTGATTCCAATGCATACATTTCACTCTGCTAAAATTAGACAAGCTACTGTAGAAACCGTAGAGACTCCAGGGACATACAGTGCCTTCAGAAAGCATTCATACCCCTTGACTTATTTCACAGCCTGAATTCAAAATGGATTCAATATATTTTCTTCAATACCCAATTATCAGAAAAGAATTGTGCAAACATTTTTGCAAATTTATTGAAAATGAAATACAGAAATATCTCATATTCACAAGTATATTAGGAAGGAGCGTTCGGAAGGACGCCTGTATCTTTGTAATGACTGGGTGTGTTGATACACCATCAAAAGCCTAATTAATAACTTTATGCTCAAAGGGATATTCACTGTCTGCTTCTTTTGTTTTTTATTGTTAGACATCTACCAATCGGTGCCCTTCTTTGCAAGGTATTGAAAAACCTCTGGTCTTTGTGGTTGAATCTATGCTTGAAATTCACTGCTCGACTCGATTGAGTGATATAATTGTATGAATGTTTTTTTTTTTTAAGATATCAAAATGGGGTAGTCATTCTAAAGTCATGTTAACCAATATTATTGAACACGGAATAAGTCCATGCAACTTATTACAGTTGAAGTCAGAAGTTAACTTTTTAATTGTTTAACTTGGGTGAATTTTGGCCCATTCCTCCTGACAGAACTGGTGTAACTGAGTCAGGTTTGTAGGCCTCCTCGCTCACACACGCTTTTTCAGTTCTGCCCACAAATGTTCTATAGTATTGAGGTCAGGGCTTTGTGATGGCCACTCCAATACCTTGACTTTGTTGTCCTTTTTGCTACAACTTTGGAAGTATGCTTGGGGTCATTGTCCATTTGGAAGACCCATTTGCAACCAAGCTTTAACTTCCTGACGATGTCTTGAGTTGTTGAGTTATCCACATTATTTTCCTTCCTCATGATGCCATCTATTTTGTGAAGTGCATCAGTCCCTCCTGCAGCAAAGCACCCCCACAACATGATGCTGCCACCCCTGTGCTTCACGGTTGGGATGGTGTTCTTTGGCTTGCAAGCCTCCTCCTTTTTCCTCCAAACATAACGATGGTCATTATGGCCAAACAGTTCTATTTTTGTTTCATCAGACGTTTCTCCAAAAAGTATGATCTTTGTCCCCATGTGCAGTTGCAAACCGTAGTCTGGCTTTTTTATGGCTGTTTTGGAGCAGTGGCTTCTTCCTTGCTGAGCGGCCTTTCAGGTTATGTCAATATAGGACTCATTTTACTGTGGATATAGATACTTTTGTACCTGTTTCCTCCAGCATCTTCACAAGGTCCTTTGCTGTTGTTCTGGGATTGATTTGCACTTTTCGCACCAAAGTACGTTCATCTCTAGGAGACAGAACACGTCTCCTTCCTGAGCGGTATGACGGCTGCGTGGTGCCATGGTGTTTATATTTGCGTATTGTTTGTACAGATGAACGTGGTACCTTTGGAAATTGCTCCCAAGGATGAACCAGACTTGTGGAGGTCTACACATTTTTTTTCTGACGTCTTGGCTGATTTCTTAAGATTTTTCCGTGATGTTGAGCAAAGAGGCAATGAGTTTGAAGGTAGGCCTTGAAATACATCCACAGGTACACCTCCAATTGACTCAAATTTTGTCAATTAGCCTATCAGATGCTATGACATCATTTTCTGGAATTTTCCAAGCTGTTTAAAGGCAAAGTCAACTTAGTGTATATAAACTTCTGACCCACTGGAATTGTGATATAGTGAATTATAAGTGAAATAATCTGTCTAAAAAAACAATTGTTGGAAGAATTACTTGTGTCATGCACAAAGTAGATGTCCTAACCGACTTGCCAAAACTATAGTTTGTTAACATGAAATCTGTGGAATGGTTGAACAATGAGTTTTAATGACTTCAACCTAAGTGTATGTAAACTTCCGACTTCAACTGTATGTGATTTGTTAAGTGAAATTAGGCTTGCTGTAACAAAGGGGATTAATTCTTGACTCCATACATTTCAGCTTTACATTTTTTATAAACTTCCAAAATGTTCTACAAACAAAATTCCACTTTGACATTATGGGGTATTGTGTGTAGATTAGTGACACAAAATCTAAATTTGATAAATGTTATATTCAGTTTGCAATACAAGAAAATGTGGATAAGGTCAAGGGGTGTGAATACTTTCTGAAGGCACTGTAGGTAGCGAGAAGGGGTTTCTGTAAGACACACATGCACACACTCAAGAGAAAGAGCTAATTAATTTATATTTTATTGAACCTTTATTTAACTAGGCAGCTAAGATCAAATTCTTATTTACAATGACAAGCTACCCTGGCCAGCCCTAACCCGGACGACGCTGGGCCAATGGGACTCCCGATCGGTTGTGACAAGCTGAAATATTTACTACACAACAAACAAACATAAGATACGAAACTAAAGCATGACAAAACTGAACAACTAAAAAGCACCAGGAGGAAAAGCAAAGCTAAAAAGATATGTCCGCAGTTTCAGCCCTCAGGATCTCCGGCAGGCTGTTCCAGAGGCTGAGTGCAGAGTAAATAAAGGCTGCCTCTCCATGCCTCTTGGTGCTAGGCTTTTGGGCCAGTGCCAGATCACCTGAGCGACCTAACGGGTATAACTTATAAGCATATGGAGGAACAATGAAAAGAGGCAGGATTAACAGCATTAGAGCAGTGTACAGTATGCAACAGGACAGACAGCAGCTGCATCTACATTCAGCCTGCATGACCAGAGGCCCAAACTCAGACCACAGCAGCAGAGGCCTCAGTCAACCATGTCAATATGGATTTAGCCAGCTGAGAAATAAACAACAAGTCTTATAAAAAGATTGACTAGTGACTCCATTCCTCTCTTGTCCGGTGATAATCACCCCGTCTGGGAGTGAATGATGTTGAGGCTCGTGTGTCATTGAAGGCTTATCATGTCTAAAAGTGACACCTATTAGAATAGGAGTATCATCACCTTGGATGATAAGAATATACTGTAGAAAAACACTGGTGTTAAATTAAACACTCTAGTCACTGCTTATGGGTGCAGTTCTATGTACGGCCAACAGGGGGTAGAGAAGAGCAGAGAATCAGATCCAAATGTCAACCATTACAGTCCTCAAACAAAGTTGCTCACAAACAGGGTTGCTGTTCCTCAGCTGTAACCTGTTCCAGCCCTCAGTGGTCGCTGTAGCCCCATCCAATCAGTTGCAGTCTCAGCCCTGTGCTGGACTATGCTGCTGTAAACAGCTTACTGAACACAATGGAACTCTGAGGCAGGGCCAATTAGAGTGTCCCATCGGGCTTCGCCTCCCCTCTGTCAGCCTGGTAGGGCTTTGTTAAGGCCAGGCTAACACGCTCTGCATCCCAAAGCCCTGGCTCCCCAGCTTCCAACCCAGTCTATCCACAGGACAGCCCAAATCCAGCCTCAGCCTCGGTTCCAGAGCTGATCTCCTGCCCCAACACCCAGTCTCAACACTAAGTCTAAGCCCCCAGCCAAACACAGGGGAATCGTGCAAACCCAGTACTGGAGGAGCGGAGCAAAAACTAAAAACCAAACAAACCCACCTCCTCTAACAAGGGGAGACAAGGGGGTGCCTGAGGCAAAAAGTCCTTGGTTGTGCTGTTATTAAGAGAGTTCACACTACAAACATTGTTGCAAACAGACAGGGGAAATGGAGAAGACACACACACACATCCCCCCCACACACATCCCCTCTCTCTCACTCACACACACACACACACACACACACACACACACACACACACACACACACACACCCTCTCTCTCACTCACACACACATCCCCTCACACACACACACACACACACACGAGAGGATATCCTTATAGACTCCTTCAATGTGCCAGCAGCCCCCAGGGTCTCCTCCTGTCAGCAGCAGGCTGCACCAGGCTCTGATAGTGTGATAACACCCACACCACTGGAGAATACCTCATTAAAACAATTTCCATAATCAAGCACATCATTATCAGGTTATTAATACAGGCTATTAGAGAGCAGTGAGAACCAAGCATCCAGACTCAGAGAGAGAAGGACTAGAAGTCACTGGGGGTAAACAGGAAATGGTCTTGTCAGAGACTAGGATGAATGACAGGGAGAGAGGCATAACGTTATCAGCAGCTAAGCTTTTCAATGTTCCCTTATTAACCGTGTAAAACCTGGATTCATTGATACAGGAGTTGGTCAAATATATTCTGACCTTCAGTCAGTCTTGTTCCAAACAAGGTGACAAGGAATATAGAGTGACTTTTCACTCAGAGCTGTGGATGCTGCTACGCGACTACGACAGTGACTCTGAACCGAAAACGCACTTTGAAAACACCACCGTCGGATCCTTTCAAAATGGCCTGATTCAAAAAGATCCAATCCTGTTCTGCATTCATATTACCAAGTCTGCTCTACAACAAAACACGCAATCCCTCATTGAGAAATAGCACCAAATCCACTGTGTGGATATTTCTCATGGGTTGTGGTACCAGGAAAGCGATTTGCGTCACACGCAGTGGCTCATCGCTTCTGTCCACAAATGAAACTAAAGAAATGCAGGATAATCAGTCTGTTCCAAGGCCTCTCCGTCTGAGGTTACTCTAGACTGCTGGAAATGTAAACGGAAGACAAGTTGCTGAGGTGGAAACCATTAGTTGAAACTTTGGAGGGAGGAAAGTACACCCCATTCAAGGTCTCGACGTTCACGTCTGTTAACACTGATCACAGAGGCTGAGGTGAAAGCCTCAGCCAAGGACCTTAGGTGAAACTCCCATCTGATTCCAGTTCATTTTACATCTGATTCACAAGGACCTTGATCATTTTATAAAGCATGTCCAAAGCATAGCACTATACCTCAGATAATCCTTTATATGTGGTAAGACTGCAACCCACTGTATCTCAGCCAACAAGTTAAGGGCGATAGACTGTAACAAGGCTCATGATTCATGGCTTGGTTATTTCATGCTCATGAATGTTGCATTTTACGTAATGAAACCCCTAGCGGGTGGTACTGTAACACGTTACTCTATATCTCAGCTAATCCATTAAGGGCACTAATAAGGCTCAAGACTCAAGGCCTTGTTATTTCATGTTGATTTTACCTAATGAAACCCATAGCGGTAGATAGTTCCTCAATGGGCTAGTCACCTTGTCCGGCCGCCTGACAAACCTGCCCGCTGACCCCATCCGCTTACCCAGACCATCTCTAGAGACCTTGTCCCATTCCTCACTTCCCCCATCCCTGACTGTTGGCTGCGTCCACTCTGACTTCAAAATAGCCAGAGTTGCTCCCCTCCTAAAGAAACCAACACTCGACCCCTCTGACGTCAACTACCGACCAGTATCCCTTCTTTCTTTTCTTTCCAAAACACTTGAGCGTGCTGTCTCTGACCAACTCTCATTCTCTCGCTCAGAACTATCTTCTTGACTCTAACCAATCAGGCTTCAAGACGGGTCACTCAACCAAGACTACTCTACAGATGCCCTCCTAGATCTATTCGCTGCCTTTGACACCGTGAACCATCAGATCCTCCTCTACACCCTCTCAGGGCTGGGCGTCTCAGGCTCTACACCCTCTCAGGGCTGGGCGTCTCAGGCTCTACACCCTCTCAGGGCTGGGCGTCTCAGGCTCTGCACACTTTTGGACTGGCAGGCCGCTCCTACCAGGTGAAGTGGAGAGGATGTGTCTGCACCACGTACTCTCACTACTGGTGTACCTCAGGGCTCAGTTTTAGGCACTCTCCCGTTGTCTCTACACGCCAAGTCACTCGGCTCCGTCATATCCTCACATGATCTCTCCGATCACTGCTATGTGGACGACACTCAACTACTTTCTCCCCCCCTTCTGACACACAGGTGGCGACACGCATCTCTGAGTGCCTGGCAGATATTTCAGCTTGGATGTCGGCCCACCACCTCAAACTCAACAAGACGGAGCTGCTCTTCCTCCAGGGGAAGGCCTACTTGCTGTGTGAATGTACTGACATGTATGTGTAACTGATAGATACATTTAAAAGCATTAACATGTTGTGTGTGCATGTATTTTTCGTTAAGTGTCGTACCCCAGTAAGACTAGCGGTCACCATTGGCGTCGGCTAATGGGTATCCTAATAAATCATATCAAATAAATCAAAATCCATCCCGGTTGACAACTCCACGGTGTCCCCCTCCCAGGGTGCATGGTTGTGTGCTCGAAACGGGTGTGTCTGACTTTCTCGTGCCTTTCTGATGACTGCTGATACTGATGACTGCTGATACTGATGACTGCTGATACTGATGACTGCATTGTTGTGAAAGAACTTGCAAGAAAGGCATTTCACTGTACTTGTTAGGGCCGGGAAGCAATATTTTTTCCATGGTAAAATATTGTGTGCTATAGCTTGGAAAATAAATAAATGTGACTCTGGATGAAAAAAAAGTGTTAACAGGGAAACTCTAGAAAGTTAATTCTCTCCATGGGCTGATACTGTATTTATTCTGTTCGGGAGCTGTGCGGGCAGTCTGAGGGGAGCTGTGCGGGCAGTCTGAGGGGAGCTGTGCGGCAGTCTGAGGGGAGCTGTGCGGCAGTCTGAGGGGAGCTGTGCGGCAGTCTGAGGGGAGCTGTGCGGGCAGTCTGAGGGGAGCTGTGCGGGCAGTCTGAGGGGAGCTGTGCGGGCAGTCTGAGGGGAGCTGTGCGGGAGTCTGAGGGGAGCTGTGCGGCAGTCTGAGGGGAGCTGTGCGGGAGTCTGAGGGGAGCTGTGCGGGAGTCTGAGGGGAGCTGTGCGGGAGTCTGAGGGGAGCTGTGCGGGAGTCTGAGGGGAGCTGTGCGGAAGTCTGAGGGGAGCTGTGCAGGAGTCTCGGGGCTACTGCGCCCCCGTGCGCAGCTTAGAGGGAACATTGGTCAGAGATCAGGGGCTGCATTCCAAACACGTAAAAGACACACCTTCTCCCCTCAGACTTCTGATGACGTATCATGATCTATGATGAGTTAACACTTGCAGGGTGATGGGGGAATTAATTCATTTTAAAATGGACCGCCCTTGCCCGGAAATCCATCATTCGTTCGTCCCACGGTTGTGTTTTCAGTCGTCATGGAACCACCGGTAGCTGTTGTGTGTGCTTTATATGCTCTACAGTCAATTATGATGGCATTTCGTATCTTGGCTCGAAGACAACGCATCCGCAGACATCGAATATTAGCCATCTGATGAGATCAGGTAAATTGAAAATGATAATGTCAGGGAAAGTTGTATGCACTAGATATCGTTTCCAAACAAAAACATAATTACTTTTACGAGACGTGTTTGTGCCGTCGGACATTAGTAGCACAATTTATAACTGATTTACATTCTTTTTTACTTACACTTGTGTGTTGACTTCTCTTTATTGATGTTGGCTTTAAGTTCTGGCTGCCTTTTCATAGCAGATGTACAATCATCACAAATTGAATTACAGGGCGTTTTTAGCTCCGGAGTGAACAGAATTATACACTCGCACACTATCACAAACGAGGGTTGAGGGGCTTACGTTGCCCTCTTGCTTTGCTTGGCTAATTGTTTGGACTGACGGCAAAGACGCCCGCAGGGATTCCCCCAAGGGTATAAGGTGAGGGTAAGTGGAGGAGGGCGTGTCTTTTGCGTGTTTGGAACTCAGCCAGGGTCTCCGGTTCACAGCGCTGTATGGGTTTTGACTGACAGCCGTTATGAACTTGAGCACCGCGTGACAAGATGCCCCCATTCCTCCCACTAATTGGGCTACATTTGCACATGGTTGTTGACCGAGTGAGGGAAACATTGTAAATCGTGAGTCGACGATGCGTTCTGAAAGATGAGACGTTGAGGATTATAAAAAAAAAATACTGCTTTGATGTCCTACAAGCAAACCACACACTCATGAGTACAAATATGCACTTCACATTTCCATATCATAAAACTCATGTCATATACAGTGTCAACGTTTATGTTTGATCCACAGTTCCAAGAGAACGATACGTGTTATAACCAGGGTTGTCCTGAACAGAATGAGTCCAGTGTTTTTCCTATTGTGAAGAACATGCACTTGAATGCACTCATGACTCCATTCTATGTGCACCAAAATTACATTTGGTTTGTCTGAGGTGCCTTTCGAAAAGCGGCAACATAATATTTTATAACTGAGCTAGCCATGTTGGAAATAGAATAAGCTTTCAAATGAAGCCCACCTGACCCAGATTCATAACGGAACCTTTTTGGATTGCGTAAACAGTAAATGTGTGCGGGTTTGGAGAGGTGTGTGGCCACTTGGAGACACCAGTTAGACCTCTCACTCAAATGCTTGTAGTCTTTTTTTCTTACCTTGCACCAACTCCAAAATGTCACTGAATATTCTTATGATGATACTGAATGTATCCAGAGTATTTTGCAGATTTCGTTATTGACAAATGCTGTGAAATGTTCAGTAAATGTGAAAACGCACATAAAATCAACAGTGTAATGTTTGGATTCAGTCTTGTCAGATTAACTGTTTTGTCCTCACCTTTGGTCTGATAATTACCTCGTGAATTCCAACGTGTTCTCTTTAAATTGTTACCATGGTGATGTATATGTTTTTTTTTTATATTTCTTCTGTTAGAATCGTTTCATTTCGTCCCTATTCATTTAGGCCACTTTCCACGAGTGTAAGGGGTTAACCAGCGTGTGTGTGTAGGAGCAAAGCACTCCAAGGCTAACCCATGCCCATCTCCTACATCAGGCATAAGGATACCTGCCTACTTAACATGGAGAACACCGTTCACTCCAACCACTGCAGTGAGTGAGGCAACAGTCAAGACCACCTCTCATTTGTTAAAACCCCACAGCTTGGTGGGTATGTCAGGTCTTAACAGCAGTCAGTCTTCCAGTCAGTCAGAGGCGCTTACCCTCACCTGTGTCCTGAGAGTTGAGCACCTCCAGGGCATGCATCATGGCACTGGCGAATACATTGGCATCCTCCTTGCTGCCAAAGTTGAGGCCGTAGACCTGCCTGGCGTCGCGCCACTGGTGGAAGGTCTGTGTGGCCTGGTTGTACTTGAGCCCCTTGGGAATGGCAACGTTTATTACCACCTGGAGAAGGAGAGATGGCGGTTAGATGGGGAGAGGTTAGATGGTTTATTCTGAAGTACTGAAACGACTATGTGTCGCTCAAAACAAGTTTAATCGCACTTATAGGGAGAAGGAGAGGTAGAGAGGCGAGATGGTTTTGATAGATATCTATTCTGAAGCACAGAAAGAACAGTGTTGCTGAGAATACGTTTATCATCACAACAGGAAATGTTCTAGAGCACGTAACAGGTGTACTCTATAAAGTGAGTCATACAGCACAGCGCATTCACATCAGTCAGTCTAAAAGCCCTAAGAGCCGCCACACTCGCTACAGTAAAGTACAAGTCACCTTGAAATGTTAAATATGTGGTTATTTAAATCGCTTCGGCATATGACCAAGAAGAAACACTGTGTCTCTAGTTTTCAGGTCAGAGAAACATGAGCACACCTTTCATAAACAAACGGAGGGAATCAATTGAGCTGCATTAAGCTCCCAAGCAATCATTCACAGCTCCAGGATCAAGGTAGTTCTTCAGTTCTAGAATGTTAAGGTTGGCGGAAGCTGTGGAAATAAATACTGATAATATCCGCACCAAGTTTATTTTAAATATCTAGAATTTAATTGGAACATTCCTTGGCCTCTTGAAAGTGAAGATGTATTGGGGTTTTTAGCTTTATTTTTCCTCTGGGTGGCCAGGCCAGAGATTTACATAATCTGTTTTCATATTTATTGTTGATGATATCACAGCAGCACAGAAAAAAACAAGACGTCTGCCGGTTCAACTCCAGTCAGAGACAGAGCATAACAAATACAGTTCATCTAGCCCCCGTCAGAAATCAGCAGTACTGTACACCCCAGCCAAGAAACACTCCAGACCTCTATAAATTCTTCAGTCATGTCAGGCTCTGACCAGCATTCAAGGACTAGGTTTTAGATTTCACTGCTGCAGTCACCAGTTGAAAGAGTCAGTGCAGAGGAAAGTATGCTACATTATATTGCTAACTTACAGTCATTTAACATTTAACAAGTACATTTAACAAGTTTCAACTTCAGCCATCATTTGTGTGTTTCCTATAGAATGGTTGAAATGACCTCTCGACAATTCAAAGCCACAACACTACGATAGATAGTCTCTGCGCTAAACAGATGCAGACAGGTGGCTGTATCAGTCAAATAATAATACGAAGGATCAAACCTTGATACTTAATTGCATTCATCCCGTCTCATTTTAGATGAAAGTCACATCAATATTAAATCCCACAGTGCATTGTGTGTAGTGTTGCATATCTCTACTCATTATAATTAGAAACCAGAAATCCATCAGAGGGCCTAATTAACATGCATCGGGATTACTGTCGGATTAAAAGTGTTATGAAGCAATATAGAAACATGTCCCTTTATGATCAACTTATTGACTTACTAAGCAGAGTATGAAGACTATACATCTGTGAAACCGGAAATCCTAAATCAGGTCCGTGTTCATCAAGCCTTTAGTGGTCCTTGGGCTACTAACCAGTTTGCTGCTATGAACCCATAACAGGGTGTCAACATGACCTTGCCATGGAGTCCAATGATCCTCTGAACCCAGTTCTAAGATGAGTCAAGTCCCTCCTACACGTTGAGGATACACGTCGCTGTGAATGGAGCCTGGCTGTGAGTGTCTATGGTGGTGGTGTGAAGGACCTTTCCTATTGTGTTGACATGAACAACAACAGGAGAGCAAGGCCTCGCAGTGACCCGTCCTCCTCTCTTCCCACAGGACGGGAGACGTCAGGGAGAAGACAGCGAGGGTTCTGGGATTGCTGATAAAGCACATGCCAACCGGCGAGCACTCCCTCGCGCTCTCCTCCGGAAGGAATGCTGTGTGCTAGATGGATTCTCATTCACACCTCGCCATCATACAGCGTCACCGGGTAAACAGTCTCCCTCCCTCCCTCCCTCCCTCCCTCCTGGGGTCTATGTGCAGTACTCATCCATCACAAGACATTGGAGGGCCTTGAGGGATTCTGCAACGCTCAGCGTCTGTAGAGATAACAGTGAGACCTCAACACTCTGGAGACACTGCACCATGACGCTTCAGTCATCACAGGAATGAGACTATTGGATCAGTATTTAGAAACTGTGACGTGTGTTTTTGGATATCTACATCAATTGTCCTTCACACACGGTAAAGGTCTACAGCGATTGTAAGGATGAGTGTGAGACCAAGAGAGGGAGAGGGCCAGCAATAGCTTTTTATTGTTGGTAAAATTAAACCAATAACATTGGTTTTTCCACTGCGGTAAATCCCTCTGCTCCAGTTTGCTGCTCTACATGAAGTAATAGACAGGTGGACCAGGGTCAGGCATTCCAGAAACAAGGCCTTCACAAAGTTAATGGGGGTTAATAACTCTAAATTAGATTCTTAAAAAGTGGTCAGGGTTTATTGCTTCAGGGGGAGCAAATAGTGACTGAGTGTAAAAAAAACAAACATCCAATAGTGAAACAGTACTTGACACCCCCTGCATCAGGGCGGAGTTTGAAGTCATCTTTAACTGGCCTCTGTGGGCTAAGTTCCAAACTTCCTACTGGCCCTCATTATGGTAGAGGTTTCTTCATCCCCCTCTCAGCTTTTCATACCGCACCAGCCCGCTCCAGCTGGCTTTCTGTCCAACCCCCACCCGCTCCCGGAAGAACTTGAGCTACATTTAGGATTTAGCCTACCTTTCAGGATTGGGGCGATTTTCAGACGGAGACAAATGGGTAATCAATATTTATTTACAGTCACTGTAGTAAACTATTAGTCTAATCATATTTCAGATAATTTCCTTAAAAAAGATAACTGCCACCTGACTCTCCGACCCATGCATAGGCAGCCTACCACATATATTGTATAGGGCACACTTACTCTTGCATCCCCAACTAGGAGAGGAGGCTACTGAACTTTAGCAGAACATTCTGAGTGTGTGAATAACGTGACAAAGAGGTGCTTTTAATACAATAGGTTAACACCAGTAAAGCAGAAAGACGACCGTTTCCAAATAGTCTACGGGACAAAAAAAAAAACATTTTCATCACAAAGCCGTCTGACCGTCCGCAGCATGAAAAATGCAAATAAGCCGCAATGATCTCGGTCAAGGCCCGCAAGGGGTTTGGAGGTTCTGTTGGAGGTTCTGCGAACCAAGAAGCCACTGTGGCCTGTGTGTTTATGTCTGACCGCCACACACGACACCACAGCTCTCTTGTCTCAATCACAGCATGATCCGGACAAGAAACACATCACTGGGGGAATAAAAGGCTGCCAGCTGACTGAGGGAATAAAAGGCTGCCAGCTGACTGGGGGAATAAAAGGCTGCCAGCTGACTGAGGGAATAAAATGCTGCCAGCTGACTGAGGGAATAAAAGGCTGCCAGCTGACTGGGGGAATAAAAGGCTGCCAGCTGACTGAGGGAATAAAAGGCTGCCAGCTGACTGAGGGAATAAAAGGCTGCCAGCTGACTGGGGGAATAAAAGGCTGCCAGCTGACTGGGGGAATAAAAGGCTGCCAGCTGACTGAGGGAATAAAAGGCTGCCAGCTGACTGAGGGAATAAAAGGCTGCCAGCTGACTGGGGGAATAAAAGGCTGCCAGCTGACTGGGGGAATAAAAGGCTGCCAGCTGACTGGGGGAATAAAAGGCTGCCAGCTGACTGGGGGAATAAAAGGCTGCCAGCTGACTGGGGGAATAAAAGGCTGCCAGCTGACTGAGGGAATAAAAGGCTGCCAGCTGACTGAGGGAATAAAAGGCTGCCGGCTGACTGAGGGAATAAAAGGCTGCCAGCTGAGTCCAGTAACGTTATCTTTAATGCTTCTGGAATATAGTAAGATAATACCAATAAACAGGGATACTAGACTCAGAACAACAAAAATAAGCTTTTAGAGTTTCTAACCGGCCAACGGACATGATAATGATATGCATAGCTGGAACTTCATTGTCTCTTTTCTCCATCCCTCTCTCCATTGACCTCTCCTGAGACAGGAGTATATAATGGGATCTGCCTCTGCAGAAAAGGCCCCTGGTCCACTGTGCCTCTGGATGTAGACAATGCCTCAGTGGACTACACTTGTACGGCACTCAGCCCTCTCCACAAAACACTCTTCCTGCATGGCAATGAGGCCCTGAGAGACGGCACCGACATTCTGGGATGCAACAGACTGGATCCTATAGTGATCATCCCCCAACTAATGGACAGGCAGAAGTGTTCTGTGTGCGAGTTTATCCACTAACACTATTACAGTGACATCTACTAAATCCCAACAGTCTGATGCACTGAGAGAGATACTCCCAGACATGTAGAGTGAACTCTTTTAGAACATATGCAGGATCAAATCAGACCAAGCTAAGGATAATATACCTCCACTAAAACCTTTTCACTCTTAAAGCTGAAAACAGCCTTTAAGTCTATTTCAGGTAAAACACTAAGGGGAATCCATTTCTTTGTAATGAGAATAACAGACGACAGAGAAGGAAAACAAGAGTTTTTCAGTTCCTGCTGACATAAATGAATTTAGAGGGGTTGGGGGGAATTCAGTTAAAAACCCAGGAGATGGGTTTGGGCAACAGTCAGCTGCATTGTGTACGCTAGCAACACACACAGAAGGCTACCAAATACCAAACAAACACCAAACAGACACAAGAATCAGCTCTAACACTAATCCACAATCGGAGAGGTTTAGTCTGGTACAATGGAAACGATTCAGCAGCACCTGGTGTCGTGTTTCTCTAAATATGTCTCCTATTTTTCCTAAGAACAGGCCATCCTCTAATTTTCCACAAAAATGTTCCCTTCATTAAGTACAGATGTGAATCACTGGCTGCCTATCGTATGGAGTAAAAGCAGTAAGCCAGAGTCCGAGAGGATAGGAATACAGGAGATGGTTACGTTTCCTCTCTGGTATGGATCTAACGTTACATTGTTGTTGCTGTGTGTTGACTCCATAGCTAACCATGGGCTTTACTCTTGGACTAGGGACAGACAGACAAACAGACAGACAGATTGATGTTTTTGAGGGCTTGGCTCGAGCAGTCCAGTCATGGCTGTGACGTGACGGTGGCTAGTGGAGCAGCAGAGCTCTCCAATCTGTTTCCAATTACAGAGCTGGATCATTCCTGAGAGACACGGAGACAAGCAAGATGTCTGCCAGGCTACTCTCCTAATGACACGTCAGAGACAGAAGAACGTAAAGTACTCTAGAGTCATCCAATCAGTTTAGTTTTCAGCCACGTGAAATCTTGGTCCCACTTCAAACAAACTACAACTTCTAAAAGTCGTTATACTGCATTTATAAAGTCATCACAAGAACTACATACTTCTCAAATCATCCACTAACTCACCTGATGGTCCTGTATTTTCCGTCCCACCACCCGGAAGGCGTTGTTGCCCGTGTGGTGGTATATGTGCACTCTGCTGAAGCCCGTGGAGCCACCGGCTGGAACCCATTTCTTATTAGCATCGTCATACACCATGACAGCGGCCCGCGCCTGACAGATACTCTGTTCACTGCGGAGAGGAGAGGAGAGTAGAACAGGTGGACACACGTTAAAACAGCAGTACACAAGGGGACATTGGTTTCTACCCCAAACAGTTGATCAGAGTTAATCAAGCCTGGCCAGCACAGACAACATTTGTGGTCTCCTGAAAGTCAGGAACTGGAAGAGTGGCTGTCTGAGTGGGTATTGGAAGAGTCGTTTACGTAATGAGATCTGACATGATTAAAAGGAGAATGGTATAAGGAGAATGGGAGTGTCAAATATACATTAAGATACAGTACATGACCAAAAGTATGTGGACACCTGCTCGTCGAACATCTCATTCCAAAATCATGGGCATTAATATAGAGTTGGTCCTCCTTTGCTGCTATAACAGCCTCCACTCTTCTGCGAATGCTTTCCAATAGATGTTGGAACGTTGATGAGGGGACTTACTTCCATTCAGCCACAAGAGTGAGGTCGGGCATTAGTGAGGTCGGGCACTGACGTTGGGCAATTAGGCCTGGCTCGCAGTCCGCGTTCCAATTCATCCCAAAGGTGTTCGATGGGGTTGAGGTCAGGGCTCTGTGCAGGCCAATCAAGTTGTTCCACACCAATCTCGACAAACCATTTCTTTACGGACCACGCTTTGTGCACGGGGCATTGTCATGCCGAAACAGGAAAGGGCCTTCCCCAAACCGTTGCCACAACGTTGGAAGCACAGAATCGTCTAGAATGTCATTGTATGCTGTAGCGTTAAGATTTCCCTTCACTGGAACTAAGGGGTCTAGCCGAAACATGAAAAACAGCCCCAGACCATTATTCCTCCTCCACCAAACTTTACAGTTGGCACTATGCATTGGGGCAAGTAGCATTGTCCTGGTATCCACCAAACCCAGAATCGTCCATCGAACTGCCGATGGTGAAGCGTGATTCATCACTCCAGAGAACGCATTTCCACTGCTCCAGAGTCCAATGGCGGTGAGCTTTACACCCCTCCATTGCACATGGTGATCTTAGGCTTGTGTGCGGCTACTCAATTTTTACGCGCTTCAGTGGTCCCGTTCTGTGAGCTTGTGTGGCAACTTTGTGGCTGAGCCGTTGTTGCTCCTAGACGTTTTCACAACACAATAACAGCACTTGACCGGGACAGCTCTAGCAGGGGAGAAATTTGATGAACTGACTTGTTGGAAAGGTGGCATGCTATGACGGTGCCACGTTGAAAGTCACTGAGCTCTGCAGTAAGTCCACTCTACTGCCAATGTTTGACTATGGAGATTGCATTGCTGTGTGGCTGTCAGCAACGGGTGTGGCTGAAATAGCCGAATCCACTAATTTAGTATTTAACAAGCGGTAACTACATACACCTGGCCACACTCCTGCCTCACCACACAGGGCTCTGGTCAAATCTAATGCACTATGCAGGCTATAGTAGTGGGTGTCATTTGAGACTTGGCCAACTCTGTTACCGACCAGCAGAACAAAACAATTAGGCCAAGGCCCTGTCAGGCAGTAAATTATTCACCAACAGGCTTCACCCTCCCACACCATAGCAACTACTCCAACAGGAGGAGGCAGACAGGAGAAAGAGACAGAATGTGAAGAGAGAGGCAAATAGAGAGAGAGAGAGAGAGAGAGAGAGAGAGAGAGAGAGAGAGAGAGAGAGAGAGAGGCAAAGAGAGAGAGAGAGAGACAGACAAAGAGAGGCAAAGAGAGAGGCAGAGAGAGAGAGAGGCAAAGAGAGAGAGAGAGAGAGAGAGAGAGAGAGAGAGAGAGAGAGAGAGAGGCAAAGAGAGAGAGAGAGAGAGAGAGAGAGAGAGAGAGAGTGGCAAATAGAGAGAGAGAGGCAAAGAGAGAGAGAGAAGAGAGCCAGAGGATATTGAGAGGTGTGTGTGTGTGTGTGTGTGTGTGTGTGTGTGTGTGTGTGTGTGTGTGTGTGGTGTGTGTGTGAGAGAGAACCGCCACACACAATCTCTCAGGTGAGTGTCAGCAGGGGAGAAGAGAGTGTTGTTCAACAACATTAAACCACGCAGGGGAAAGCCCGTTCTCCACTTTCTTCTTTGAAAGAGGCTTGAAACATGCATCCCCTCTCCACAGCTTGATACATCATACTCAATTTCATCCTGAGGAAAAAAAAAACAGGTGGACCACTGATTATTGATCTCTAGTGCCACCGGAGACGGCAGAGAGATGGAGAGCAACTCCACTAAAGTCTTAGGAGGTAGAAAACGAGAGGATAGTACTGGATTGCAAAGCTGGCTAAAACCTGACAGGCCCTGTGCTGGGCTCCCAGAATTGATGTGGAAAGCGGATGCTTTGGAAGGGAGGGTCTCTTACTCAGCAGTACCTTCGTCACCTCACTCCCTCTGCAAGGGAGAACCCAACCCACGCCTCACACTCAGCACCCATCAGCATACAGCAGTATAACAAATTAACTATGCCCTGCCAAACAGACGGAGCCACGAAGGTCACCAGCCTCTCTCTTCAAAGGAAAACAGCCATAAACACAAAGCAACCTCGTGCTCACTGAGACAAGCATCACTCCATCTACGATATGATGACCCATGAGAGCAGGGTAGGCACAGACATAATAACAGCTATGGTTACTGGCTGTACATTAAAGGTAATTGCAACAGCACATTGCTTTGTCAACAACAGCGTACCCGAAAAATTACTCTTAAAGACGACTAACAGACTTAAAAATCTGAAAAACAGTATTGTAACTAAAACCACATTATATTTGTGTTGCGGAGCTCGAAGATGATCTATGCTCTTTCATCCGAGAAAATCATCATTCCATTTTTGCTTTCCGTATGACTATCTTTAGAACTGAATTTCTTTAGCCAGGGAGAGGCAGTTATATATCTGTCTGCCTGCTGTAGTGAAAGAGTGCTAATAACCTGCCAAGAGACCTGAACCCACGTATCCCACTACATACAGCTAGCTTCCTAGTCACACACACATCTAATACACACTCCTCCATAAGACAGTCATCTTCCCAGTGTGAACAAACCTGACACCACAGCACACCTATAGAAACCCTACAGTCTTAAGTAGAAAAAAAAAAAAAAACTGGTGAATTACACACAATGGAAGTATTGTACAACAGTCAATCCTCCTGCATAGATAAAGAGATCGTCATGGTCATGAACTAGGGCGTAATATACCATTAGATACATACATACATACATACATACATACATACATACATACATACATACATACATACATACATACATACATACATACATACATACATACATACATACATACATACATACATACATGCTTTATTGATCCCCCGGGGGGGGGGGGGATTTCTTTGTCAAGCAGCTACACAAAACATAGGGCAGGTGCAAAATGCCACAACGAAAGTACACAAAAGACAGATACACGGTACATGATACATAGAGCGGCAGTATGAAAAAGTTTAGAAATACAAGATACAAAGCTATAAAGAAGACATAGCATAGTATGGGTGGTTGGCTGAATATGTACACTATACATTGGTGGATGTTGGATGGTTAACTATACTATACAGGTCGATGGCAGAGAAATACTTCAGTAGCTAAAAATGCGTATGATATGAGCGAGGGTAATAATAGTTTACTTAATAGACAGACTGGGTAAATGAACAGGTAAGTGAAAATTTTGCATGGTTAAATTAGCTGTACAGTTAAGTATACAGTTATATTTACAGATAAGTGAATACTTGAATGGTTACACAAACTGTACAGGTAAATGACAATACCATGAACTAGGGCATAATATACCATGAACTAGGGCATAATATACCATGAACTAGGGCATAATATACCATGAACTAGGGCATAATATACCATAAATGAATGGAAAATAACTATGGAAATGGAACACGCTGTAATTTTTTAACGGGCTACTGCTCTACTCAGTATTCAAATACATTTTATAAACAAGCTCTTATTACAAGATTCCCTTGTTTCACATTTCCACTCGTTTCCTTGTTTCACGGGACTCTTGTAGGAGACATGTAATGAAGTATAGCGCTCTAGTCTAAACCACCAGAGAGAATCTGGAACTTAACTATGGCCTTTGGCTCTGATCCGCCACCACTTTCCAACCACAGGCAACTGAAACCCAGAGGAATCCAACCCCAAACCAAGTGTCCAAGGCAGGGGAACATGCCTTCCAGTGCAGTCTCAGCCCTCCGAGTGGGCTTGAGGTATTGTAGCAAAACAGCAATGGTGGTGGACTGCCCTTCCCCATAAACATCAGCGGTCGGATGAGAGGTCACTCATTACCCCTTAATTTTCACTTCTTTCACCCCAAATCTGCACAGTCATCTAAGCAATGGCTGCCATTGGCTGACCACCCTCCCAAACACATATGGGTTGAGTAATGCGTGTTAGTGTACCACGGCTTACTGTTGTCATAACACAGAGACTGAGAGACCCAGAAAGGCTCTTCGCATCCCTGTGAAGCTAGTGGGAATCAGAAGAATGGACATAAAGAAAAACACATGTAAAGGAAAGTAGCTAGCTTCTCAATGTGAAGTCCTGTCTACCTAGTAGATTTGTAGCTAGCTTCTCAATGTGAAGTCCTGTCTACCTAGTAGATTTGTAGCTAGCTTCTCAATGTGAAGTCCTGTCTACCTAGTAGATTTGTAGCTAGCTTCTCAATGTGGAGTCCTGTCTACCTAGTAGATTTGTAGCTAGCTTCTCAATGTGGAGTCCTGTCTACCTAGTAGATTTGTAGCTAGCTTCTCAATGTGAAGTCCTGTCTACCTAGTAGATTTGTAGCTAGCTTCTCAATGTGGAGTCCTGTCTACCTAGTAGATTTGTAGCTAGCTTCTCAATGTGGAGTCCTGTCTACCTAGTAGATTTGTAGCTAGCTTCTCAATGTGAAGTCCTGTCTACCTAGTAGATTTGTAGCTAGCTTCTCAATGTGGAGTCCTGTCTACCTAGTAGATTTGTAGCTAGCTTCTCAATGTGGAGTCCTGTCTACCTAGTATATTTGTAGCTAGCTTCTCAATGTGAAGTCCTGTCTACCTAGTAGATTTGTAGCTAGCTTCTCAATGTGGAGTCCTGTCTACCTAGTATATTTGTAGCTAGCTTCTCAATGTGAAGTCCTGTCTACCTAGTAGATTTGTAGCTAGCTTCTCAATGTGGAGTCCTGTCTACCTAGTAGATTTGTAGCTAGCTTCTCAATGTGGAGTCCTGTCTACCTAGTAGATTTGTAGCTAGCTTCTCAATGTGAAGTCCTGTCTACCTAGTAGATTTGTAGCTAGCTTCTCAATGTGGAGTCCTGTCTACCTAGTATATTTGTAGCTAGCTTCTCAATGTGAAGTCCTGTCTACCTAGTAGATTTGTAGCTAGCTTCTCAATGTGGAGTCCTGTCTACCTAGTAGATTTGTAGCTAGCTTCTCAATGTGGAGTCCTGTCTACCTAGTAGATTTGTAGCTAGCTTCTCAATGTGGAGTCCTGTCTACCTAGTAGATTTGTAGCTAGCTTCTCAATGTGGAGTCCTGTCTACCTAGTAGATTTGTAGCTAGCTTCTCAATGTGGAGTCCTGTCTACCTAGTATATTTGTAGCTAGCTTCTCAATGTGGAGTCCTGTCTACCTAGTATATTTGTAGCTAGCTTCTCAATGTGGAGTCCTGTCTACCTAGTATATTTGTAGCTAGCTTCTCAATGTGGAGTCCTGTCTACCTAGTATATTTGTAGCTAGCTTCTCAATGTGGAGTCCTGTCTACCTAGTAGATTTGTAGCTAGCTTCTCAATGTGGAGTCCTGTCTACCTAGTAGATTTGTAGCTAGCTTCTCAATGTGGAGTCCTGTCTACCTAGTAGATTTGTAGCTAGCTTCTCAATGTGGAGTCCTGTCTACCTAGTAGATTTGTAGCTAGCTTCTCAATGTGGAGTCCTGTCTACCTAGTAGATTTGTAGCTAGCTTCTCAATGTGGAGTCCTGTCTACCTAGTAGATTTGTAGCTAGCTTCTCAATGTGGAGTCCTGTCTACCTAGTAGATTTGTAGCTAGCTTCTCAATGTGGAGTCCTGTCTACCTAGTAGATTTGTAGCTAGCTTCTCAATGTGGAGTCCTGTCTACCTAGTAGATTTGTAGCTAGCTTCTCAATGTGGAGTCCTGTCTACCTAGTAGATTTGTAGCTAGCTTCTCAATGTGAAGTCCTGTCTACCTAGTAGATTTGTAGCTAGCTTCTCAATGTGAAGTCCTGTCTACCTAGTAGATTTGTAGCTAGCTTCTCAATGTGGAGTCCTGTCTACCTAGTAGATTTGTAGCTAGCTTCTCAATGTGGAGTCCTGTCTACCTAGTAGATTTGTAGCTAGCTTCTCAATGTGAAGTCCTGTCTACCTAGTAGATTTGTAGCTAGCTTCTCAATGTGAAGTCCTGTCTACCTAGTAGATTTGTAGCTAGCTTCTCAATGTGGAGTCCTGTCTACCTAGTAGATTTGTAGCTAGCTTCTCAATGTGAAGTCCTGTCTACCTAGTAGATTTGTAGCTAGCTTCTCAATGTGGAGTCCTGTCTACCTAGTAGATTTGTAGCTAACTGTGTAGGAAAACAAAGCTAAGGACAGTGGATTCTCTCTCTCGCTCAATGGATGGAGGTTATAGGCTAGTATTGTGTTGCCTTAATGCTTAGTTGTGTAAACCCAGAACCTCTCATCATAGTCCTGATCCCATTCAGAGCCTTTCTTCTCCCCATTACAGCTCCCTCTGGGCTCTCCTCAGCCTCTCTGAAGGACAGGGTAGTAGAGTATGCCACTAACACCACCCCCTTAAAAATATTAAATACACACATACAGTACACGAACCACAGAGTACAGTACACACACACACACACACACAGGTAGACACACGCTATATTACAGTGCAGTACAGTACAGTACAGACACACACACACCACATTTAGACAGGTGTAAACATACACATGAAGCTGTAACGTTGCGGTAGTGGAATTGGAACAGGTATAGATAGGAGAGGGTTTCTATCTCTTCATTAATGTTAATGTCTCTTTATCAAAATATAACATCAAAGGGCCTGGCTGTGAGAGAGCAGAGAGGAGGCAGCTAGCGCTGGTGACGTCAGAGCCAGCAGAGCTGTGAGAAGCGCTCCAGGGACAAGCTAGGCCTGCTTATGCAATACAACGCCTGCCTTCTACAGTATATCCCTACCAAATAATATATGGCAAATGCTAAATGTATTTCCACTGATTGTTATTGCGAAGAACAGGAAGGCAAATTCTTTTTGAAGGAACATGCCATTATTTACGTCTGTAAAAGGGTCAAAGTCATTATTTTCTTCAAAACACAGTCGGATGAACAGACCCCATTGAGGTTTGTCAGAATGTCCAATTCTTACAATTTAATTGTGGTTAGAGTTTAACAAACAGGAATGTTGGCATAGGTATCTGTCCTCCGTTTTAATGCCTTGGCTATTGTTGGCTTTAATAAGAGGCTGAACTAGGCTCTACACTCATAGTCTGGGCAGAGGCCAGTTTCCAAGCTGAAAAAGAAGACAAACCCTGTCGATCTAAACAGAACAAAGTAAGACAATGTTTGTTTTGGGCTTTGACTCAGCTCTGAGGCCCTAAGACAGAAGAGGAGAAGGGAATTTTCATGGTGTCTGCTCTGACTCATAGAGGAAGCTGGGGACCACATCTATGTGGCCCCTGTGGTTGGATGAGAGGGCCAGGGAAGAGAGTCAGGGAAGAGGGCCAGGGTTTAGGGCCTGGGTGGCTGTTCATGGAGCAGTGATGGGAGACAGGGCTAGCGAGGGTGAAGAACATCATTGGGGCCAAGCTTCCTGCCATCCAGGACCTATATATCAGGCGATGTCAGAGGAAGGCCCTAAAAATTGTCAAAGACTCCAGCCACCCAAGTCTCCTAGTCCCTGCCGCTGAAAAACATCCCCACAGCATGACGCTGCCACCACCATGCTTCACCGTAGGGATGGTGGCAGGTTTCCTCCAGATGTGACATTCAGGCCAAAGGGTTCAATCTTGGTTTCATCAGACCAAATAATACTTGTTTCTCATGGTCGGAGTCATTTAGGTGCCTTTTGGCATACTCCAAACAGGCTGTCATGTGCTCTTTACTGAGGAGTGGCTTCCATCTGGCCACTGTACCATAAAAGCCTGATTGGTGTAGTGCTGCAGAGATGGTTGTCCTTCTGGAAAGTTCTCCCATTTCCACAAAGGAACTCTGAAGCTCTGTCAGATTGACCATCGGGTTAGTGGTCACCTCCCTGACCAAGGCCCTTCTCCCCCGATTGCTCAGTTTGGCCGGGCTGCCAGCTCTAAGAGTATTGGTGGTTTCAAACTTCTTCCACTGTGTTCTTGGGGACCTTCAATGCTGCAGAAATGTTTTGGTACCCTCACCCAGATCTGTGCCATGACACAATCCTGTGTCAAGGAACACAATTCCTTTGACCTCATGGCTTGGTTTTTGCTATAACATGCACTGTCAACTGTGGGACCGTATACAGTATAGACAGGTATGTGTCTTTCCAAATCATGTCCAATCAATGTACTTTACCACAGGTGGACTCCAATCAAGTTGTAGAATCATCTCAAAGATGATCAATGGAAACAGGATGCACTGGAGCTCAATACGAGTCTCATAGGGTCTGAATACTAACGTAAATTTAACTAGGCAAGTCAGTTAATAACAAATTCTTAATTACAATGACGGCCTACCTACAGGGTCAGCCCCTGGAGCAAATTAGGGTTAAGTGCCTTGCTCAATGACACAGACAGGTTTTTCACCTTGTCGGCTCGAGTCTTCGAACCAGCGACCTTTCGGTTACTGGCCCAACGCTCTAACCACTAGGCTACCTGCAGCCCCTAATTTTTTTTTGCAAAAATGTCTAAATCAATCTGTTTTTGCTTTGTCATTATGGGGTATTGTGTGTAGATTTATGAGGGAAACAATTCAATTAATCAATTTTAGAAAAGTAAAGGGGTCTGAATAGTTTCACTGTATATTGTTGACCTACACCACTGGGGACTAGAACCCTTTGATCCCCCAACGGCTGGTTACCAGGATATTTCCCAAACCCAGAAAGTGCAAACGCATACACACCACAGCTGGAGTGTGCAGCAGCACAGCACACCTCCACACATGGGCCTCCAGTGCAGCAGAGTGAGCATGCCAGTACAGTACTAGCCTCCACTTTGCCTTACAACCAGCCCCTCTCAGTTGGAACCAGCTAGTGTCATACAGGGATGAGGAGGAGCAGAATCTGAGGGCCTGACACCAGAATACTTCTGACTAGAGATGGGACAAAACCTTAGCCTTACAACTCATCATGTGAGCAAATAGAGTGGGCTGTTTCATTTCTTGAGCTCTTCCTTCAACAGAGCACAGAATGTGACGTGATTTCATTTGCTCAGCAAACATCCAGAGAGGTAGTTTATACACTCCTCCGTTTCAACACTTTCTCCGAAGCCCAGGATGGACGGCTACAATCCTAGAGCAGACAATACTCTGGGAAGGGGTGAGAAATGCCACTGCTGGTCCTCAAACTGTTAGAGGCCCAGTGTAGGTGGAGGTGTTGGTGTGAAGAGACGTAACATAATATTCAGTTTATCTGACATTTACCCTGGTGTTTTACCCAAAAGGCTCAGACGTTTTTCATTTTTCCATCTACGCGCCGGGCGGCCCTGCTCTGACTTGGGCCAATTCCGGGCCACTGGTGCTTTTAAGTTGCACTTACATAACAATGGCTGTGAACTTTAACACCTTCTCACAATTGATTCTACTAACCCCAAGTCTTTAGAGTCACACTCCTGATGGAAACACACTTACACTAGGGTTAGCATTAACATTACACACCAGTGTGGCGACACACTGGTGTGCGTTAAGTCTTAGTAAAGTCCCAGTCAGGTGAAGGT